>JAGSMU010000038.1:1325000-1987500 GCA_029286865.1 Teinopalpus imperialis | reverse complement strand
TAAATGAATATTTAAAAAACAAGGGTAAAAAAAAATATTTCCTCGTCTGGGATTCTATCCCAGATCTCTAAACTAATAGACCATGTTAATATTATATTACATTCACATAATTTAATGTCACGATAGTTCGAACGTCCTAATTTTTTTTTTACATATTAGACGTTAACTTTTCTTATAAAATACTCCTTCGCATTGAAATATAAAAAAAAAACATATAAACGGCTAAAGGTTTTTATCATTTTTGTATTTTCTTATAAAATTTTTTAGTTACAAGTCCCAAATCCTGTTAGGTTTTGTTTAAATGAGAAAATCTACCGAAAAACAATTTTTCTTTATAAATTAGTAATAATATTTTTATTTAAACATGAGTCCATAAATTACGAACTGAAAAAAAACATTTACAAACCAAATTTAAATTTAAAAATTACGTTTATATTATTATAATTTGTTTTGCTTTGTTTTAAAACGAAAAAACATCCATATTCTTTTTTTAAGACTAATTATTAAAAATCGTTTCAGGTTTTTTTTTATTTTACAAGCTAAGGTTAGAATTTAATACGTATAAACGGTCTGTCTTCTTGAAGGATTAGTTTTTTTCAATATGTACAATTCAACACATTAGGACGATAAATAAAATATAAACTTACCTTACTAAAATTATGAAGTCCACATTTAAATATTGTACTCGTATAAAACGAACTTGAAACAACAATTTTAAAAACACCAATGCGTCCTCTTTCGAGTCCAGCCCAAATAAAACTGATCTCCTTCCGTCAATGTCTATAGTTTTATGTAAAGTTCTTACGTCTCGTATGGTTTTAAAAAATCGAATAAAAACAAACGATCGTTTCCTTCTTGGATTTTGTAATCGCAAAACAGGTAAGGGGGATTTCGAATTTCGTTTCAAAGGTTACGCATACACACGCCTAATGTTACGGTGGTAGGCAGAGGCTATAAGGTTCGCAGATAGGTGATGTGGATGGAGGATATATTTATTCTGTCCTGTTTACTGTGTTTTATTCTTGATTTTGATTTTCCGGTATAGATGTATTGTATGTTATAAATGAAATATATATATATATATATATATATATATATATATATATATATGCACAGTGGTAGAGCTACACTGCAGTTTGTTTTTAGCTGTAGAATGAATGGGTCAGCCCGACAGGGGTAGGACCACGCCCCCACAAAATACCAGCGTAGCGTGTTGAATTGTTGGTATTGCCATATTCAGCGATGGCCCGATAATCATCAAGTTCAAAGTAGCCTTAAGCATGCCAACGTCGATGCGGAGATGCGGAAGGTCACCTACCACTTGGCTGACGACGGTCCGAAAGGATCTTAGAGAGACCTTAACGACGCTTCCAACAGAAATCATGCTCCGCAAGAATGGACTAGGAAAGCTGACCACAAATAAAATTGGGAAAAGGCGCAAGAAGAATAAGTCTTAGAGTTTTTTTTATTACGTCGAGAGTCACTCGAACACAGTTCACCTGATGGCAAGTGATTCCTGCTGCCCATGACATCTCTATTCATCCTTGGCAAGGAATCATACTGCAGATGCGTTGTCATCCTTGAGGATGCCTCGCCACCAGTAATAAAGGTCTCCGGATGCCTACACTCACCAGGCGAAACACAGCAGCGTTATGCTGTTTCTTCGCAGGTATTGTGTCCAGAGCTGATTAAACATCTCAAATTTTAAAGCTTTTTGTGTGAAACAATTTTATTTAAACAATAGTTCGTTCATTACTGTGAAACACTTATTGAGTGTTGAATATAATTTACACGATTTAAGTCAATGTCCGAGTGCTTGTTAATAAAGAAATGGGTAAAGAAGTTTGAAGAGACGGGATCTACACTAAATTTGAAGAACACTGGTGGCTAAACTTCTCGGAGCAAAGAGAACGTGCAGCAAGTTTCCGCTTCGACGCGATCCAGATTTATCGACGCGCAAACGTTCGGCTGAATTAGGATTGTCCCGCACATCATTAAGCCATATTTTGAAATTTGATTTGAAATTATATCCATATAAGATCCAGACAGTGCAAGAACTAAAGTCTAATGATTTAAATTTGCACAAGTCGTATGCCGAAACAATGTTAGATCGATTCAGTAATTTTGACAATCTTTTGTTTTCGGATTTAGCCCATTAACACCTCAACGGACATGTAAACAAACAGAATTGCAGGTATTGGAGCAACGAAAATCCTAAACACGAGAGGCCACTTCATTCTCCCAAGGTAACTGTATGGGCTACAATTTCAGCAAGAGGAATCATTGGTAGGGTCTTTTTCGAAGATTCTCGCGGCCGTTCGTTTACTGTTAATTCTGTTGAGTATGTGAAAATGTTACGGGAGTTCTTAGCACCGATGCTACTGGAATTTGCTGGCTACAATTGTAATACATGGTTTCAGCAATATGGAGCCTTATGTCACACATCCGAGTCCTTGCCGGTGGTTAAAGCTGATTTCCAGACGAGGCAATATCCCATCACCCAGGCCACCCAGAAGTCCTGATCTATTCCCAGCAGATTTCTTTTTATGGGGTTATTTAAAGAGCCGTCTCAACTCAAACAAACCAAATGCACTACGTCAATTAAAAGAAAATAATCAGCGAAGAAATGTCGGTGATCTCGCGGTCCTTTGCCAACGCGTATTCGAAAATTTCGGTACTCGTTTAGAAGAGTGTAAAAGTTGAAACGGTCGTCATATAGATGATATAATTTAAAAAAAAATCCTATTAATTAGCTTTTAAAATATCTCAAATGGTTATACGATGTACGATTTTTAATTCATGACGGTTGTATAATTAGGCGATGGTTTTCCGAGCCCTGCAGAACTCCAAAGTTTTAATATTTTTGTTTTGTTCTTATAAATCATTACTAGTTATTTGCATCCTCAACCCTCCTATAACGCGGTACTCTCAGAACGCGGTTTCCATATAACGCGGAGCTGAAATTGCGACAGCCCTCCTATAACGCGGTACTCTTACAGCGCGGTTTCCGTTCAACAACGTCCCATCAGTTCTTTCCGTGCACCCAATGAATGGTTTTAACTGGATATGTTTATATCAGCGTGGTTCACGGGTGGGGCTCCTCATGCGCTATCTTCCACTTCTATTAACTAAATAGTTTCGCATCGACAGCGTGCCATGCGTGTGTGTGTCTAACGAAACTGTAACATGAAAGATATATATGTGATCTTTTGACTACATTGTCGTGTGAACTATAGAAAAACTACGTTCTGCTTATGTCTTAGCCGCTTACGGCATCGGTTTCAGTCGTCACAGAGCTGTTTCACAGTACGTCTCGTTGATGACCAATTCTTTCTAAAATTTTGTCTGCACCGTCCATTCGTTCAGCTTTTTGCTGCTTAATTTGTGGTTTATAATTGGACAACATTACACAATACTGTAAGTAATATTCTTCATTTGTTCTAATATAATAATAATAAAGTAATTATTAACCCTAGATTTGCATCATGTCAAACACAAAAGAAACAAGGAAAGGATTAAAAAGAAAGTTTATATCGCTTGAAGATAAAATCCAAATCTTAAATCGTTTAGAAGGCGGGGAAAAAATATCGTCTGTTGCAAAATCAACAAATTTGAATGAATCTACAATTCGAACCTTAAAGAAAAATGCAGATAATATAAGGAAAACTGTGGCAGATGGCTGTCCGTTAGGTGCGAAACGTGTTACTCGCACACGAAATTCTAATATGGTTAAAATGGAACGGGCGTTAATGATCTGGTTGGAAGACTGTATAGCCAAAAAGATTCCTATCAGTGGAAATCTTATCAAGCAGAAAGCACTTAAAATCTACGAACATTTAAGGAATATTGGGCATTCTTATGCAGGGCTAGAAAATCATTCGTTTGTCGCGAGTAAAGGATGGTTTGAAAAACTAAAAAAAAGGTACACATTGCACAATATTAAGTTTCAAGGAGAACAGGCCTCAGCAGATGTTGAGGCTGCCGAAAATTATAAGCTGGAACTAGCTAGAATTATCAATGAAGGAGGTTATTCACCTGATCAGATTTTAACGCCGATGAGACGGCATTATATTGGAAAAACTACCATCTAGGACCTTCATTTCGAAAAATCAAAGGCGTGCTCAGGGTTTAAACCTTCAAAAGAACGTATCACCCTTCATGTGTGCAGCAATCTATCAGGGAGCCTGATGATAAAACCCATGATAATAAATCGTTCTTCAACTCCCCGTGTAATGAAAAACATTAATAAGAGCCAATTGCCTGTATTTTGGCGATTTAATAAGAAAGCTTGGATGACTCAAGATTTATTTAAGGATTGGTTTTATAATTGTTTTATCCCGGCAGTGGAAACCTATACGATGGAAAAAAAATTGTATTTCAAAGTTTTATTGGTTATTGATAACGCTGGTTGCCACATCATAGAACTGGACCACCCAAATGTGAAAATTGTCTTCCTTCCTCCTAACTGCACGTCATTAATACAACCTTTGGACCAAGGAGTCATTCAAACTTTAAAAATGTACTATGCACGCCAACTTTTCCAAACCATTTTCGACAGATTAGAAAATAGTGAAAATAAAACTCTTACTCAAGTGTGGATGGAATTTTCTATTTTTGATTGTATTAGAACCGTGTCATCGGCTTGCGCGGAAATTAAACCATCAACGCTTAATGCGTGTTGGAAACCTCTTTTACCTCAAATGGTTCAAGCAATACAAGATGATTCTACAATTTCACTCCCAGTTACAGAAATAGTAAACATTGCTTCTCGTTTAAACGATGAAGAATTTGCAGTAAACCATCAGGATGTAAGAGAACTAGTACTCGGGGAAGAAACTTTAGATGAGGAAGAACTGATGGAATTAATTGATGCACACACCTCAAATGCATTGGTAAACGAAAATAAGGAAAACGAATGGGTGCCAAACCTCGATTTACAAGATGTGAAAAAAGGGCTAAATTTGGCTAAAGAATTAGAACTTCATTTCATTGAAACTGATCATTCAACGGTGCGCAGCGCAAAGTTTAAAAGAGAGTTAAGAAATTGCTTAGCTCCCTATAGAGAGATTTTAGTGGAGTTAGAAAAAAAAGCTACAATCGAAAACCAATGTGAAGATCAACCAAGTGAGGAAGACATTTTGCCCATTAAAAGAAGGCGAGTTAGGCGACTCATATCTGACAGTGAGGATGAGTGTTGAAAGATTACATCATTTTACAAAAGTCTTTCTTTTGTTTTTGTTGGAAAACAGTTTTTTAGTTTAGTTTTTGTTTCTCTTCTTTTTGTAACTCTTCAATTCAATAAAAATAATTTATAATTTATCTTGTCTTTTGTATTTATTGGTCTCCATATAACGCGGTACGAATGATGTGATTTGTACTTATTCTGAGTCTCTTGTAGCGCGGTTTCCATACAACGCGGTAGACGGTTTCCATAGAACGCGCTACGAATTAGCCTGGTTTGTACGGTTAAATCCGAGTTTCTTATAGCGCGGTTTCCATATAACGCGGTACGCACTCACCGCGTTATAGGAGGGTTGACTGTATATATATATATATATATATATATATATATATATATATATATATATATATATATATATATATATATATATATATATATATATATATATATATATATATATATATATATATATATATTTGGATGAAAACCAATTAATTTTTTTTGCCCGATATAAAATTTCCTTTTCTAATGTTTCTGTTTTTTTTTTCTTGTAAGCTGTAAAAAACACATTAACTTTATCTTGTCAACTTTCATGTTATAATTCTTAATTTTTTCTGTATGATTTTTTTTTTTTATCACTTTGTTTAATCAATTTTATTATGTTTTCATTATAGTATATAAAATGAGTAGTGCCACTTCTTCTGTTGAAGCTACACGAAAGATTCAGGGTTGTGACACTAACTGACATCAGTTCCTGAGTGGGGATCCTTTTCTTTATTTGGCGCACAGCAGGTTTTCACTCGTCTTCCATTTAGTTATCATATCATGTTTTTCTTTTTTAATTAGGTTAAAGTATTTTATTTGTTTGTTTTAATTGTTTTACTGTATCTGATTTTGCTATTTATATATATAAATGAATATTACTATTATTATTACTTTGTCTGTATGGAAGCGTGGCGTTTAACAGTGGTAGAGCTACATTGCAGTACGTTTCCAGCTGCAGATTCAGGGTAAGCTCGACCACGAACTCACAGAATACCAGCGAAAAATGGCAGCATAATGCTGCTTGTGTGTGTGTGTGTGTGTGTGCTTTAGCTTTATGTTTGTGTGGGTGTGTGTGTGCTTTAGCTTTATGATTGTGTGTGTGCTTTAGCTTTATGAGTGTGTGTGTGCTTTAGCTTTATGCTTGAGTGGGTGTGTGTGCTTTAGCTTTATGAGTGTGTGTGTGCTTTAGCTTTATGCTTATGAGTGTGTGTGTGCTTTAGCTTTATGTTTGTGGGTGTGTGTGCTTTAGCTTTATGCTTGAGTGGGTGTGTGTGTGTGTGTGTGTGTTTAGCTTTATGCTTGTGTGTGTGTGTGTGCTTTAGCTTTATGCTTGTGTGGGTGTGTGTGTGCTTTAGCTTTATGCTTGTGTGGGTGTGTGTGTGCTTTAGCTTTATGCTTGTGTGGGTGTGTGTGTGCTTTAGCTTTATGGTTGTGTGTGTGTTGGCTTAGGTTTATGCTTGTGTGTGTGTGTGCTTTAGCTTTATGCTTCGGTGTGTGTGTGCTTTAGCTTTATGCTTATGAGTGTGTGTGTGTGCTTTAGCTTTATGTTTGTGTGTGTGTGTGCTTTATGCTTGTGTGTTTGTGTGCTTTAGCTTTATGCTTGTGTGTGTGTATGTGCTTTAGTTTTACGCTTATGAGTGTGTGTGTGTGCTTTAGCTTTATGTTTGTGTGTGTGTGTGCTTTAGCTTTATGCTTGTGTGTGTGTTTGTGTGCTTTAGCTTTATGCTTGTGTGTGTTTGTGTGCTTTAGCTTTATGCTTATGAGTGTGTCTGTGTGCTTTAGCTTTATGTTTGTGTGTGTGTGTGTGCTTTAGCTTTATGAGTGTGTGTGTGTGCTTTAGCTTTATGCTTGTGTGTGTGTGTGCTTTAGCTTTATGAGTGTGTGTGTGTGCTTTAGCTTTATGTTTGTATGTGTGTGTGCATTATGCTTGTGTGTTTGTGTGCTTTAGCTTTATGCTTGTGTGTGTGTGTGTGTGCTTTAGTTTTATGTGTATTGGTTAAGAGTGCCGAGAGCACAAAACTTATACATACGTGCTGGCGGTAAATAATTAATCACACAATGACGTCTCGCACATTTTTCATTTCTCTCTAGACCCATTTCCGAAGTCCACGCAGTTGAAGTCGCGTGCAGTTGCTAGTTTTAATACAAGAATATCAACATTCGTATAAACATCTCATTTGGCGAGACAAAGATTATCATATGTGTTAATCCAAGTCATAAATAATATGTGCGATCTATTTCATTCAAACGAACATACAAACGTACAAACTATCAAAACTGTAATATTATATACGTAATAAAGTTACAGATATGCAGTTTAAAAACGCATATAACGTGAATTTATTGCATTACATTAACCTTGGAATAAAATTATAAGGTCCCATTCGCACGACTCGCGTGAACTTAGCAATAAAGTGGGAGACGCGGGTGTAGACAGTTTCTTACAGCAGAGCTTTCTTTCTAACAGCACCATAGCGTTGTCGCGTATTCGGTGTTCCGATTACAAGTAACTTGGTGTTCCATCTATGTCCTCGGGAGTTACGTGGCGTTTTGATCGTGGGTGAATGAAGGCTCCAAGGGCTCGTATTTCTAAAAATGGAAATCATTTATCTCAATCACGAGGGGGGGGGGGAGGGGTCATAGACCATAAAGCATATTCTATATATACCAGTATGTTATATAGTGTATTAACATTACTAAAATTCAATTCGGACAAGCACCCCAACTAAGTGGAAAATGCTTGTGCCCGTACGTTCCACGACAAAAGTCTAGTGACGGTGTTTTACATATTGCATTTTGGAGAGTGTGCTCAGGAATTACATGATCTAATTCCCCCATCCACGTTCCACTATAGGACCTCACGACGCACTGCTGGATTTCATCTTTTTGTTGTGAACGTCCCTCAAACCCGAACGAAACCGTTGCTTCGTCCATCATTATTCGTACAGCAAAGGACTGGAACAGTTTCCCTGCGTCTGTCTTTCCCTCCGATTACAATGTGGGTGTTTTCAAGAGTAGAGTGAATAGGCATTTACTGAGCTGGTGCGCCTTAACATCCAGGACTGCATTTCCGCTTAACATCAGGTGGGATCGTGGTCAAGCACTTGCTTTGAAAGTATAAAAAAAAAATCGGATTCGAATCTACGAACTTAAGTTTCACAGACCGTATCCTAATCTGTTAGGCTATTGACGCTACAAAATATCCTATCCTATCATTTTTTTTTAATTACATTTAGAGTAACAAACGAGCACACAGTTAACCTGGTGGCAAGTGATTCCTGCGGCCCATGACATCTACGTTCATCCTTGACAAGGAATCATAATGCAGATGCATTGTCACCCTTGAGGACTGAGATGGAATGCCTCGTCACCAGTAATAAAGGTCTCCGGATCCCTGCACTCATCAGACGAAACACAGCAACGTTATGCTGCTATTTTACGCTGGTATTATACGCTGTGAGGGCGTGGTCCTACCCCATTCATTCTGCAGCTAGAAACAAACTGCAGTGTAGCTCTACCACTATAATTAAAATAAATTATAAATTAAAAAAATACAATAATTATCAAATATTCCTGTAATATCTAAATGGTAGGTAGCTTAAAGGTTTCGGGTACGGTCAGCCTAACTTAACGCCATTTCCGTTATAAAAAAATATATATTTTATCTTTTGAGTTATCATGGATTTGATAATTATTACAAAACAAACTCATCACCATTAACGTCGCTAGGTTCCATTTCCATCTGGAGTCGGTACAGTACCTCCGTACCCTTCCAATAATCTCTTGTACAATTATCACGAAATATGATATTTGAGGTATTATAGACTTCACATCGGCAATCTTCGAGGACCAGATACTTTACGATCGGCTCCAGTGTTCGGCCTTGCGAAGAGATGTTGCGTATCGTAAAATTTTCAACCAATTAACCATGAGTGTTCTGAGGAGTTGTTCGGATTATTTCCAGTCGCTGTGTTTAAGTATTGTGCATAGCGACAGAGTTCAAGATTTCATCCTCGCCGACTCGATGATTGGCAATCCGGCCACTGTGAGTTTTACATGATATTTTCTGCCACGCACAAATACTCTGTGTAATCAGCCGTCGCCAGCGATATTACCGAACCGTTACGACATGGGATACCTTCAAGAAAATATGCTTCAGCCTTCTTAAAAGCCGCGATTCATGGGCGGCGGTGATCACTTACCATCGGGTGGCAGTACTGCGAGCTCGTTTGCAAACTATTTTATAAAAAAAAAGAATTAACAGCTAACGCACTAAGGCAGTGGTTGCTATGCATATCACTACCCTAGGTGGCTGTCCTGTTTCCAATAGCATTCAGATAGTCCAGACCTTCCTCTGGAGAGGAGGATGCTCCAGGTTTTGCCGTGAGATGCCGCCACTCGCGGTATTTCTGTTGGGCTAATAGAATTCAAAATATATTACCAATCTGCCTACCCCCCTTCTGCTTGGGACTTCATTTTTCCTAGTAGCCTGAAGACTGATAATAATTTAAAATTAACACACAAATACTGGCTTTTAAATTTTATTTCGGTAATATTATAATATTTTCCTGAAGACACGGACCATTCAGACTAGACTTAAAGAGTGTCTTCACCAGCTCGTCCAGGGAAAGGCCACGCCCTCGCAGATTACCAGCGTAATATAACGCTGGTCTCTCACGACAGATACACGATTCTACTCCGGAATCGTAGACTTCACACATCAACGTTTAATTTAATATTATTTATAAAATTAAATAGGAAGGTACTTTTGTAAAATAGTACAATTTTATATCGATAGAGTAATAAACACTGAAATAAGTCATCTCTCTCACTCCGTATACTCTGTCTCGCTCACTCACATGGGCATACGCAATGTATAAGTCGACGTCAGTCATGGCTAGAAAACTCTTTGAAAAGAAACTATTTAAATAGAAATGTATTTTTTAAATAAAACAAATTAATATCGATAGAGTAATAAACACTAAAATAAGTATCTCATCACTCAATGTATGTAAAATCGAATTTATCAAAACTAGAAAACACTTATATGTAATCGAAAAGAAAATATTTAAATACAAATGTATATTTTAAATAAAACAAATTAATATCGATAGAGTAGTAAACACTGAAATAAGTATCTCATCACACTCACTCTCTGTATTGTGTCTCGCTCGCTCACATCGGCAAGGCATAGCGATGCAGCCAACCAATGAGGTGCATTGCATTGCATTCTCCGTTCGTTTATTGTTTTGTTTTTGTGTTGGGTCCTAAATGGTTTTATATGCGTTTTATATATGCACGTGATCGATGAAGGAAAACTTATACTTGGTAAATATACCGCAATTGAATGTACGTCTCTTGACCGTTTTCATCGCGTTCTCACTTTATACTAAAGGTTACGTTCAAGAGTTACATAAGCAATCTTAAGGGCTTATGCGCACAATTAACACATTAACGCTTTAATTTAAAAAAATTTTATAAATGTTTTAAAACAATCTTACGTTTTATCGTTGAGGGTAGGGGGGAATTTAAGATTTACTTATTTGTGGCTTATACAGGGGGGGGGGGGGGATCTAAAATCGTAGAAAGTTTAACGCAAATGTACGCGAAGTGTGTTGTGTTATGTTACAGAGTTGCCATAATTAGTTAGTTTAATATAAATATGTTTATTTAGCAACTTTTTTTTCGCCGTTTTTATCGACAAATTAAGTTACATATAGTTGGTGTTACTATTAAAAAAAAGTAACAAAAAAAAATGAGGAAATGCATGTTTCAGTGTCAAATTTACATGTTTTGAATACATGTGACGTTCGCCAATTGGTAGAATGCTCCCATATCCTCGATAGAACACAAGTAGAAGAGAAGTAGAGTATGTAAGAAAATAGTGTTACATATTTTTTTGTTATGCAACTTCACTGTGCAGGTAATTCGTTTGTGGAATGCTCTTCCTGAAAAAATCCGCGCCGCGAGAACTGTTGTGCTATTTAAAAAAAAAATTATGAAGGAACACTACTTATCTTTATATATATAATATATAATGAAATATTATGTTACCTTTATTGTATGGTATAAATTATAATTTAAATTATAATAAATAACATACAAATAAATTAAATTATATATTGTATGTGTTAATTAATAAATTTATGCATCTTCTTATCTTTATCCATTTGAATTTATAATGAAATATTATGTTGGCTTTATTGTATGCTATACTGTATTTATATTTATTATTTATGATTAAATTTTATATGTATTTATATGCATGTGTTTGTAAATAAATATAGTCCTGTATGTTGTTTTCTTTATTTTTTTGTTGTGACTACACTATGTTTCTTTTTTTACGATAATATATCCCACAGGACGCCTTCTCTGAGATTATTGTAAAATAAGCTACGCATTTGTACATACTTTTCTTATCTTAGTTTCGTTGTATAAATGCTTTGTGTACATAAAACTTTAATATATAAATAGAGTAAAAAGCTAGTACACAGTTCATTTGGTTGTTAGTTCTGCCTGCAGCTCAATGCCAATGTATACATCTTCAGCAAAGATCACATTTTTTTTTATTACAATGCGAGTACCAATCGGGCGCACAGTTCACCTGATGAATTCATCCTTGACAAGGAATCATAATGCAGATGCGTTGTCACCTTTGAGAACTGAGATGGAATGTCTAGTCACCAGTAATAAAGGTCTCCCGATCGCTGCACTTACCGGATGAAACACAGCAACAATATGCCGCTATTTTGCGCTGGTATTCTGTGAGGGCCTGGTCCTACTCGGATCGAGTTGGCCCATTAATTCTGCAGCTAGAAACAAACTGCAGTGTTGCTCTACCACTGTCAAAATGTTATTCAATATTTAATTGTTTTTAAAATTAACAAACGATATATTATTGTCTATGCGAGTTTTATAATAAATATCATAAATTAAAAGATATTTTAATAAGGAATTCCATAACAGATTCTTCTTCCGTAACACAAAAAAAAACAGGAATTAATAAATATATAATAATTTACTGTCTTAGTAAATTAACCCGGTATTTGTTTGTGGCATGCATTGTCGCATTCTAATTAAAGATTAAAAAAAAATGTACAATTACTGCACACACACACACACACACACATGCGGCGATATCCCAACGCACAAGAGATACACACACAAAGATAAATGGCGTTTTCGCTTTTTACAAACGTACGTACTTTAAACGGCGGAGGGGTGAATTTCTCCTTAGAAGCAACAAACCGAGCCTAGATTCGTTAAATTTTTTGAATTTCTTTTTATATTCAAAGTAGTGTGTATTTATTTAAAACAAATAAATTGATCTAATAAGAGTGTTTAGTATCGATATTTGTAATGTAAATATGCAACTCGTATCTCCCAAAATACAAGCTCGGTTTAGTTTTGGAATCAATGTTTTTGTATTTGTCCGACTAGTGTATTTTTTTTTTTTTGGTTTTTTTTACAATAGGCGGCAAACGAGCGTGCAGCCCACCTGATGGTAAGTGACCATTGAAACCCATGAACATCCGGCACCAGATGGACAAAAAAAAAACTGTGTATAGGTGAATGGTATTCGTTTCTAATAACACTTGATAGTACGCTTTGAAATATTATCAACAGTAATATATGTGATATAATTTAATTCAAAGATTATTATTATGGAAATATTCATTGCTAACGTTATCCGTTTTGGTCAATAAAATAAATAGTATAACAAAGAAATAAGATAAAATAACATAAATATATAAATAAAATATATTCAAACAAATCCCAATTAAAAATAACGCTCGCCCGTTTTCCAAATTTTCTATAAAAAAAAACAAATACATAAAGACCGAACAGTTTCGTGTGTTTGCTATATATCCGCTGTTCCGTCTGGTGAGTATAAGTATCGGAGGACTGAAGAAAAAGGAAAGAAGAGAAGATAAAAATAGCGGGTAAATTGGTCATATATTGGTCACCATATTTAAGCATATGCACACAATTCATCAGTCGCACAGATGAATACATGTGTGTAAATAAATATAGAGTGTGTGTGTGTGTAAATAAATATAGAGTGTGTGTGTAACTTCTTTTTGTTAGTTACGCACTGTTTTTCTTTTGGATGAAATTTACCCACTATTTTTTTCTTTGATGAAGTCATCACATTTCATCTGACAATAGAAAAATTTCAAAAGATAATATTCCGATCAACGAACCATCCCAACTAAGCTGAAAATGCTTGTCCTATGAGATGGTTCATGACAATAGTGTAATAGTGGATCGAACCTACGGACCTTAAGTTTCGCAGACCGCACCCTAAACCTTTAGCCTATCGACGCTTCATTCGGTATTTCCTCTGGCAGGTGACGTTCAAGCGAACGGTGTTATGTATTGTTTACCTAGACGGGTGTAGACTTCAGTTACGTTACCTGGAAAATTCCCAATACATTGCTTAAATATTTATAGCGGATTTTGAAGTCTGTCGAAATTTATGTAGTGTGGAAAATTATTGGAACGTCGGCGGACGGGAAACGTATCTGAAATAGACATGAGGTGAGAAAGAAATTTTAATATCATGCCATTATGAGTCATTATTCGCTGAAGGGCAGATAATGGTTTTATAATTTGTTTAGATATATTAAAGTTGACAAAGGACCATTCAAAAATGGTGGAGTGACGCTGCAGTTTGTTTATAGTTACGGCATTTATGGGTCCGCTAAAATGGGGACTGATCTTCCCCACTTTGAACAATGAAAATGTAGATAACATATGATTCCTTACAGACGATAAATGTAGACCTCATAGACCTCTGGAATCATTTACTATCAGGTGAACTGTTTCCTCGTTGGTCACCCTGAAGTTGAATTAAAAAAGCACCAGTTAAATAATATGTATATATAAGATAAGTTTATTACTAGGAATCATTTTTTAGTAGATTTGTAAATTTAAATATAACCATGTAATAATAAAAACATGACAAGAATAACAAGAAATAAACTATAAATTAAAATGTTATTTATTTCAATTTTATAATGACGTGATCGGGAGGCTTTTAGCTTTTTGACATTTTCGCGGGTTGCCACATAAAAAAGGTTGAGAAACAATGGTAGAGGTGATTATGTAAATATATTATTTTTCTTTTTTACATTTTGAACGTCAGATTATTTGATATTTGGATAATATGACTCACAGAATAACAGCGTTAAATAGCAGCATGTTGCTGCTGTGCTTCGTCTGTGGGTAACGAGGAATTCCATCTCAGTCCTCAAGGGCGACAATGCATCTGCATTATGATTCCTTGTCAAGGATGAATGCAGATGTCATGGGCCGCAGGAATCACTTGATATCATTTTATAATACTCACTCCTTTATTAAGCGAATCTTTTGTATACAGGACTTATTTATTGAACACATGTCTGCTTTTATCGTCTTGGAATCATATGTTATCTACATTTTATTTGTTGATATATATACATATATATATACACGTGGTCATCATCCTGCGTCAGTGATGGTTTGGTGGGGCGTGTCTTATCAAGGAGTCACAAGAGTTCAGCCAAAGTCTTTGATCATATTGTGAAACCTCTCAGCAATACACTTTTTAAAAATATACCTTGGACTTTCCAACAGGACTCTGCATCTGGTCACAAGGCACGAACTACCCAAGCCTGGTTTGAAACCAACGCTCCGGACTTTATAAGAGTTGAAGACTGGCCCTCATCTAGCCCAGACCTCAACTCTTTAGACTTCAAATTATGGTCAGTTTTAGAGGACATGGCCTGCTCTTAACGACACGGGGACATTGAATTTCTTAAAAAATCTTTGGAGCAAACATTGGCGAAATTTCCCTTGGGAACAGTGCGTATTCCATAGATTCGGGGCCAAACAGATTGAAGGCCTATATAAAAGCCAAAGGTGGCCATTTCGAATGGAATATTTTTTATTATTTTTGCTGACTGACTAATTAATATGTAGGTATAAATTTTAATAATATTACATTACTTCATTAAAAATAAAATGCAATTTTCATTTGTATAAGAACTTATATATCTTCACTCGATATATCGGTAACTCTCTATAACGATAAAAAAGATGCTTGAGTTTCGTTATAAAGAGTTTAGACTGTATTTATTTATTTACTTTTTATTGCATTAACCTTAACAAAGTTAAAAGTTCACAAATAGCGAACTTAATGCCAAAGGCATTCTCTACCAGTTAACCCGAGGTGTGGGGAGATATGCCTATGATAGGTGTAATGTAATATTATACAGAAATCTCGTAGACGTTACTGATTTATAACGAAAAAAAACATAATAACATAAATTTGAATAAGCGTCATCTATACTTAATTCCAATGTCATATGTTTGAAAGCGTTAACACTAGATGGCGTTAACTGTTCCATCATTTATATGTTCTCAAATTCTAACTTTTTACCGTTCTTATAAAAGAAACAATACGATCCGTCTAAATTACTAATGACGATCAAAAGTCCAAATTTTACTTTTATTAATATGGATAAATGAAATTCGCATTTAAAAGAAAATTACGATTTCGGACATGTACGACTCGAGATGTTTTGATTGTGTCATTTTTGTATTGTGAACTGAACTCGGGTGAACCATGGGTTGTAGGGTTGTCAAATAAGCATAATGATCGCAATGATAAGTAATTCCTCTTAGTTAATAATAATAGAGATATTAATTTAGATAATCCATAGACAGAAGCAACTATTGGAGCCTCTCAGACACGCTCGAGACAGGCGGAACAGGGTAAAGATCCAAGCCGAGGCTCCCTCTTGGTAGCCCTTGTGCTGGTTACCCACTAATAGAGGTCGCGGCTGAGCTCGGTCACCTCTCAACCTAGTCAAATTAAGCCCTCGGGCTAACAGTGGCGATGAGTCCGAAAAAAAAAGCAATTCTTTAAGACTCAGACTGTAATATTCACAAACCAACTTCTTGACAGACAGGCTACGTAGTCAGTTTTTTATTGCCTGTATTGTTCCTGCTTTTCCTGTATTGTTATTTGTAGAGATCCAGGGAGATAATTTAATCGTCTATGGCGTTATATAGGATATATACTATGCCAATACTTTTAACTGTGTGAATTGTTTTATGGTTTGTTTGCTCACATTTCTGAATTTCTTAATCTGTGTCTATAACTGAAGACTTGTTATTGGCTGTATAATTACAATATGAATGCTAGTCTTGTTTAATTTAAGCTGTAATTCTTTCATGCCTATATATATATATACAAAATGTCACTGGATATTGTGTCTTTGTAAACCTTATTTATGGGACATAACAATGAATGAATAAATAAAATAAACAGAATGACTAATATCTTAGAAGGAAGTAAGTATCATTGTTGCACTTTTACAACGTTTGAAAAAGAAAATTACCAAAATCATAATTAAATAATAAATTGAACAATACATTTTTTACTAATACAAAAATAATTAAATTAAGTTGGATATTTATTTTTGACCTTACTACCCAATAAAGCAAAACGGAACGTTACGAGAGGATCGGATAAGCGGTAACGTAAAGCTATCTATGGTTCGTTACAGATAGACAGAACTTATCCGTGAATGTGAAAGGCAAACTGTGGATAGATAAGATCTTAATGTTAATCCACGATAGCGATCTATCTGTAACCGTAGTTAGGTTATTGAAAATAAACGGCCTATTGAAAACTCAACAATTCGATATGTGATCGAACACGAAAACTCGTGATCGAGTACAATTCCAAACATTCTCCTGATGTTTTGCTATATTAGAAACTTCCATCGCACAATGCTGCCGTTTTTCGTCTGGTGAGTGTTGGCATCCGGAGTGCTTTATTACTGATGACGAGGCATTCCATCTCCAGTCCTCAAGGGTGACAACGCATCTGCATTATCATTCCCTGTCAAGGTTGAATTTAGATGTCATGGGCCGCAGAAATCACTTGCCATCAGGTGAACTGTGTCATGCGTGAATAATATTAGGAAAGAAAAAAAATCAAATAACCCGAAACGTAAGGCGTGAACTGAAAATATTAAATTATATTATTACGCTCATTAGGGACGAGGCCCTTTTTTTTTTTTTTCTGGGAAAGAATGCTAAATTGCTATCACCATTTCTAATATAATGTTTAATCGTTATATTAAGCTCAAAATGCTATCGACTCTTCAAATAAATACTCTCCCCTTAGAGTACTAGTGTATAATAGCTGTATGAGTTATATAAAAAAATATTTTTTTAAATTTATTTATAATAGAGTAAATAACATTTTAATTAAAAAAAAAAAAAAAAAAAGGAAAAGCAAAGAGGTTTGTCGAGAATGTTACTTGACAATAATATTTCAATAAAAATGTTGAGCAATACATGCAAGTCCCGACATTAATAACTAAATATATAATACACTGAAGATCTTAATTTACACACACAGAAGTAGAGGTGGGTAGAAAGAGCACCGATGCATTCAATGCATGTACAGGTTGTTCAAGAAATGAGATTTTAATTTTTGCTTTATGTTTTTAACTGTGATGCATTGAATGAAAGATGCATCCATATCATTACGAATGCGTGGTATGAGATACGGAGTGGTTCTTTCACCATAAATATTAGTTGCTGCGATAGTGACCAATTTTCCTTTAGTTTTGTGCCGTGTTTGGAAATGATGGGTTATTTTGTTTTGTATACTCTTGTTAGAGAATTGTTCTTTTATGATGCTGTAGGTGGCTTTAGTGTGAACAGGAAGTACCTTGCAATATCTGAATAATGCCGACTCATCGTTATGTTTAAATTGTTCTTTTTTATATACACCGCTATTTACGGTCGTAGCATGTAAAAGCTCATATAGCTTTTACATGCTACGATCGATCCTAAAACAGCATAGCTCAATCAAATTTTGTTCTGAATACAATAAACTAAACAGACGTTATGTACCCTTCTATCAGTCAAGTATAAAGATTAAATCTAAATTCGCAGGGCACTTCTTCTGTTTCCTTGGACGACTTCTATACAATATAATTAATAAAAACCTTCCCATTTACACCTTTACCAAAAGTAAATGCAAAAAGGAATTAGTTGAATGGTTACAGAAACTTAATTATAATGCCACTGAAAGATTGATATACGTTCCCCTATATAAGCCTCCCCCCACACACACACATACACACAACACAACTAAGTTATTTCAATTAACTAATACTTGTTTTCACATAATCAAATGTTTCTTTTTTTATTTAATTTTTTTTAACTTTTCTCCAAGTCTCTATTGTTGAACTGAACATTATTTGTTTATTATGTTATGTGTTATAATTGTCCAGCACATGATAGGGTGGTGGCCTGATGACCTGACAATACAAGGACAGAGCTTAGTTCGGCGCATCAGACTCCCGCAATATACGTGTCAACATATGTAAATATTAATTTAATTTAATTAACATGTATTGTGGAGAGAAATAAAGAATATGTGAAGAAAAACCTTCCAGATTCTGTTGATGTTGATGCTGTTAGCCTATACGGCTCTTAAAGCTTCATCGGACACAGTGCTCACGGAACTGAGGGGTCCGTGAGCTGGTTAGTAGTTTTCCCTATGTTTGTGGTTCTCTTACTTACACGAAGCGCTCATAAACTGAGCGTGTCGTTCTGCTCTGTACTCGTACCTATCTGATGGTGCCACCCAAGTTGCCAGTTCCCTAGCTATCGAGAGATTCTCCCGAGTGGAGAATGGATGGTGACGACTATTGATCGAGAGGTTTTGGTATGCGGACCTGGTCTCTGACGGACGCCACCTGTTGTCTGTCAATCGGAAGCTGTGGGCGGTGGGAACCGCCCTGACACGCGGGTTTAAGTTCGTATGGAGAAGAAATATAGAAAGATATAATGTATAAATTGTTTAATTAAGAAATTCATTTTATCTATTTAAACTTTATTGGTCGCACCAAAGCACAAAAAGGGATACAAATGGCGGACTTAATGGCGTAAGGCATTCTCTACCAGTCGAACTGTGGTGTGGAGACATTACGGAATGTGTAATGCAAACATTGAAAATAAGAGAAAAAAAAATTATCTTAAAACTTAAAATTTTAAACATGTGTGTATATATATATATATAGGTCCGGGAAAAGCTGTTCGTATTTTATAGACGAATTCAAGATATTTTTCATTCAAAACTTATTTACATTTGATTATAATATATATGTGACATTTTGTTCGATAACTTGTTGACGTTTTGTGGGTAATGACATAATCCTATTGCTGTAGAATTTTTGGGACTTTTGATCGAAAAATGACAGTCTTGAAATTATCGTAACACTATCTAAATAATTATGAAGAGACCTAAACAGATGAAAATCTAACGGTGCAAGGTCAGGGCTATATAGTGGATGCATTAACACCTCCCAATCAAGCTCTCTCAATCTCTGCTTAAGATGTGTGTGTTCTGGCGTTATCATAATGAAAAAGCACATCTTTTCTGTTGATTAATTGCGGCCGCTTTTTCTCTATTTCTTGCTTCTGTCACGCAGCCTTTGGCAGTAGAGATCCTAACAACCCTACACACAGCATCACCTTATTGCGAGTTAATCCAGGTTTCGCTATGTCTGTGGAGCTTGACTGCCCTTAGACCATGATCTTTTTCGCACAGTCATGTCACGTAGGTAATTCCCTATTAATCACCAGTGATCAACCTATTCAAAAACGGTTCGGTTTCAATAGAGAAACGCAAATGAATACACGATTTCTTTCTTTCAGTGTGCTCGTGTGGCACCCAAAAATCGAGCTTTTTTGAATATCCAGACTTTTTCAATTTGGTCAAAACCGTTTAATTTTTTTTTATTAAATTCGAACAAACGAGCACACAGACCTGATGTTAAGTGATTCCTGCGGCCCACGACATCTACATTAATCCTTGAAAAGGAATCATAATGCAGATGCGTTGTCACCCTTGAGGACTGAGATGGAATGCCTCGCCACCAGTAATAAAGGTCTCCGGACCCTCCACTCACCAGACGAAACACAGCAGCGTTATGCTGCTATTTCACGCCGGTATTATGTGAGGGCGTGGTCCTACCCAGGTCGAGCTGACCCATTCATTCTGTAATTAGAAACAAATTGCAGGGTAGTTAACTTCTAGCTATGTCGTTACTACTAATATCGCCGATCTTGCTCCACTTTTTCAAAAATGGTATCGACTTTATCTGGAACGGGTCGACCAGAGCGAGCTTCATCTTTGACATTAAAACTCCCGGACTGAAAACGCTTGAACCAATTTTGTGCTACTCTTACTGACACTGCGTTAAGTCCATAAACGACTTAAGTCTGTTTCGAGGCTTGTGGCGCGTTTTTCCTTTTTTTTGTAATAAAACTTAGAAATTTATCGAATTCCTTCGTTAGATTCACTAATTTTGACGGACAGTAAAACAATAGAAAAATGGCGGGAAACCGGGAAACTTTTTATTTTTCTGTATTTAAAATATCATCTATTCAGAACCAGCCAGATACAAATAGTACAATTTTTTTTTATAGAATATAAATGCAATAGAATGCAAACGAGTAGGTAACCGCCGCCATGAAATAAAGATTTTACAACTATTACTTATAAAATACGAAAAACCTTTTCGCGACCTATTAATATGTATTACAAATACATTAAACTAAAACTTATAATAAAAATATATATTTAAAAATATATTAATTTAAACTTTAAATTTAAAATTATTCTAGAGGTTAACGATTCCACAAAATAATGTAAATAATGTTCGTTATTATTTTTTTTTTAATTTCGGTTGAATTTCGACCACGGGGCGACCCCTAGTATATATTATTGTAAAGATAGATGAAACTGGCAATTGTCAAGACTTTTCTCGTCCGTCGAATATATAACTAAGGAGCTTAAAATATTCACATATAACTGTAAACTGTGGATACGTCTGTGTCGAATAAATGCATAAGCTATATATCGTTTTAGATGCCATTTTTGACACTGTTTCGATTCGACCGTTAGTGACGGGAAGGCGCCGTTTAGGTCCGTTCGGATATTCACTGCGTGAGTTTTTTTTTTCTGCAAAAGAAAAACCAAAGCGACTTTAAATAATAAGTTGCCATTAGGTATAAATTCACCTAATGGCAACAAAGATTCAAGATACCCGCGTATTAGCTTTTCAGGACTACGATGGAATGCCTCGTCACCTGTAATTGAGTCTCAAAAATCCTACACTTGCCAAACAAAACTCAGTAGGGTTATGTTGCAATTTCACGAATGTCCGACCCCGCCGACGGTGAGGGCGTCGCAAACAAAGTTATTCGCGATACCGCCATGTCACTGGCTGGTTTTCTTCAGTCCATACAGATAGAAGCGTTGCTGGAGTTTTTTGCGCCACTTCTTCTCCAGCGCCCACGCATTCTGAAGTGGTGGTACAGGTAGTTAATAATAATAGTGATATTAATTAAGATAATCCTCTGTCAGAAGCAACTGACCGAGCCGAGGTTCGGCCCTCTCGGGCACCCTTGAGTCAGACGCTCTCGCGAAACAGGGTAACGGTCCAAGCCGAGGCTCCCTCTCGGGAGCCCTTGCGCCGGTGAAACTGTAAAAGCCCTGAGGCTAACAGCAGCCATAAGCCCGAAAAAAAAATCACGATTGTCATTCTGTGTGTTCATGGTACTTCCGGTTTTAGTTGACCTTTTATCCTTGAAAATAGATGTGGCATTGTATAGTATCGTCTCATTATTGGGCGAAGTGTGTACTGATTTATCATCATAATTTCATACAAAAATATATTAGTTAAACAAATCATTGATAACGACGTCATGTGGACTTACTTGTTTCGCATTTATTCTTTAGTCATATTAGACAGGCCGCCCCGTTGTGGGTGCTGTGTTCAATTTCCAGTCGAAGAACAGTATGTTGTTGTTTCTCGGGTCCTGTATGTGTGGTATACATATTTCTTATGTCCCAGATACTTATAGGATATTTTTTTTTTACCTTGGGGGTGACAAACAAGCCCACAGGTCACTTGATGGCGAGTGATTCCTGCGGCCCACGACATCTGCATTCATCCTTGACAAGGAATCATAATGCAGACGCGTCGTCACTCTTGAGTACTGAGATGGAATGCCTCGTCACCAGTAATGAATGTCTCCGGATCCCCACAGAAACACAGCGGCATTATTCTGCTTTTAGCGTAGCCTGACGTCGTGTGGTAAGAAGATATTGATAGAAATTGACCAGAAAGATAACATCATTTTGAACTAGGTTTATATATATATATATATATATATATATATATATAATATATAGGATAGGATAGGATTTATACCCAATACAACATCCTCGGTGGTCACACTCCATTAGGACCATTGTCATTAAACCAACGTAGCACAAGGATTTAGGTTTACTTGTAGTGGTTAACGGAAATGTTTGTAACGTTAATAGCACTGCTACTACTGCATTCTTTTAATATACTTTGACTGGATCATAGATAAAGTTATAAAATAGGCAATAACTAGTTATTTATCTCATTAAATCAAAAAACATGTCAATACTCTGGTCTCTTGCCAATACATATACAATACAGCCAATAACTTTAATAATATATTGCAAATAATCTTACTAATAACACACGAATGGGTCGCCTCGACTGGGGAAGGTCCACGCCCTCATAGTATACTAACATGAAATAGTTGCGTAACACTGTTTGCGTTTTAAATATATAAAAAAAAATATAATATATTTTTCGACAAGCTTTTTATGAAGTCCCTTTCTTCCGAGCTAGGTTCTAAACCAGTGTAACGGAGTACAGTGTCTTCTCCCGTTATAGATTGCACATGATTTATGTAAATAAAATTAAACTAGAACTTGAAATGTGTAGCGGCGAGTGTCAGTTTCACAACCCATATGCATCTTGAATATTTCTTGAAGATTGGATTTTGGTATCATGGGCTGCAGTCGCCTTATACTAGTATACTCCAGCTCACGGACCCTTCAGTTCCGTGAGCCCTATGTCCGATGAAGCTGTAAGAGCCGCATAGGCTAACAGCATCAACATCAACAGGATCTAAGTACTAGTATACTATCTTTTGTCATCCCTTATATTATAGAAACCAAAAACGAAAAATTGCAATCGTTTCACAATTTGATATAAGTGTAGATGGTTTCGATAATTATGTCAGCAAAGTTTAAAGTTTATATAATATATGTTTAAATAATATAAGTAAAAATTGACAATTATGTTGGATAGAAATAGAATGAGCATGTCGTGAACTAGAAAAGGAAAAAAAAGAATATAACAGTTAGTTGGATAATGTATTTTCATGACGATAGATGGCACCGTGCACTGTTTCCTATATTGTTGAATCGCGGTTTTGAGATCGGTTATATATCAATATATATATAGAATCATAACAAATGTTGGTTAAACTAAAAATTCAATACCATCAAATCTCCACTACATTCATTCTCCATTCTGGAGAATCATCGGACAGCTAGCTAGTTAGCAACTACGGTGGCAAATAGAGAGAGCAGCGCAGACAGACAGACACGCTCGGATAACGAGCACTTTATAGTAAGAAAGAGAACCACAATAAGCTAGCTAACGGACCCGTGATCCGTGAGCCCTGAATCAGATGAAACTATAAGAGTTGTATAAGATAACAGAATGTAAAAGAAAATTTTATTGACTTGGCAAGCCATATACAATGCTATCTAAAATCCAAATTAAGATGGTGATGATCTATTTCGACCATTGCAATATCATTTGATTATTGTTAGACATTGTCAACATATATACATTATCCCGACTTATGGATTCTTGAGTGACAACCTTGGACACACTGCGACAATACTCCCTCCTTCTCCCTGACATCTGAACCTTCCTCAGATATAACTGCACATGCATTACATCGGAATAGGGGAGGGCCGACGATTGAGTGTTTGCACAAATGTTTACGACACTATAAAATATTCTACGATATCATCTGGCAATAACCTAAAACGAAAGCCGAAAACATTATGGAAGATCACGGTCTGGGGTGTAATGGGAAAGCGTTTTGAATCACGACTTTGCAAGCTATAGACGATCCTACCGCGAGTTCTTTACTCGCGTCCAAAGGCAACCGAGTCGCGTCCTCAGTGACCCGACCACCTTGGACATCAAGGACAAACTTCTTCATAAAACACTCATTACACATATAGCTGCGCTATTTAACCCCGCCACCGGGGAAGGCGTCTCAAACAAAGTTACTACAGATAACGCCTTAGCCGCTACTACATCAATTCGGTTTTCCGGAATCAACATAAATATGCTGGCTGAAGTTTCATGCGACACTTCAACCAATCCCCAATAGCAACGCATTCAGATGCTGTGGTAAATAGACATTTCCCACTGGCATTGTGTGATAATCCGTCATAAGTAACTGACAGAGCCGAGGTTCGGCCCATTCGGACGCCCTCGCGTCGGTTACTTTCGCGCGCAGGGTACCGCTGCCAGCCGAGGGTTCTCGCATTCCCTTGTACTGGTAACCCAAAAATAAAGGTATCTGCTAAGTGTCTTAAGTGCTCGGCATCCCTTAAATCCGATGTAAAAACCCTCGGGCTAATTAATACAACCACACCACAACGTACATTCATCCTTGAAAGGAATCATAATGATGATGATGCAGATGCTTTGTCACCCTTAAGGACTGAGATGGAATGCCTCGTCACCAGTTATAAAGGTCTCCGGATCCCTGCGCTCACCAGACGAAATACAGCAGCGTTAAGCTGCTATTTTACGCTAGTATTCTGCTTGTCGAGCTGACCCATTCATTCTGCAGCTAGAAACGAACTGCAGTTTAGCTCTACCACTAACTGTATAGGAGATCGCTATGTTTAATACTTAAGATGCTTTAATAAAGTCTGATAATGCTGTTATAACAGTTTGAAGTTAGATGTTACACAGCGAGGTTGAGTGGAGGGTTGGCATGTCTAAAAAGACCTACACTTTATTATTTGTACAAGTATAAACCTACGCTAGGAGTAGCAAATAATCCACTAAGCGTCGTGGTTATCTCGAATAGGCAAATATTATGTAAAATCAATGCCATCAGAGAACTCGAGAATTATTCGCACATAGTTCAACTGGATCTTTTATAAAAATAACAATCGTAACCCAATGCAATTTCAAGAATTTTGTATTTTACTCATCAAACGTGATGTATTCATGATTATGATATTTGAGATCTAATTACTATTGACAAGGCGTACAATTTTACTATTAAAAAGAGGGATTTTTTCCGCAACTATTAAATAGCTGTAACACGAATTGGTATAAAATCAAATAGACCGCGATTTTAAAGAATACCAGAGGCTGTTTTATATTTTGTGTGTTGAGTAAAGAGTAAGAGATTTTTTCCACATCTTAGAGGTTCCTTCTCAGAGCTACCAAAGTATCTGCATTACGATTCTTCTTCAAATATGAATATGGTTATTATCGCAATTATCCCTTTGGTGAACTGTGTGCTAGTCATTACAATTCATCTGATATTCTAAAAAAAAACTTATATGACTAAAAAGATCCGGACGGTGTATCCGAACACGAGCACAGATCCTCAATATTAATTCGATCTGGATACAATATGCATGTTCTATTTACGTCAGACAGCGCGGGCACGGTGCATTTGAATAATGTTTGTGTTTATTTGAATTTCGAATCGCGCGCGCCCGTCCGCGGCGTGTGTTGCGAAACGAATGACCGTGAAAAAAAAACATTTCTTTTTTAATTTTACTTCCAGGCACGCGATTAACGTTCGATAATACACATTGAAATATCCAACGATTAGCGTATTAATGGAAAAAATAGACGTTTGTTTAAAACGTTCTTAAGTATATTTTAATTTGGAAATTTAAACTAATAATTTTTGATGGTGATGATCTATTTCGACCATTACAATATCATTTGATTATTATTGGACATTGTCAACATATATTGTAGTGGTATAAGCATTCTCTCGACTTATGGATTCTTGAGTGACAACCTTGGACACACTGCGTCGATACTCCCTCCTTCTCCCTGACATCTGAACCTTCCTCAGATATAATTGCACATGCATTACATCGGAATAGGAAAGGGCCGACGATTGAGTGCCTCTGTGTTTGCGCAAATGCCACTATGAAATATTCTACGATATCATCTGGCAATAACCAGAAACGAAAGCCGAAATCGAGTAGGGAGATCACGCTCTGGATGAGTGTAATGTGAAAGCTTTTTGAAGTATGATTTTAGAGATGTATTAATTCATCATTTTGCGTTTTATTTTTTACTACATCTATTAGTTCTGATATTTACTTAATTACCTCCCACCGTGCCTCCAAAAGCATCACTGAGAAAAATCATTCAACACTGAGTGTGAAAACAACTCGGCCCTTATGAGATTCGAATAAGATTTTCCTACTTTTTTTTTAATTGAAGCGTCAACAGCTTAATTGTTCCAGCGACCTTAAGTTTCGCAAATCAGCGTACGGTCCGCGAACTTTAGGGGTGTAGGTTGTCGTGAACCATCTCCCAGCGTAAGCATTTTAATCTTAGTTGGATTGGTTAAGCGGGACGTTAGTAATGCTAATTTTATTATTAAAAAAAAAATTATATCACTGTTATCATTCCTTTTTTTAAAAAAAGATTTCGACAGTTAAACGTAGATTAGGTGATTACTGTCGTCATCTGCAACACTAAAGGAGTTGGTGGTGAGTTTCAGGCCATTAAAAAGGAATAAACTCTTTCCCTGACAGTTCCTGAGTCGTATATTTTAACAACATACAAGTAATCTAATTTACAATATATCTTTCTTAATCTAAACTTGTGTATATGAATATTTGTGTTTATTTTATTCATGTTAAGGTTACAATTTAAAGATCATAAATTCCTTACACTGCAACGCGAACCTTATTTCACTTTCTCCATTACTCTCGCTAAATTCAAGACATGTATGCAAATGTAATTTATTGCTCCTAACGTCGCGGGTAAGGACTTACGTTACAGATTTGAATCCATTTATGTGTTACGAAGATAGGGTTGCAAGAAATTGATATCAAAGAATGTATATTTTACTGAAGTGTCGTATCATGCCGAATTTTTTTTTTCTAGTTGTATAATGGACCGAAGAAAATCGTACGGAAGTAATTTAAAGATAAGGACTTTGGATTTCAGGTCTGGATTTTATGTTGCTCGTAAGCTTTCGTCGTGTGAATTTATCGCCCTTGTCTCTACAAGTGAAATGTATAATTTCTAAATTCATGACATTCATCGATCGTAAAGTCGCTATATGGTGGATATATTAATATTAACTGGGAACCAATCAAACGGTTCTAAAATGACAAAGCTCACTGTTATCTTCCTATCCAGGATTTTAGTCTTCCAGGTCCACCAGAAAACACCAACAACGCAGCATGCCTGTATCAGTACCTTAAGTATTCGCATAAACACAGATCGATTTAATGCATGCAATAAAATATCGTAACTGGGTCTTATAGCAAAGTCATCCTGTTAGAAAGGGACAGAGTACTTTCATTACATTGATATGTAAATAGTTGGAAGGATAAAGAAATTACTGGAGTAAGAATTATTATTATTACTACATTTAATTTAAGGAATTTTTAGTGGCAATGGACTCGCAACGTAGTTTGTAGAACAGATAACCGGTGAGGAAGAAAGGATTTCGAATGGCAATCTCGTGCTGAAAATCGTAGTTTAGGACGAACCTCTACTAAAAGGTGTGAGAATTTATTTAAGTCTGAGGGAAGTCGATGGATGCAGGGGGGCGACGGATCGTACTTCTTGGCAGTATTTGGGTGAGGTGTACGTTCAACTATAGATTAGTGATAAAATATATTTATACAATAATTAGATGATGCAAAGGTTTATGAACCTATAACTGATGATGAGACTAGATGGTAGGTGGTTACAAAACTGAACTTAAGTCTTGAGTTCACAGTTCAGTTATCAATGTAAGAACCAATTATTTGTTTTTGAGTTTGGATATTTTAAATTATCCATTGACAAATTTACTCCAATTACAATGCACGAGCGTATTAAAGACGGACTTTGCGTGATTATTTTGAGCACTAATATATGCTATATAGTCGAAACCCTTTTATATATGTTACCAGTAAAATCTAACATGTTAAAAAAAACTGTTTCTCACAGATAATAAATATCCTAGATACGGTTACAAACACATTTAAAGCTAAGTGAACGTGAAATCCACCTCAGTAAGACTTTGTTTTATTTTTCAATTCTTTAAAAAAAACATTTATCAGTGCTATTGAAATCACTAAAATTCCAGTAAACTCTAAATATGCTTAAAGTACTTGGGCTAGGAAATTGTTCATGATAATGGTCGAACGGCGGATTCGAACTCACGACCTTGAGCTTCATAGACCATACCGTAGATCATCAGGCTATTGACGCTTCGAGACACTGGGTTTTTGGGTTTCGGGTTTTTGTATATTAATAGTGGCAGCCCTGGAATGAAATAAATATCTAATAATTGATTTAAATTTTAAGTTGCGTTCAATATTTGATATAAAGCGCTGTCTTCCATCGCGGGTGGCATTTGACGTTTGGAATGAAGAGTCACTAATATTACAGAGGCTCACAAAAAGATATAAAATATTTATATCTTAATATTAGATAATATTAAATTGGCGTTATTTACAAATATAAATTTCACCGTGGCACCAGCGCTGCAGAAACAGCTCGAAGCATTAACGATGTGTATGGGGAAGCTACTGTAAAAAAAGACTTTGTCCTCCAAAACAAACTCCGCGGACGGCCGGAAACCCAAGTTGACAATAAATAATTAAAGATGATCGTAGAAGCGGATCAATCGTAAACCACGTCAGAGTTAACGGCAGGCTTCGGTGTAAGTGATAAAAATTTTAAATTCATTTGAAACAAATTTGAAAAGCGAAAAAGCTCGATAAATGGGTACCGCATGAATTGGGTGAAGCCCACCATTTTTTTTATTCGTACACAAGCATGAGGTACATTATTCGCAAAAAAAATCATCCGTAAATCTATTACTGAGAACAAAACGTGTATTGCCGACTCGTAACTTAAATTTAAAAAATGCGAAATACGTCAATGGAGTCGATTTATTATAAAGTTTCTGCCACTTTTTTAGTTCCGTTAGTATCCAGACATAGAAGATATATCGGATGTATTCTCATTCGCAAGACCTAGTAATTCAGTTGATTTTATTTTTTGTGTGTGAGTATTGCTTTTGGTCCAGAGACCTCTACAACTTTATTCTGGTCGTTTCCATATGACTTCAACTACGAAGGATGTTTTATAAGGCCGTGAGTATCCACGCAATGCAAAACAAAAGATAGTAACTTATCGTTCTTTTCCTTAATTTAAGAATACATTACCTTGCGCGAAGATCGGACGAATCATGAAATGCACTATAAAGACAAGGAGAATGTACTATACGGTAACTCTTCTAGTCTAACTCGCTTTACTCTTCACTTGAAGACACCCACATTATATTCGAATGGAAAGTCTAGTGTCCGGAAAGTCCAATCTTTTTTTTTCAGCTAATGGCCGCTGTTAGCCCGAGGGTGAGAGGTGACCGAGTGCTTATGGCGCTCAGTTTAGACCTCTATTAGTGGGTAACCCTCAAGGGCTCCAGGGAGGGAGTTTCGGCTTGGGAAAGTCCAATCCTTTGCTTTAAAAAAGACGCAGCATGTCGCTCCATCCGAATGCGAGAATTATATACAACGAAAGAATAGATAATAAGGGGGGTTCCCCTTGCGTCTTGAAGTACAATGATGAGAATCAGGTTATTATGTCATTCCTCTTTACACTTGTATTATGTACACTATGCTACTCTTCTCTTGAAGACACAATGTTTTTCGACATAAACACTCGATAAGAAAATACAATATATAAGATTAAAGACAACGAAACCACAACTCGATTCCTTAAAGATGAAAGAAGTGGATCTATTGGAGCTATCCGCCATTAACCTGTGCACCACGTATAACTAGGCATTTCAAGAAACCGATGGTATATTCCTCATACTTATAAATATCTGAGTTAAAACTGAACACCAGTTTATCTAGTGACAAAACAGACGCTAGATGAAGAAAACGGTTACTTTATTTGTCCAAATGGGATAAAAGAACAGAAAATATAATATATGTGCCGTTTCTATAATATTACAAAGTCTACGATTCCACCCGCAACGTTATATAACTCAGGCGCATTACGATTTTATGAGAGCATGGAAAACGAAAACAAAATTCGAGGAAGTGTCCGCTCTATGTTGTATATGTATTTAGCACCTAAACACAAGACATTTAAGTTGAATATCGATTGATTAATGCAATTACTAATTTATATGTAAAATTATTTATACATTCTTTATTTATAATACACAATTTTATGTTTTATTTCGCACGCGCCATGATCTTATCTTGTAAATCTGTGATTTGCTACCCAAGCAAAATTGTTACCTTTTTATATCTCTGAAATACGCTATAATGTTATTTTTAAAGCATCTTTCTAGTATTTTTTTTAGTTCAAGATAGGCCAATGTTTCGCCATAATGCCATCATCATTGTAGCCCATCATTATTCAAATGCTAAACATAAACCTCCCCTATAGATTGCCTTAGAGTACGGTCCTCAGCGAGTTTTCTCGTCGACAACTTATATATATATATATATATATATATATATATAAATATATATTTATTTGTATTTTATATATAATTCGTGTATCCGTTACATTTTTGGGCTTAAAAAGTTTGACCGTGTTTCCTATTTTCGTAAACAGCTCAAGTGGCGCCCAATTCAGGTTTTCCTCCTCCATCCTCAAAAAAGATATAAGATGTACATACGTTGTCATCTGTATTATAAAGATTATTGGATGATTTGATAATGACGACCATGGCAATATTTTCTAATTATTACTCGATGACGTCAATTGCGCAGGAGCATAACAAGAAATCATAGTGATATAAGAATTCACACAGACGTCACTTGACGTCACCTTCCCTAATGTAACTAACATGGAATAAAATCCGAAACAGGTTCAGATACCAGAGATAGAATAGAAGAATAGAAAAACGAGACACAACACACCAAGTCCAAAAGATCCAATAATTTTTGATGCTTCATCAATTTTCCTCGGTTGATAATCGATACCAGAATCAACGAAAAACCTTCAAGTATTTTAAGTATCATAGGCCCGAGTTGTAGCGTGTATATCCATATAAATATATATATATATTTATTTAACCTTTAGTGCAAATCCTTATCATTAGGACACTAAAGGCGGCCTATAGGCATTTTCTACCAGTCTAACTATGGTGTGGTGAAATTCATATGGTAGGTGCAACAAAAATGAAACTTAATTATATAAAGGTGACATATATACAAAAAACATATATGTTTTATGTATTTATTAAATAATACGTACTTGTATTTATATATATAATATACGTGTATAAATTATAGAGAATAAAACATAGAATTATACACCTAATGTAACATCTGGAAGAGCGGAACCTCTAAAAGAAGATTCCAGCAATTAGCAGTAGAGGTAATTGTATGTTTAAGAAAATAAATATTTTTTATTTTCCCAAAAAACCCCTGTTCCTACATGCACCCTCAGTGCATTTGCTGGATCCATGATCTACGGAACGCATACGGTGCCTGTGCTGAACTATAAATACGTCCCGTGGAAGCCAATGACGGCGCTTCAATTATTACTTTTTTCTTATTATACTACAGATAGTTTTGTGTTTCTAGCTGTAGAATGAATGGTGTAGCTCCACGGGGCAGGACCACGCCCTCACAGAATGCTAGCGTAAAATTGCAGCATAATGTTGCTGTGTTTTATCTGGCTAGTCCAGGGATCCGGAGACCTTTATTACTGGTGACGAGACATTCCATCTCAGTCCTCAAGGGTGACAACGCATCTGCATTATGATTCTTTGTCAAGGATAAATTTGGGCGCCAACAGGTGAACTGTGTACTCGTTGGTCACAATTAATACAATAAACAAAGTAAATACATTTATTACTATTATTATTTATTTAACTATTATGTACACAAAGTAACAGTACAAGGAAACTAACATAAGAAAAGTATGTACAAAGGGGCTGCTTTACAAATATTTTAATTATTTTAAAACTCTTCCAACAGGTTTGCTGTTGGTCATATTATTGGAAAAAAGAAACATGGTGTACTCAAAAAAATTAGAAAAAAAAATAAGATAAACAATAATATATATAAACATTAATGAAATAATATATTATAACATACAATAAAGCTAGTAATACAATAACATAGTATTTCATTATATATTCAACTGGATAAGATATGTGTTGTTCCTTCACTAGTATTTTTAAATAGCACAACAATTCTCGCGGCGCGAATTTTTCATGAAGAGCATTCCACAAACGAACACCCTGCACAGCGATGGAATTGGTATAGAAACTAGAAGGAAATTCAAGGAGAGATCTAAGCTGCGATCTGCGGGACTCATCGGGCGGATGTAAAAACGAAATTCGTTTGCGGAGATATGACCGAGTCTTCGGGGTGGGGTGAATGATATTAAAAAGGGAGCAAAGTAATCGAGTGTTTCTGGGAAAACCTGAATTGGGCGCCACTTGAGCCGTTTACGAAGATAGAAAACACGGTCGAACTTTTTAAGCCCAAAAAAGTATCGGATACACGAGTTATATATAAAATACATAACATATATATACATATGTAACATATATATATATATATATATATATATATATATATATTTGTATTTTATATATAACTCTGGTATCTGAACCTGTTTCGGATCTTATTCCATGTTAGTTACATTACGACCAGGGAAGGTGACGTCGAGTGACGTCCGTGTGAATTCCTATATCACTATGATTTCTTGTTATGCTCCTGCGCAATTGACGTCATCGAGTAATAATTAGAAAATATTGCCATGGTCGTCATTATCAAATCATCCAATAATCTTTATAATGCAGATGACAACGCATGTACATCTTATATCTTTTTTTATGCGACAGTTATAACTAAATTGTGTGCCGTTGGTCACATGTAATATACAATAAAACCATATTGAAAAAAAAAAAAAACATCTGTCAATATTTCAGCGCGACAACAAGCGATAACAAAACGATACAGCATATAAAAAACAATATCCGTATAAAAATACAACATTCATACAACATTATAAATATAAAAAAAAAACCTAAATATCTTAGCATAAATTACATTCACACCTGAGTCGGGCTGGAGTTTGGTTCAATATATCTGATACATATTCGCCGATGTTTTTCGGCGTCTACCGGCGCGGTTTGGAAGGTCGGGGGGGAATTTGCATTTTTTTTTTACGTCATTTATGCGACCACCGTTTCCGTGTGCAAGTAGGGCTGTCAGATTTTGGCGGGAAATTCGCAAGTGATTTCATAGATTTTTACATCCTTTTTTTCTTCGGTTAATGACATTAATATCGTATTTTGCGTTGACGCCACAGCCAGAAAATTGGGGAGTTGCTATTGAGAACGCCACTTTTGGCTCGAAATACGTATATTTATAATATATATATATATTCATTCTTTCGCCTATATTGCCTTTTTTTATAATGTTAGGGGTGTATCCAAATTAATCAAAAACAAATATTTATTAACCTTACTTTTATTTTTTTACTTTAATAATTTTATTACACTCGAGGACTCAGAAGGAATGCCTAGTTACTTGTATCTAAGTCCCTGGGTCTATATGCTTACCATTACACACATATATATATAGCAAGAATATGTCACGTAGTTCCACTTCTAGTTATCTGGCTAATATTATATCTATTATACTTATAACATCGTGGGTTTCAGTTCAATAAGAGCAATCCATGCCATTCGCATGGGTCTGCACAACACATTTCCCCACATATTAAAAGTACTACCGGACAAGTACGTTTCCAGAGAAAACCTCACCCTCTGAAGTGATAACGCATCTTTATTATTTCACTGAAAAACGTAAAACTTGAAAAGAAAAAAAACCAATCGTTTGCATTTAGTATTCTGTGATACTATGTGTCTAGCTTACCCGTGCATTCTGCAACCAGACACAAAGTGCAGTGTAGCTCTACCACTGTTAAAAATATTTAACCACTGCTTAAATTAACAATTCATTCCATTTACTGTATTTTGATTATTAAGGCGTACCCAGACTTTGTTTAGTTATTGTAATATCTAATTTTCATAAATAAGGTAATGTAAAACTAAACTAACTATACTATGCATGTGGCCCAGGATCCTGATTCATGGTCACCTATGATGGAAGCTGATGTTAAGCAAAATTCTAATGTATATCAGGCCGAACAAGGAGAACTTTTCGCCAAATTAACAAAAAAAATGACAGATCGCCGGACAGCCCTAAGCTAGTCGATGTTTTTTAATAAATTTTGACAGCGTCCTGAATAAATTGGGTCAGAGCGGGTCACATGTTAAAAAAAACTACGCGCAAAGATAAATCTTCCGGTAGAAAAAACATCAATGTTTGTTTTGTCTGTGCATGCATCAAAAAACGAAGTGAAATGTCATGGTTAAAATGCATTTATATACAAAACCGAAGATTCCAAAACATCTCATGATCAGAGTTATCTCTTTAGTAATAAAAACAGAAATAAATAAATATTTAGCCATATAATTTTCTAATCATGACTTGCTTTACTGGCGGGCAAAGTTTGTTTTCAAAATTAATAAACATAGATCATTTTCAAATCTTATTCCATTTTTGAAATCGAAACTAACGTCTGTCAGACAGCTTTGTAATTTATAAAAATCTAAGGGATATACGGTTGTCCGTGTGAATTATGAAAAATTATATCCTGATGTGTTTTATACGAATATCTTACTACATTGTTCCCAGAGTTGTTTACTTTATTTATAATTTTGAAATTTTTACGTAAACATAACGTAAGAGTTATAACCTACATAATATATGTGGATCCAGTTGTTACTTCACGGCAGTTTATTTCTAGCTGCCGAATGCATGGGTCAACCCGACCGGGGTGGGACCACGCCCGCACAGAATATAAGGGTGAAATAGCAGCATAATTCTACTGTGTTTCGTCTTGTGAGTGTAGGGATGCCTGAAAGCCTGTTCCTACCTGCACCCTCAGTGCATTTGCTGGATCCATGATCTACGGAACGCATACGGTGCCTGTGCTGAACTAAAAATACGTCCCGTGGAAGCCAATGACGGCGCTTCAATTATATTATTTATAACTTTTTTCTTATTATACTACAGATAGTTTTGTGTTTCTAGCTGTAGAAGGAATGGTTTAGCTCCACGGGGCAGGACCACGCCCTCACAGAATGCTAGCGTAAAATTGCAGCATAATGTTGCTGTGTTTTATCTGGCTAGTCCAGGGATCCGGAGACCTTTATTACTGGTGACGAGACATTCCATCTCAGTCCTCAAGGGTGACAACGCATCTGCATTATGATTCCTTGTCAATGATGAATGTAGATGTCGTGGGCCGCAGGAATCATTTGCCATCGGGTGAACTGTGTGTTACTTATAAGGTAATAAAAAAAAGAACCTCTAAAAATGCCTTTTCCAGTAATAAAATATCCGGTTTCTTTCTATCACAAAACGCAGTCACTCAAACCTACAATTTTGCATTAGTATTCCGTCAAGAGTACTCCAGGCCTATCCTGAACCAACCTATACGTTCTTAAACTACTTTAACTGCCACACGATTCCACCACGTTTTAGCATATTCAAAATCTAAAATCAATACTGCAAATCAATTCAGGAAAGTAAAAGATACGAGTATAACTAATTAATGATCCTATTGTGGAGTTTTATTTATTAAAATTTGTATTTCTTTTATATGACGATATAAAACAGTGAAAGTAATTCATAAGGTATATAATAGACAAATTGTATACTTACTGGAAATAAATAAATAAATTAAAAAAAAAAATACTCTCAAGCAACGCGGGCAATGAAATTGGTTATTGTTAATAAACCACTTGTACGGCGTGAAGGTAATCTGTTCACAATCAAAAATAAAAATCATGTATCATGTTGAAATTCCTTCAGTATTAAAAAATAATAATAGAAAAAAACACAATACATGATTTTTATTTTTGGTCGTGAACAGAAATGGTGTTATTTTTTTTATCATCAACAAAAGTACTATTTAATAATTAAGGTGTGAACGAGTGACTGTGCGAACACGCCAATTGAATTAATTTTAACAGCAATTAGGATTTGGGTGAAGAGAGGGAACGCACGAATTTTACCTGTACCCCCCAGCCCAAAATCACGATACACGTTAAACAATATTTCAAGGCATGTAAAGTTGGACAATCTTTACCGCTCTTCAGAGTTGAGTTTATGTATAAACACAAATATAATCTGTGCAGAATTATAGTGCCGTAGGCATTCGTCTGTCTAGGAGACACATCTGGCTAGGGAAAAGACGTTCGGTGGACCAGGGTAGTAACCGAATGGTGACCAAGGCAGGGCTGCCGATCAGTGGGCAGACCATCGGCCCGCTGGTCGGACGACATCGTCAGGCCAGCGGGGCCGAAATTCGAGCAGCACAAAATCGAATTATGGCACGAAAAAAGGGAGGCCTATACCCAGCAGAGGGGAGATACGGGCTGATTTGATTGATTGATTGATTAATTGAAGCATTCGTCAAACATATAAGTATTAACTCGTCATACCCTTCCATATTGTTGACGTCAGCAGATACTGCCACCCCTAGGCCACGCGGCCGTCGGTCATAAAAATATATATTGTCGTCTGTTCTTAATACGCCTAAAATATTTCAGATTTATTAATGAATGGGTACGGAATTGGGTAAAAGCTTTACTACAAATTCCATTGCCTACTAAGAGATATATATATATATATATATATATATATATATATATATATATATATATATATATATATATATATATATATACATGATCAAGCTAATAAAACCGGGTTAAAAGTGTCATCTTAATTACTATCGGGTGAGCTGCTTGCTCGTTTGGACCTATTCTATATATAAAAAAAATAAACATGCATTTTTTTTTTAATATATTTTTTAAGACCAAAAAACAAATTTATTAAGACCTGGTAATTCGCCATGGTTATAACGCCGTCTGTTCTGATCACGGTATTCTAGCAAGCGACACTGATATTCGAGTTATGAGTTGGATTTGCCATTCCACCATGAGATTATCTATCTAAGTATCGTGCCACATTTTTTTAACAATGGTAGAGCTACACTGGAGTTTGTTTCTAGCTGCAGAATGGGTCAGCTCAACCGTGGTACGACCACGCTCTCACAGAATACCAGCCGTAAAATAGCAGCATAATGCTGCCGCGTTTCGTCTGGTGAGTGCAGGGATCCGGAGACCTTTATTACTGGTGACGAGGCATTCCATCTCAGTCCTCAAGGGTGACAACACATCTGCATTATGATTACTTGTCAAGGATGAATGAAGATGTAGTGGGCCGCAGGAATCACATCAGGTGAACTGTATGTGAGTTTGTTACTCACAATGTAATAAAAAAAAATGAGCTGCCCACCTTTAATCTTACATTATTACTTATAATTATGTTTCCTTGTCCTATATTCATCATACGAAACGAACGAGGGCGTAGTTCTGCCCGATTAAAGCCGTGCTGCAGCAGAAATTTAGCTGGAGCGTGACCTAAGCTCTCAAATTATAATGCATCTAGATCATATTGAATATTTTAAAACTGTTTGTAAGTCCGAACTTACGCAACAGCCCACTTGAGCATTTCAAATGATCTTTTATGATTAATACATGATCCGGCAAAGTTAAGGCCAACTTGGGCAACGTTATGCACCCACTAAGTTGGGTTAAGTTCGGAATTATATGAATGGCTAATAACATGGGACCTTTTCGTTACGTGGTTGTAAACTAACTGGCACGAATAAACCGGAGTAGAACTTTCCGGTTGAGTTGAAAGAACGTGGCTATGGCTTTTTTTTTTTAAATATCATTGATGATAAATTAGCACACAGTCCAACAACAATCCAAGTGATGATAGCAGTCTCTGAGATCTGTATTCATCCTCAACAAAGATTGAAGATGCAGAGGATTGAGATGGAATGCCATGGTGTAGCAGACAGTGGTGTCAGCTAGGAACAAACTGCAGTGTAGCTCTACCATTGTCAGCTAGAAACAAACTGCGGTGTAGCTCTACAACTCAGAGCTGAAAACAGACTGCAGTTTAGCTCTACCATTGTCAGCTACGAACAAACTGCAGTGTAGCTCTACAACACACAACTGAAAACAAACTGCAGTGTAGCTCTACAACTCACAGCTGAAAACAAACTGCAGTGTAGCTCTACCACTGTCAGCTAGGAACAAACTTCAGTGTAGCTCTACCACTCTCAGCTGAAAACAAACGAAAGTTTAGCTCTACGACTCTCAGCTGAGAACAAACTGCAGGTTAGCTCTACCACTGTCAGCTAAGAATAAATCGCAGTGTGGCTCTACAACTCTCAGTTGAAAACAAACTGCAGTTTAGCTCTATCACTATCAGCTAGGAACAAACTGCATTGTAGCTTTACCTCTCACAGCTGAATACAAACTGCAGTGTAGCTCTACCACTGTCAGCTAAGAATAAATCGCAGCGTGGCTCTACAACTATCAGTTGAAAACAAACTGCAGTGCAGCTCTACCACTGTCAGGTGAAAACAAACTGCAGTGCAGTTCTACCACTGTCAGTTGGAAACAAACTGCAGTGCAGCTTTACCACTGTCAGGTGAAAACAAACTGCAGTGCAGCTCTACCACTGTCAGGTGAAAACAAACTGCAGTGCAGCTCTACCACTGTCAGCTAAGAATAAATCGCAGCGTGGCTCTACAACTATCAGTTGAAAACAAACTGCAGTTTAGCTCTATCACTGTCAGCTAGGAACAAACTACATTGTAGCTTTACCTCTCACAGCTGAAAATAAACTGCAGTGTAGCTCTACCACTGTCAGCTAAGAATAAATCGCAGTGTGGCTCTACAACTATCAGTTGAAAACAAACTGCAGTTTAGCTCTATCACTGTCAGCTAGGAAAAAAACTGCAGTGTAGCTCTACCACTATCAGTCAGAGACAAACTAGTGTAGCTTTACCACTGTCGACAGGGTGTCAAAGGCTTCTGGAATCACAATCAGATGAAATATGCTACTCACTTTCTGGACTACTTTGTCCCCCTAAATAAAATAAATAACAAAAATTCACAGTTCGTGCATTCTTTCATTCTTCCACATTTCATATCTACACCATGCCTGTCTGTCTTGAAAACATTTTATAGAATCATAAACTTACGTCTCTGTAAATCCTAGACAATTCTAGAAAATTCACCAGCAAACCGACCATTTCCTCGAGAAACAAATCTCCAGTATATTCTATGACCCTACGTGACTCGGTACACGAGTCCCCTGACCCCAATAGCCTGACACACTTATGGTCAATAGAGGTCATAGAATCTATTATAGAACAAAGGAAATGTGCGTGCGTGCATTGGGATAAATCAATGGTTTATTCACCATTAGATTGTTGTAGAAATTTCTAGAAAGTTCTTTTTAAGAGCTTGGTTTTTTCTAGCATTTCGCTAGCAAGTCCAGTTCGTTGCCCCGGTACCGGTACCTGTGAACTTGCTGGTTTAAGTTTTAATTTCCACCTGCTAAATCCACGTCCTGGATGAAGGAATACATATAGGAGGTAAGCTAAGAATTAAAAAAAAAATATTTTCGTAGACATGTGAAGTCTGCGAGTCCCCAGGGGCCCGCATGGTGGACTGTGCTCTCTCTCACAACACCCTCTCTAGAGGAGGCCTATGCCCAATTGTGGGATTTATGTGTGCTGTCACTTTACTTTTTTTACTTTTAGGAAAACTGATATCTTAACTCATATTTTTAAGCAGATTTCCCTCAAAAGTGCATGCAGATTTTGATATTATTAAGGGTATCAAACGAGCACACAGTTTTATATTAATAATTTTTATTTTTATTATCATTTCAACTGTAACACTTGTATAGTATGTATAGTAACACGCTGATACTTTTCTTTTTTTATATTGGCAATACTCCTTCCGTTTAGTGAATCAATAGAAAACCAGCGTTGGGCTTTTTAAGCCAGCCTATGCTCAACTGCTTTAGCCTCTTTTGCTTTATTTTTTTATAAAGTGTGATTTTCGTAACAGCAACCAAACTTTTTTTTGCTTTGCTTCCCTTGGGTTTCGTCGACCGGCTAAGACCCTCACAGAATATTTGAGTGAAATAGCAATATAACGGTGTTGTGTTTCGTATGTTAGTTTAGGGAACCAGGTCTAGGTTCATGAAACAGATAACGAGGCTAACTTTATGATTCCGTAAAGATCAATGTGGGTGTCATTGGCCAAAGGAATCACTTACCATCAGAATTCAAAAAAAAAACTCTACAATAAGAAGAGATTCGAGACTTCTCTATTGCAATCTCCATGGAAGATCAGGGTTGTGGCCACGAATCACTACAGCACTACAGAGCGGAGGCCTTTTTCTTTTCGTTCTGATGGCGCTGAAGTTCTCACTTGTTTTTTTTTTTATTTTCTATTTGTGTATTAACATTTTTTTTTTGGTACTGTAACTTAATGTTAATTTGTTTTTTTGTGTCGAGCGTGCGCGTGTGTGCCTAATCTCGTCTCGCTCAGTTGCTTCTATCGGATTCAATTCATGACCCATCGCTTGGCACAAGCATTTCAAACTTAATGGGGAGTGAGTGAGTGAGTTTCTTTTTCATATTTTCAGTCCATGAACGTCCGCAATACCGGAGGATTCGTAGATGCGCTGCCAACCTTTAGCTAGTTGTGTTTAAATTAAAAAAAACTGTTTTTTATGTCGCAATAAATAGTTTTTATTGTGTAATCTGTTTTTTCTTAAGCCACATAAAAAGGCAAACATAAGTCGAACTTAATACTTAGCAGCATCCTCTGACAGTCAACCCCGGGAGTTGAACATTGTGAGTTGACAGATGAAGCAGCAACTATAAGAACTGCCACAAATTTTGCATTAAAAAAAAATAAACAGCATAAACACTACAGTAGATAACCTCCGGTTAAAATAGGACAGCGGAATATACAAACAATTCAAGAGAATGGGGCCAGATCTAAAAAAACAAAACGGCTTTTCCTAGAAATACAATGATCACAGAATCCTGCGCTGGGGCGTAACGATTTCACCTGTTTACTACATTTTAAATCTTAGGGTTGTAACTTTTAACCGACTTCGCGTAATAGATAAATAAATATGACTTACTATACCTATGTATTTATATATCTATCATTCCGTCTAACATATATTATCTTCGATATTCTTGGGGACGTGGCGATCGGCGTACTAGGTTACTAGTACACGGATACTGGTATCGATTTCGGGCCGCAGACATTTTTGATTTTCAAGTCTCGATAGTATAGTATGAGTCCCGTGTCCCTAACACTGCATTTATGATCCTCCTATCTTATTGTGTTACTTATCATCCTTACAAAGCGATAAGTTCACGGGAAGGACTACGAGCTCGATGGATGACAGCGTGAAACGGCAGCCTAACACCGCTGAGTTTCGTGTAGTGAGTGAAGACGATCGTTGATACAATTCTCTAAGATAACCTCCCTAATTTTTATATTTAGAGGTTGTTTTAAATTTGCTGCAGCAAGATGGAACGTCTTGCTTCCTCCTCTGAGAAACTAAACTAAGCATTGTAAGATTCAAAGCTATATACAAAAAGCATGCCTGCTGGAAATATACGAATTTGATAGACGTTCTTTGTACTTACACAACCACTATAGACTCAAAAAATCGCACACAAACAGAATATATGTGTACATACAAACCCACACATACATTAACACGAACCCACACAAGTTGACCCATGCACATGCAAGAGAACATATTAATAATGGTAAGTAGTCTTTTTGTCTGATCAAACATATTTTTCTTTTCGCTATATTTCCGAACCGATACGAATTCGTGAAAAGAGCCTACAGTTTTCTTAAAGGCCGGCAGCGCATCTGCGACTCCTCTGGTGTTGCGGGATGTCCATGGGCGGCGGTGATCACTTACCATCACCTACCGGCGAGCTGGTGGCTCCTTCGCCTAGGTGGCATCTATAAAAAGTAATTTAAAAAAAAATAAAAAAAAATAAAATGCTCTCACACCCTGTGTAGAGAGGAACCCTATGTCCAACAGGGAGATTTATGTATACAGGATGTTACTTTAAACATTTATATGTAATACTAGACGCGTCTTCCATAGCATACAATTCAAATTGACGTTTTATTTTTTTTACTTTTCAACCGATTTTAATAAAACAAACACTAGAATAATTATTAGTATGCACAAACGATATTCATGGTACAAGACAAACAGACAAAATCAGTTTTCGTTTTTATTATATATATATACAAGAATTTTGTGATAAAAAAATTCTAAACTTTGTCGTCCCTAGATGTATTGACTCATTGATTTCGTAACCGTGTTGGGAAAAGTAGACCTTGGAAACGGAAGTTGGAATGACACCTTCAAAGAGTGTAAACAGAATATATTTCCATGAAACAACTACGCAATAAATATTATTAATTTACAGTGGTAGAGCTACACTAGTTTGTTTCTAGCCGAATGAATGGGTCAGCTCGACCGTGGTGGGACCACGCCCTCACATAGTACCAGCGTTAAATAGCAGTATAATATTCCTGTGTTTCGTCTGATGAGTGTAGGGGTCCGGAGACCTTTATTAATGGTGACGAGGCATTCCATCTCAGTCCTCAAGGGTGACAACGCATCTGCATTATGATTCCTTGTCAAGGATGAATTCAGATGTCATGGGCCGCAGGAATCACTTATCATCAGGTGAATTGATTGTTCTCAATGTAATAAAAATAAAAATATTTATTATATTTTTTATTACGAATGGTAACAAACCAGCACAGGTTATATAATGGTAATGTTTTTTTTAAGAATGATATTAACATTACTAATATCCCGTTAACCACTCCAACTAAGCTGATAATGCTCGTACTAGATTCTTCATGACATTCACGACCTATTCGCAGACCGTACCCTAAACTCTTTAATTTATAATAGGTTATACTTAAAGTTAGCTACGTCGATTCAGATGTCACGGCGGTGGTTAAAAAAATAAAATTTTACTCGGTAAATGAGATGTTACATTCAAAGAACGCATATTGACCGATGAGTGGTGCCTGTTTATTGAAATAACTTAATATTATATAGTTTAATATACTTTAGTATTTTGTAAATTGAAATATCATTGCATGATTATTAGTAATTGTATAATTTAATTGATTAATTTGTTTCGTGATCGTAATTATGTTCATATGTCAAAAAAGGTGAAATGTGTGAAACTGGAATCTTTTATAAATTATGTTATCTTTGTACAACATTTCTTATAAATAAATATTATTATTTTAAATCATTATATTGCTTCAATGCTAGTTAGGCTGAAATTTATAAAGCGCACTTTTTTTCTACTTAGCTTACAAGTAAGCATTGAAAGTACATGGGACATTTTCGGCCCAGCTACTCGTGCTCTCAAGGACATTAATGAAATATCTATAGAAAAAAAAACATTTCATTTTTACATACTTATTATAAAATTTAAGGGTATTTTAATGGTGGAATAATTAAAATCATAAATAAAAAGAAATTAGCATGACTTAGCTACTTTGATAATATCGAAGGAGTTGCCATAGATAAAATATATTTATATTTAAAACAATTCACATTGAATCTTTTTAAAAAAAAAACATTATATTCCAAAAGAATAGCAAAAATATATTAACATATTTAATTAATGGATTTTAAAATTAATATAAAATATTATATCTAAACAAAAATCATTTTTTATACTTTTAAATTCGTAGAACAAATAAAACAAAAAAAAAACTACGCTTGTTTAATGTTTATTCACGTTTTACATTTGATCACCCGTTATAAATCTACGTAATAATTATGAGCAAATACTTTTCTATGATCGTCATCAAAGTCTTGGTGTTCATTGAATTAGGTCTGTGTCATAAAGTATAGTAATATAAATAATATTTAAGCTGATGATGATGTTAAAGTATCAGTGTATTGACAGCAAAATTATATAACCTAAAATTCTTATCTTATTTTTTAAATATCTCTGTATCCCCATGAACAATGACCGAGCGCTTACGGCACTCAGTCGAGACCTCTATATATGGGTAACCAGCACAAGGGCTCCCGATAGGGAGCCTCGGCTTGGACCGTTACCCTGTTTCGCGAGAGCTTTAGACTCAAGGGTGCCCGAGAGGGCTGAACCTCAGCTCGGTCAGTTGTTTCTGACAGAGGATTATCTAAATTAATATCACTAATATTTTTAACTACCTGTACCACCACTTCAGAATGCGTGGGCGCTGGAGAAGAATGTATGGACAGTGGCCCATGTCCTTTATAGTCATATCCTCAGCTTATGCTTAGCATGGCCAAACTCACCAGAATCCTGGAATTACCGAATACTTACATGCTCCTAGTAATATTTTAAGATGCTCTAATAAATCTCAGCCTTTCAGTAGTTCCATCACATCGTCATGGCGTCAGGGATCGAAATGAAGTATGAAATTTAGTGTTAAATTTCTTTTCATCTTAACTTCCTTAGAAATTCTTTGACCTTGAAGACAAACTGCGCGGTATACTTTAGTCTATAAGTATTTAACGCTAGATCTGATAACAACAAGATATATTAAGACGTGTGTACAAAAAATAGAAACAATAACGTAAATTGGAAGAAACATCGTTTGGTTTACCATTAGACCATCGTTTCTCTACCTGGCGGTCGCGACCCTTGTTGAGAGAATGCATTTGTTATTAAAGAGGGGTCGTAAACGGTTTCAATAAATAAGTTCTGTACTTTTTAGTATTTATATTTAAATTATATACTGTATGTATTATTAAGTATGTATTAATTAATTTTTTTTCTCTATATTTCTTTATTTTTTTCCAACACCAGGCCTGCTGGAAGAAATTTTTATTGTAAAATAAGCTGCGCCTTTGTTACTTTACTTACATTTCCTATATTAATTCCCTTATATAAATGCTTTGTGTACATTAAAGTTAAAGTTAAATAGACAGTTCGCTTTTGGATTGGCAGAAACCTGATCAATATTTGTTTAATAGTTATTGAGAAAAGCGCATACGTCAAACTAGCAGATAATTGTAATTCGTGATTTTGCATTGTTATCGCTCGCGTACGATAGTGTGATATCTGTTATTAGTACATATATTTATTAGGACACATGTGATCTTACTTAGATGATCTGATGCTGCAATAAAATTGTGTCTGACTGATGAAGGTTTGAAAGTTTAAACATAAATAACATAAAAATTATTCCTTTCGAGAGCTTCCGTTGCGTGTGCTGACTGCGTAAACAACGTTTCTAAAAAACAGCGTTATCTTACATGAGACATACCAAGCATTTTATACTCCACGCGAACGTTGTCGCGGCCACATCTAGTAATGATATAAATTGAGAGTAACAAACTGACACACAGTTCACCTGATGGCAAATTATTCCTGCGGCCCATGACATCTACATTCCTACTACATCCACAAGAAATCATAATGCAGATGCGTTGTCACCCTTGCCGCCTGAGATGGAATGCCTCGTCACCAGTTACAAAGATCTCCGCATCCCTGCACTCACCAGACGAAATAAAGCAGCGTTATGCTGCTATTTTACGCTGGTAAGGGCGCACTTCTATCCCGGTCGATTTGGCCCATTCACGCTGCAGCTAGAAACAAACTGAAGCGTAACTCTACCACTGTTAACGTTCGTCGCTCCATCTAGTGAGGCATTGTCCTAGAAAGCGACTGCCCGTTTGAGGTTGCCACTGGAAAACCTTTCTTCCCAATCGGTTATCGGTATCTACGAGCTATATGGCCACTTCAGTTTGCTGATCTTTTGAGCTATATCGGTCACCCTCGTTCTACAGCCGATGTCTACGTTAACCTATCCTATCACGCAGTGCATAGCCCGCTCTATATCTCACTGAATGACATACTAGAGCCTACACCTTGACTCCGCTGAGTTGAGATGACATGCTTACACGTATACCACCCATTCAATAATAAAGTATCATGTGATTTATTTCATAGGAATGACTAAGATATTTATCTCAAAGCAATTTGGTCGCAGTGTGCGAGATACGGGGCCATTGACACTAAATTCACCCAAATACATATAATGGCGGGCGATCAGTTTACGAGTAGCTGTAAAATAAATCAACATAGTCCGTTATAGTACGCCCCATAGTTGAATGGTTAGATTATCTTGCTTGTTGTCTAGGGTTCTAATATTTAGGGATAGTAAAATGAAATATATATAGGCTGTGCAGTGTTTCGTCTGGTGAGTGTAGGGATCTAGAGAACTTTATTACTGGTGACGAGGCATTCCATCGCAGTCCTCGAGGGTGACGAGGCATCTGCATTATGATTCCTTGTCAAGGATGAATGTAGATGTTGTGGGCAGCAGGAATCACTTGCCGTCAGGTGAACTGTGTGTGAGTTTGTTACTCTCAATGCAATAAAAGATGCGTTGTTATCACCGAGGATTTAGGTGGAATGCGTCTTTACTTGAATTTTATGCGCCTATGGATCCCGGTTTACAGGATATATTGTGGCAGGTGTTGTTTTTAGGACTGTCGGCCACTGTTAGCCACGGGACTGTTACGGCTTCACCGAATTTTACTTTTTTTTTTTTTATAGCATTAAGAGTAACAAACGGGCACACAGTTCACGTGATGGTAAGTGATTCCTGCGGCCCATGACATCTACATTCATCCTTGACAAGAAATCATAATGCAGATGCGTTGTGACCCTTGAGGACTGAGATGGAATACCTCGTCATCAGTAATAAAGGTCTCCGGATCCCTGCACTCACCAGACGAAACACAGCAGCGTTAAGCTGCTATTTTACGCTGGTATTCTGTGAGGGCGTGGTCCTACCCCGGTCGAGCTGACCCATTCATTCTGCAGCTAGAAACAAACTGCAGTGTAGCTCTACCACTGTCTACTATTTGAATAGTAGAAACATATAAGTACATCAATATGTATTGGTTTTCGTGTTGTGTTGTACTTATACCGTATCCTTGACACTGCATGTGAATCTTCCTCCGATGTATTTTTGCATGCGTTACGTCGTTGATAGGTAGGGGAAGACGAGCGAGTGCGTTTTAGTTCTGATCTTAAAATGATCACGGCACTATAATATATTGCGCTTAAGTCATGATTTCATAAAATAATATTGTACTGTGCCGATTTACTACGAGCTCGGAGGTGTAGAAAAACATCGTAAGGAAGTTAATATGTCTAAGAAATATGATATATATAACTTGTCAACCATTAATACTGTTACATAAAAACTTTTCTTTTTTTCAACTTTTTAATTATTTTGAATTTGGAACACGTATATTATTTTAAACGCTTCTTTCGATTTTGCGTCATTTCGTATATTTTTTCGTGTTCATTATCAAATTACAATATGGAATGGGGTGTTAAAGAATATAGGATTGCAGTGATCGCCTTGCACAAAGTGGGTATGGAGCCGTCGGTCATATTCCAGACACTTCAATAGCTTGGTATCGGACGTATGTTCGTATATCGTACTATCAACAGATACAACAACACTTCCTCTGTCGAAGACCAAAAAAATCGGGGTGGTCGCGTGGTGTTAGAACTACAAAGGCTGTTATTGCTGTTAAAGCCAGAATTCGTCGAAACCCCATTAGGAAACCAAAAATCGCGAGAAATGAAGATTCCCGCTAGGACTCTGTCGCGTATTATAAAACAAGACCTGAAGCTCGGTGCTTATCGTCGATATACAGGACATGCCCTAAATCAATCTTTACAATTAAACAGAGTGGATCGATCAAAATGCCTTCTGTCGCTATACGCAGGTGAAAGGCACAGAAATATCTTCTTTACCGATGAAAAAATTTCACGATTGAAGACCACTACAATAAGCATAATGATAAAGTGTACGCTCTCAGTTCTAAAGAAGCTGCTCAAGTGGTCGGAAAGGTACAACGTGGTCATCATCCTGCGTCAATGATGGATGGTTTTCACATTTTTGTGAAAAAGGAGTGAAAACTTCAGCCAAAGTGTATCAAGATACAGTCTTAGATCATGTTGTGAAATATCTAAGTAATACACTTTTTAAAAATAAACCGTGGATTTTCCCGCAGGACAGCACCTGGTCACAAAGCACGAACTACCCAAGCCTGGCAAGAAATATATATATATATATATATATATATATATATATATATATATATATATATATATATATAAGCATATAGTTATATATAAAAAATAACTCTAACACTGTGTAAAAACGAACGAGTAAAAAAGTGTTTCATGTAGTAAGTCCACGCATGTGCATCTTGTATGTCTGCCGGCGATTGACCCTTGCAAAAGTCATTACCAACGTACCCCGATCACCCACAAGATGGATACATTTTATTAAAACGTCTACGAATTGTTCCCTTATTGAATGTACACGCAGTGCCATGAATAGAGAGAAATGGAGAACTCTTTACCAAAAAGCACAACTCGTTACCCACGTACCAGAGGAACTGTGGCTGGCCACGACCACTCCGCCAGGAGTGTATGACTAAAGCTGCGAGTATTTTATTGATAATATCTAATCAAATAGCATCTAATATATATACTGGGTATTAGGAGATCGCTTCCGAAAACAAAGACAGACGATAGTACTAATGACACCTTTGATGATGGAACAGAAAAAAAATCGATCCTGATTAAAAAAAAAACATATTTTTAAAACGTTTTATTAGCATTATTTACGCTCCATCACGTTAGTACAGCTAAATGAAACGATCGTTTCATAATAAATACATTACTTTACTAAATATATATATAGATATATAACAGCATAACGCTGTTTTGTTTCGTCTGATGAGTGTGTGGATCTAGAGACCTTTATTACTGGTGATGAGGCATTCCATCTCAGTCCTCAAGGATGAATGTAGATGTCGTGGGCCGCTGGAATCTCTAGCCATGCGGTGAACTGTGTGCGAGTTTGTTATTCTCAATGTAATAAAAAAAAATACCGACAATTTGTGATGCACAAATATTGTTTCAAATAGAATCGATCCCACTTCACTGGGTGGCCGTTTTAATAACCACAACATCATTTGCTCTGATGTGAATCGACACGAAGAACATATATGTACATATACATGTTGCTATACGAGAGACGAAATATTCCCCAAGTTGATTTCCCTGTGCTCGGTGTTATTTTTAGTTCGTGTGGTTAAAAAAAAAAAACATTGAATAATTCAAACGTCCAAGAATTTTTGAATGTTGCCCCACTTAAACGGGAAAACTTTTGGGTACAGTTAGCGGGAGAGAGACGGTGCTATCGATTAAAGTGAATGAGATATTGATAATGTGTATTTATTTACACGTAGTGTTGGTGGGTTTTTTATTTTCTATTCTATTGAGGGTGACATACGAGCACACAGTGTTTCCTGCGGCCCTAGACTAGGCACTAGCATAAATGTATAATGCCACATTTATGCTATTTAAGATATCATAACACATTGTCACTACTGAGTTAGACAAGTTCTCTCCAGGATTAATTATTGTACATACGTCTATATTATGTTTGTAAAATGTCCCCTTACATATCGAAAGTTATGGTAAATGTTTATCTTTCATAGAATACGTGGCAAGCTCGCCCGGTGGTAACTAACCACCGCCGCCCATGGACATCCGCAACGCCAGAGGAGTAGATAATGCGTTGCCGGCCTTTAACAAAGGTGTAGGCTCTTCTCATGGAGGTCTAAGTCGTATCGGTACGGAAATATAGCGACAGCTGATTCCACAGATTAGTTGTGCGTGGCGGGAAATTTCACGTAAAGCGCACAGCGATGGATTGTCAACCATCGAGACGATGAGGATGTAATTTTTAATTCTGTCGTGATGAACGAATATATATTTAAACACAGCTGCTGGAATTATATATATAATCCAAACAACTCTTCAGAACTTACGGATGAGGTCTAACAGCCTTTGTGTTTGAGGAAATAAATAACGCACTATAATAATGCACCAATGCTTTTCTAGTTAGCACAGCTAGAAGGTTTAGCACTTTTCTTTATTTTTGCATGATTGATTGGCCTTACATCTATTCCAGATGATCTATACAGTGTCGCGAAGACATCTCTTTTGATGGCTGTATAAGCCGATAATACGATGGCGGCATCCCTTACCGCAGGACTGACAGGGAAAGGTAGTAGCAAGTGTTTGTGTTGAACACTGAACCAGTTTTCATCAAAGACTTTTGCATAATTCGCATAGAAAAGGCAAACAAAAGACGGCCTCAATCCTTAGAATCATTATTTAACAGTCGAACAGGTGACAGATGAAGCTGGTGTTTATATAATGACTATTTTTTAAAATTTATCATATTAAGAGCAACAAACTAGCACACAGTTCACCTGATGACAAGTGAATCCTGCGGCCCACGACACCTAAATTCATACTTGACAAGGAAACATAATACAGATGCGTTGTCACCTTTGAGGACTGAGATGGAATGTCTGGTCGCCGGTAGTAAAGGTTTCAAGATCCCTATCCCTACTTACCAGACGAAACACAGCAATTCTGCGCTGGTATTCGGTGAGATAGCGATAGTACCGGGTCGAGCTGACCCATTCATTCTGCAGCTAGAAACAAACTGCAGCGTAGCCTTAAACATTATAAATGATGGTGACCACTATAATGATTGTAGAAAATAAAAAATAAAAACTAAATTAACTAAATAATATGCATTATAAAAATACGTAACGTAAATATATAATTTAAACAAAAATTAATAGAGTAACATATATTGTGTAAACCTAAGCCTTTTTTCCGTTGTTATATTTCCATTGGCGTATATAGCAATCCACCAAGGGAACCCAACTAACTGTTTCTCGCTACCGGTAATTCGGTTCTCAGGGATGAAATAAGGTAATGTAGGACCGATCATAAATTTCTTTAATAAAATGGAAATTCTATTTAATAAACTTTCAGAAGAAATTAGAGATTGGAAACGACCTCATTACGAAGAAATATGGTAAGGATATTGAGCAATTACACGAACATTTCAAACTTGTAACACTTTATATAGGTTTTTGATACAACTCTTGTGTCAATTATTTAACAGTAAATATGTAATTAAATGCCTATATTGATGTAAGCCGTAGAAAGCCTGATATTATTGTTTCATGTTGAGATTCGGTTTCCCTTATACCTTATTACCTACAATCTGTTGAAGTTTTTCTGATTTAAGAAAATGATCTTGTCCAATGGTTGTACTTTTTCCTCAGGATCTCCTGTGACGTAATAATGCCGAAGACAAAAAATAATTATTCTAATGACGACAAAATCCCGAGATACCTTGACTGATTCTTCCCGCTAGTAACATCCCTATAGATCTTTGCATTTCTTCAATCATCAAATGACATCACTCCATGATATAAGCTAGACGTAACATTTTAATACTTTATCCAATAGGTAAAAATTATCATTTAAATGGCTGCTAATGATAAAAAAATGTTATAGATAAGAGTTGGCTTTTTCGGGAAAAGCCAACTCTCAATGTCCTTAAATTTTAATCACTTAATTTGTTTCAATTTATAAAAATTCCGATATTCATTAATGATTCCGATATGCATCTTTAATCTTTGTCGAGGATGAACGTATTGTGCTATTTTGTCAATCAGAAAACTATGAAAAATAAAAAAATTCTTTGCATAGAGTACCGTTTTGTAATAAGATAATGGAACCTCTTTGGAGACGCTAACTAATTTAATGTTTGAGGATTGTTTGCGTATGGTGATTTCGAAAACCACTACTCTAAATATTTATAATTCAGATATTCAGGTTATATAATTCTTTCAAAACAGTTTACTTAATTTAATGGGTTATTTTTTCTTAAGGTTAGGTTGTTATATGGGTTTAGTGATGGGTCGACTCGACCGGTGAAGGATCACGCTGCTGGTTTACGTATGATGATTATCGGGTTCCGCGTCCAAATTGCTGCTATTTTTTTTTATTACATTACACAGAGTAACAACGAGCACATGGTTCACCTGACGGTAAGTGTTTCCTGCGGACCACGACATCTACATTCATCCTTGACAGGGAATCATAATTCAAATGCCCCATCACTGTTGAAAAACGAACGAGTAACAAAGCATCTCATGGAAGTTCACACACAACGTGCTTCTTATATCTTTGTCGATGATTGATCTTCGTATAGCCCATAACATCTACATGTTATGCCTTGCAATCATCACTTACCATTAGATATCTACTGTGCTCATTTATCACCAACGAAATACAGTGCGTTGCGCTGCTAGGTCTATCTGCATGAGCCGCTTGGACAATGCTTTAGCACCCTCTGTGTGTTACGTCCAACAGTAGGATTTTTAATATACGCTATTTCTTTTTAATGAAAATTATGTCATCGCTCTATTATAAATAATACGTGGGCGTAATAAATTTTGAAATCACGAATGTTTTTATCATTGTTTATATCTCTATACGTTTTGTGCGTCTTTATAAATATATAATTAGTGGGTATGGTGGAGTTGTCACATATTATTGCCAAACTAAACCGTTTCTTAATTATATTAACTTCAATTATGTTTAATTTGATTCCTGTCAATTGAGATACTTATAGTTAGCTATTAGTTAGCTATTAGTTTAATTGTGTATTATGTGTTCCTACATTACGTATTTACTCGCTAGCCCATATATTGTATTTACATTATTCTCATTGTAAGCGAAACTTTGTGTTTTTTATGAGAGATAAAGATTTTTAATCTCATCATCAAAGCAAGAATCATCAGGAAAACATCGCGTGGAAACATGCATGTCTATGAAACATATAAAATAAATATTCCGGACGTTACACGTGAAGTTCGCCAATCCGCAGTCGATGCGGGTGTCGACTAAGCCACGCAACGGCTATATTTCTCGCTGTGTAAAGTGCTATCGAAAAACCCTAAGGAATACCAAAAAAAAAAAAAATTGAAACCCTAAAAAATCGATTTCGACTCATACGTCAAATGCTAATAAATGTTTTATCCGTTTCAGATAAAGTATTATATAGATCTGACATACACTTGATGAAGTCTTGCCGATTACCACCACGGCGATATCTTCTAGTTATTTTTTTTTATAAACTTTTTGTACAACTAACATATGCACAAAGACGGACTTAATGCCTAAGACATTACCTACCAGTCAACCTTGGGAGGGTTCAGAGGAATCAAGGTAGGGGAACAAATGAATAATAAAAAAGAAAAAAGAAATATACAGTACATCTAATTATAGCTATCAGCTCAATGATAAATAGATAATTTTATTTATCATTGAGTTGAATGTTTTGTTAGTGACGTAAGCATTGCCGCAAACGCGGAAGCACTCACTGGTCGTCACCTACCCTATTGTGATGTGATAAGATCGGGAGGAGATTCAGATGCAGTACCAAAGGCAAAGGACATGGACCGACGACTCGGCAAAAGCAACAACTTTTTTATTACATCAACAGTACATGTTGGTAAATGATTCCTGCGGCCCACGACATCTACATTCATTCTTGCCAAGGAATCATTATGTGTCACCCTTGACCTCGAGATGGAGTGCCTCGTCATTAGTATATAATAGAGGTCTACGGATCCCTTCACTCACCAGACGAAACACAGCAACATTATGCTGCCATTTTACGCTGATATTCTATGAGGGCGTGGTCCTACCCCGATGCAGGTAACCCATTGATTCTGCAACTAGAAACAAACTGCAATGTAACTCTACAATTTGTGATGTACAAACATTGTTCCTAGGCTGGGAGTCGAACGCAGCAGGCAGTATCTCTGATCACCTCACCAAACAGTCGATATGAACTTACAGCCGTAAAGGACAGAACACATTATTGTCTAAGTACGAAAGATATTTTCCCTGTAATATATTTAATAGCTAAGTTACAGTGCATTACATAAAATTTAATCAGTTACAATTCATGTAATCTAGCTACAGCATGAATGGGTTAGCTCGACTGTTATAGGCCCACGCTTTTACAGAGTACCAGCGAAAACAAATAACATAACACTGATCTTTTTCATCTGATAAGTGAAGTGATCCGATATCAGTCAATTTTATCGTATTCCTTAGGGGTGACAACGTATGTATATATATCGAGGATTAAAAGGGCTGTGAAAGGCGTTTGTTAACCCTATAGATATAAAAAAAATAACAATTCACTAAATTAAATTTAATAAAATCACCCTACGTTCATGGTCAATATGTCACTTTATGTACATTGTCAAGTCTATATCTAATACTATATGTATGTTCAAAGGTAATTTATATTCTGTGGTACATCACAGATTCAACATTACGTGCGGCTCACGCCCGTCTACGTCAAACGGCGATTAAGCAGCCATGTTGAATTTTAAATGTTCATTCTTAAAACAGTTTTTACGGAAAAAAAAACACGTCGATATCAATATAAACGGGGCATGGAAGCTGTAAGTACAACATACAACAGGAAGGCACTTTGTTGCACGAAACGGAAGCTGGAATAAAGGCTTAAATAATTCTCGTAGAATATATGTATATTCAAAGTGCAAACAATCTCTATTATGATTGATGAAGACATATGAATGAGTGTTATTGCAGAAATCACTCCACAAGAGGTGTGCACGTTTGTCACATTTAATACAATAAATAAAAATTATTGGTTAGATTTCAACTCTTTTTTGTTTTCTTTAGCCGAATGGCGGATTCGAGCCCACGTTGTTAAGTTACTTCTAAAATATTAAGCCTCGATAAATGTAATAAAAAACGTCGTGTTTAATATATATGTTCTTATCTTATTTATCTTTCTTTACACAAACACATTTATATAAGGGAAGTAATGAAATATAGGAAAGGTATGTACAAAGGCGCAGCTTATTTTACAATTAAAATCACTTCCAGCAGGCCTGGTATGGATATGTTATCGGGAAAAAAAAAAAAAAACATAGTGTACTCACAAAATAATAAAAAAAAGAAATAATGAAAAATTATAATAATAAAATAAAAATAAATATATAATAAATTTATGCATGTTTGTAAATAAATAAACAGAACGTTATTTATTTACTAACATTCATAAATTTATTAATTAACACATATAATATGTAATTTAATTTATTTTTATGTTATATATTATAATTTAAATTATAATTTATACCATACAATAAAGGTAACATATTATTTTCATTATGTATTATATATATAAAGATAAGTAGTGTTCCTTCACTAGTTTCTCTAAATAGTACAACAGTTCTCGCAGCGCGGATTTTTTCAGGAAGAGCATTCCACAAACGAATTCCCTGGACAGTGATGGAGTTGGTATAGAAACTTGTTTTACGAGAAGGAAATTCAAGTAGGGATCTAAGCTGCTATCTCCAGGATTCATCAGGCGGATGTACAAATGAAAATCATTTGCCGAGATATGACCGAGTCTTAGGGGAATGAAGGATATTAAAAAGGATGCAACGTAATCGAGTGTACCTGCGAAAACGTATGGGGAGCCACTTGAGCTGTTTACGAAAATAGGAAACACGGTCGAACTTTTTAAGCCCGAAAATGTTCACGAGTTCAAGTATCTTATGTGAAATATTTCATAACACTTTAAAAAAATAGAGTTTTGCGGCCAATGACGACCATGTTGACTGTCAGACCTGATCTAACGAATCAATCATCAAAATGTATTCAACAGTTCGGATGTTTTTATTATATGGAATTCTGTACATCTTCAGTAAAGAATCCCAGATAGTAAAATAACCTAATCTATTCAGCTTAATAATTTGCTTTTTGATTGCATAAATTACAACATAACTAACATGGCTCATCTTGTCAATAAAAAGTACTCCGTCCCTTTCTAAGACGGTATCCATGCTCTGTCCCATTTTATATATTCGATAGAAATTTTATACGTTTAAACTTTGGTATGATTAAATGTAATAAATTCATGTTTCATGTCATATCGCAAGATTGTTGAACTAAGTGTAAAAAAAAATAACAGCCTATATCCCACAGCTGGGCATAGGCTGTATAGAGGGTATTGAAGCATAATCCACTTATTTGGCGGACTGTGGTTTTTATAAAAATTTAGAAAATATTTTTTTAATTTATTTCTTAGATATCCTTGTGATCTTTGTCTACACCGTCGAGCACGAAATAATTTAGCACTAAAATTGTAGTTAAACTTTTCTTTGGTATTGATCGTAGGAGACAACTCGACTTGTAAAATTAAATCGGATATTTAGTGTACATTATATGATTTAATATGTTATGTCAAAAAAAAGATACTTCAAAAATTCATAATAATTCCTATTTATATTAAAGACCCACATAGTATCATTATCACTTCTGTACCGTCATATGTCGAAGGTCAGATCACCAACCGTCAAGTTAAGACGTTTCTTTTTTCTATTATAAATTAAAAACAAACTATTATCATATACTAGTAATTCATAGTTACCCCACTCAGTAAATTTTCAATTAGCATATGTGCGAAAGAGACGAACTCCATAAAGTGTTTTCGTGTATATTATTCGTTCCTACGTTATTGCTATTGTATAAACAATCGTATTACCTGAGATATAAGACAACTTTTTGCTTGGCTGTGATTATGAATAGTTCCTTTCTGTTGTACGTAGTATTTCGTATGAAGTAAGGAGTCGGCACGTGGCTTAGCAACTCATACAATAAGCTTTGGAGTGCAAAAAAAAATTTGAATAGAGAATTATACAAATTGATTTGTTCTCCTGCCCGATATCTACAATAACTACTAATATATAGAACTAAATAATACAGTCCAATTTATTTATTTATGTATGTAAATTAAATCATTTATATATTTTATAATGTACATAAAACACTACGATTATATTCTTCTATTCGATATCTTCCGATTATTGCTAGATGACTTCAACTAAGCAGACACAACAGCCTTAGGCACTCATTCTTACCTATTGCATGTGAAATAAGATCGAATATAGATTCATATACAGTGTCAGGGATGCGGGATGTGTACACACACAAAACACACCCAGACCTAAACAGATAAGTAACAATTTGTGATGCACGAATATAATTTCTCGACTGGTAATAGAACACAGGACCAGAGACGCAGCATCTATGTTCTGTAACTACCACACCACGCACCTGTCAGCGTTATAAAACGATAATAAAATGATGAATTTGAAAGTATAAATTCGATCGAGTAAAAAACACACATAGTTCACCTGATGGCTAGATGATTTGAGGAAATACTTGTGTGACGACGCTTTGGGCATCATAGTTAAATTATAAATGAGTCCTATCCTGAGGTTATGGAGCTAATCAAAAAACGGTTTGAGAACAAATCAAGATTGGTCTCAACTCATATAAGGGTCCTATTGGATATGCCCTCCATGCAGAAGGGTACTGCTACAAATATAAGAACTTTTATTTCACAAATACAATAACAATTGTATGTTCTAAAAAAATTTAAAAAATCTGTCAAAGAGTGGAATATGGTATTAATATATAACAGAGCATATCATTTGGATCGTGTGAATCCAGATGATATGCCAACAATGGATGAGTTGACACCCTTAAGGACTGAGATGGAATGCCTCGTCGCCAGTAATAAAAGTCTCCGGATCTCACGAATCGAAATCACAGCAGCATTACTGCTATTTTACGGCTGGTATTCTGTGACCCATTCATTCTGCAGCTAGAAACAGACTGCAGTGTAGCCCTACCACAGTTGAACGTATTGTTACTATTAGAAATGTCCACAGCAGCTAAGTATTAATAAATATAAATATTATTATAATTACAATTACTTGTTCGAATGACTGTCTGATTCATCAAAGCTTAGCTGGCTGCAAACTTCAAGTTTCGTCAGTTGATGCATTTTATGTTTACACATCCATCAACATAACAAACATCATAAGGGAGTAAATAAGGGGATAACGGTTGTATAGAAGTTAGTCATTTTCAAAATCATTTGAAAAAGAAAGCATTTGTTGGAAGTAGCGTCAGCAGATTCACTACATCGATAACAATTATGTATATATTTATATATATATTTACTTTTACATATGTTTGTATTTATAATATGTATATATGTTTGTTTTATAGTTTATGTAAATGTATATAAATATCTATTATTTTATTTAGTATTATAAATTCCTAAGATAATATATAATGATATGTATATATAATTGTATAAGCATTTAGATGTACTGTATGTCTCTTTATTTTATTTATTATTCTTCTGTCCCTACCTTGATTTCTCTGAACCCCCCCAAGGTTGACTGCTAGATGATGCCTTAGGCATTAAGTCCGCCTTTGTGCATATGTTAGTTGTACAAAAGTTTATAAATAAATAAATAAATAAAAGAAGAATTTCTTTTAGATAATCTCTTAAGAAATTTCATATACCTGCTGCTGTTTAGAAATAAATGTGTAAGTTCGTCACTGTCGTAGAGAGATGTATGAAATTCAATATAAAAGTTTTATATAAAGTTTAGGGAAAATTTTATTAACCAATTTACATCTAAGATCGATAGATGGCGTTTCTGAATTGCCCAATGGTATCCTTACGCGGCTTTTAGCTTTCCTGCCTACTCGATATACATATATCTACACAAACGAAGCTATGCGCAACAGATAGTAATGTAATAAAAACGAAGTACTACAGTATTTATTTATATATATATATATATATATATCTAACATAGGACAAAATGAGTTTTCGCGGAAATTTGTTTTGTTTGTGTAATTTCAGTGGCTTTTTACGTAATATAGTATTTTTAATGAATTTTGAACAACAAAGTGTAATTCCTTTTTTCTTTTTTGGGCTGATGGCCGCTGTTGGACCCAGGGCTTTTACAGTTTCACCGGGTTGAGAGGTGACCGAGCGCTTGTGGCGCTCAGTCGAGATCTCTATATATAGGTAACCAGCACAAGGGCTCCCGAGGGGGAGCCTCCGCTTGGACCGTTACCCTGTTTCGCGAGAGCGTCTGACTCAAGGGTGCCCGAGAGGGCCGAACCTCGGCTCGGTCAGTTGCTTTTGACAGAGGATTATCCAAATGAATATCACTATTATTATTAACTACCTGTACCACCACTTCAGAATGCGTGGGCGCTGGAGAAGAAGTGGCGCAAGAAACTCCAGCAACGCTTCTATCTGTATGGACTGGAGAGAACCGGCCAGTGACATGGCGGTATCGCGAATAACTTTGTTTGCGACGCCCTCGCCGTCGGCGGGAGCGATGTGAGGGTGCAATGTACGTGTGTTGTGTTTTATGAAGGGCTTGGGCCCTGGTGGTTGCGTCGTTAGGGTCGTTGAGGGCGTGCCTCGGTCTCCTTCGGACGCGGGTAAATCTGTGATTCGCGATGAGATTGTAAGTGTCGGCACTTACAATCAAGGGGTTAGAGTGTGTGACGGCAGAGTCGAAATATCGGCAGGAAGCCTGCTTCAGGTACTTTTCGTTACGCAAGAACCACGACGGACCCGTGGGCCTTGCGCATGAAACGATTTTGTATTACCTGAAGTCGGTGAATGTGACGCAGGGAGGCATGCGCAAAGACGGGGCTTGCGTATGTCATTATGGGTCGGATGCACGCTTTGTATAGTGTAATTTATTACGCAGGGACATTTTGCTATTAAAGGACATTTTCCTATTTAACAAAGTGTAACTAACGTAAAATATAAAAGGATTTTTTTGTGGAAACTTTATTGGTTATGTATTTTATGTGTAATTTCAGTGATTTTTTACACAATATAGTATTTATAATATACGCATGTGTAATAAACTTTGATCAACAAAGTAAAACACAAAAAACTTTTGGTGGAAACTTTACTGGTTATGTATTTTATGTGTAATTTCAGTGATTTTTTACACATTATAGTATTTATAATATACGCATGTGTAAATAACTTTGATCAACAAAGTAAAACACGAAAAAACTTTTGGTGGAAACTTTACTGGTTGTGTATTTTATGTGTAATTTCAGTGATTTTTATGCAATATAGTATTTTTAATTAACTCTCGTGTAATGTATTTTAAATAGCAAAGCCTAAGTAAAGTACTAAATATGCTGTGGACGGAAACTTCATTGATCATGTTTTTTTTTGGGTAATTTCAGCGGATTTTTTTGTAATATACTGTTTCATGTATTTATATATTTTTTTTCTAAATAAACTTAGACTTTATTATTAAAATATGATCACGATTTTACTAAAACGTGAAAATTGACTTCGATACTAGAGAAAAGTAAACAAACGGAACATCAACTTTATTGGAAAGCAAGAAAAAAGCCTAAGCCAATAAAGTATAAGAAATTATTTTTTTGAAGACTTAACCCTTTTTTCATATAAGTATATGAAGCTTAATATTGATAGAGCAACACTGCAGTTTTTTTCTTGCCGCGTTTTTTTATTTTGTGAGTACACTATGTTTTTCTTTCCCGATAATATGTCCAACACCAGGCCTGCTGGAAGAGATTTTATTTGTAAAATAAGCTGCGCCTTTGTACCTCTGCACCTTTTCTATATTACTTCCCTTATATAAATGCTTTGTGTACATAAAAGTTAAATAAATAAAAAAATAAAATTAATACGGGTGACGTGGACCCCAGGAATCACTTGCCGTCAGGTGAACTTTGTGCTCGTTTGTTATCCTCGAACAATTATATGCCTAGTAACATCGAAGGAAGAAGCACATTATATACGCACCCAGATCAAAAAACCATAATTTGTATTGGACAACACCAATTGGCCGAATATCGTCGTCATCAATGCAATTCAAAAACTTAAAAAAAAAAAAGTAAACACTTGGCTACATGGATTGTAGTCCTTTGACTTTCAGGAAGAAAGAAAGGCCAACAAAAACAGCTAACTTTTGTAAATACGACCCGTGTAACGTTTCAAAATAAAAAACATTGTAAATCGCATGAAAATATTATTGAATAAATTTAGCGTCAAATTTAGAATTTAATAAACTACAGATGATGTATGGACAGCATTCTCCACCTCAGACTACCCCAAATAGGATAAAGACACATTAAATCATGACTTTGAATGAAGGGATCCGGAGACCTTTATTACTGGTGACGAGGCATTCCATCTCAGTCTTCAAGGGTGACAACGCATCTGCATTATGATTCCTTGTCAAGGATGAATGTAGACGTCATGGGCCGCAGGAATCACTTACTGTCAGTTGAACTGTATGCTCGTTTGCAACTCTCAATGTAATAAAAAACTTACTTAAAGAAACTCAAGACGTCATAACAAGTATCTAGCATATAAGTAAACGCAGACAGATTTCAATTGCAGATATATAATTGCTTGTATATACTTTACTCGCTGCTGTGTTTGATCTGGTGTGTCTGGAGGATCTTATTACCCGTGACAAGCCATTCCGTCTTAATACTGGCAACTTTTCTGGCTTCTGGTGTCATATGGAACATTGGTATGTGTATCATGGGCAATAACGATAGCTTAATATCTTAAGGTCTGCGAAACTTAAGATCGTAGGTCGTGTCGAGAATCACCGCCTAGCACAATCATTTTCAACTTAACCGATATGGAACAGAAATGTTAGTAATATTAATACACTAATACAATTTAAAAATGTATACACAGATTTGAGTATTATTTCAAAATAAGTAATTAAGCCACTAAAGAAGATATTGGAAATTATTACGACTTCAAATCAGTTTTAGGGCGGCAGCGCATCTGCGATGTCTCTAGTGTTGCGGAAGTTCATGGGCGGAGGTAATCACTTAGCATCCGGTGAGCTGCTCACTCGTTTGCCACCTATACTATAAAAAAAATGCATTATATTGCACATCCATATTTTTAGGAATTATCATAATTATCATCTCAGTACATCACTAGTCCGCCATTAAAACTCCCTAGGAACCGCCTGCAAATCGTACAATCCTGAGTCCTAAATTCTAACGGCACTATATTACATCCCTCACAGTTGACACAAAAATGTCGCCGAGGTAGAAATATAACGGGAGAACATTGTCATTACATGCGTAAAACATTTGTAGACCAAATACATTTAAATAGACTAGATACATTTTCACTATATCTAAATATGTTACTGTATCCATTAGACAACGAAAAGACAACGGAAAATTATTGCGAATTGTTTAGAAGTAAAATATAAATGAGATAGAACATACAATATGTTTATATGCATAAAATTAGTGTCATCCAATTTTCAAACGAAAACAACTTCAATATCAATGTATACTTCAATTGGTATACAAAATAAGACAACAACTGTTATATTGCATTCTTTAAACACTTATTCGTATGAAATAACGTCGGTTTTGCATTACACTGAATGTAAAATCTGAGAACGGGGCGCAGGCCTAAAATGCAAATGGCGCGAGTATAAAATGGCCGCCGCGCTCCCAGCTGACGCAGTGCCGGCCGGCGAACGCTCCAGGTTCCCGCCAAAACTCCTGTCAAACTAGTGTTGCCACTCGAGAAAAAATTTCTTTTTTAGGAAAATACAAAATGAGTGCGCTCCTTATCCTTGTTTTAATCGCCTTAGTGGCATACAAACTTTTCTCGCGCAGAACAATCGCGTGGAAAAGAACCAGCAAATACGGGGATGAGAAAATGGCAGAGTTGAAACAGGCACCAGGGCCTATACCTTTGCCTATTATAGGTAGCCTACACCTTTTGGGCAAGCGTGAATCTCCCTTCCAAGCATTCACTGATCTGGCTAAGAGCTACGGTGATATTTTCAGCATTAAATTAGGAAGTGCCCAGTGCCTGGTGGTGAATAACCTTGAACTGATAAGAGAGGTTCTCAACCAGAATGGAAAATTCTTCGGTGGCAGACCTGACTTCCTTAGATTCCACAAGCTTTTCGCCGGGGATAGAAATAATTGTGAGTATTTATTTATTACTTTTTGTTGTTTAAATATTTTTCTCATAGAAAAAAGATTTACATGTTTGCTTGAACGTCCGTTAACACATCATATTTATTATCTATGTCAAAAAAAAAATTGCAAGAAACTTCATCAGAATTTTTTTTTAAGGTTTTCTGCCTGATATGATAAATTATATGTATATTGCTATAATTATTTACTAAAATAAATTTTATTTTTAAACTTTAAATAAAAATAAATCACATTTTTGAAGATTTCATAATTAACAACTATTATTACGACCATTCGAACACAATAAAACTTGTTCTTATCTAAATAAATTTTTAATAATCACATAAACTTTTCATTTATAATCTTACACAAAAAATATCACTTACCCTTATACAAAATTCACATGATCTTCGAAGTTTCCACTCATAAATTAAATCATGTTGACTTAAAAATAAATTACAAAATAAAACGCGGCTTAAAACAATGTCACTTTACATGCTTGTCTTTTTTTTAATTCACTTTGTGTCAAAGCGCGTAAAAAGGTAAACTACTTTTTTAATTTTTTTTTCAATGTCAATATCATATAAGTAGGGCACACACCACCGCAGGGTCTAGATACTGAATAAACCTAGTTAGAAACATAACATGGCGTCCCACCCCGCTTCGTCTCAACACAATTTTCCGTACGTACGTACTTTATGGTACAAATGCAGTAGATTAAAACATATGATCTAAATGTCCTAAGAAAAACAAAATTTTAAAAAATATCGTTTATTTCTAAATGGTAACCAATGAAACATGTGTTTTTTAAATAATTGTCTGTTGATCATTCCAACTAAGTTAAAGGGACTATGAGATATTTCACGATACTATGTGAGTAAGAGATATAATGAGATGAGATTACAAAGCTGCGATCTAAAGTTTTAGAAAGTATACTCTAAACGCTATGGGACTATTTTTACTACACTACGTTAAACTACACACGTATTAAATTTAAACTTTTTAAATCCCCTGTAAGACATGGGAAATTCCAAGATAAGGACCGACTGACTAGACTAGACTGCTCGGTGCGGGCACATAGTCATTAAGAAACCTTCAAATTATGGTTCGGTGTGAACAGTTCCGAGTTCGATACCAGATGGAAAAATTAATTGCATTTTAAGTCTTGGGTTTCGTTCGATGAAGGTTCGATGAAAAGCCTTGGGAAATCGTGCATATAAGTGTTAAGAAATTTATAAAAAAAACTTATATACCTAAATATTAAGTCCGCAAATCCACAGTCCAGCCGCGTGATGGAACTGCTTTAACCTTTCTGAGATAGTCCGTATAATAATCCATCAGAAGCAACTAACTGAAGAAGACTTCTGTCCTCTCGGGCACCCTCGAGTTGGTTGCTTTCGCACCCAGGGTAACGGTCCAAGCCGAGGCTCCCTCTCGGGAACTCTTGCGCTAGTTATCCATTAATAAAAGTCTCGACTGAGCGCCCTAAGCGCTCGGTCACCTCTCAAACCGATAAAGTGGCCATCAGCCAAAATATGTTCAGCGCTACTTGGGCAGTGTAGGAATCGAAGATCGAAACGAGCACAGTTTAAATGGTGTGCAAAGTGACAGGGAAGCCAACAATTTTAATACGACCTTGTCATCCTTGCCACCCCGGCTTTAGATGAAATGCCACGTCACTAGTGACAGGGTTGGGATCCCTACCCGCCGGACGAAACATAGCGTCATGCTGCTATTTTTTGGTGGTATTCAGTAAGGTAGCGGTCCTTACACATAAATATCGAAATTATAAATAAACTACAACATGCCCGTAAATATTCTTTGAGTATTTATTAACTATGCGCACGCGTATAATTCACGGCAAACGGAGTTCGATTCCCCGGTGCTGACACCAATGAACACTGTTATTAGCAATTTTATGTTCAGTTAATGGTCTATAGCCTAATGTTTAGGGTACGGTCTGCTAAACTTAGGGTGGTAGGTTCGAATCCACCATTAGACTATTTTTGTGAACCATCTATAGATATATTCAGAGTATTACACAGGGAAAATCATTTTCTTTTTCTAAAGGAATTTGCTATTTATCAATAATATGTATTCTCATTATATATTTAAGATATATATTATATATTTATATCACAGCGCGTGACGCATTTAAAATTTACATATAATTTCATTTGTCGTTTTGCTTTTAACTTCACTAATATGCCATTTAACCAATGAAACTGAAATGGTTGTGCTGTGAAGGTGGTTCACGGCAACAGGCAAATGGTTGATTCGAATCTACGATCTTAAAGTTGGCAGATCGTACCCCAAATATTGGCGTAACCGCTAGGTCTCTCTCACTTGTCGCCCCCTACCTTATCGTGTGTTAAATTAAAATACTATCTGTGTAAAATAACATATTATTACTGCTAAGAACAAAAAACTAAATTAAAAAAATAAAATTTATTATATTAAGTGTGACGAAAGAGCACACACATCGTACCATGTAGTACGCATTCATCCTTGATAACTGCGACGAAGACTAAAGTGGAATACTTCATCAGTAATATAACTCGGATGTCTTTATTACTATATCTCGTTAGTTAAGGAAACCGGTGACATAATAACGACCTACATTATAGACTTCAGGAATCACTTATCATCAAGTTAAAGAAATTCTTTTTTTTTATAAGTAAGGGTGATGAAGAGTTCACCTGATGATGTTGCTGATGATGTGCAGCGTTGATCACCTAAAAAAAAAGATAAGTGACAATTGCTCAAACGCATACACCCGACATCGACAAAGATTCAATAAGCACGTGCGTCGTCAAGTTAGAACTTTGATGGAATATTTTCCATTAATTGGGTCTCTGGTTTACTTCACTAGTCTATACGGAACACAGCAACGTACTGCTGTTAATTCACGGCGTGGTCTCATCCCAGCCCTTCCAGGTCTCTCTTTCATCCTAATTTCCACTTATAGAAGACGGTCGAAAAATAATTACCACAATAAGTAACTAATCCTCGTTGTCCATAAATACAACGAACCCTAAACGGTGCACTAACAACTAGGCTATGCGGTCGTAATTGGAATCTATGTTGGCATCCTGTACTGCATGACCTAATAACATAGGACATACCCTTGTAAGCTGAACACCTGAATTACTGGACATTAAGATTAGTAAATGTGGTCTAAGTCATAAGCGGAACGGGTGCACATTTCAAGGTTCAATATATTTCTTATTATATTGTCCAATCTTCTTCTATTTTTATGAAATTATTGATAATAAATGAGCACACATCGTGGAGAACACAGCGAGGCTGATAAGTTTTTTTTTATTACATTGAGAGTAACCAACGAGAGAAACCTGATGGCGAGTGATTCCTCGGGCCCATGACATCTACATTCATCCTTGACAAGGAATCATAATGCAGATGCGTTGTCACCCTTGAGGACTGAGATGGAATACCTCGTCACCAGCAATGTAGGTCTCCGGATCCTACACTCACCAGACGACACAGCAGCTATTTTTATTTTATTATTTTCTGTTAGGGCGTGGACCTACCTCGGTCGAGCTGAACCATTCATTCTGCAGCTGGAAACAAACTGCAGTGCTACACTGCAGTTTGTTAAACTCAAACTCCTACCCTTAAAATACTACGCTATTAGTAATTAGGCTACCGTTTTCCAGCATTCGAATTCACTACATCAACCATACGAAATACACCAATGTTTTGCTCCGGGGCATCTGTATTGGTAAGTATTTATGGGCACTCAGCACTTACCATTAGGTGGAGTTTGAGGTTATTTGTCACATTAAGTTTCTTAGAAAAAGCTTAGTGTTTTAAATTTCATAAACTTAGGCTTTAAAAGGTTTCTATAGGTATTTTGTGAGCGTGGAGCTTTGTGCCTCGAACACTAAATAAAAATAAAAAGGCTTGTAAAAATATTTTAGAAGCGTGGAGTTTTGTGCCTTGAAGACTAAATAAAAATAAAAAGGTTTTTAGAGATATTTTATAAGCGTGGAATCTTGTGCCTCGAACACTAAATAATCAAACGCTCTCCCCACACCACTTGTACCACACGCAATTGTAAATCGACACCCGTTTACACTAATAACGCACTGGCGCCTTCTAACGTTGCATCAGACGCATTTTCACGAAACCCGATATCTGGCCAAATGAAATTAAGCCTACTTTAAAAAAAATCATCAGTAATCACGACACCTAGAAAAAATATTTATATTATATTATTTACTTCTCCTATTTCAGTATATAGTACATACACTGCAATTAAATTTTTAACCTACTCGAAAACGGAGGTCCGCAGTTAGACTATATATTTTTCTTGTCCTCTTTTGCTATGTTTTGATAATTAACAGAACACTTCAGGATGTGACATAAAGAGGATTGTTAGGTTATAATAATATAGGCATTAGAGGATTTAGTTCCTTTTCGGTATATACTATTTACAAATTAGGTGAAGCACGAATAGATAATTTCGATCGAGGAAGGATTATATTTTTATATATTAACAGCATGAGGCGGAACTTACTCTTGCTTCATAATGTCTGGTTGTGGGAGCGAAAGAAATTGGAGATCTTATATAATTATATTAGTAGTTTTAACAATAGTAGTGCTATGTTGCAGTTTGTTTCTAGTTGTAGAATGAAAGGGCCACCTCGACCGCTCAACCAGGGTAAAATATACAACATAACGCCGAATATTTTACGCTGGTTTCGTCTGATGAGTGTAGGGATCCGGAAACCTTTATAACTGGTGACGAGGCATTCCATCTCAGTCCTCAAGGGTGACAACGCATCTGCATTGTGATCCCTTGTCAAGGGTAGATGACGCGGGCCGCAGGAATCACTTGCCATCTGGTGAACTGTGTGCGAGTTTGTTAATCACAAAGTAATAAAAAGAAAGTAGGTAATGTGTAATTAGGGATCTTATTAAACCAGTAGGTTTATATCAGTAGGCAGGAGACATTCCATTATTGTCTTTTGTGATATATAAACTGGATGGACGGATAAAGCACAGTGTCATTTGACAAAGGATTCATAGGGGAAATGTTCACGGGAACTCTGTGTAGATTTCTTATAGAAATAATCATACTAAAAAATTAATGGCAACCTCGTAGTAATCGCTATGTGGGACATTCCTCCAGTGGAAGCTTTTACTCGGCAGTCGATTGTCAATATGCTATGTATACGACCAAAAACAATTCAATACTTAACCGACTAATTAAACAAAACGCATTGTTGTTCATGCGTTTTGTTTTAGATTTTATAAAACTAATAAATAAAAACGTAAAAAAAATATAATACGTTGGCCAAAATTTATTTGCGCAATTCGACACCCATTATGCGTACATTATGCGTTTCTATTTCCTGCTTGCGACGTCGACGTGTAATTTAAGAGCTGCCACATGAAGGCGTCTATTCCATGTTATTTTATTTGACATAACTCCATTATGCTTATTATTTATTTAGTATACGCTACTGTGCTTCGTACCTCATTAACGGACATTACATCTTGGTCCCCAAAAGGTCACGACGCATTTGCATTCCATAAGAGAATATTATTATTTAAAAAAATACAAGTTTTTTTTTTACTGTGTAAGAACATGACACCTACATTCGTCCTCGAAAATCGAGGGATCATAATTTAGGTGCATTGTCTTAACCCTTCGGAGTCGGATGGAATACCAGGAATAGGGGTCGTAAAAGTTTTAAAAAGGCTATTTGAAATATAACAAAAACCTCTCTCTTGCGCACATCCAATCGATAAGTAATTATGAACATATCCCATAGATTCATAATTATGATTGCATGTAGTGTTGCGCACCGTAAACCATAAATAACATAGGACTATCGACACGGATGGGCGGACATTCATGCGTATATCTAAAACCGGTGTAAGCTTAGGCTAGCTAGGCCAGACTACAATCTTAAAATTCTAGCTGACTTTTAATTTAAAAATACCATGATACTTTAATTTATTTTCATTTTATTAATTACAAAAGTTAAAATATTAAAAAGATTAAAAAAACGATAAAACACGATTTCAAATTAAAAGTTTCCCGCCAAAAGTCTTGACAGTTGATTCTCTTCTAACATAATGTTTTCATCATAAAGCCTAAAAAAAATTTAAAAAATGATACTCGTTACAATAAAACTTTCCCGCCAAAAGTGAAATCTGACAGATGGTTGCGTTTTTTATTTTAACAAAAAGTATTTCAATCCTCCACTATTAAACCATAATAAACATTAGTAATATTTCGTTTTACGCCCATTGTATGTACTTTTTCCTTTCATGCACTGATTGCTGAAGTTAACGCGTCATTACTCGATGCATTTTCAATTTCTTACACGAGTTACATCATGTTGCGTGAAATTACTGGAGCATGATTACGTTTCTTGCTCAGCACGTAGCTCGGGTGGGACGTTTTTGTTAAATATTGTACCACTGTTGAAGTGAACAAAGTTAACTCACGGCCGCGTGACGCAGCGGTTAGAGAACCACACTTATACTTCGCAGTTTTTACGTAGTTCAGTGTCTATCGCTCGCTTTTATTTTTACAGTACACATACAAATAACAAATGTAACCTTATGTGTAAGAAAAAAAAAATATTTTGAAGATGTCGCAAAGTCGCAGTACAGTCGTATAGACATGCTCAAGTACCCTCTCTAGAAAGTTCTATGAATAGCAGTGGGATTTATATAACATGTTACTTTATATCTTTTGTTTGCTTTGTTCACTTCATATCGTCACAGAGTCTTCATCTGAAAACCTTCGAGATAATTGAAAGCAAAACTTTTGCTTTGAAATAAACTTTATTAAATTCTAAACAGTTAAATGGATTTAACTGAATAACATTTCTTTTTAAGTTATTAGTCTTTAACAAATAAACATACCTCTCACTTGATGTTAAGTGATCTCTGCGTTTTATAATTAGTGAATAGACGAAATATCTCATTATCAGTAATCGTTGATCTGACACACTATTTTACCATACTGTTCTGGGTTGGCACTTTCATCCCCTGGTCGACACGTTAGCGTTATATACATGTTGATATTCTTCTGGTCTATTTCGGCGATATCTTCTGGTTATTATTAAAGTAAGCTAGCTGCGAAGGATATATTATAGTGCCGTAATTAACAAAGGCACTCGTCACCTTCTACCTTAGTCTGATGTAATATATGTTTATTAAGATAAAAGATACGGCACATTCAGAACATAAAACCAACATTTTGTAATACACAAATATTGTTCCTCGATTGGGAACGGGGCATGCGACGCAACGGACTACCCTAACCACTACAGCACGCGAGTCTTGGCTACAGTGTGGCTCTGAATAGATTAGTACCGTCATAAATTTTTTGTTACATAAATATTGATTGTGATTGAGAATCGAACCCAAGAACCGCGACTCAGCAGTCAAATATCGTGACCACGAAACCACACCGTATAACTACAATAATACATTATCGATAATAACCAAACTTTCTCTTTGTCCACAGCACTAGCGCTCTGTGATTGGTCAAACCTTCAACTGCGCCGTCGCAATTTGGCGCGTCGCCACTGCGGCCCCAAGCAGCACACCGACAACTTCTCCCGCATCGGCTCCGTGGCCACGTTCGAGTCGATAGAACTTATCGAAACATTGAAACACATCACTAGAACCACAGACACCAGTATCGACCTGAAACCCGTACTCATGATGACGGCAATGAACATGTTCTCAAACTATATGTGCAACGTACGCTTCGACACCGAGCGCGATATGGAATTCAAGAGAATCGTTGACCATTTCGACGAGATATTCTGGGAAATCAATCAGGGATACGCCGTCGACTTTATACCATGGCTAGCGCCATTCTACCAGAGGCACATGGAGAAACTGTCGAACTGGTCACAAGAGATTCGCACCTTCATCCTATCGAGAATCGTCGAGCAGAGGGAAACAAACTTGGACACAGAAGGGCCTGAGAAAGACTTCTTAGATGGTCTATTGAGAGTGCTATATGATGATCCAACTGTGGATAGAAATACGATTATTTTTATGTTGGAAGATTTCCTCGGTGGACATTCTTCGGTTGGTAACTTAGTGATGTTATGCCTAGCTGCGGTGGCCAGGGACGCCGATGTTGGGAAGAAGATTAAAGCGGAAATCGATGCACTAACTAAAAACAAACGGGCTGTGACACTAACAGATAGAAGCAACTTACCTTACACTGAAGCTACAGTTCTTGAATGCCTTCGATACGCGTCATCCCCAATCGTACCACATGTGGCAACAGAGAACGCCTCCGTGGCCGGCTATGGAGTTGAAAAAGGGACAGTTGTATTCATAAATAATTACGAATTGAACACATCAGAGAAATATTGGGACGAGCCGGAGAAATTCGATCCAAGTCGATTTTTGGAGCGCAGTAAAATCCGTGTAAGACGCAACTCGCAATGTGATTCGGGAATGGAATCGGACGGCGAGAGATCCGGACCGTTGAACAAGACATTGGAAACGGAGAAGGAAGTGGTCACCGTTAAGAAAAACATACCACACTTCCTACCGTTTAGCATTGGCAAACGTACGTGCATAGGGCAGACTTTAGTCACCACGATGAGCTTCGTTATGTTCGCTAATATCATCCAAGAGTTCGACATCGCTGCTGAAAATTTGGAAGACTTGAGACAGAAGCCGGCATGCGTTGCTCTCCCAAAAGACACCTTCAAGCTTTACCTGTTGCCAAGAAAGCATTAAAATTGTGTATTTATTTGTAGATAATTGCTCTGAGTGGCCATACGGAGTTTTTGTAGCATTTCTAAAAGCTTTTATTTTTAAATCGATTGTTTTGTTCTTCCTCCTCCATCGGTCACTCGGTCGTGACTCCTTTCCAAAATCTTATGGATGGTAGCTCTCCATTTAGGGCTTCGAGTGCCACATCTCCAATTGTTCCGATACCTGGTCAAACCGGGACAGCGATATCCGCCTTTCTCCCTCTAATTTTCCTATTATAATGAGTCTCTCGATATTATCGGTGTTTGTACGTCCAGACAATTAGAGGAGAAGCATTAACTGATTGAAAAGAATAGTTTGTACTGTCTTTAGTTCTGGGCTATCCAAGAGTCGAATACAATTTTTTTCCGCCTCTCAGTGGCTTTCTGAATCTATTTTATGTGTTCATCTTATCCATAAAACATCTCTGAAGCGCATCTTCGTTCTACAACTAACTTTATATTTTCTGTCTGTGTTATGGCTTTTTTAGCAATACCAATGCGTAGATAGATTTCTGGTTCGCTGTCCTTTGCAAGGGTTGCCACAGTTTCGTAATCCACCAGTGCATTAGAGCGATTGAAGGAGGCGAAAATTATTATGTAGTGTATAAATTAAATCGATTAAAAATAAGTTTATAATTTCTTTTGGTTAGATTTCTTATCGTTTAAATAATTATAAAATATTTTAGGATAAGTTACTTTTTTTTATAATAATCAATGAAATTTTTATAACACAGATAACATAAACCGTATGGCCACAGAGACTCGCTCAAAACATTATTTATTATCGAAATAATTGATTTGCTAGTTATTACGCTGTCTCATCATCCTGAACCGTTAAATACGTTAAAATATTATAGAATTTAATGTTAAAGATTATTTTTTAAATTTAAAACGACTGCTTAATGTTTAGTGGATAACGATTTATTTGTATTGTTTTCTTTTTGCTTCTTGTAAGACCATGCTGGCATGGAATTTTCTGTTTATTTAATCATTAGAATCACATTTTTTCTATTGTTTCATTGTTTTTTTGGATATAAATTTGCAGATATTACATGTCAAGGAAGAAAAGTCATTTATCTTTTTTTAATATTACCTGCGATGTTGTTGTCATTCTATAACATCGCTGTCTATTACAAAAACAACTCAATTTCCAATTACTCAAAACCGATTCCGTGTGGAGATGAAAATTATCGTTGCTTAATATAAATATTGTAAAAGTGTAACATAAGCATTTAAAAGAGCATTTATCAGAAACGTTACTATAATGTATTTTAGTTTACATATGTTTTTTTTTGTATTTAATATACTTTTTTTATCTGTATTACTAGTGTATCTGTCAGAAATATTTAAATTACAATAGATATTTCTACCCGATTTCGTCTGTTAAGATTAATAATCAATATGGCAACAATTAATCTATTGGTGTACTAAATTGGTCTGTATAAATAATAGATATTTTATAAAAAAACTAAATAATAAGACATTTATAAAATCACGAAAGATCTAAAAATGTGGAAATTTATATAAATATTATGCTTCTAATTCACGGATTATGTAACTGGCAAAACTTTCGAATATTATAGAAAAATAAAATACTGTACAATATTCAGAAAGTGATTTTAATTAATAATCTGTTAAAATTTTATTGCATTCGAAACTGTAGTCCGTTTTGTCAACGAACTGTTTTTTTTTTTCTATTTTTGAAATAATTATGTATTTTTTTTTAATTGAGTAGCTAGTAAAATAGATAATGATTGTGATCGGTAGACTGTATTAGAAAGTGAAATTATAGTATTTGCAATTGGTATGTTGTCTTTTTTATTTTTATACTATATACTGTAACCCTGAGAAATTTAATACTTTAATTTAAACACACCTAAATTTAAATTTTTAATTCAAAAACTCCACTCCAATCGGAAGTTGGTGAAGCAGTCAAGCTTTTCCCTCAAGTTCCAACCAGGAGTGCCGACGCTCCTTTGCCCGGTAATCTTTCCCTGGACGATGAGCTGGAGTAATCTGTACATAGACGCTCTATGAAGTACGCAATTTGTGACCTAACTTTCGATAGGTCTAACCAAAAGAACACCGATTCCTACCAAGAGTGATTTGAGAGGTTAATGAAATTAAAAAAAAAACATCATAATTTCAATAGACATGGCTGGCTGCTACCATCGGCTTACTCACATATGTTTTCGTGCTCATTATTAAATTACAATACGGAATGGGGTGTTAAAGAAAAAAGGATTGCAGCTATCGCCTTGCACAAAGTCGGTATGGAGCCGTCGGTCATATTCCAGACACTTCAAAAGCTTGGTATCAGCCGTATGTTCGTATATCGTACTATCAACAGATACAACAAACACTTCCTCTGTCGAAGACTAGAATAAATCGGGGCGGCCGCGACCACGGCCATCTGTTAGTACTACAAACGCTGTTAATGCTGTTAAAGCCAGAATTTGTCGAAATCCCATTAGGAAGCAAAAAATCTTATCGCGAGAAATAAAGATTCCCGCTAGGACTCTGTCGCGTATTATAAAACAAGACCTGAAGCTCGGTGCTTATCGTCGATATACAGGACATGCCCTAAATCAATCTTTACAATTAAAGAGTGTGGATCGATAAAAACGCCTTCTGTCGTGATACGCAGGTGAAAGGCACAGAAATATCCTCTTTTTCGATGAAAAAATTTTCACGATTGAAGAACACTACAATAAGCAAAATGATAAAGTGTACGCTCACAGTTCTAAAGAAGCTGCTCAAGTGGTCGGAAAGGTAAAAAGTGGTCATCATTCTGCGTCAGTGATGGTTTGGTGGGGCGTGCTTATCAAGGAGTCACAAAACTACATTTTTGTGAAAAAGGAGTGAAAACTTCAGCCAAAGTGTATCAAGATACAGTCTTGGATCATGTTGTGAAACCTCTCTGCAATACTTTTTAAAAATATACCATGGACTTTCCAGCACTCTGCACCTGGTCACATGGCACGAACTACCCAAGCCTGGCTTGAAACCAACCTTCCGGATTTTATAAGAGCTGTAGACTGGCCCTCATCTAGCCCAGACCTCAACCCTTTAGACTTCAAATTATGGTCAGTTTTAGTGGACATGGCCTGCTCCAAACGACACGGCGCCTTTGAGTCTCTTAAAAAATCTTGGAGCAAACAGTGGCGAAATTTCCCTTGGAAACAGTGCGTAAATCCATAGATTCGTGGCCAAACAGACTAAAGGCCTGTATAAAAGTCAAAGGGGCCACCTGTCGAATAACAAAATTTTAATTTGTAACAGAACTTATGGCCGGACTAGGTATATATATATATATATATATATATATATATATATATATATATATATATATATATAAATATATACTGTAGTATTTCGTATTTGAAGAAGTTTTAGCTTATTTTGAATGGTTTATGGAAATGTTATGAATGCTAATAGACTGCTAGAATTCGTTAAAATAATTATTTGATGAAAAAAGGTAAATTAAATCATAGACAAAACCTGTTTGGCTGTTTTTTTTATTACGATATACCTACCGACAGTAAACACATTACAGCACGCATTGCAGGCATACACAACTTTTACAGTATTTTTTTCATTTTTACCACAACGTTTTTGCTTAAATAAAATATTAAATATTAAAGCTAAACTAAAGAACACTACGTAAAAGTTCTCTACATTTAAAAATGTCCTGAATTTGGGAAGAGTGCCTGCGAATATGGCAACACATGCACTTGTATTTATTTTTAAAAAGTTTACATAGCCTAGACACTCAAATTAGAGCCGTATTATATATGATTATTGATAATAACAGATTTTAAAAAAAATCTAACTCCGCCCGGATAAATATATAAAATACTTTAAAGTAAAATGAAAATTTAATAGTATTACTAACAAGAAAGGAGTCTACACCTTTGATGATGAGCTGCTTCTTAACTTTCTCGTAATCGAAATATGACAGTGGTAGAGCTACACTGCACTTTGTTTCTAGCTGCAGAATTAATGGGTCAGCTCGACAGGGGTATGACCATGCCCTCACAGAATACCAGCGTAAAATAGCAGTATAATGCTTAGTATGGTGAGTGCAGGGATCCGGAGACCTTTATTACTGGTGACGAGGCATTCCATCTCAGTCCTCGAGGGCGACAACGCATCTGTATTATGATTCCTTGTCAAGGATGTATGTAGATGTCATGGGCTTCCGGAATCTCTTACCATCAGGTGAACTGTGTGCGAGTTTGTTACTCTCAATGTAATAATAAAAAAATAAAAAAATTAGTCCTGTTGATATCGATGTGATATGATTAACTAATTAGATTTAGAATAAGATAGAAATCGACCAGTAGATATCAGTTTCTGTGTTTTCGGATCATTTGAGACGGTCGTCATTCCGCTGCGGGTTTAAATGCAGAATTGGTTACTTCTCGATACCGCACGTATAATCCGCCGGTTTCTCCGCCTTTCCCACTAATCCTCGCGACATCCGCTTGGTTGGGCTATATTTATTCAATATTTTAATAATATAAATCATAATTAGTTGACGCCATAAGAGCTCGGTCACCTCTCAACCCGGTGAAACTGTAAATCAGTGGCTATTAGACCGAAAAAAGAAGAAAAAAATTTATATATGTATATATATATTTTGTATGTATATTGTGTTTATATATGTATTATGTATTTATACATGTATTTAATATCTATATATATATATTTAATATCTATATATGTATGTTCATTATTTATTATTTTTAGTCTTTACCTTTTTATTAATTAGTTTATTGCTACACCTATCTCCCCACGCCTTGGGTTGTCTGGTAGAGAATGCCTTTGGCATTAAGTCCGCCCTTTGTGAACCTTTTTAACTTTATTAACTTTAATTCAATAAAGAGTAAATAAATATATATTAAATTAGTTAATCCATCAGAAGCAACTGATCGAGCCGAGGTTCGGCCCTATGGGGCAGTCGCTTTCACGCCCAGGGTAACAGTCCAAGCCGCAACTAGCTCTATGGATCCCCTGTGCTGGTTACCCACTAATAAAGGTCCCTAGCAGGCTGAGTGTCTTTCAACTTAAGCGCTCGATCACCTTTCAACCCGTTGAAGCTGTATAAGTTCTCGAGCTTACAGTGGCCATCAGCCGTAAAACTCCTTGAGCTAACAGTGGCCATCAGCCGTAAAAGTCCCTGAGCTAACAGTGGCCATCAGCCATAAAAGCCTTTGAGCTAACAGTGGCCATCAGCCGTAAAAGTCCCTGAGCTAACAGTGGCCACCAGCCGTTAAAGTCTTTGAGCTAACAGTGGCCATCAGCCGTAAAAGTCCTCGAGCTAATAGTGGTCATCAGCCGTAAAGTCTTTAGCTAACAGTGGCCATCAGCCGTAAAAGTCCTCGAGCTAATAGTGGTCATCAGCCGTAAAAGTCCTCGGGCTAACAGTGGCCATCAGCCGTAAAAGTCCTCGGGCTAACAGTGGCCATCAGCCGTAAAAGTCCTTGAGCCAACAGTGGCCATCAGCCGTAAAACTCCTTGAGCTAACAGTGGCCATCAGCCGTAAAACTCCTTGAGCTAACAGTGGCCATCAGCCGTAAAAGTCCCTGAGCTAACAGTGGCTATCAGCCGTAAAAGTCCTCGGGCTAACAGTGGCCATCAGCCGTAAAAGTCCTTGAGCCAACAGTGGCCATCAGCCGTAAAACTCCTTGAGCTAACAGTGGCCATCAGCCGTAAAAGTCCCTGAGCTAACAGTGGCCATCAGCCATAAAAGCCTTTGAGCTAACAGTGGCCATCAGCCGTTAAAGTCCTCGAGCTAATAGTGGTCATCAGCCGTAAAAGTCCTCGGGCTAACAGTGGCCATCAGCCGTAAAAGCCCCTGAGCTAACAGTGGCCATCAGCCGTAAAAATCCTTGAGCCAACAGTGGCCATCAGCCGTAAAACTCCTTGAGCTAACAGTGGCCATCGACCGTAAAAGTCCCTGAGCTAACAGTAGCCATCGGCCGTAAAAGTCTTTAGCTAACAGTGGCCATCAGCCGTAAAAGTCCTTGGGCTAACAGTGGCCATCGACCGTAAAAGTCCCTGAGCTAACAGTGGCCATCGGCCGTAAAAGTCTTTAGCTAACAGTGGCCATCAGCCGTAAAAGTCTTTAGCTAACAGTAGTCATCAGCCGTAAAAATAATTCGTCACATTGTTGACATTTCAAAACGTTGTTTTTGAAAGTCATTTTTTTTTTGTATTATTTAGAAATAATTTTAAAACGGTATACACTATACAATAAACCTTGCCACATTCACATATAGAGTCTCAGTGTAGCTGTTTTGTAATTTTGGGAGTTGCCATATTAAAAATTGCTTAGAATGCAAAGTGATTTCTTGATCTGAGATGACATATTGTTTTTAAACATGTATCATATTTTTGGCCTAGGGGTACAGGTATTCGCGAGTTCCCTCTCTTCAACCACATCCGAATTGCTGATAAAATTATTTCAATCGGCACGTGCGCACAGTCCCTCGTTCACATCTTTATTTATAATAATACTTGTTAAGTGACTGATAAAAGAAATCACCATTTCCGTTCACAACCAAAAATAAAAATCATGCATTGTGTTGAAATTTTTTGAAATTTCAATATGATACATGATTTTATTATTGGTTGCGAACAGAAATGGTGATTTTTTTTATTGTATTACAGGTGAAAATCAATCAACACAGTTCACCTGATTGCCACCTACCTAATAATAATTCTCCAGATCATTACACTTCACCTGACGAAATACAACGTAATGATGCTATTACAATTTGGTGTTATTTGAAAGCGTGTTCTTGGCCCAATCGAGTCGATCCATTCATGCCGCTGCCAGTAACAAACCGTAGCGTGGCTCTACGACCGTTGAATACATCAAACATGAAAGATATCACAACGGAAATGCTTTCAATAAACACGTATGAATAAAATATATCGAACTCACCTTCCTACTGTCCTCTGATTTTTTTAAAAAAAGGTAAATGGTCGTTTTTTTTATTGTTTTATTATTTCATTATGACGTCCTTTATATTATTTAAACTGGAGCTTCAGTATCGTATATCAAACGTTTCTCAACCATTTATAAATATCCCCTCCACTATGTAATCATAATAAGATTTTAATTAATAATTTATTTATACGTTTTAGCTTTCAATTCTCTCCCATCCAGGTTACTAAAAACAGACATATCAATAACGCATAACAAATATAAATTGTGACGCGCGTAAATCGTGATATTTAATTTCCTAAAACCATATTAAAACTCATTTCGCTCTCGCCCTTTTAATAAACGCATCTTTTGTATTTATTGCACGTGAGCGTCGTCCTGCTTGAGAGACCATTGTCCAATGGTTTAGGGTACGGTCTGCGAAACTTTAAAGTAGTAGATTCGAATCCGCCATTCGACCATTGTGTACCATCTCCTAGCACTAACATTTAAGCTTAGTTGTAGGGGTTAACAGGAGTTCTAGTAATATTATTAGATTTTTTTTTTCTTATCGGGCTGATGGCCGCTGTTAGCCCCAGGGCTTTTACAGTTTCGCCGGGTTGAGTGGTAACCGAGCGCTTATGGCACTCAGTCGAGACCTCTATCAGTGGGTAACCAGCACAAGGGTTCGAGGTTGCCCGAGAGGGCCGATCCTGGGCTCGGTCAGTTGCTTCTGACAGAGGATTATCTAAATTAATATCGCTATTATTATTGGCTATCTGTACCACCACTTCGGAATGCGTGGGCGCTGGTGAAGAAGTGGCACAAGAAACTCCAGCGACGCTTCTATTTTTTTTATTTATTGAGAAAGATATATCATCAACAATGTAATTTTACACTAAATAGTTAATATTTACTAAATCTTAATGATTTGCCTTTACAGGTGTATACAGGTTTAGTATCTTAAAATTTTACGTATCTAAGCAACAATATATCCATTAAATTAATATAATAAATAAAATTGTAAATAAAAGATTAAAATAAAAAATATCGCAATAGGTTAGAAAAAGTTAATAATAGAAACTTAAATTAGACATTACATAGTACCATCTGTATTGACTGAAGAGAACCGGCCTGTGACCATGGCGGTATCCCGAATAACCTAGTTTGCAACCCCGTCGGCGGTAGCGGTATGAGGGTGCAATTTACGTGTGTAGTGTTTTATGAACGTGCTTGAAGCCTGCTTCAAGCACAGAGCTACGGTCGGCAGCTCAAGATTCAAGTGTAGATTTTCATTACGCAAGAACCACAGCGCACCTGTGGCCTTGCGCATGAAACTATTTTGAATTATATATATTTTGAAATATATATATATATATATATATATATATATATATATATATATATATACTGACTTTGTGAATTTTGTTAAGGTATAAACAATAAAGTGTAAATAAATAAATAAATTACCTGAAAGCGGTGTTCCTATGGACTTCCAAATTATGCAAGTGGGTCTCGTATGGCGTTTCGTATGGTGAGGCACACTGCCACACTTCGTCCTCAACGAACCAATCGAGGTTATTTTCCATAACAAGTGGTACTTATTATAAATTATAAAGAGAAAAACCTATACAATTCGTGGACGTCAACGATGTGTTAACGAGTGAGAGAGTGAGTGATGAGTTAGTATTATATTTACTGATAATGGTGATAAACGAGCACACTTATCATCAATGGTCCTGCAGCATATAACACTGACATAAATCCTAGAATCACCTTGTCATCTGAGAGATGTAGCCGTTAGAAGTAATAGACTCTCCTATACTTCGTGCACTGTGTGTAGCAGTCCTTAGGCTAAGTAGATAGAGATATATTTAGGTGACCTAAGTCCAGACTTCATGAATAATGCACTCCCGGACCTACCTCAATGTCATTTTAAAAATCGCGAGGGAAACGTATTATCTTACGAAAACGTCACAAGGATTTAAAGTGAGTAGCACATCAGAGGATCAAGCGATGCGATATATTTTATGCTATAATTAAATAAAAAATATATATTATCTCACCATAAAGGACTTATATACATAAAAAAAAAGTAAACTAACGGCCTATATATACGAATCCCACTGCTGGACTTAAGCCTGTCTATAGTTCCATCCCCTGCGGATCGGCGGACTTTACATGTCTTTGTAATATTTGTTTTTTTTATTACTTCTTAAACATGCAGGATTCCTTGTGATGTTTCCTTCGCCGACGGGCACGTGGTAATGAAGAAGAAGTATTTATACGAGTGTAATAGTTGTAGAGCTACACTGCAGTTTGTTACTAGCTGCAGAATGAATGGATCAGTTCGACCGGGTTACGACCACGCCCTCACAGAATACCAGCGTAAAATAGCAGCATAATGCTGCCGTGTTTCGTCTGTTGAGTGTAGGGATCCGGAGAACTTTATCGCTGGTGACGAGACATTGCATCTCAGTCCTCAAGGGTGACAACGCATCTGCAATATGATTATTTCTCCAGGTTGAATGTCATGAGCCGCAAGGAATCACTTGTCATCAGGTGAACTATGTGGTCGTTTGTTACTCATATATTTATATATGTATATATATATATATATATATATATATATATATATATATATATGTATATATATATATATATATATATGTATATTAAGGCTAGTTGTCAATACAATATAATACAAATTTCACGCCATAAAAATTCATACTGGATAAAGAAATACAATGCACATATCGTATGGTATAGTGTTTAGTGCCCGGCTTCTGCGTCGAAGGTCCTAGGTACTTGTTGGTTGTAATGTATACGTGCCGTGTCTTCGACACTGCATCTTATACTCCCACCGATCTTATTGCACACATGCATTGCATCGGACTAAGTAAGGGGACGACGAGTGAGTGCGTCTGTTGGCGAAAATACTCACGGCACAATAAAAGATTCTGCACAGTTGATCAATAACCAGAAGATATCGCCGTAGATGAGTTTAGCGCTTATCATCACGTGATACGTGTGCTAATTTATCACCCTTAATAAAAACTCTAGTTAACAAGATATCCATCGTCTATACATCGCTCACGGTGTATGAGCAACTTTAGTGCACACGCTTTGGCGACCGCCAAGGACACATCAGTTGCCCTTGAAATGTACACTCGTACACTCTAATATTCATTCATGTAACCACCGTCGTATGTATACGATACCTTCACGCTTTTAAATATCAAGCAGCTAAGTAGAATCCCTTTTTTATTTGTTTATTCTTTATTGCATTAACATTAACATAGTTAAAGGATCACATAGGGCGAACTTAATGCCAAAGGCATTCTCTACCAATCAACCCATGGTGTGGTGAGATATTGTGATAGCTGAAGCAATAAACTAATAAATAAAAAGACTAAAAAAAATATATGCAAATAAAGAATTATGCATACATATATAGATATTAAATACATAATACAATATACTAACTATCTAACTAGTCTGGCCATAAATACTGTTATTTTCTTTTTTTTAACTTTTTAATAATTTTGAATTTGGAACACGTATATTATTTTAAAACCTTCTTTCGATTTTGCGCCATTTCACAAATTTTTTCGTGTTCATTATCAAATTACAATATGGAATGGGGTGTTAAAGAAAATAGGATTGCAGTGATCGCCTTGCACAAAGTGGGTATGGAGCCGTCGGTCATATTCCAGACACTTCAAAAGCTTGGTATCAGCCGTATGTTCGTATATCGTACTATCAACAGATACAACAACACTTCCTCTGTCGAAGACTAGAATAGATCGGGACGGCCGCGTGCTGTTAGAACTACAAAGGCTGTTAATGCTGTTAAAGCCAGAATTCGTCGAAACCCCACTAGGAAGCAAAAAATGTTATCGCGAGAAATAAAGATTCCCGCTAGGACTCTGTCGCGTATTATAAAACAAGACCTGAAGCTCGGTGCTTATCGTCAATGTACAGGACATGCCCTAAATAAATCTTTAAAATTAAAGAGTGTGGATCGATCAAAACACCTTCTGTCGTGATACGCAGGTGAAAGGCACAGAAATATACTCTTTACCGATGAAAAATTTTCACGATTGAAGAACACTACAATAAGCAAAATGATAAAGTGTACGCTCACAGTTCTAAAGAAGCTGCTCAAGTGGTCGGAAAGGTACAACGTGGTCATCATCCTGCGTCAGTGATGGTTCGGTGGGGCGTGTCTTATCAAGGAGTCACAAAACTACATTTTTGTGAAAAAGGAGTGAAGACTTCAGCCAAAGTGTATCAAGATACAGCCTTAGATCATGTTACGAAACTTCTCAGCAATACACTTTTTAAAAATATACGTGGACTTTCCAGCAGGACTCTGCACCTGGTCACAAGGCACGAACTACCCAAGCCTGGCTTGAAACCAACGTTCCGGGCTTTATAAGAGCTGAAGATTGGCCCTCAACTAGCCCAGACCTCAACCTTTGAAATAATGGTCAGTTTTAGAGGACATGGCCCGCTCTAAACGACACGGCGACATGAGTCTCTTAAAATATCTTTGGAGCAAGCAGTGGCGAAATTTCCCTTGGAAACAGTGCGTAAATCAATAGACTCGTGGCAAAACAGACTAAAGGCCTGTCTGCATAAAAGCCAAGGGGGCTTTCGAATAGAATATTTTTTAATTTTTTGCTCAGACTAATAAATATGTAGGTATAAATTTTAATAATATTACATTACTTTATTAAAAAAAAATGCATTTCCATTTGTAACAGAACTTATGGCTTGGCTAGGTCTATATATTTATAAATACATAATAGAATATAATACAATAACGACACCTACCAATAACAAAACAAACAAGTAATCATAAAAAACTTTTAAAACTGTTTTTATTACTGACCTTCCCGATTTCATCGGTTAAGGAATCCTAGAGAAGTATAGCTCGGACAGCAAATGAATTTGAAAGAAACCCCAAGTGAGCTGGAATGAAGATTTTTTTATTAAACGAAGATCGAAGACTTCTGTCATGAGATAAAGAGAGATATTGGAATTTATCTATAAGATATTCCTATCTTGACGATGAGGGATCGTTTAAAATTGAGAAGAGAACTAGCAAAATTCTGGGAATCCAATTAAGCTGAGATCGATATTGTGAGATGTCGAGATATGAATCGAATGCAGTTGTTCAACAGGCTCTCCAGCTTGTTAAGAAGACCACGGGAGTTATGGGTTATATTTTTTTTATAGTTTAAGCATCAAGCATTGTCGTCTCGCATAGATACAGAATTTTAAAAGACTTTCAGAGTACATATTGCATATACCGTTTATTTTAAAACCTGTCTTGCAGATTATTTTAAAAACATAACCGTTTTCTTAGATCTCCTACAATGCATAACTAGGAACTTATACCAAAGAAACTGAAAAAAAAATGATCACACAGAAGCAGGCAGAAATTCGTATTCGAACTAAACTTAATGTCTAAGTTTAGTTCGAAGGCGCACTAAACCTAGATTTGCTTTGCAAGATATTCAAACAGCGATTTTAAGCTTAGGGTACGGTCTGCGAAACCTAACCTCGTAGGTTCGCCATTGAACTGTCGTGAACCATCTCGTAGCACAAGCATTTTTAACTTAGTTGGAGTGGTTAACCGGAATGTTAGCTATAAAACTAGCATCGCGAAGTAACACTTTTTATACTGTCCTAAAATACATACATATTTTAACAAAGCCTCGCTTCTATAAAAAAAAATAGTTTAAATTTCGCTGGGTTAGGACTAGCTTTGTCAGAATCGAACAATGGTTCTCTTTCTAAATTTCTAAATGCAACAGGAGTTGATTACCCCTCTGGTGTTGCCATCCATTGGCGACGGAGATCGCTTACCATGACGAGTTGGTTGTACGTTTGACGCCTATTCTATAAAAAAATGACATGACTGGGGCGCAAAGCGCTCGGACGTTAAATTCGTGACAACGTTTCCAAAAACAATGAGCCCTCAACACAGAATAACAAAAAGCACACACCGCAGAATAACAATGAGTACACGATTGATTACATTATAATTAAAGTATTTTATTCATTTTAATTATTGTTACATATGTAATATTTAATATCTTACATTTTGTACGATCGAGCGGCGCTAAGAGTCACACCTCCGAGCGAGAAGATCGTACGCAATCGGCTATGTTCGGTTACTGTCGGCACCCGTGTCACGGAGGACGGGACAAATTTTTCGTCAATGCCTCCCAGGATAAACGATTTATAACACGTTGTCACGTCAAAAAAAGAAAAATATTCGTGCTACACAAATTGTCTGTCTTCGGTTCTTGATGTGTTGTGGGTCTCGTGTCGCTAACACTGCATCCAAACCTTACACCGATATTACTATTGTACATACATAGATAAGGGAACGAGGAGTTAGCGTCTCCGTTTGCGTAAATGCCGACACTACAATATATACTGCGTAGTTAATTTCATAGAGATTATTATTGTTATGGGGATATTTCTTTTTTTTTTTCTATCTCTACCTGATTGTTCTATATATATACGTATAAAGACCAAACAGGAAGAAACTCCTCGAGAGGCGAGTCCGCACGGTCGAGGGTTAAGGCGGAATGGAGAGAAACCTGCGGACTATGCCTGGGAGCGGTGTCGAGGAGTACTTAATTTATTTGAAGTCAGATAAAGGAATCATCGACATATGGAATATATTGGTAGCTACGCTATATTGTACACTATTGTGTACATGTTTGTTTGTATATATATATATATATATATATATATATATATATATATATTGATTTTTATACATGTATTATATATTTAATATCTATATATGCATGTATTATTAGAGAATAAAGTAAATGCCAAAGGCGTTAAGTCCGCCCGTTGTGAACTTTTAACTTTGTTAAGGTTAATGCAATAAATAGTAAATAAATAAATGAGCTATTTTTAGTTATTCTCTTTATTAATTAGTTTATTGCTACGCCTATCACAATATCTCACCACACCTCGGGTTGACTGGTAGAGAATGCCTGTGGAATGGAGTCCGCCCTTTGTGAACTTTTAACTTTGTTAAGGTTAATGCAATAGAGAGAGAGAGAGCAAATAAAAAAAAATCATGGGTTCATACAATTTATTAAAAAGTTTTACATTAATACAAATGCAATTCAACGGGCCAGCTGCGATGCATCCCTGATGGGGAACTCCTGTTCCTGCTCTTGCTCCTCGTCTTCTTCGTCGAATTCAATCTCCTCGTCGTCCACTTGGGCGTCCTGTGCCAAAATTATTGCATTATATCAAATTTGAAATTGAATATATAATGAAATATTATGTTATCTTTATTGCTTAACACTGCAGGCGAAAAGTTTAAGACCACCTTAATTTAAGTAGGAAAATAAAGTAAAACTCCAATAAATATAAAATATTTAATTAACCCGTTTAATCATCTAATAGAACATTGATTGGCAAACAATATACTTTAAAAGCGTAAAGAAATATTAACAGTCCATGTAAAAAAAGGCTATAGTTAACTAAACTGATTTTTCATCAGAATCTCCTTTACATTTAATGACTTTTTTCACAAGTCTCGGCATACGGGCAATCAATTTGTTAATGGTGCCTTGTGATGTATTGTTCAAAATTTCGCATCAAGCATTCCACATTTCTTCTCGCGGGGATGGGCCACGATAACGGACGTTCCTATCATGCTCTTCCCACAAAAGTTAATAATTAGTATTATTTAGCTCCTGAAAACACGTGTTACTGACTTATATATATATTACCCGAGTTTACTTGGGTTTGTTCACAAACAATCTCATGGATGTCGTTTATGTGCGGTCTTAAACTTTTGGCCGGCAGGGTATGTATACAGGGTTATTGGTAATTCCACGTATTCCCGTTAGGAGGTGATAGGGTTGACTATTTGTGATAATTTTAACCCCCATATGCATTATGCAGAAGTGAACCATTTTTGAGTTATCATGTTTGTTAGCTTTCTTAAAGGTCGGAGACGGCGGTGACCACTTATATACTAGAAAACTACTATATACTATATATATATATATATATATATATATATATATATTATACTATAAAAAAACATAACGTAACCATGGCGGAATATGAAAAAAAACTAAGACGTCCTCTAATGATTGAAATCGAATAGGACATTCGTCTCACGTGCGGTACTCATGCCTTGTTTTTTTTTTCTTTCAAAAGACAAACGTTCGCCCAATTTGTTTACGCAATGAGACACCGATTACGCCTGTGTATCTAGTCTATATATTTCCTATTTGCAATGTCAGGTCGTAACACTAGACCTCCCACGAGGTGAAGATGTTTTTAAATTTGACACCGCCCTAAGTTGATGAAAATTAAAAAGTTACAGATTAAAAATATAAACCACTTATAAGGTCTCATATTTCCCTCACTTGAAAAATATACCTATGTAACTATTTCTGTGACGATATGTTGCACGGTGCGATCTACCTAAAGCTACATTTAAGCTGAGTATTGGTTCTGCCATGAGTACATTTAATATATATCGCTATAGTCGACGCATTATGAACTGAGGCTTCGGGTCATAAATCACATTTATCTGTCTGTCTCGCTCGCACTTACAGGTCTTATGGAGAGGTGAAGTGATGTGCGTAGAAATTGTAAGAGGTGCATATCGATAACGGTACTCGGTAATAGGTATGATCGATATGCTAAATTACGTTAAGTTAAGTTAAGGAATAATTTTTCGCTAACTGAAAATATTTCTTCAAAACCACTTTAGAAAATAAATTCTCCATTGTGCGTATTGCGTAACGAAGCGTAAGTATTGTAATGAGTGTCATAACAAAAATCTTATATTTATAGAAAAACAACAACCCTTACTCGTAACGACCAATCAGGAGTCAGAGTGCTAATGAAGGTCACGATGACGCATCGCCGCCGCGTGCGCAGGTAACTAAGTATGGATAACGGGTTGCATTGCGTGCACATTCCTACTGTCAGTGACATTTATTGCCCGACGACTCGGTTTAAAATGCTACGACTATAGCATTATAAATACTAAAAAAAAAAGTATAAATGGAAATGTAGTAAATATTACTGGTATTCGAGACAAATAACTTATGGCCTTCGAGTACGGTTTTATTAAGATAGGTTCATTAGTTTGAAATATTGAAGAAGTAAGGTAACAGTATATATAATTCCCACAGTTGGGAATTGGCCTCCTCTCTAGACAGCATCCGTCCACGCGGATCCACCGCGGACTGGCGGACTTCACATGTCATCAAAATATATTTTTTTAATTTATTTACTCACGCACGTTTCCTCGCGACGTTTTTTATCACCAACTATACGAATTATATATACATATTTTATACTTCGAGGCTTGATTGGGCGTCGATAGCATTTAATCTTCGTATATTCATTGTTATTCAATATTATTTATATATTTATTCTTAACTTGCAGAAGTAAAACTAACATTGTATTAAAATGTGGATTTAATGCCAAAACGTATTCTCTACCAGCCCACCTCAGCTGAGTAGAGAATATTTTGTTGATTGATGTATTCTCGCCGTGTATTCCTTTATCGAGTACGTGGTGAATCAGTATTTAAAATTGCAATTAACGAACGTATTGGTATCCGCACCGGGGACCAAAGTCGGTTTTATTTTTCTTTAAAAAAAAAGAATGCTAGGCATTGATGTACTATAAATGCTTGCTTCTTTGCTTAAAACGCTAAAATACTTGATGATTCACGGACAATAGTCGAATGGTAGATTCGAACATACGACCTTAAGTTTCGCGCACAGTACCCTAAAACTACGCGTACCGTGATATTGAAAGCGACCGCTTTAGACATATAACTAAAATTTGTCATTAGGCCTCGATTAGAATCGGAAGTGTTTCTTTTTTTTTATTAAATTAAATTCAGAAATAAAAGATAATAAAACCATAATGTCTATAAATATGCAATAATCGAATCTATTGATCAGAACTCTAATAACTAGTAATTCCTTCACCATTCAGGCTATACATTTACATGTAACGAGACAAACAGTTAATTACTATCATTTGAAATGTGTGCATACTTAGTTCAATGAGGAGGGACGCACTTGGCGAAGAATAGAGATACACACGTGTCGCATTTTAAACACTAAGCTGGAACCCTCAAGGGTCAGACTAGGATTACGATTTATTGCAAAACAAAACTCTAAAATAAATTATACGTACGTTTCACATGGCGATCCTTCCCCTAACTACTCTATCTTGTCCGTGATACTGACAACTAACGACTCTATATTGATCTGTGAAACTAACAACTAACGACTTTATATTGACCTGTGATACTAACAACTAACGACTTTATATTGACCTGTGATACTAACAACTAACAACTTTATATTGACCTGTGAAACTAACAACTAACGACTTTATATTGACCTGTGATACTGACAGCTAACGACTTTATCTTGACCTGTGATACTAACAACTAACGACTTTATATTGACCTGTGATACTAACAACTAACGACTTTATATTGACCTGTGAAACTAACAACTAACGACTTTATATTGACCTGTGATACTAACAACTAACGACTTTATATTGACCTGTGATACTAACAACTAACGACTTTATATTGACCTGTGAAACTAACAACTAACGACTTTATATTGACCTGTGATACTAACAACTAACGACTTTATATTGACCTGTGAAACTAACAACTAACGACTTTATATTGACCTGTGAAACTAACGACTTTATCTTGACCTGTGATACTAACAACTAACGACTTTATTTGTCCTGTGATACCAATAAACCAGCACTTGGGTGGCGTACCTGATATTGCTGGTACTCGGAGATCAGGTCGCTCATGTTGCTGGCTGCCTCTGTGAACTCCATCTCATCCATTCCTTCACCAGTGTACCAATGGAGGAAAGCCTGTGAGTTAATAAAAAAAACGTTAAGGAAAAATCGTTTAATAACAACCTATATATATAGAGCCCATAGTTGAGCATAGGCCTCTTCTCTAGAGAGTGCCGGAGAATAGTCCACCCTCGCGGCTTAACCGCGAATTGGCGGACGTCACATGTCATGTTGTTTTTATTTTTTTAATTCCTTGACTTCCAACTTTTCTTCACGATGTTTTAACAGTGGGCTTGACTACGCTGCAGCTTGTCTCTAGCTGTAGAATAAATAGGTCAGCTCTACCGAGGTAGGACCACCCCAACATAATGCTGCTGTATTCCGTCTGGTGCGTGCAGGGCCCTAGGCATTCCGTCTCAGTCCTCAAGCAACAACGCATCTTCATTATGATTCCTTGTCAAGGATGAATGTAGATGTCGTGGGACGCAGGAATCACTCGCCGTCATGTGAACTGTTTGTGAGTTTGTCACTCTCAACGTAATAAAAAAAATCCTGTGAGGTCGGCTTTTTTTTTTAGTGTCTTTACGCTAATATTCCTACCTCAGTCCTCTATAGACCTCTGTCCGGGAACAATTGGGAACATATAACACCTCACTCCCTCTACAATCGTAATAATCACTTACCATGAAGCGAACTGATTGAAAACAGAAGACAATAATACACTAAAAAGATTTTAAATAACGTAAGGTATAGACGAACGATGGCGTCGGACGCAAGTGATTGACCCTGGAACTGTTAGAACAAGAGAAATAAACTCACCCGTCTCCTAAACATGGCGGTGAACTGCTCGGAGATCCGTTTGAAGATCTCCTGTATCGCGGTGGTGTTGCCTATGAAGGTGGCAGACATCTTGAGACCGCGCGGGGGTACGTCGCACACGGACACCTTCAGGTTGTTAGGGATCCATTCCACGAAATAACTGAGACAATATATTATTATTAATTATGTTGGCTCGACGTTCTGATGGCGTGATTGATAGGTTTGATTTATTGTATAATATCGAAGGTGACATTAGGTGTAAAGGACATGGGCCACTCTACATACATTGCATGGCCCTCTAAACGAAGTCCAGGGACAGTAATGAAATTAAGTTTAAATAACAGACTATATATCCCATTTAATATAAACAAATTAAAATCCATATTGTTTATGGGGATATAGAGATATTTAAAAAATAAGATAAGAATTTTAGGTTATTACTCATCCATGTAATGATTTATTGTACGGAATTAAAAGTATATATATATATGACATACATACATATGTATATATATATATATTTTACATACATACATATGTATATATATATATATATATGACATACATACATATATATATATTTTACATACATACATATATATATATTTTACATACATACATATATATATATATATATGACATACATACATATGTATATATATATATGACATACATACATATATATATATTTTACATACATACATATATATATATATGACATACATACATATGTATATATATATATATATGACATACATACATATATATATATATATGACATACATACATATATATATATATATTTTACATACATACATATATATATATATGACATACATACATATATATATATATGACATACATACATATGTATATATATATATGACATACATACATATGTATATATATATATATGACATACATACATATGTATATATATATATATATATGACATACATACATATGTATATATATATATGACATACATACATATGTATATATATATATGACATACATACATATGTATATATATATATGACATACATACATATGTATATATATATATGACATACATACATATGTATATATATATATGACATACATACATATATATATATATATATGACATACATACATATGTATATATATATATGACATACATACATATATATATATATATATATATATATATGACATACATACATATATATATATATGACATACATACATATGTATATATATATATATATATATATATATATATGACATACATACATATGTATATATATATATATGACATACATACATATATATATATATGACATACATACATATATATATATATGACATACATACATATGTATATATATATATATATTTTACATACATACATATATATATATATGACATACATACATATATATATATATGACATACATACATATGTATATATATATATATATATGACATACATACATATATATATATATATATATGACATACATACATATATATATATTTTACATACATACATATGTATATATATATATTTTACATACATACTAAATGTATGTATATATATATATTTTACATACATACATATGTATATATATATATATATATATATATATATTTTACATACATACATATATATATATATATATATATATATATTTTACATACATACATATATATATATTTTACATACATACATATATATATATATGACATACATACATATATATATATATATATTTTACATACATACATATATATATATATGACATACATACATATATATATATATATATATTTTACATACATACTAAATGTATGTATATATATATATATTTTACATACATACATATATATATATATATATATTTTACATACATACATATGTATATATATATATGACATACATACATATGTATATATATATATATATTTTACATACATACATATGTATATATATATATGACATACATACATATATATATATATGACATACATACATATGTATATATATATATATATTTTACATACATACATATGTATATATATATATATATATATATATATATATATATATATATATTTTACATACATACATATGTATATATATATATATGACATACATACATATGTATATATATATATTTTACATACATACATATATATATATATGACATACATACATATATATATATATGACATACATACATATGTATATATATATATATATTTTACATACATACATATGTATATATATATATGACATACATACATATGTATATATATATATATATTTTACATACATACATATGTATATATATATATATGACATACATACATATGTATATATATATATTTTACATACATACATATATATATATTTTACATACATACATATGTATATATATATATGACATACATACATATATATATATATTTTACATACATACATATGTATATATATATATATATATTTTACATACATACATATGTATATATATATATGACATACATACATATGTATATATACCATAAGTTTTTTTTTTCAAATAATTTAAAAAAACAACATTGAAAATTTATTAAAAATAAGTATCAATATAAATCTCATTTTTTCTACTGATTTATAAAAACGACTAAACACAGGTGACTTTTCAACAATTATCGGTCCAAATTTAAAAATGCGAGACGAAAAACGAAAGATATAATTTCTATATTTTCCGAGTAAAATGCCATAAACACAAGACTCTCCGACCATGCATAACAACTAGGAACTTATTTCAAAGAAATTGAAACAAAACATGATCACAAAGGAAGCAGGCGGAAATTCGTATTCGAACTAAACTTAAGGTGTAAGGCTTAGGTAATTTTACATACATACATATGTATATATATATATATATATATATATGACATACATATATATATATATATTTTACATACATACTAAATGTATGTATATATACCATAAGTTTTTTTTTTCTACATAATCGTGTCGAAGAAACATCTCACAAAAAAGCTAATTTATTGGTGATATTTATTTTTAAATTTATATATATTTCATTAATATTTTCTTCCACCCAACCCCCACATCCCCCTTGCCGTCTATCTCCGCCACCCGTTGCCGTTTTTTTATTATTTATTTGAAAGCAACATTTTTATGTTCGTACTCCATACTAATTTTATACAGGGTGTCTTGAAAAGTTGTTTATCTATATACGACTATATCGACCGTTATTGTTACGTACAATATATCGTATGTTAATTTAATTACCTCGAGTTCTTGTTCTGTATAGCGAGTACTTGGTCGTCGACTTCACGCATCGACATGCGACCTCTGAACAGGGTGGCCACGGTCAGGTAGCGGCCGTGGCGCGGGTCGCAGGCAGTCATCATGTTGCTAGGATTGAACATCTGGAGAGAGGAAAAAAAATACAATGCTAGAATATCATATCATCGTTAACAAAGACTAGAATGTAGGGTATATGTAGGTATATCTGATTAGACTCATTCATCAATTCTCAGAGACTAAACCGTTGGGGGTTAAGAATTTGAAATTTTGCTAGTTGATGGAGGAGGAGGAAGAGGATCTCCACGGTGGAAGTATTTTTGAAATTGGGATGAACGGTTGTATAGTTGTAGGACATTTTCATAGTAAGGAATACGAAATTTCATATAGTAGGTATATGAAATTTCGTGTTTCTTTGCTAGATGCATGAACTTCTATATGAAAGCTTCTTAAATAAATTTTAGAAAAAAATTATATAAATGAGTTTATATCTAAACTGGATAGATGGCGTTGTGCACTGTTTCTGAATATCACTAAGAATTCTGAAAATCTAAATTGAACCTGAAATTCTGAATATCTTAAATAAGACATGCCCGGTTTTCTCACGACATTTCCCTTCCCCAGTATGTAGAAAATCTATACTTAAAAATTACGTTTACCATGCAAAACGAATCCGATTCGCTGGTGTACCGTGAATACGGCGCACAGTGGTATAGCTACACTGCAGTTTGTTTCTAGCTGCAGAATGACGCGACATTCCATCTCAGTCCTCAAGGGTGACATCGCATCTGCATTATGATTCCTTGTCAATGATGAATGTAGATGCCGCAGGAATCACGTGGCATCATGTGAACTGTGTGTGAGTTTAGTTACTTTAAACGTAATTTAAAAAAATACAAGTCAAGCAGCGCTCAGACCAAGCTCTACCCACCCCCAAATGTGTTAAATGTGTATATTTTAAATTTTAAGTTTGTACATATATATTTTTTCTCTTATTTACAATGTAGGCGCACTAAACCTACCGCAATCTCCCCACGCCACGGGTCGACAGGTAGAGAATGCCATACGGCATTAAGTCCGCCCTATCTATCCCTTCTTGTAACGTGTGTAAACCAATAAAGATTAACTAAATAAAAATAAATAAATTAATAAATTAAAAAAAATTACTCACTTGACTCATCAACTCTGGAACGGTCTGTGCGCGGTAACTGAAAGAGTTCCTCGCTGTTAATGGCGCGAAACCTGCGATGGAACGAGGAGTATTAGTAGAGAGAGAAAAAAAACTCTATGACCTGCATTTTTTTTTTTCGGCAATCTATCAGTATTGACAAGCGAGTTTGGTTTTTTTTTTTTTTAATTTAATATTCCTTACGTCATGAAATGTTTCCGGCGTAATGTTTGAAAGGGAGTGTTTTGTTCGTGTGGGAATCTATGTTTTGTTTTATTATGGTCTTTATATATGTCGCCGCATTGAAAATTGTCTTGACAAAAATCGGGTTTTAATTGATTGTCATAATTTGTAATTTCCAAACGGAACAGAGTTGTCACTCTGACGTGACGCCGAACTCCGGAGAGGCGGCCATTTTGGGGAGCGTGAGAAGTAAATGAGCTGATGAGTGAGCGCGCACGCATCCACGTGTTCTGCGGACGCCATAATATCTGTCACATATTGTTTCATTAATCTTTATTTTAATTGTAATATTGTCAAAGTTAATTATTATAGCAGTGTAATCATAAAGCGGCCATATTTTATGAGGACTATCATCTCCTCGCCCGATAACCCACGCCATAGTGTAAAATCGATTACCAACATAGTAAAATGGAAAGTCACTCTAATAGGGACGAAGTCCCTTCATATATATATATATATATATATATAGGATTTAGATCTCTTTCGATCTCTTTCAAATGCTTTGAGCAGAGTTTCAGTTAAAACTGATGCACGAATGAGATCTTGTTTGTATGCTTATATATATTTTTTAAAGAATATTAACAATTACTAATATTCCGGTTAACCACTCCAACTAAGCTGGAAATGCTTGTGCTACGAGATGGTTCACGGCAATAGGCTAATGGTGGATCTAATTTTAGATTTTTTTTTAAACAAATTTTTTGATACGAAACCGTGTGATTTCTAACCAACGAGGTATTGAAAATCTCGTTGAACGGTTGGAGGGAAAATTCTAAACAACAAGAGAGAATACATGATCGATTGAAGAAATCGTTATTGTGGGAAGTTTTGCCGAGAGTTGCCAAGTTAAAAAATGTTTAAATAACAAAAAAAAAATTTAGTTGCCAACCTCATATATACATATATAAATATTCACCTGGCATGAAGAAGTGCAGCCGTGGGAACGGGACCATGTTCACGGCCAGCTTCCTCAGGTCGGCATTCAGCTGCCCGGGGAACCGGAGACAGGTGGTGACCCCTGACATTGTCATCTGGAAGAATCACAACACCATGTTTAGTCAATGGATAATGGCGGAAATAGGATTGTGTGCTTTGAGAATATCTTTGGAATTGGGCAATGTTATTTAACGCGGTCTATAGGTCGCGGCACATAAGTAGCGGTGAACGATACGTGGATGGGTTAGCTGCCCATGGTTACTGTCGCTTGTTTTTTAGGCATTCTAGTGGAAAGAAATCTCAAAAAAACATTGGAATAATACCGTTTTTCGTCTCGCATTTTTAAATTTGGACCGATATTTTTTTAATATTGATAATTAACCAGTTTGTTTGATCGTTTTTATGGATCAGATGAAAAAATGAGATTTAAATTGATACTTTTATTTTTAAATATATTTTCGATTTTGCATTTTTGAATTATTTTGAAAAAAGATAAAAAAAACTTATTAACTCAAAAACGGTTCACTTCTGCATAATGCATATGGGGGTTAAAATTATCACAAATAGTCACCCCTGTCACCTCCCAACGGGAATACGTCGAATTACAAATAACCCTGTAAGTGTGTCTGTGTATATAAATATAACATATTTACCGATATCAAATGGTTGAGGTCGCCATAACTTGGGCTGCTGAGTCTTAGAGTCCTGAAGCAGATGTTGTATAGTGCTTCGTTGTCGATGCAGAAGGTCATGTCGGTGTTCTCAACGAGCTGGTGGACGGATAGGGTAGCGTTGTACGGCTCCAGGACCACCTCGCTGACCTGGTGGACGAATAGAAGACACGGTTGGTACAAGTGGTATATTTCTACGCAATGCAGTCTCGAAGGTAGCACGCACATAATTAATCTGATGACAGGATACCTTCGATTAATGATAATCAGATTGTAACCTGATCAAAGGTTTACTAAGCTGAAGTACTGCTATGGAATCAGCTGTCGCCAGCGGTGTTTCCGAACCTACACGACTTAGGGACCTTCAACGGAAGAGCCTACACCATTCGCAAAGGCCGGCAGCGCATCTGCGCCTCCTCTGGTGTTGCGGATGCTCATGGGCGGCGGTGTGATCACTTACCATCAGGTGCTCGTTTGCCATTAATTAAATTTAAAAATATACTGATAACCGATGGGGAAGAATTTACAAAAAAAAAGTTCTCGATTGGCACACTCGTACTGGCAGTCGCAATATATGACGACCATCCACTAGATCAGAGGTTCACAGACCATTTCTCATAGACCACTTTCAAAATTTTAGCTGGTCCCGGTGGACACCCTGCCAGCTACATTTCTACCATATTCCCAAAATTCAACAGTCGCTGAGCTTCTTAAAATATGATCTGCCTACATTGATAGGTGAAGTCGAGGCGACATTTTAGTTTTTCACTATCGAAAGCAAATCAATTTCAGTCCCCCTCCCCCCATGCTTAAAATACCAATTTTTTTTGTCACGCCAACGTATACCGCTGTCGAATCTACCGTGGAGCTGGACCACTTTGGGAATTAAGGCACTAGGTGATGTAAAGACGGTGACAGACTGCCGCCGGTGCTGTGTGAGAATCTGACGCGGTCCACGTTTGACAGTGGACCAGTGAGTGGGTCGAGATGATAATGAGAGACAATATTGATTGTTTCTTATGATGACCAACGAGCACACCGTTCACCTGATGGCTGATGACTACGAGTCATGACGTACGCACCTGTTGAGACGGTCGTACCACCGTCTGTCCGGGGGCAACTTAGGTGTTCGTGGCAAATCCTACAGCCATCTCTTACGACACCCACAGGAAATGGGGTGGCTTATTCCTCAACCGACACCCGCACTAGATGGAGCGACGACCTGTGTCAGTACGCTTAAAGCCGATGGGCGCAGGTATCTCGGGATCAACACATCAGCGTGTCTTGCTGCTATATCACGCCGGAATTCTGTGGCTTCCCCCCCATTTGGGGACCCATTCATGTCTACCTAATGCTAAACTAATGTCTACACAAATTACGTACCTTGGGTGATGGATATACACTGAATGTGCTCATGATCCTGTCGGGAAACTCCTCCCTGATCTTGCTGAGGAGTAGGGTGCCCAAGCCGGAGCCCGTCCCCCCGCCCAAGGAGTGGGTCAGCTGGAATCCTAATGGAGACAGAATTTACATATGAAACTTCAACAGCCTTAATGTTTAGAGCCTTAGTTCCCAAAGTGGTCCAGGGTCCATGGCAGACTCGACGGGGGTCTGCGTTAGCGTAACAATATAATGGGGGTTCACAATTCGTAATTTTTTTTTGACAGTGAAGAACTAAAATGTTGGCTTGACTTCACCTATCAATGTAGTCAGATAATATTTTAAAAAGCTCAGCGACTGTTACTTGTAAAAACTTGCATCAATCAATTAATTAATTAATTAACCAATCAATTCTCACTTTCTTTTTCGGAAACTGTTAGTTCGTGGTTGGAACTTCGACCGCAACGCAACAAATCGACAAAAAATGTTAAGATACTTATATCTTCACATTTTTTATCGAGTTTTGAGAATATGGTAGAAATGCAGCTGCAGGGGGTCCAAAATTTTGACAGTGGTCTATGAGAAAAAAAAGTCTGGGAACCTCTGGTGTAGTTGAATGGTTCGAACGCAGCTACTGTTGTTGGAATATTTGTATTGCGTATGGTGCTTGTATTTAAGCTTTGAGCTTTGGTTTAGTCATTGAAAACTCCTGAACTTTCAGAAACTGGTTTAGAGTTTGGTCTACTAAACTAAGCTTGGACTCAAGCTTTGAGCTTTGGGTTTGATCATGGAAAACTCCTGAACTTTCTGAAACTGGTTTAGAGTTTGGTCTACTAAACTAAGCTTGGACTCGAGCTTTGAGCTTTGGGTTTGATCATGGAAAACTCCTGAACTTTCTGAAACTGGTTTAGAGTATGGTCAACTGAACTTAAGGTCGTAAATTTGCATCCGCTATCCGACTGTTGAATATATAACCGTAACGCTAGTCATATTAATAGTATTACTAGTTTTGATTCCATTTGCAGCCGAAAATAAATTAAAAAAGCATAGACTTATGGATATCCGGCCTAGGTGTGTTGTATGTACTACTCATATATATACCTTGTCCCTGACACTTTTTTTTATAGAATAGATAGCAAACGAGCAAGCAGCCCACTCGATGGTAAGTGATCACCGCCTCCCATGGACATCCGGAACACCAGAGAAGTCGTAGACGTAGAAGGAAGGTGTTTGCTTTTCTCTTGAAGGTCCCCAAGGCATCGGAACACTACATCTGAACCTTCTTGCCAACTTTTCGCACGCTTTTTTTACTTCTAATATATTCACCTGACTCTGAACGATAGCAACGGCCCATGACCTTCATTCATCAGCTAGAAAATGCCAGTCAAGCATTTTATAGACGCTCTTCTAATATCATACCTTGCAAGCAGTCGCAACCCTCAGCCTCCTTCCTGATCACGTCCAACACCGAATCCACCAGCTCCGCTCCTTCAGTGTAATGGCCCTTCGCCCAATTGTTGCCTGAGAAATAAGGAGTTTTGGTGAGCAATTGTTAAGTTTAATTATATTATTACTGATAACACAAATGGAAAACACACTACTCGACCACTGGACATAGGCCTTCGCCTTTAGTCCTGGCCTTTCAGAATAGGGTTAAACTCCTAGGGATTGGGGGTGCGCGATTGATCGGGATGGGAGCTCTGATCATGCAGGACAGCGAACCCGGTGAGGACGGCAACACGGAGTGGTCCCGGATCGCCGTAGCACAGCAAAGGAGCTTGTGTTGGCGAGGGGTCCCCTAGGACGAGCTTAGGTTTAATGCAGGGGCATTCTTGCGGTCCGTTGGTGATCCTGGAGCCCCCTCGAAATTAACAGAGGGGGGTTTTAATGGGTCCCCCAATCCTACATTACACTGTCTTGCTTCCCAGAAGGCAGGTTTTGAAAATCCCCCCCCCCCCCCCTAACAGACAGCCACAGAGTACGATCCTGTGCCACGTGCAAGCATCGACGTCCCGTAGACTTGCATAGTGGAGGATCGGCCTATACGAGGTTGCCACTCCCATAACCTTTCCTTTCCTTATCGTATTAATTACACACAAAATATATTAAAGAAAATAAACTTATTTTTAAATTATTACAAAAATCATACATATCTTCATTTTTTATCAACTTTTTTTCTTTTATAATCATTTTCGTTAATGGAACTCTCTCTATATAAGCCAGCTACGCTAAATCACTTCCTTTTTGTTTTTTACCATTGACATTTACTGTCGTGTTAGTCTAATTATGTAAATATTTATTCAGTTTCTTTATATATAATTATTGTATTTTAATTTTCCTCTATATTCGTACACCCCTACGCTTATTTCCGAAAAAAGTTTTCCCAACCCCCCCTGGGTCGTCTGAAAGAGATCGCTCTATGGCGTAAAGTATCCGCCTTTTGTTTCAGGCTGAGATTTATGAAGCGTACTTGAACTTTGCTCAGACTTTGCATTTGAAATCTTTAAAACTTTATTTTCAATTAGTTTTAGAGCATTTTAAGATATTACTAGGACGATGTGAGTATTCGGTAAGTCATTGGGTATGCTAAGCATAAGCTGAGGATATGACTATATATTTCATTGCCTACTTTCACTCAAAATAAATACATTGTGTGATTTTATAGTCAATATAAATTAAAATTAATTGCTGTTCGTTGTAAAGCACATCACTTGATTACGGATTTTTTAACTGTTTTTTAATATAGAAAAATTGGAAAATTTTCCCGGAAAATCGGCCAATTGTTTTGATTGATGATTTTTGTAAGACCGCAAAACCCCATGCACCTAATTCACGATTCGAATCATAGCGGAGGCGACCATGAGCCCGAAAAAAAAAAATCGAATCATGGATAACTTACGCATATTCACAAAATGATCTTTTTTTTGTGTGTTAGTAATGCTGTTGGTCCAGAGACCTCTACTTTAGCTTTATCTAATTAGACTCGAAATAAATTTATGAATTAACTGGACGACGTCTGTCTGATTAGCTTGTAAAGAATAAATTGTTTGTACAGTTAAAGCGAAAAGTAACTTGTGACAGCTCGCTTATTTTAATTATAAACAAAAAATAATAATTAAATAGAGATACCGGATAAATCCTACTCACCAGCACCGCTCTGTCCGAACACGAAGTTGTCCGGTCTGAACAGCTGTCCATAAGGACCGGATCTCACGGCATCCATTGTGCCGGGCTCCAAGTCCACGAGGACCGCGCGCGGAACATATTTTCCTAGAAAAAAATATATCGTTAAACAAAAGACAAAGATTATTTTTCTTTTTTTATTACATTGAGAGTAACAAACTCGCACACAGTTCACCTGACGCCAAGTGTTTCCCGCACCAATGAAATCTACTTCATCCTCGACAAGGAATCATAATGCAGATGACTTGTCACTGTCCCTCGAGGTCTAAGATGGAATGCCTCGTAAACATTTCTGTCTAAATATATAAAAATCTTTTTATTTTTCTATTACATTGAGACTAACAAACTCGCACATAGTTCACCTGACGGCAAGTGATTCCCACGACAGCTACATTCATCCTAAGCAAGGAATCATAATGCCCTTGAGGAAAACTTTCCCTTTGTCTAAATATTTAAAAACCTAGAACCAAAGGGGGCAAGGTGTCTGGGGATCCGTTAGGAAGTATGGCAAATATATCATTTATGAATGAAAATGTGTAGAAATAAGTATTTATTGGCCTATATTTAAATTCCACTGCTGAGCATGCCTTTCGGCCGAGCGTATTGAAGCATAGTCCCCACGCGGATCCGCTCACAGCTGACTGGCGGACTTCATATGTCTTCGTAAAATATATTTTTATTATATCTTAGTCATGCGGGATGTTTTCCATTACGAGCAATTAAAATTACATTAATAATTAAATAAATAAAGAAAGAAATATATTGTTTTTTTTTTTGAAATTAAACAATTAATAGGACAACAATATGTTCAACGATTTATAATTTATTAGAAAAACAATATAAATCCCATTACACAACTGCACTTTCAATATTACATTACGGACAAACATTTCAATCAGTTTTAAGGTATGAACAATGTAGTATGGTCAACTTATTAGAAACAACAACAAAAAAGTATAAAAAACGATATTTTTTTAATTATTAGTAATTGATATTGTATTGAAACATTTGACGCCTTTGGCCGTGTGTTTAGGGTCATTGTCATGCTGAAAGATCCAGGCAAATGATCGTCAGAGCAGGGAATCATTGTGTGCTCTTAGATATTTTTGTATTGCCATTGATTCATTGTACCTTCAATCTTCCTATACTCCTTGTGTATTTATAATTAAAAGCATTGTTTACAGGACGTCTAACATAGCGCTTTCCTTCGGATTTTACCATCTTTATTTTTGTTTCATCAGAAAATAACACTTTTTTCCATTCTCGTACCGTCCAATTAACATATTTTTTAGCGAATAATAATCAACTCTCTCGGTGTTGCCTGGTAAGAAGCGGTACCTTTCGAGAGATTCTTCCAAACAATTTAGTCTTCGGCATATCAGTCTTGATGTGATGTTTCTCGGGTCATCAGGCGAAAAAACTTTATTTTTAATCTGGTTACAGCCTTTAATTGTCTTTTTTAGCAACACGAACAATTAGCGTATCTTCTCTGGGAGAGGTTTTTCTTGGCCGAGCCTTTCTAAGAACATTTTTAACAGTTCCATGTGTTTAATAATGATCAATTGCATTAAAAACTTTCTTAACAGAACAATTTAAATGCTATGCAATGTAAATTAACAATTATTTGCCTAATTGACGCGTCACAACTTTTGTTTTTTTCCCATTTTGAACAAAACAAAATTCAGATTAAATTTTGAATTGCCGCCAAAATATTAGAAAAAGCCAAGAAAAAAATGTTATTCTCCAATTTCAAAAAAAGAACGGGCTATGGAAGCTTTTTAAAATGTTTCTAATTAGGCGTCCAAACGGCCAGTAACAGAAAGTAAACTCCTACATGTGTAAGACTCATTTTGTATGCATTTAATGCATTTTTTTTTTAGGGTGGCTATATTATTGCATGATTATTAATTAATGAATGTGTATATTTTTTTCGGACATTTGTACGTTGAAGTTATACTTTCTTTATTCATAAGAAGTGTTTCTAATTATATGACCACCACTGTATATATATATATATATATATATATATATATATATATATATATATATATATATATATATATATATATATATATATATATATATATATATATATATATATATATATATATATATATATATATAATAATAATTAATTATTACTAGGTTATTAGGTGATTTCTATAATTTCCTGTTTCTCAGTGACAGTTATAGAGTTACACTACAGTTTGTTTCTCAGTGACAGTTATAGAGTTACACTACAGTTTCTTTCTCGGTGACAGTTATAGAGTTACACTACAGTTTGTTTCTAGCAGACAGTGGGAGAGATATACTACAGTTTGTTTCTCGGTGACAGTTATAGAGTTACACTACAGTTTGTTTCTAGCAGACAGTGGGAGAGCTACACTACAGTTTCTTTCTCGGTGACAGTGGGAGAGATACACTTCAGTTTGTTTCTAGCAGACAGTGGGAGAGATATACTACAGTTTGTTTCTCGGTGACAGTGGGAGAGATATACTACAGTTTGTTTCTCGGTGACAGTGGGAGAGATATACTACAGTTTGTTTCTCGGTGACAGTGGGAGAGATATACTACAGTTTGTTTCTCAGTGACAGTTATAGAGTTACACTACAGTTTGTTTCTAGCAGACAGTGGGAGAGCTACACTACAGTTTCTTTCTCGGTGACAGTGGGAGAGATACACTTCAGTTTGTTTCTAGCTGACCGGGAGAGCTACACTACAGTTTGTTTCTCAGTGACAGTTATAGAGTTACACTACAGTTTGTTTCTCAGTGACAGTTATAGAGTTACACTACAGTTTCTTTCTCGGTGACAGTTATAGAGTTACACTACAGTTTGTTTCTCAGTGACAGTTATAGAGTTACACTACAGTTTGTTTCTCAGTGACAGTTATAGAGTTACACTACAGTTTGTTTCTCAGTGACAGTTATAGAGTTACACTACAGTTTGTTTCTCGGTGACAGTTATAGAGTTACACTACAGTTTGTTTCTAGCAGACAGTGGGAGAGATACACTTCAGTTTGTTTCTAGCAGACAGTGGGAGAGATATACTACAGTTTGTTTCTCAGTGACAGTTATAGAGTTACACTACAGTTTGTTTCTAGCAGACAGTGGGAGAGATATACTACAGTTTGTTTCTAGCAGACAGTGGGAGAGCTACACTACAGTTTGTTTCTCAGTGACAGTTATAGAGTTACACTACAGTTTCTTTCTCGGTGACAGTTATAGAGTTACACTACAGTTTGTTTCTCAGTGACAGTTATAGAGTTACACTACAGTTTGTTTCTAGCAGACAGTGGGAGAGATATACTACAGTTTGTTTCTCAGTGACAGTTATAGAGTTACACTACAGTTTCTTTCTCGGTGACAGTGGGAGAGATATACTACAGTTTGTTTCTAGCTGACCGGGAGAGCTACACTACAGTTTGTTTCTCGGTGACAGTTATAGAGTTACACTACAGTTTCTTTCTCGGTGACAGTTATAGAGTTACACTACAGTTTGTTTCTCGGTGACAGTTATAGAGTTACACTACAGTTTGTTTCTAGCAGACAGTGGGAGAGATACACTTCAGTTTGTTTCTAGCAGACAGTGGGAGAGATACACTTCAGTTTGTTTCTAGCAGACAGTGGGAGAGATACACTTCAGTTTGTTTCTAGCAGACAGTGGGAGAGATATACTACAGTTTGTTTCTAGCAGACAGTGGGAGAGATATACTACAGTTTGTTTCTCAGTGACAGTTATAGAGTTACACTACAGTTTCTTTCTCGGTGACAGTTATAGAGTTACACTACAGTTTCTTTCTCGGTGACAGTGGGAGAGCTACACTACAGTTTCTTTCTCGGTGACAGTGGGAGAGATACACTTCAGTTTGTTTCTAGCTAACAGGGAAAGCTACACTACAGTTTCTTTCTCGGTGACAGTGGGAGAGATATACTACAGTTTGTTTCTAGCTGACCGGGAGAGCTACACTACAGTTTGTTTCTCGGTGACAGTTATAGAGTTACACTACAGTTTGTTTCTCAGTGACAGTTATAGAGTTACACTACAGTTTGTTTCTCAGTGACAGTTATAGAGTTACACTACAGTTTGTTTCTCGGTGACAGTTATAGAGTTACACTACAGTTTCTTTCTCGGTGACAGTTATAGAGTTACACTACAGTTTGTTTCTCGGTGACAGTTATAGAGTTACACTACAGTTTCTTTCTCGGTGACAGTTATAGAGTTACACTACAGTTTGTTTCTAGCAGACAGTGGGAGAGATATACTACAGTTTGTTTCTAGCAGACAGTGGGAGAGCTACACTACAGTTTGTTTCTCGGTGACAGTTATAGAGTTACACTACAGTTTCTTTCTCGGTGACAGTTATAGAGTTACACTACAGTTTGTTTCTCAGTGACAGTTATAGAGTTACACTACAGTTTGTTTCTCGGTGACAGTTATAGAGTTACACTACAGTTTGTTTCTAGCAGACAGTGGGAGAGATATACTACAGTTTGTTTCTCGGTGACAGTTATAGAGTTACACTACAGTTTCTTTCTCGGTGACAGTGGGAGAGATATACTACAGTTTGTTTCTAGCTGACCGGGAGAGCTACACTACAGTTTGTTTCTAGCAGACAGTGGGAGAGATATACTACAGTTTGTTTCTCAGTGACAGTTATAGAGTTACACTACAGTTTCTTTCTCGGTGACAGTTATAGAGTTACACTACAGTTTCTTTCTCGGTGACAGTGGGAGAGATATACTACAGTTTGTTTCTCAGTGACAGTTATAGAGTTACACTACAGTTTCTTTCTCGGTGACAGTGGGAGAGATATACTACAGTTTGTTTCTCAGTGACAGTTATAGAGTTACACTACAGTTTGTTTCTCAGTGACAGTTATAGAGTTACACTACAGTTTGTTTCTCGGTGACAGTTATAGAGTTACACTACAGTTTCTTTCTCGGTGACAGTGGGAGAGATACACTTCAGTTTGTTTCTAGCAGACAGTGGGAGAGATATACTACAGTTTGTTTCTCAGTGACAGTTATAGAGTTACACTACAGTTTGTTTCTAGCTGACCGGGAGAGCTACACTTCAGTTTGTTTCTAGCAGACAGTGGGAGAGATACACTTCAGTTTGTTTCTAGCAGACAGTGGGAGAGATACACTTCAGTTTGTTTCTAGCAGACAGTGGGAGAGCTACACTACAGTTTGTTTCTCGGTGACAGTTATAGAGTTACACTACAGTTTGTTTCTAGCAGACAGTGGGAGAGATACACTTCAGTTTGTTTCTCAGTGACAGTTATAGAGTTACACTACAGTTTCTTTCTCGGTGACAGTTATAGAGTTACACTACAGTTTCTTTCTCGGTGACAGTGGGAGAGATATACTACAGTTTGTTTCTCGGTGACAGTTATAGAGTTACACTACAGTTTGTTTCTCGGTGACAGTGGGAGAGCTACACTACAGTTTGTTTCTCGGTGACAGTGGGAGAGATATACTACAGTTTGTTTCTAGCAGACAGTGGGAGAGATATACTCAAAACGAGGCTCGAATCATTACGAATGAAAAATTTTTACTAGCTAAGGAAAAAAAAAATTTTCAAATAAATATAGTTCTGTATTTATTTTTATTTTATCATTATATATATAGAGAAAATACTCTATTTTTCTTCATTTCTTTTATATATATTTTTATTTTTGTTTTTATTATTTTCCCCGATAATATATCCAACAGCAGGTCTGCTGGAAGTGATTTTAATTGTAAAATAAGCTGCCCCTTTGTACATACCTTTCCTATATTACTTCCCTGTATATAAATGCTTTGTGTACATTAAAGTTAAATAAATCGATAAATAAAAATTATCATATATATAACGGAAATATTAAATCGATCTATTTAACAAAATCTATTAGGTGTAGACGCAGGGGATAGGCGACCGGCTTACACGTCGAGCTGACGCCGCTTTATAAAACCGTGTGCTCAAATACCCACGATTGCTTTGTATTATTACTAGGTACTTCTGTTGTCAATATTTTAAAGAACTTATAGGTCGCTGCAATTACTTTACATGTCAAATAAAAACATAAGAAAGATTATAAAATACCAAACATTTTTGTTCGCAGTGAGGCATTTTTTACCTACCTATATGTTGTATTTTTATTTTATCTTTTGTTTCTGTTTGTCTCCAAGTTGAATAAATAAATAAATAATTTTAGTTAGATAAATAAAAATACCTGAGGAGGCTTCATTGTAGTAAACAATTATCCTCTCAAGCTGCATGGGATTTTCACCATTGTAGTATCCATTGGGATCCAGGCCATGTTCATCGGAAATTATCTCCCAGAACTGAAACAAATAAATATTTTCTTTAATACAATAAACATCATTAACGTTCCGGTTAAGAAATTCCACCGAGCTTTACAATCGTAGATATGCTGGAGAGGAATTCATTACGATTTGACAGTGGTAGTACACTGTATACTACAGTTTGTTTCTAATTGACAGTGGGAGAGATACACTACAGTTTGTTTCTAGCAGACAGTGGGAGAGATACACTTCAGTTTGTTTCTAGCAGACAGTGGGAGAGATACACTACAGTTTGTTTCTAGCTGACAGTGGTAGTTATACTACAGGTTGTTTCTTGGCGACAGTGGAAGAAATACACTTCAGTTTGTTTCTAGCAGACAGTGGGAGAGATACACTACAGTTTGTTTCTAGCAGACAGTGGGAGAGATACACTTCAGTTTGTTTCTAGCAGACAGTGGGAGAGCTACACTACAGTTTGTTTCTCGGTGACAGTTATAGAGTTACACTACAGTTTGTTTCTAGCAGACAGTGGGAGAGATACACTACAGTTTCTTTCTCGGTGACAGTTATAGAGTTACACTACAGTTTCTTTCTCGGTGACAGTGGGAGAGATATACTACAGTTTGTTTCTAGCAGACAGTGGGAGAGCTACACTACAGTTTGTTTCTCGGTGACAGTTATAGAGTTACACTACAGTTTGTTTCTAGAAGACAGTGGGAGAGATACACTTCAGTTTGTTTCTAGCTAACAGGGAAAGCTACACTACAGTTTCTTTCTCGGTGACAGTGGGAGAGATATACTACAGTTTGTTTCTAGCTGACCGGGAGAGCTACACTACAGTTTGTTTCTAGCTGACCGGGAGAGCTACACTACAGTTTGTTTCACGTTGACAGTGGGAGAGCTACACTACAGTTTGTTTCCAGCTGACAGGGCAAGCTACACTACAGTTTGTTTCTCGGTGACAGTGGGAGATATACTACAGTTTGTTTCGGTGACAGTTATAGAGTTACACTACAGTTTGTTTCTCGGTGACAGTTATAGAGTTACACTACAGTTTGTTTCTAACTGACAGTGGGAGAGCTACACTACAGTTTGTTTCTAACTGACAGTGGGAGAGCTACACTACAGTTTGTTTCTCGGTGACAGTGGGAGATATACTACAGTTTGTTTCACGTTGACAGTGGGAGAGATACACTTCCAGTTTGTTTCTAACTGACAGTGGGAGAGATATACTCACAGTTTGTTTCTAGCTAACAGGAAAGCTACACTACAGTTTGTTTCCTAGCAGACAGTGGGAGAGATATACTACAGTTTGTTTCTAACTGACAGTGGGAGAGCTACACTACAGTTTGTTTCCTAGCAGACAGTGGGAGAGATATACTACAGTTTGTTTCTCGGTGACAGTGGGAGATATACTACAGTTTGTTTCTAGAAGACAGTGGGAGAGATACACTACAGTTTGTTTCACGTTGACAGTGGGAAAGCTACACTACAGTTTGTTTCTAGCTAACAGGAAAGCTACACTACAGTTTCTTTCTCGGTGACAGTGGGAGATATACTACAGTTTGTTTCTAGCAGACAGTGGAGAGATATACTACAGTTTGTTTCTAGCTAACAGGAAAGCTACACTACAGTTTCTTTCTCGGTGACAGTTATAGAGTTACACTACAGTTTGTTTCGGTGACAGTTATAGAGTTACACTACAGTTTGTTTCACGTTGACAGTGGGAGAGATATACTCACAGTTTGTTTCTCGGTGACAGTTATAGAGTTACACTACAGTTTGTTTCTAGCAGACAGTGGAGAGATATACTACAGTTTGTTTCGGTGACAGTTATAGAGTTATACTACAGGTTGTTTCTTGGCGATAGTGGGAGAGATATACTACAGTTTGTTTCTAGCTGACCGGGAGAGCTACACTACAGTTTGTTTCACGTTGACAGTGGGAGAGCTACACTACAGTTTGTTTCCTAGCAGACAGTGGGAGAGATATACTACAGTTTGTTTCTAGAAGACAGTGGGAGAGATACACTACAGTTTGTTTCTCGGTGACAGTTATAGAGTTACACTACAGGTTGTTTCTAGCTGACAGTGGTCGAACTACACTACAGTTTGTTTCCAGCTGACAGGGCAAGCTACACTACAGTTTCTTTCTCGGTGACAGTTATAGAGTTACACTACAGTTTGTTTCTCGGTGACAGTTATAGAGTTACACTACAGTTTGTTTCACGTTGACAGTGGGAGAGCTACACTTCAGTTTGTTTCTAGCTAACAGGGAAAGCTACACTACAGTTTCTTTCTCGGTGACAGTGGGAGAGATATACTACAGTTTGTTTCTAGCAGACAGTGGGAGAGCTACACCACAGTTTGTTTCCTAGCAGACAGTGGGAGATACACTTCAGTTTGTTTCTAGCTGACAGTGGTCGAACTACACTACAGTTTGTTTCTAGAAGACAGTGGAGAGATATACTACAGTTTGTTTCTAGCTGACAGTGGTAGTTATACTACAGGTTGTTTCTAGCTGACCGGGAGAGCTACACTACAGTTTGTTTCCAGCTGACAGGGCAAGCTACACTACAGTTTGTTTCCTAGCAGACAGTGGGAGAGCTACACTACAGTTTCTTTCTCGGTGACAGTTATAGAGTTACACTACAGTTTGTTTCTAGCTGACAGTGGGAGAGCTACACCACAGTTTGTTTCCTAGCAGACAGTGGGAGAGCTACACCACAGTTTGTTTCTCGGTGACAGTTATAGAGTTACACTACAGTTTGTTTCTAGCTAACAGGAAAGCTACACTACAGTTTCTTTCTCGGTGACAGTGGAGAGATATACTACAGTTTGTTTCTCGGTGACAGTTATAGAGTTACACTACAGTTTGTTTCCAGCTGACAGGGCAAGCTACACTACAGTTTGTTTCTAGCTAACAGGAAAGCTACACTACAGTTTGTTTCTAGCTGACAGTGGGAGAGATATACTACAGTTTGTTTCACGTTGACAGTGGGAGAGCTACACTACAGTTTGTTTCCAGCTGACAGGGCAAGCTACACTACAGTTTGTTTCTCGGTGACAGTTATAGAGTTACACTGCAGTTTGTTTCTAGTTGACAGTGGTAGAGTTACACTACAGGTTGTTTCTAGCTGACAGTGGGAGAGCTACATTACAGTTTGTTTCTAGCTGACAGTGGGAGAGCTACACCACAGTTTCTTTCTCGGTGACAGTTATAGAGTTACACTGCAGTTTGTTTCTAGCTGACAGTGGTCGAACTACACTACAGTTTGTTTCTAGCAGACAGTGGAGAGATATACTACAGTTTGTTTCTCGGTGACAGTTATAGAGTTACACTACAGGTTGTTTCTAGCTGACCGGGAGAGCTACACCACAGTTTGTTTCTAGCTGACAGTGGTCGAACTACACTACAGTTTGTTTCTCGGTGACAGTTATAGAGTTACACTGCAGTTTGTTTCTAGCTGACCGGGAGAGCTACACTACAGTTTGTTTCACGTTGACAGTGGGAGAGATATACTACAGTTTGTTTCTCGGTGACAGTTATAGAGTTACACTGCAGTTTGTTTCTAGCAGACAGTGGAGAGCTACACTACAGTTTGTTTCTAGAAGACAGTGGGAGAGATACACTACAGTTTGTTTCTAGAAGACAGTGGGAGATACACTTCAGTTTGTTTCTAGCTGACAGTGGTCGAACTACACTACAGTTTGTTTCGGTGACAGTTATAGAGTTACACTACAGTTTGTTTCGGTGACAGTTATAGAGTTACACTACAGTTTGTTTCTCGGTGACAGTTATAGAGTTACACTACAGTTTGTTTCTAGAAGACAGTGGGAGAGATATACTCACAGTTTGTTTCTAGAAGACAGTGGGAGAGATATACTCACAGTTTGTTTCTAGAAGACAGTGGAGAGATATACTACAGTTTGTTTCGGTGACAGTTATAGAGTTACACTGCAGTTTGTTTCTAGTTGACAGTGGTAGAGTTACACTACAGTTTGTTTCTAGCTAACAGGAAAGCTACACTACAGTTTCTTTCTCGGTGACAGTGGGAGATATACTACAGTTTGTTTCTAGCTGACAGTGGGAGATATACTACAGTTTGTTTCTAGCTGACAGTGGTCGAACTACACTACAGTTTGTTTCTAGAAGACAGTGGGAGAGATACACTTCCAGTTTGTTTCTAGCAGACAGTGGAGAGATATACTACAGTTTGTTTCTAGCTAACAGGGAAAGCTACACTACAGTTTGTTTCTAGAAGACAGTGGGAGATACACTTCAGTTTGTTTCTAGCAGACAGTGGAGAGATATACTACAGTTTGTTTCTCGGTGACAGTGGGAGAGATACACTCAGTTTGTTTCTAGCAGACAGTGGAGAGCTACACTACAGTTTGTTTCTAACTGACAGTGGGAGATATACTACAGTTTGTTTCTAGCTGACAGTGGGAGAGATATACTACAGTTTGTTTCTAGCTAACAGTGGTCGAACTACACTACAGTTTGTTTCTAGCTGACCGGGAGAGCTACACTACAGTTTCTTTCTCGGTGACAGTTATAGAGTTACACTACAGTTTGTTTCTCGGTGACAGTTATAGAGTTACACTACAGTTTGTTTCTAGCAGACAGTGGGAGAGATATACTCACAGTTTGTTTCTAGCAGACAGTGGAGAGCTACACTACAGTTTGTTTCGGTGACAGTTATAGAGTTACACTACAGTTTGTTTCTCGGTGACAGTGGGAGAGATATACTCACAGTTTGTTTCTAGCTGACAGTGGTCGAACTACACTACAGTTTGTTTCTAGCTAACAGGGAAAGCTACACTACAGTTTGTTTCTAGCTAACAGGAAAGCTACACTACAGTTTCTTTCTCGGTGACAGTGGGAGAGATACACTTCCAGTTTGTTTCTAGCTAACAGTGGTCGAACTACACTACAGTTTGTTTCTAGCAGACAGTGGAGAGCTACACTACAGTTTGTTTCTAGCTAACAGGGAAAGCTACACTACAGTTTGTTTCTAGCAGACAGTGGGAGAGATACACTTCAGTTTGTTTCTAGCAGACAGTGGGAGAGATACACTTCAGTTTGTTTCTAGCTAACAGGGAAAGCTACACTACAGTTTCTTTCTCGGTGACAGTGGGAGAGATACACTACAGTTTGTTTCTAGAAGACAGTGGGAGAGATACACTTCCAGTTTGTTTCTAGCAGACAGTGGAGAGATATACTACAGTTTGTTTCGGTGACAGTTATAGAGTTACACTACAGTTTGTTTCTAGAAGACAGTGGAGAGATATACTACAGTTTGTTTCGGTGACAGTTATAGAGTTACACTACAGTTTGTTTCTCGGTGACAGTGGGAGAGATATACTCACAGTTTGTTTCTCGGTGACAGTGGGAGATATACTACAGTTTGTTTCTCGGTGACAGTGGGAGAGATACACTCAGTTTGTTTCTAACTGACAGTGGGAGATATACTACAGTTTGTTTCTAGCAGACAGTGGGAGAGATATACTCACAGTTTGTTTCTAGAAGACAGTGGGAGAGATATACTACAGTTTGTTTCGGTGACAGTTATAGAGTTACACTGCAGTTTGTTTCTAGCAGACAGTGGGAGAGCTACACTACAGTTTGTTTCGGTGACAGTTATAGAGTTACACCACAGTTTGTTTCTCGGTGACAGTGGGAGAGATATACTCACAGTTTGTTTCTAGAAGACAGTGGGAGAGATATACTCACAGTTTGTTTCTCGGTGACAGTTATAGAGTTACACTACAGTTTGTTTCGGTGACAGTTATAGAGTTACACCACAGTTTGTTTCTCGGTGACAGTTATAGAGTTACACTACAGTTTGTTTCTCGGTGACAGTGGGAGAGATATACTACAGTTTGTTTCTCGGTGACAGTGGGAGAGATACACTCAGTTTGTTTCTAGCTAACAGGGAAAGCTACACTACAGTTTGTTTCTCGGTGACAGTTATAGAGTTACACTACAGTTTGTTTCTAGCTGACCGGGAGAGCTACACTACAGTTTGTTTCTCGGTGACAGTTATAGAGTTACACTACAGTTTGTTTCTAGCAGACAGTGGGAGAGATACACTTCAGTTTGTTTCTAGCTAACAGTGGTCGAACTACACTACAGTTTGTTTTTAGTTGACAGTAAAAGAGCTACACAGCAGTTTCTTTCTAGCTGACAGCGGTAGAGCTACACTGTAGTTTGTTTTAAGCTGCAGAAATAATGGGTCAGCTCGACCGGGGTAGGACCACACCCTCACAGATTACCAGCGTAAAATAGAAGCATAATGTTGCTGTGTTTCGCTCAGTCCTCAAGTGTGCCAACGCATCTGCATTATGATCCCTCGTCAAGGATGAATGTAGATGTCGTGGGCCACAGGAATCACTTGCCGTCAGGTGGACTGTGTGTAAGTTTGTTACTCTCGATGTAATAATAATTTGAAACAAAAGTTAAAACATTATTCCGTTCATACATTTTTTATATATAATAATAAAAAACACAATACTGAAAAATAAAAAATATACACAAAACCAATATTACATATTACACATACAGTAAAAATAATAACACAACATATATCCATGTTTACTATAAAATATTAATTTATAGATCAACATCTAGTATCTAGCCTAACTTTAGGTTCCCGTTAAAAACAAAAGGAGGCGGACAAAATAAGAAAAGCGTTATTCAAGTAGGTTTATACGAAACACTTTTGAATCTATGTCAAACCTAATAGGACCACCGCTGCGGTAGGCAGCCAGCGGGAACAAACTGCACGTAACTTGACAAGTTTTGAAAATAATCATTTACAAAATGTCCAAAGCTCAAAGCTTAAAGCTATCTGTCGTACAGATATTATAACAAATAGAAAGATATTTTGATTAGTTAGTTTTTAACAAAATTTTTAAAACTATCTTATGTATGTATGGTATTAGGCAAGAACGATTTATAGTTTGCTTTTGTTTCGTGTATTGTTTGCACAGATAGACAATATTCATAAATACAGTTTGCTATCGTCGGTGTGACGGAAGGAAGCGACGCGACCGGTCCCCCGATATCTACGAAATGTGGGACACCTGCCTCCGCGAATATGAGCGAGGCATCAGAGTGCGAAATATATAGTTATATTCCGCATACCGACGCTGTCTTTCTGTTTTTTTGTAATTACATTAAAAGTAATAAACTCGCATACAGTTCACCCGACGGCAAGTGATTCCTGCGGCCAATGACATCTACATTCATCCTTGACAAGAAATCATAATGCAGATGCGTTGTCACCCTTGAGGACTGAGATGGAATGCCTCGTCACCAGTAATAAAGATCTCCGGATCCCTGCACTCACCATACTAAACAAAGCAATATTATACTGCTATTTTACGCTGATATTTTGTGAGGACGTGGTCCTTACCCCGGTCGAGCTGACGCATTCATTCTGCTGCTAGGAACATACTGCAGTGTAGCTCTACCATTGTGTTTTTATATTATATTGAGGGTGAAAAACGAGCACGCAGCTCACACGTTACGCCCACATTCGTAATCGATAAGGAGTAATGCAGATGCGTAAATCCTGTGTGGACAAAGATGAAATACCTCGTCACCAGTAATGAAGGTCTCCAGATCCCTACAAATCAATGCTGCGACCTACTTACTTCTGGTCAAGGCGGTTGGGCCGCGAGGCTTTAGAATTGACATATAACTTTTATCTACCGGATTTACCTGCCGCAAAAACTAAATTTTAAATCAAGGCTATCTAAATCCACCATCCCTGAAAACCACATCCGAATCGTTTCAGCCATTGTGGAGACAGACGATAAGACTATCTACCATTTTATAGGTACATATACTCTTGGGCATTTTGTAACCTATTATAAAAAAAAAATCAGAGCTTTATTCTTATTCTTCCGTAAAAAACAAAAATTACTAACAAATCTAACAGTGGTGGATTATTAAGACTGTAATCAAATTATTTATTTTTTAATCCATTTAATTATTAATCCAAACAAATCCTCAGAACACTCCCTTGGTAAATGCGATATATTTTTATTCTTTTTATTACTTGAGAGTAACTAACTCACAGTTCACCTGATGACAAGGGATTCCTGAGCCCACGACATCTACATTCAACCATGGGAAAGCATCATAATGCAGATGCATTGTGACCCTTGAGGCCAGAGATGGAATGCCTCGTCACCGGTAACAAAGGTCTCCGGATCCCTACACTCAGTAGACTAAACACAGCAGCATTATGATGCTATCTGTGAGGTATCTGTGCGATCTCCACCCCGATCGAGCTGACCCATTCATTCCACATCTAGAAACAAACTGTAGTGTGGCTCTACCACTGTTAAATGTTAATATGCGCGACGTATAGATCGGCTAACATATCTTAGCAATGACAATATGGCTGAATTTTCACGATTATATAAAATCTTGGATCGAAATCGCAAAACACGCCATTCCTCGCCTACGGTCTCACGAGACGGGCAAGTCCATATAGTTCTAGAACATACCGTCGGGTGTGCGAGGCCATTTTTCGTCGCCGCGATCGATGGAAGCCACTGATTGGCCGAGCGCAGGGCGGTGTCAACGGGCGAGTCTATCATCCCAGACGCGACGCATGGGAATGATTTCTTTTTTATTACTGAACTATTGTGTGGGTTACGGTCTGCGAAGGTTAAGGTCGTAGAGACTCAAATCCGCAATTCGACTATATAATATATATATGTATACATATATATATATATTGACTACCATTTATAAGTAAAAAGATAATAAAAAAAAAGATGACGTCGTTGTCTTGTATCACCAAATATAGTCATATTTGTTAATATAAATTTCAAATTGAGTCACTTTCGTTCGGTCGAGGCTGTAATACTCGAGGGCGACGACCTTGGGCGTATTGAAGGTGACTAGATAAGGAAACTGGATAAAATGTAATACAATTTGTTGTATTCTTTGGCCGTTCGTATGTCGTAAGGGCGCAGCTACGCTCCAGTATATTTCTGACTAGCGCCATGAATGGGATCTGATCGAAAGACAATGCCCTCACAGAATACGACTGTAATGTTGCCATGTTTCGTCTGATAAGAGTGATCTGGAGACCTTTATTATTTACGCATCCGCATGTTTTTGAAGATCTACGTATCATGCGTTGCGGGAATAATTTGCCATGAAGTGAACCGTGTTCATTTGTTGCCCTGATATATATTATAATATAATGCGACATACGGGCACACACTTTGTACAGTGATGGAGCGACGCCGCAGTTCGTTTCTAGGTGCAGAATGAATGGGTCAGCTCGACCGGGAAGGGCCACGTCCTCACAGAATATCAGCATAATGCCGCTTTGTATAGTCCGGCGAGTATAGGAATTCGGAGACCTTTATAACTGGTGACGAGGCATTCCATCTCAGTCCTCAAGGGTGACAACGCATCTGCATTATGATTCCTCGTCAAGGATGAATGTAGATGTCGTGTGCCGCGGCAATCACTTGTCGTCAGGTGAACTGTGTGCGAGTTTGTGACACTTAATGTAATAAAAAAAAACAATTTATGGTGTGGATGGGAACCATGTTAACAAAATTACAACAGTTTTATATCTTGTACAAAGCTAGAACCACGCTTCAGCTAGCATGAAGCTACAGCATGAATGAGTCTGCGCCACGGGGGAGGGATCCTGTGATGCCGTGCCCTATGATGAGTGAGGGGTACTGATATTGTAACGTCCATGTCAATGTATAAGTTAGGTCTTTATCGAGAATGGAAACAGCTGTTTAGTGGCTTAATTATCACATTCTTTTTTTTTTTAAAGAAAAAAAATGACAAAGGAATATTTAGCAATGCCATTAATATAACTACTTTAGCTAAAATTCGTTTACCAAAGTTAAGAATATAAGAGAAGTAATACAGGAAAGCTATGTACAAAGACGCAGCTTATTTTCCAATAAAAATCTCTTCCAGATGTTATTATCGGGAAAAAAAAAAGAAAACGGTGCACTCACAAAATAAAATAAATAAAAAAATCACAAAAATAAACTAGCCAAGCCAAAGCTAAGTTTGCTTCCTGCTTCGGCTTAGCATTCGCCGCATTAAACCAAAATAATAAAAAAAATTTTGCTAGATATTCTAACAGCGATTTCAAGTTTAGTTCGAACACGAATCTCCGCCTGCTTTCTTCGTGATAATTTCTTTTTCGGTTACTTTGAAATAAGTTCCTAGTTGTTATGCATTGTTGGGGAGCTAAGAAAACGGTCATGTTTTTAAAATAATCTGCAAGACAAGTTTCATAACGTTTTTTTTTATTTTTAAGGCATTTTAGTGGCATTTAATATTGAAATATAGTTTTTCGTCTCACATTTTTAAATTTGGACCGATAATTATTGTTTTAAAATTGATAAATAACCAGTGTTTAATCGTTTGGATAAATCAGAGGAAAAAATTAGATTTAAATTGATACTTTTTTTTAAATAAATTTTTGATGCTGCATTTATGACTTATTTTGAAAAAAAGCTAAAAAAACATGATAACTCAACAATGGTTCACTTTTGCATAATGCATATGGGGGTTAAAATTATCACAAATAGTCACCCCTATCACCTCCCAACGGGAATACGTCGAATTACCAATAACCCTGTATATATATAAACAGTGTAGGGATGCGATTAAGAAACGTCTCGAAATTAACGATGTTTCAAGACTTCATGACTTTGACTTTTTTTTTAACTTTCCTTTAACACACGTAATATTAAAACCCAAAACTATACAAATACAACGTTAGCAACAGACTCACGAAGATATACAATATTTTTAGTACAATTGTTGACCTCATCTCGTACAGTCAACCTTCATTTTGTTTACTGTTAATTAAACCGTAAGAGTCTAGATACTGAGTCATGAATGCATTGACATTGTTTTTAACCTTTAAAAAAATATTTTAACCTTTAAAAATAAGTTTTAAGCTTTTAAAAAAGTTGTTAACCTAGCCAAGAAAATTAAACATACGTAAAGGACATTACGTTTGTCCCTAGATGGATGACATGCGCAACTCAGCGTGAAATCTATGGATACGGATGACTCAGAATCTTACACTATGGCAGTCTGCGTGGGCAACCTATGTTCAGCAGTGGACTAAAGGTGGGCTGTAATGATAGTGATGATATTTATTATTGTTAATTGCAATTTTAAATGCTTATTTAGCACGTGCTCTACAGTGAAGGAATACATCGTGAAAAAATATACGTGTAAGGAATAATTAGGAAAAGAAAAACATTCCTGTTCACGACCAAAAATAACAATGATGTATCATATTGAAATTCATTGATTGAGTATTAAAAAAAAATTCAACACAATACATGATTTTTATTTTTGGTCCTTCGTACAGAAATGGTGATTTTTTTTTTATCGGTCACCTAACATAACAGTACTATTATAAATAAAGGTGTGCGTGCACGAGTGACGCGCCGATTGAAATAATTTTATCAGCAATTCGGATGTGGGTGTAGAGAGTGAACACGCGAATTTAATTTGTACCACCAGCCCGAAAACATGATACATGTTAAAAGATTCCTTAGTAATCGTGTCATTTTCGACATATTGAGAATTTAATTTTTCCCAAAAGTACCCCCCCGCCCTTAGACCTGTCTTTTGTTACTATGTGTACAAATGGGCAATTTGTTTAGAAAAGACATGAAACATACTTTTTTTGTATATAATTAAATAAAATAGAAATTATACATATTACTATTACATAATTATACATTGTACAAGATTCTTTTTGTTACTTTTTTATTGTTTTTTTTTTATCATTAAAATCAACCCAAAAACATGATACATGTTTAAAAAAAAGACAAAACAAAAATAATTAAATTCTTGAATGAGAGTACTACATACACCATTACAGTTCCCGCCAAAAACCCTCGGCAGCAATAAAATTGACACTGACGGACGCCTCGCCCTTTTTAAAAATAAAAATGGCGAGAGAAACCCTACACGTGTCGTCCGGTAGACCGCAACCGCATCCTATACTTAGCTCGAGAAGCATTCAACCGGGTATTTTAAACACTACAGTCTTAACCCGTTTTGCTTTTAGCGACCTTTTTTTTAACACGAGATACTTATGAATTCCATTGACGTTACGGAACTGAAAAATGTATTAATTTCCTGTTTACGATACCACAGTTCACCTGATGGCAAGTGATTCAGGCGGCCCATGACATCTGAATTCATTCTTGACAAGGAATCATAATGCAGTCACCGTTGTCACCCTTGAGGACCGAGATGGAATGCCTCGTCACCAGTAACAGTCTCACCAGACGAAACAAATCAATATTATAATGCTATTTTACGCTGGTATTTTGTGAGGGCGTGGTCCTACCCCGGTCGATCTGACCCATTCATTCCGCAGCTAGAAACAAACTGCAGTGTAGCTCTACCACTGTTAAAACATATTTAAAATATAATTACACATGGCTACGTATAGATGATTCGAAAACAAGTTTAAACTGTTAGAGTTACAGTACATAAGTAACCCATAAATAGTAGTACATAAAAATAACGGTCTTGTTTATGAAGGGTATTTGCGCGTTGTCTGCCACGTTGCATTACTGCGGAATGGCCGACTTGACGTCTTTTTTGGGGACAAAAAGTAGCAAGCTAAGTTGAAGAAATGCCACGGTATGAAGTTGGCAGTTTTTTTTTACTATATTTTATTTTGATTTATTTTGATAATTTTTTATTTTATCCAATAAAATAAAAATAAAATAATAAAATAAATATGATTATATATTTTTTTTTATAAATTCTTTAAGAGATTATATTCAATATCTTTCTACGATAATTTTATCGTTATGCCCACATAAAAACTCCCCATTATAAATTCTAACGCTCGTATATAATAAATATAGATGGCGCTCCGGGCGGGATTTTTCTTTTCTTTTTTTTAAGACGTCCCAGGCTTCAAATTGCTATTAAAATTGTCTATTGCTGCAGAATTGTGGATTCGAATTCGGTAAGCTGGCGTACAGTTAAAAGCGTACCGCCGGACACTTAGCTATGTTCAGGTTTATTCTGATTATAACATAAAACAAAATATAAATGTACATTATCTGTGGTTTTTCACGATGAGGGTGGCCATAATATTTTTTTTAATATTATTACATCGAGACAAGGATGACAACGTATCTGCAATATTTAACAGTGGTAGGGCTACACGGCAGTTGGTTTCTAGCTGCAGAATGAATGGGTCTGGACCACGCCCTCACAGAGTACCATGCTTGAAATAGCAGCATAATGCTTCTGTGTTTCGTCTGGTGAGCGCAGGGATCCGGAGACCTTTATTACCGGTTACGAGGCATGTCATCTCAGTCCTCGAGGGTGACAACGCATCTGCATTATGATTACTTGTCCAGGATGAATGTAAATGTCGTGGGCCGCAGGAATCACTTGCCATCAGGTGAACTGTGCTCATTTGTCACCATAACGAAACGATAAAAAGATATTACAGTTATCTTAACCGCGCCGTAGATAAGAGTTGGAGAAAGATTTATGCAATATGCGCTTACGGTAGAGCGACGAGTGTGCTTGTTGAAAGAATGAACTAAGGATAGTGGTGTAGCGGTGCGGAAGTATCGATAATTTCGTTATCGATAGCTGACCATGAAAATATATCATTAATACGAATAATATTGAACGGAAAAATGAAATAATACCCAATATGATGCCCAAATGAGAGATATTTGTGTGTCATAATTTATTGGCACTATAATTTGTCCTGCGCAGTTGATAATAAAGTGATAACCAAAAAATACCGCCGTGGTCGGAATCGACCAGTGGTATAAATCATCAATGATATCTACAAAGTTTTTTTTTATTTCATTGAGAGTAACAAACGAGTACACAGTTCACTTGATGGAAGGTGATTCCTGCGTCCCACGACATCTACATTCAACCTCGACAAGGAATCATAATGCAGATGCGTTGTCACCCTTGAGGACTGAGATGGAATGCCTCGTCAGCAGTAATCAAGGTCTCCGAATCCCTGCACTCACCAGACGAAACACATTAGTATTATGCTGTGTTTCGTTGGTATTCTGTGAAGGCGTGGTCCTACCCAGTTCGAGCTGAGCCATTCGTTCTACAGCTAGCAACAAACTGCAGCGTAGCTCTGCCACTGTTAGTATTTTCGTATCTTTTGATAATATTATCGGTATTAGATTTCTTATTAGTGGATAACTAAAATAATTATTTGAGCTATCGATAGAAATAAACTATACAAAAATTCTATCGATACATATCAACCGACATCACTAATTTAAACGAACCATGACTAGGGGGCAACAGGCCGGGCGATGATCTAATCGCCGGCGCCCTTGTGTGCCGTCTGAATCTGACGCACAGACGCATAAATTCACTTTCAAGTTCACTTAGAACACTTCACACAGTAATAAGACGGAATGCGTCACTTGTTGGCGTCGCAAACAAAGTTATTCGCGATACCGCCATGTCACTGGTCGGTTCTCTCCAGTCCATACAGATAGAAGCGTCGCTGGAGTTTCTTGCGCCACTTCATCTACAGCGTCCACGCATTTCGAAGTGGTGGTACAGTTTAGTCAATAATAATAGAGATATTAATTTAGATAATCCACATTCAGAAGCAATGATCGAGCCGAGGTTCGACGCTCTCGAGTCAGTCGCAACAGGGTAAAAGGTCCAAGCCGAGGTTCTCTCTCGGGAGCCCTAGTGGTGGTTACCCAGTTAACTGAGCGCCATAAGCGCTCGGTCACCTCTCAACCTCGTGAAATTGTAAAAGCTCTCTGGCCAACAGCGGCCATTAGCCAGAGATAAAAAAATTGATATTGATTATGTTTCCTCGATTGGGAATCGAACGCGCGTTTCGCCAGACATAGTCTAACCACAATGCCACTGCCGCCATTCTTATTGTGCTAGTTATACATAATATTTCTTTTGTGTACTCTACGATCGGATTACAATAGAACAATGAGTAACGGTTCTTTTATGTATAACATAATAATTTATATATTTTTAGGGGTCCCAGGGTTTTATGCAGGTGGACCTACAGCGAAGATTGTTTCCAGGTACGATTTTGACTCGAATGTGTTCTCATTCTCTGGAGTGTGTAAAAAAAATCAAAACGAAATTTCGGATACACTTCTAGCAGTCGACTTACAAGAGTTAAATATTTAAATACGTTAAGTTTTTACGAAGAGGTAAAACATTTATTAATATAACAACATCCTTTATATGGTGTATATATAAAGGTTGAAATTATGAATATGGATGGGCCGCAGAATTCACTTAACTTCCGGTGCACTGTGTGCTCATATGTCACCCTCGAAGTAAAAAAAAAATTCAACGTTTTGAAATTTCGAATACACTTCTAGCAGACTTACAAGAGTTTAATATTAAAATACGTTAAGATTTTACGAAGGGGTAAAAAATGTATTAATATAATAACATCCCTTATATGGTATATATAAAGGTTGAAATTATGAACTATGTGGATGTCACAAGCCGCAGGAATTACTTAGCTTAGCCATCAGCTAAACTGTGATCTTTTGTCACCGTCAATGCAATAAAAAAATATCTAATTACTGGTAACGGTAATACATTCGATCGCAGTAATCGGAGATCTCCAACGGAAACGCAATATGCATTATGATTTATGTGGCCACAGGAATCACTTGCCATCAGGTCAACTGTGATCTTTTGTCACCCTCCTATAAAAAAAAAGTCTGAACACACAACAACGGCTGTACGTAACGGCCACTCCAAAGTTCAACCATTCGTATTGATAAAATGGCGTCGAGATCGGAGGATGGTTTAAGGTTACGTCACTCCGTGTACTGTGTGACCCTAGTTGGCTGGACGTCCATGCAATGCCTAGTTGTAACATGGAACCTTCGAAGGGTGACGTGACTGAACAAGCACAAAATTCACCTGATGGTAAATGTATATAGGTAATATTGCAGTCCAAAACAACTACTCGAAAATTCAAGACATACACGTATTGTTATCACTGCGGGTCGCCATATGGAACACAGTGCGAAAACCCATGCATTTGGGGTGATCGTAAATCTCAAAAACAGCTAAAAAATGTACTCGATGGCGGTAAACGTTGAATAAATAAACCGGTGTTATTAACGATGTATGTATTCATTAACGAATTAACTGTTAATAAAATAACTAGTTAACGTTATTTATTAACTGTTAAATTAGGTTAATGGTGTTCGACGTCCCAATTAAAGTAATAAACCACTACTGTTAAGCTACTCCTCACTAAGATAAGAATATAAATTAAAAAAATATATAAAACCACCATTTCTGTTCGGTTGTTAAACAATAATCATGTATCATGTTGAAATTCATTAATTGAGTATTAAAAAAAAACAACGCAATACTAAATTTTTATTTTTGTTTGTGAACAAAAATGGTGATTTTTTTATCAGTCACCTAACATAAGTACTTTTATAAATAAAGGTGTGTCAGCAATTCGGATGTAGGTGAAGAGAGTGAACGCGGTAATTTTACCTGTACCCCTAGCCCGAAATCATGTTAAGAAAAGTTACTAGTCTATGTCTTTAGGCGATTTTTGATGAAAAAAATGCAACCACGCGATGTATTCCTTCACTGCCGAAGACGTGGTAAATTAAAAAAAACACTTAAAATAGCATTTAACACTTTCACTTATGCCGGCACGGGGGAGCAAACTTGTTTTGCTACACCAATGTACCTAAAAGAGAACACACTGACCTACCACAGTTAATTAAAACGTAAAAACCGTTATTATGACACCATTACTACTAGCCATACAGATGCTTCGTCCATACGACATAATTTTTTATTTGATTTGTTTGGTGACAAACGAGCACACTTGGTATCACTACGTCGAATATACACTCAAATCGATCGAGATGTCAAGACACCGCGAATCTGAGGGGGCGATCTATATCATATTTCTAGTTTTAATTGCAAACTTGTTCTACATCGCAAAATTATTTATGGAAAAAAAGTTTTTATAACCCTAAAATTTCTTTCTTTTCGTTCCTACTTGCATTATAAATGTGAATACGAAACTAAAAGCGGCATAACTCTGCTATGTTTCATATAGTGTAAGAAATCGCACAGCTAATTACTGGTAATTAGTCTTTCTATCTCGTTCTAGAAGTTAGATCTGATAAATCTTGTTTATAGATGGATTTACCGCATTCAAATAATCGGGATCGAACTGTGTGCATCTTTGTCAAAAAAAGGTTAAATCTCATATTAATACACACTTGAATAATATATCAAAACTATTATTATTAAATATAAACCTATTAGATATTTATTTAACTAATCCGCTTTATTATTAACGCCTAAATTTCCATATCAGATGGAATGGCAGTCAAAAATTAGTTAACACGTAGTCAAAATAAAAATTATTTATTCAAAACAAATATTTAAATACTCATTCTTTTTAGTTTAATACTAGAACAAAACTTCGGAAAGTATGCAAAGAATAAAGTAATACAAAAAGTATGGAGAAATTGTGCAAGACATTCCACAGATTTTTTTTATAAAAAATTCTTAAGTCTCACAAAAATTTGATCATCTAACATGTAAAATGTGAGAACCAAATGTGTAACAATGACGTAACCTACTCACATTAGTTGAAATTAATATAAAGTAAGAGGATTAAATATAATTAAACAAAATAACCTTCGATCCAATTTGATTTCCACACTGCCCCACTTGAACATGGACAATTTCACGCATTTTGAATTTTTCACACACAATCACTCGAGTATTACTAAAATGTTAATAGATATTAGCACATAATTCTCAAAAACACGCGCAATACTTAGGACAAGTCACTTCGATATACCTTATCGAAAATTATCAATTTTATCAGTACATTCGTAATAAAGGCAGGGCTAACACTGATACGAGTGGTTGATACTCTCATTTACCGGGTCTCTGAATGCTGTCTATGTCCCAAGTGGAAGGGGTCAAGAAATAGTGGTTATACTAACAATCGAATATGCTATTTAATCGGTTAGATGTTTGATAAGTGCTTGGGTATGTCATTATTTCGGTATGTATTTGTTAACTTTACTTTTTCTCTCGTTCTTGTAAATAATATAACTATATTGTTAATTTCTTTACATAAAGGTTATATTCTTATATGGTCATGAAATTAGTTATATCCACAGAGCTGTGTTATAAAAAAAATATGATTATTTTTTGTTTCTCAACGTTAATAGCATTCTTAATCTTATTGGATTTTAATGCAAAATCATTATTTATAGAGCTCATACAGTATTTTAAGTAGATTTTACTTTTCCGTGCACACGTTCCTTTTCACTTAATATTAATTTTATCATATTTGCAATATCTATAAACTTTCTATACATTTCATATTTTTTTGGACCATTTAAATATTTTATATTTATCGATATTTAATTTAAAAATTTTGTTAACATTAAATTTGTTGTAATAAATGTAATTTATGTGTTATTGTTGTGTTGTTTATAAGTGTATATGGAGTTTTGGTGGGATTTTGACTGGTCATCAAGAATTTAAATTAAATTAAGTAATTTTAGAGGCTTTTATACAATACACTTTGTTTGTGAATTTTTGACGTAATTAGAACCTGGATATCGTTTTTCTTCTTTGAAGGACGAAGTTGACGACTGATGACATAAATTCTAAAGAATAAGAAACATTTGTATCTTCAAATAACAGAAAGCAAAAAAAATATAATAATATAAAATATGGTAGTGTTATAGTAAAACATAAACCTGCCAATCCAATACAAGGAATCAAATATATATCTATTATCCATACTCAAAAATTACACATTCAAGGCCCAAGAATCAGTCCATCAATTCTTGTTAATTTAATAAATCTGGTTAAATGAATTAGAGCTGAGAACCTATAGACAATTCATTTCAACGGGGACACTTCTTCAAATACGATTTTAAATTCAGAATTAATTTAAAATCGTATTTATTATTATTACTATCACAGTAATAATTTACTAATTATATAATGTAACAACAAAAGATTTAAAAAGCTTTTTTGTGCGGTACATTAATTTACTTTATGACTCTTAATCCCTTGCTTTGAGAAGAAAAAAACATCTCTATAACTCTATACCTAAATTAGTTCAGTGTCAGATTGCAATTTGCGAAATTGAAACGACGATAAAACATTTATTTGCACACACAATGTTTTTTGATGATTGTTTATTTACAGACACTTGTTTATTTCTACAGTTTTAAAAAGACACATAACCTATAAATTTCCTGTCAACAATGTGTCACAAGTTCCAACAATTAACGAGAGAGAATAATATAGATAATTTAACAAACAGTATAAACAAAAAACAATGAAATTAATGAGAATAATACTGACAGTTCTATTATGCATCGCACCAATGGTCGGAGATTATGTTGTGTTTAAATCGAAGTACTCAGAGTCACAAGTATTTCGTGCCTTTACGGACAGTAGTGTCCATGCAGTTATAGGGCTTCTATCAGCATTGCTGTTCTTCACCCATGAGATTGGACTAACCGGATATGCGCGCCTGTTTTACTTAGTATTCTGTACAATTCTGTCATCTTTGATAGACATCGATCATTTTATTGCTGCGAGGTCCTTACGGTTAAAGGTAAATTCTAAGAATTAAGAGAACATGAAGATTTCACCAGCGTGGAGCGCAATATTAAAGATGACAAAGAAGCACACAGTCCCTCCGATAGTAAGTGATGACAGCGGCCCATTTTTTTTTTATTACATTGAGAGTAACAAACACAGTTCACCTGATGGCAAGTGATTCCTGCGGCCCATGACATCTACATTCATCCTTGACAAGGAATTATAATACAGATGAATTGATACCCTTGAGGACTGAGATGGAATGCCTCAACACCAGTAATATAGGTCTCTAGATCCCTGCACTCACCAGACGAAAAATAGCAGCATTATACCTCAATTTTACGCTGGTATTCTGTGACAACCCATTCATATTGCATTGCACTAGAATAGCTAGGACAGTTGAACCCTGAAGCTTTTGTATATAGTAACATACACTAATGTTTTATAATGAGATAGAATATCTCGTCACCAGTAATAAAGGTCTCCGGATCCCTATCCTCATCATGTTGAAATTGTTGGCATATGAACTGCAGTGATAACTTACCATCAAGTGAACCATAAGCTTGTTCGCCTCATTAACTTAATAAAATAAACTACTCTTGTTATATAGTGATTCTTTAGTCCTTTTAAGTCTCTATCTACATCTACCATCTCCCATCTCTCCACAAGACTTTGATGTATTTTTATTGTATATGTTTATTTTTATGACATCCGCAATGTTGTCTGCTTAATTCCATTCTCACCTGAGAAACAATATTTATACTTACATAATTGTTGGTCTCGGTTCTTGGCATTTTGTGTGTGTGTCTAAGTTTTTGACACTACACTCAGCTCACCTGATGATAAATGATCTGCGCCCACTAACATTCGCAATATCAGAGGATTTGCAGATGTGCTGCCGGCCTTTAAGAAAGGTGTAGGCTCTATTCTCAAAGGACCAGAAGAAAGTATTGATTATTATTATTTTATTTTAGAATATATAAATTTTCCGTATTCTCTTACAGGACCTGGCACATTTGAAACAACGAGGTATATTCCATTGCACTACATTCTGGTTTCTATTAACGGCCACACTGATTCTATATACTCAATTAACAAAGAGATTAAATGTTTACATAATTACATTTATGACAATACTGGCATACAGCAGTCATCATATAAGAGATGCGAACCGTAGAGGGCTCTGGATGTACCCATTTGGTCATACACCACCATTGAGCAAATATCTCTATATATTTCTGCTCGCAACACTTCCTAGGATTACAGCATATTTATATATAACCATGAAGCCGACATATAAACACACAGTTGTATATTATGATGCTCCAATTTAAATAAGTTATTTATTTATTTATTGCATTAACTAAATCACACAATATCATCTTGCACATTTTTCATATCTCTCTGATTACAATTCTGAAGTCCACGCAGACAATGTTGCGGACAGATGCAAGTAATACTGTTTATTTTATTTTTTTATATAATATAACAAAATCTCAGATATTTAAAAACTGTCCTAAGTATGCTAGAGTTAATTATATATTTTTTTTCATTACATTGAGAGTAGCATACGAGCACACAGTTCACCTGATGGTATGTGATTCCTGCTGCCCATGACGTAAACATTCATCTTTGACAAAGTCTCATAATGCACGTGCGTTGTGACCATTGAGGACTCAGATGGAATGCTTCGTCACCAGTAATAAAGGTCTCCGGATCCCTGCACTCATCAGACGAAACACAGCAGCGTTATGCTGCCATTTTACCCTGATATTCTGTGTGGGCGTGGCCCTACCCCGGTCGAGCTGACCCATTCATACTGCAGCTAGAAACAAATTGCAGTGTAGCTCTACCACTGTCAAAATATAAAAATTTATTTAATATGTAATTTACATTTAGCCTTGAAAATTACCAAAATATATTGGCCATCAATATAGTTAGTTACTTCAATTAAAAAAGAATCCCAAATAAATGGTGGATACACTTCAGCATATCTATCATTCAAGATTATGCTTCATGGCACTCTTTGGGGGTAGGTCTACGTTCAACAGTGGACTAATGACAGGTTGAGATTATAATGAATGTTTTAATTATGATAATTTAATTTTTATATTGTTAATCAAATTTTTCTTTTTATGTCTACTCGAGGTCCGTAGTAGTTCAGTCTAAACGGTCTATTATAATTTTAAGTGTACTCGATCAACTCAATCTTTTTTTGTTAGTTCAATCTCCAACGTCAACTGGTACCATTGTAATTGTTAATTATAATTTTAGCTGCTGATTCACAATGTGCTCGGTGAAGGAAATCATTGTGAGGAATCCTGCATGTCTAAGAATTATTAGATATTTTAGTTCAAATATATGTGAAGACAGCCAATCTGTAGTGGAGTCGCATGGTGGACATCTTCTCCAGAGTGGAGGCCTATGTCCAGCGGTGGGATTTATATGTTGGTTGTTATTTAATATTTTTTATGTTGATACTGTGATGTAATTATATTTAAATTATATAAGACCTTTTTTTGTTCATCAAATATATTTTTAATAAACTGCATGTTTTTAATTTTATTTATATTGTGTATATGGGCCAGTTTAGGTAAAGCCATGCTCGCAGCATGAATGGGTCGGCTCGACCGGAGAAGGCACCCACAATATCAGTGAAAAAATTGTATAACACTGTTGTTTCGTTTGATGTTTGGTGTTGAATTGGACATTCAGGTGTGTATTTGTTAGTGGGTATTCAATCTCAGTCCTCAAGACAATAATATAATATAATCCCTCGATTATTTGGACTCCCCTGTTGAGGGATTCCTGTCTGGTAGGTCTTTATATAAGTATCATATTGTATTGTATATGTTTGTTTATAGTATTTTATTTTTTTACCAGGGAAATATGGAAAAAAAAATATCCACAAAATAATAATAATCTTTATTTGTAACATGACTTATGTACAAGTTTGCAGTAACTCTGAGGCTAGTGCTAGTGTAAATTGTGTTACCAGCTTCAGGGTCTTTGCATTGAATGTTACTAGTTACAAAGTATATGAAATGTTAGTAACTTAAACTTATTAAAAAAAAAAGAAAATGAAATGAAAACTACTTGTGTATAAAGTACAATGTGTGTGTAAGAAAGTCTCTAAATTTTTTTTTTAATTTATAGAAAACATGCCAAATCTATGTAATACTTTATTAAAGGTTGATATATTTTTTTTAATTGTCAAAGAATTCAGACCGTAAATCACTCCTCTGGCCAAACGACACTCTCGATCCAGTCCAAGTAACTGGACACCCTCGTGTACACAGCTGGTGTGCCACTCTCGGCGCATCTTCGTCCGAACGAGGTCACTCCAATTACGTAGATGATGCATGCGTTGTCGTTCGATGAAACTTGGAGAGGTGAGCCGGAGTCACCCTGGAGGAGATTTTTCATTTAATTAAAATATTAGCAACTAACGCTACTAATATTCCGGTTAACCACTCCAACTGAGCTGAATGCTTGCGCCAGGAGATGGTCCACTTTCCTTAAGCTTCGTAGACTGTACCATTAGGCAATTGAAGCTTAAAATTAAGAATAAATTTTGATGATATTCATCTCTTTCTTACATCCATCCATGGTAAGGAATCTACCGATTCGTTGTCAACTTATTTAATGTCGATATAGATGATGATGATGATATTAATTTATCCCTAATGGGAAAGGCAAAGGACTTTAGTCCATACAGCCAGGTCTTGTTCGTATGATGATTGGTCTAAAACTCTAATGTCGATATAGACAACCATTGTTTTTTTTAACAGAACGCTAGCAGTATCATAACATTGCTTATTATTAGCCATTTCAACTAAGCTTAAAACTTTTGTGCTTGTTATGTTTCGGTATAATAGTCTAACAGTGGATTCGCACCTACGACATTAAGTTTCGCAGACCGTATACCCTAAACGATTGTAATTGATGCTTCTAAATTGTGGATGACAAAGTAAGACTCGATTCATCTATTGCCGAGTGATTCCTGCAGCCAATAACGATCACATACATCCTCGATTAGGAGTCATAATGCAGATGCGTCAACCCTGAGGACTTAGGAATGGCCACGTCACCAATAATTCAAATCACTGGATCAGTACACTCACAAAAACGAAACACGTCAGCTTTATCTTGTTATTTTTAGCTCGTATTCTGTGTGGGTTAGGACCACCCGATTGCGCCGACACATCCATGCTATAGCTGGAACCGAGCTGTCATCGTGACATGTTATTAGTGTCGTGAACCAAATATTAGTGTTGTACATGGATATGTTTTTCTTTATAAGACTATGAACGGTACCAATTAAGATTCAAATAATACTGGTAGTGAGACGCTGTAGTTTTTTTTCTGAAATGCGCGAATGGGTTTTTTATTACATTGAGAGTAACAAACTAGCACACAGTTCACCTATAGGTAAGTGATTCCTGCGGCCCAGAACATCTACATTCATCCTCGAATCATAATTGAGATGCGTTGTCACCCTCGAGGAACGCCTCATCACCAGTAATAAAGGTCTCCGGATCCCTACACTGCTTATGCTGCTATTTTACGCTGGAATTCTGTGAGGGCGTGGTCGAGCCGACCCTTTCATTCTGCAGCTAGAAACAAACTGCAGCATATATTGATCTTGGGCCATCACGCCCTCGCTTCAAATATCAGCGTGAAATAGGCCACATAACGCCGCTGTATTTCGTCTGTTAAGTTTAGAGATCCGTAAGGAGACATTCCGTCTCATTTCTCATAGTGATCAACGCATTTCGAACTTAAATATTTGTTGAAGATGAATATAGATGTCATGGGCCATTCATCATTTACCATCAGTTGAACTGTGTGCACATTTGCCACCATTAATATTATAAAAAACAATACACACCTGACAGGTGTCCTTCCCCCCGCGTAGCTCCCCCGCGCATAGCTGTTCCTTCACAAACCCCTGCCACAGCCTGTCATTCATCAGGATCTTGTCACACTGGTCGTTCTGCAGTAAAGACAGTGACACCTTCTGCAGCTCCTTCGCCCGTTCTTGTGTGTCTGCAACGATTGGTAATTCCTGCTACTTCGAGCTTTTGAACATAATACCACGGTAAAATAGTGTATCATCTGGTGAGGGAATGGAAGTGGAGATATTTTTATTGAGGGGCCACGCAGTATCCTGTTTTAAAGTGCAACTGGAATGCCTAATAATTGACCAGGAAGTAGCAGTTGAGAAGAAGCAACTGATTACTGAACGAGGCATTCCATCTCGCTGCCCAGGGGGGTCAACGCATCTAAATTATGATTTATCGACGTTGATTGTGAATATCCATAGGCTGCAGGAATCACTTACCATTAGATCAACTGTGATCTTTTGTCACCGCGCTAATATTACAAAAAAAAAGTCTCAATAAACATGGCCACTCTCAAGTTCAATCATAATTCGGATTGAAAATGTTTCGGTTTCACCGGGTTGAGAGGTGACCGAGCGCTTATGGCGCTCAGCCGAGACCTGTATTAGTGGCACAAAGGCACCCGAGAGGGAACCTAGGCTCGCACTGTTTCGCGAGAGAGACTGACTCGTGGGTGCTCGAGAGGGCCGAACCTCCGCTTGGTCAGTTTGACTAGGAATTATCTACATTAATATCACTAGTATTATTATTGGCTAACTGCACGACCACTTCAGAATGCGTGGGCGCTGTAAACTCCAGCGACGCTTATTGATTGAAAAGAACCGGAAGAACAGGCCTGTGACAGTATCGCGACTAACCTTATTTATGACGCCGTCAGCGGGCGCGTCGTCGGAGTCGTCGAGGGCGTGAGTGAATCTATGATTCGCGATGGGATTGTAAGTGGCGGCACTTGTAATCAGCGGGTTATGGTGTGTGTCGGCAGAGTCGACATTATTAACATTAAAAGCGACCGCTCAGATCCGTCCAACTACAGGCCTATTGCTATCACCTCCTTACTCTCTAAAATTATGGAATCCATAATCAACCGCCAGCTCATGGGCTACCTGGAAGAGCACCAGCTGATCAGCGACCGCCAATATGGCTTCCGCAAAGGCCGATCAGCTGGTGGTCTTCTGGCTTTACTAACTCACCGTTGGGTGCAGGCGGTTGAGAGTAGGGGTGAGACACTAGGCGTTAGTTTGGACATAGCGAAGGCCTTCGATCGGGTTTGGCATAAAGCCTTACTATCGAAGCTTCCTTCCTATGGGCTTCCTGAGAGACTTTGTAGGTGGATCGGCAGTTTCATGCGGAACGGAGAGTTAAAGTCGTCGTAGACGGCTCATGCTCGGACCCCCGGACCGTAAATGCTGGTGTTCCCCAAGGCTGCGTGTTATCCCCGACATTGTTCATTCTGCATATCAATGATTTGTTGCATACCAGTGGCATTCATTGCTATGCGGATGACAGTACCGTGGATGCACTGTATTTCGGCCGCAGCAATACCTCTCGGGATCACGTCGATGAGTGTCGGAACAAACTTGTGTCTGAAATCAAATCATCCCTTGTGAAGATTTCCGATGGGGGAGACTAAATCTAGTCCAGTTTAACCCTTCTAATATATTTCTACTCGCAACACTCCCTAGGATTACAGCATATTTATATATAACCATGAAGCCGACATATAAACATACAGTTGTATATTATGATGCTCCAATTTAAATTATTTATTTATTTATTTATTTCTCTTTATTGCATTAACTAAATCATGTCAATGTCAATGTCATCTTGCACATTTTTCATATCACTCTGGGCACAATTCTGAAGTCCACGCAGACAATGTTGCGGACAGATGCAAGTAATACTGTTTATTTTATTTTTTTATATAATATAATAAAATCTCACATATTTAAAAACTGTCCTAAGTATGCTAGAGTTAATTATATATTTTTTTTCATTACATTGAGAGTAGCATACGAGCACACAGTTCACCTGATGGTACTTGATTCCTACTGCCCATGACGTAAACATTCATCTTTGACAAAGTCTCATAATGCACGTTCGTTGTGACCATTGAGGACTCAGATCCCTGCACTCATCAGACGAAACACAGCAGCGTTATGCTGCCATTTTACCCTGATATTCTGTGTGGGCGTGGCCCTGCCCCGGTCGAGCTGACCCATTCATACTGCAGCTAGAAACAAATTGCAGTGTAGCTCTACCACTGTCAAAATATAAAAATTTATTTAATATGTAATTTACATTTAGGCTTGAAAATTACCAAAATATATTGGCCAGCAATATAGTTAGTTACTTCAATTAAAAAAGAATCCCGAATAAATGGTGGATACACTTCAGCATATCTATCATTCAGGATTATGCTTCATGGCACTCTTTGGGGGTAGGTCTACGTTCAACAGTGGACTAATGACAGGTTGAGATTATAATGAATGTTTTAATTATGATAATTTAAGTTTTATATTGTTAATCAAATTTTTCTTTTTATGTCTACTCGAGGTCCGTAGTAGTTCAGTCTAAACGGTCTATTATAATTTTAAGTGTACTCGATCAACTCAATCTTTTTTTGTTAGTTCAATCTCCAACGTCAACTGGTACCATTGTAATTGTTAATTATAATTTTAGCTGCTGATTCACAATGTGCTCGGTGAAGGAAATCATTGTGAGGAATCCTGCATGTCTAAGAATTATTAGATATTTTTAGTTCAAATATATGTGAAGACAGCCAATCTGTAGTGGAGTCGCATGGTGGACATCTTCTCCAGAGTGGAGGCCTATGTCCAGCGGTGGGATTTATATGTTGGTTGTTATTTAATATTTTTTATGTTGATACTGTGATGTAATTATATTTAAATTATATAAGACCTTTTTTTGTTAATCAAATATATTTTTAATAAACTGCATGTTTTTAATTTTATTTATATTGTGTATATGGGCCAGTTTAGGTAAAGCCATGCTCGCAGCATGAATGGGTCGGCTCGACCGGAGAAGGCACCCACAATATCAGTGAAAAAATTGTATAACACTGTTGTTTCATTTGGTGTTTGGTTTTGAATTGGACATTCAGGTGTGTATTTGTTAGTGGGGTATTCAATCTCAGTCCTCAAGACAATAATATAATATAATCCCTTGATTATTTGGACTCCCCTGTTGAGGGATTCCTGTCTGGTAGGTCTTTATATAAGTATCATATTGTATTGTATATGTTTGTTTATAGTATTTTATTTTTTTACCAGGGAAATATGGAAAAAAAAATATCCACAAAATAATAATAATCTTTATTTGTAACATGACTTATGTACAAGTTTGCAGTAACTCTGAGGCTAGTGCTAGTGTAAATTGTGTTACCAGCTTCAGGGTCTTTGCATTGAATGTTACTAGTTACAAAGTATATGAAATGTTAGTAACTTAAACTTATTAAAAAAAAAAGAAAATGAAATGAAAACTACTTGTGTATAAAGTACAATGTGTGTGTAAGAAAGTCTCTAAATTTTTTTTTTAATTTATAGAAAACATGCCAAATCTATGTAATACTTTATTAAAGGTTGATATATTTTTTTTAATTGTCAAAGAATTCAGACCGTAAATCACTCCTCTGGCCAAACGACACTCTCGATCCAGTCCAAGTAACTGGACACCCTCGTGTACACAGCTGGTGTGCCACTCTCGGCGCACCTTCGTCCGAACGAGGTCACTCCAATTACGTAGATGATGCATGCGTTGTCGTTCGATGAAACTTGGAGAGGTGAGCCGGAGTCACCCTGGAGGAGATTTTTCATTTAATTAAAATATTAGCAACTAACGCTACTAATATTCCGGTTAACCACTCCAACTGAGCTGAATGCTTGCGCCAGGAGATGGTCCACTTTCCTTAAGCTTCGTAGACTGTACCATTAGGCAATTGAAGCTTAAAATTAAGAATAAATATTGATGATATTCATCTCATTCTTACATCCATCCATGGTAAGGAATCTACCGATTTGTTGTCAACTTATTTAATGTCGATATAGATGATGATGATGATATTAATTTATCCCTAATGGGAAAGGCAAAGGACTTTAGTCCATACAGCCAGGTCTTGTTCGTATGATGGTTGGTCCAAAACTCTAATGTCGATATAGACAACCATTGTTTTTTTTAACAGAACGCTAGCAGTGTCATAACATTGCTTATTATTAGCCATTTCAACTAAGCTTAAAACTTTTGTGCTTGTTATGTTTCGGTATAATAGTCTAACAGTGGATTCGCACCTACGACATTAAGTTTCGCAGACCGTATACCCTAAACGATTGTAATTGATGCTTCTAAATTGTGGATGACAAAGTAAGATTCGGTTCATCTGGTGCCGAGTGATTCCTGCAGCCAATAACGACCGCCTACATCCTCGATGAGGAGTCATAATGCAGATGCGTCAACCCTGAGGACTTAGGAATGGCCACGTCACCAATAATTCAAATCACTGGATCAGTACACTCACAAAAACGAAACACGTCAGCTTTATCTTGTTATTTTTAGCTCGTATTCTGTGTGGGTTAGGACCACCCGATTGCGCCGACCCATCCATGCTATAGCTGGAACCGAGCTGTCATCGTGACATGTTATTAGTGTCGTGAACCAAATATTAGTGTTGTACATGGATATGTTTTTCTTTATAAGACTATGAGCCTCCCCTCGAGGAACGCCTCGTCACCAGTAATAAAGGTCTCCGTATCCCTACACTCATCAGACGAAATACAGCAGCATTATGCTGCTATTTTACGCTGGTATTCTGTGAGGGCGTGGTCGAGTCGACCCTTTCATTCTGCAGCTAGAAACAAACTGCAGCATATATTGATCTTGGGCCATCACGCCCTCGCTTCAAATATCAGCGTGAAATAGGCCACATAACGCCGCTGTGTTTCGTCTGTTAAGTTTAGAGATCCGGTAAGGAGACATCCCGTCTCATTTCTCATAGTGATCAACGCATTTCGAACTTAAATATTCGTTGAAGATGAATATAGATGTCATGGGCCATTCATCATTTGCCATCAGTTGAACTGTGTGCACATTTGCCGCCATTAATATTATAAAAAACAATACACACCTGACAGGTGTCCTTCCCCCCGCGTAGCTCCCCCGCGCATAGCTGTTCCTTCACAAACCCCTGCCACAGCCTGTCATTCATCAGGATCTTGTCACACTGGTCGTTCTGCAGTAAAGACAGTGACACCTTCTGCAGCTCCTTCGCCCGTTCTTGAGTGTCTGCAACGATTAGTAATTCCTGCTACTTCGAGCTTTTGAACATAATACCACGGTAAAATAGTGTATCATCTGGTGAGGGAATGGTAGTGGAGATATTTTTATTGAGGGGCCACGCTGTATCCTGTTTTAAAGTGCAACTGGAATGCCTAATAATTGACCAGGAAGTAGCAGTTGAGAAGAAGCAACTGATTACTGAACGAGGCATTCCATCTCGCTGCCCAGGGAGGTCAACGCATCTAAATTATGATTTATCGACGTCGATTGTGAATGGCCATAGGCTGCAGGAATCACTTACCATTAGATCAACTGTGCTCTTTTGTCACCACCCTAATATTACAAAAAAAAGTCTCAATAAACATGGCCACTCCCAAGTTCAATCATAATTCGGATTGCGAATGTCGCAAAGATTTGAATTGATTTGGGGTCTTTAGTCCTGGTTCCCATGGCCCATGTTGATTGGACGTCAACGTATATCGTATTTTTCGGACTCGGAAGGTAACATTAAATAATTTTAACTATAAATCTTCTCTAAATTTTAGGTGCGTCTTATAGACCGAAAAATATGGCACTCCACTAAAGGTAGGTGACGCAAGCTATCTCAAGACAAGCGCAGGAATCACCGATATATCTACACTCCTTGTCTATGGTTTTTTTCGGTCTCATGGCCGCTTTCCTGGTCCGAGGGCTTTTACAGTTTCACCGGGTTGAGAGGTGACCGAGCGCTTATGGCGCTCAGCCGAGACCTTTATTAGTGGCACAAAGGCACCCGAGAGGGAACCTCGGCTCGCACTGTTTCGCGAGAGAGACTGACTCGTGGGTGCTCGAGAGGGCCGAACCTCCGCTTGGTCAGTTTGACTAGGAATTATCTACATTAATATCACTAGTATTATTATTGGCTAACTGCACGACCATTTCGGAATGCGTGGGCGCTGTAAACTCCAGCGACGCTTATTGATTGAAAAGAACCGGAAGAACCGGCCTGTGACATGGCGGTATCGCGACTAACCTTATTTATGACGCCGTCAGCGGGCGCGTCGTCGGAGTCGTCGAGGGCGTGAGTGAATCTATGATTCGCGATGGGATTGTAAGTGGCGGCACTTGTAATAAGCGGGTTATGGTGTGTGACGGCAGAGTCGACATTATTAACATTAAAAGCGACCGCTCAGATCCGTCCAACTACAGGCCTATTGCTATCACCTCCTTACTCTCCAAAATTATGGAATCCATAATCAACCGCCAGCTCATGGGCTACCTGGAAGAGCACCAGCTGATCAGCGACCGCCAATATGGCTTCCGCAAAGGCCGATCAGCTGGTGATCTTCTGGCTTTACTAACTCACCGTTGGGCGCAGGCGGTTGAGAGTAGGGGTGAGGCACTAGGCGTTAGTTTGGACATAGCGAAGGCCTTCGATCGGGTTTGGCATAAAGCCTTACTATCGAAGCTTCCTTCCTATGGGCTTCCTGAGAGACTTTGTAGGTGGATCGGCAGTTTCATGCGGAACGGAGAGTTAAAGTCGTCGTAGACGGCTCATGCTCGGACCCCCGGACCGTAAATGCTGGTGTTCCCCAAGGCTGCGTGTTATCCCCGACATTGTTCATTCTGCATATCAATGATTTGTTGCATACCAGTGGCATTCATTGCTATGCGGATGACAGTACCGTGGATGCACTGTATTTCGGCCGCAGCAATACCTCTCGGGATCACGTCGATGAGTGTCGGAACAAACTTGTGTCTGAAATCAAATCATCCCTTGTGAAGATTTCCGATGGGGGAGACTAAATCTAGTCCAGTTTAACCCTTCTAAGACTCAAGTTTGCGCGTTCACCGCTAAAAAAGCCCCCTTTATCGCATCGCCACTCTTCGGAAACACTCACCTTTGTGCCAAGCCAAACATTGGCATTCTGGGCGTCGACATTTCGAGTGTTGTCCAGTTTGGCGGTCATTTGGAGAGCAAGGCTAAAATGGCCTCCAAAAAACTCGGAGTACTCAACAGGGCCAAACAGTACTTCAAGCCAGCTCACCGCCTTAAACTGTATAAGGCGCAGGTGCGGCCTCACATGGAGTATTGTTGCCACCTTTGGGCCGGGGTTCCGGGTTATCAGCTATCTCCAATTGACCGAATCCAACGTAGGGCATCTCGGATTGTCGACGATCCTGAACTTACCGATCGGCTGGATCCTTTGGCACTGCGTAGGGATCTATGTTCCCTATGCATACTTTACAGAATTTATAATGGGGAGTGTTCCGAGGAGTTGTTCAATTTAATAGAAGCCGCTGATTTTCGCAACCGATCGTCTCGCCGGAACTATCATCCGCACCATCTGTATGGTTGGCGTTCCACTACAATGCGTTTTAAAAACAGTTTTCTGCCACGCACAGTCAATCTCTGGAATTCGTTGCCATCAGCGGTCTTCCCCAACAACTGTGACATTGGGTTATTCAAGAAAAGAGCATATTCTTACCTGAAGGGTAGGTAACGCACTGGCGTCGCTGGTGACCGTGGGCGGCGGTGAATCACTTACCATCAGGTGACCCGTCTTGCTCGTTTGCCTCTTAGCTGTTATAAAAAAAAAAGCCTGCTTCAGGTACTAAGCTATGGTCGAGAGCTCAAGATCTATGTGTAGATTTCGTTACGCAAGAACCACGGCGCACCGGTGACCTTGCGCATGAAACTATTTTATATTACCTGAAGTCGGTGAATGGTTTGCCGGAAGGCATGCCCAAAGACGGGGCTTGCGTATGGCATTATGGGTCGGATGCAAGTTTTATATAGTAAAATTTTATTACACAGGGACATTTGGCTATTTTTATTGTGTAACAGGTGCAACCAACCTAGGGCGAACGCTTTTTGATTCCGTACGCGAATGATATGCGGACCGAAGGTGAGTCTTTTATTTGATGCCTAAGTATTTGATTGTCTTTTTCAAGGGGATTGGACGATAAAATAGCTATATGTTTGGGAGATGCGGCGTTTCGTTGCGCCGAGTGAAGTACATGGCTGCACTTTTGGTGGGGTTAACCTCGATCCTCCATTTCCGAAACCATTTCCCTAAGGTGTTGCTGGCAGATTGGGGGCGTTTACAGATAGCGTCTGGTTTGAATCCAAACACGTAGAGGCCGGTGCCATAGGCGAAAAGGCCTAGCTCTACACCGCGAGTGCGCGTTATGTCGTTGGTGTAGAGTGTGTATAAAATGGGACCCAGAACGGACTCCGGAATGAATGGGGGTGAACCTCGGAACGGGTCCCCACGACGCGGTAACTTTCGATTTCGGATAGTACGAGTCAATCTGGCACACCGAGGTCATATAGTATGTATTTGTACCCGTTGTGCCAGACCTTGTACCCTCGAACGTTTTCTCCACCGAACTGCTCAATGATGGGTAGCCCTCGGGACAGCATGAATCTTTATCTATGATCTTCGATAGCTAGTATTAGGCTTAGCCTGTAATGGATGAGACAGGAAAGAAATTATGGATTATGGGAAAGATATGGGCAAAACGTCTAGGTGCTTTGTTTAATAAGCCTGCAATGTTAGAGTGGGATGAATTCAGAGCGCATACAACAGAATCAACCAAGAAGCTATTTGTGGAAGCACAATCCGTAAAACACTCTAAGTACGTCAGCATAGAAGCTCTCTATCAATGTTTTCATAACTACTGGATATCGTGTTCCAGCGTAGGTTGTGACAGTAATATATTTTAACATTTAGGGCCGATATTTCAATTCATGACTATTCGCTTAAATTACTACCAGTGGAATAATTATATTACACTGTTTATTCGACTCATAAAAGTTTTCAGTTCCTCAATAGTACTTTATTCTCGGAAGAACTATCTAGCCTTTATTTTTCTCCGTATGAAAGCTAACTTCAGCCAGCTGAAACAGAACTACATTATCTTTGCGCATTAGAAAGGGACGTCGGTTTTTTCTATTACTCACTGTCAGTTTTTACTGTATGTAAATTTTTGACAATGACACCCAGTGTTGCCAAGAAAAAATCAACGGTGGGCCGTAGCACTACTAAAAAAACGGAAAAACAAATCAACATTAGCTAACCGTCGCTATTTTAGCGTTTTTAACACTAATGAAATGTTTGCAAATTGTCCCTCTGTTCTTGTTTTTAAAAAGTTAAATTAAAAAATTACAATATATTTAATCTCTCCAACCGTAGCATTGGATACACTGGTGACACCTCATGCGTCTGTTTTAACATTTTATTCCGTAAAATAAGTGCTATCTGGCCGTTCTGCCGACGAATAAATTTATACGTCAGGTAAGATGTTATTCGTCGAATAAGTGACGTCTGATGATTGAAAAACGAAAAATTTTGCTATTCGTGGAATAAGCGTTATAATTCTTTTGCCTATCTGACAACTGAAAAATCGGGCCTTAGTATAACAAGGAACAGATTGAACATTTGTTGTTGTCTTACCACAATGGCATTAACACACACTAATTAAATTAGTTTATAATTAAGTTTAGTTTTTTTTTTTTAAAAGTCCGTAGTAGTATTTTAAAAAGTTCATCCACGTAAGGAATTACCGTATTTTTTGGACTATAAAAACCGGACGATAATGCGCACCTCGAATTTAGAGACGATTTATAGTAATAAAGATATTTTATAATATTACCATCGGAACTTTCTTTCACAGCTCTCCGTGAATTTTTGACCCAGGTACAAAATGATTTCTGTATTCATCTCTTTTAGAAGCTCGTCAAGTTTCTGGACGATGGTCGTAGATATTTTTTTCTCCTATTTCTCTTATTATTTCGTCTTATCGTCTGAAAACTACGGTAATTCCTCACGTGGATGAATGTATGTTCATCGAGTGAACTGTATGTTACGAGTAGTTTATAACCGTAAAAAGAATACAAAAAATAGCATTATAACGCTGTTGTGTTACATCTGGTGAGTGTAGGGATCCGGAGACCTTTATTACTTCGAGGCATTCCATCTCAGTCCTCAAGGGTGACAACGCATCTGTATTATGATTCCTTGTCAAGAATGAATGTAGATGTCGTGGACCGCAGGAATCACTGGCTATCAATCAGGTACTGTGTGCTCGTTTGTTATTCTTAATGTAATAAACAAAAGCAATTACCTCTTCAAAAAGACCTTTCGGAAGGAGATTCACGACAAGACACAAGGCAGCTGGCATTCTGTGAGGCCTTCCCCAGTCGAGAGGATCCAATCATGCTCAGGCAAGAAACTCTTGTCTATGGTTCGCGCAAAACCTTATACTTACTCGGGTCAATAACTCCCCAGCCAGTAGCTATCGCTCTAAAATGACCCCCGAAGTCCCCTCTTGACCACAAGCAAGCTGGCCGGATGTTGCTGTCGAAGTCCACGTCCGCTGCAAGCTCCAATAGTGCGATGTCGTTGTACCGCATGGGTGGCTTATATTCTGGATGCTTGATGATCGTTTTGATGGGGACCTGGAAATTGTTTTTTAATGTTACGAGTGGCAAACGTGACCGGCGTCTACATCCATTCTCAACGAAGACCGAGATGCGTTTTCATCCTTGAAGACTGAGATCGAATATCTCGTTACCTATGACTGGATACAACACTCATGATACGAAACATAACATTATTATTCTTTCACGACCCTTGCAAGAAAATAATTTATAAAGTAACTTATAGATATATAAACACTATTTGGCAGAATATGATACAAATTGTGTTACAATAGATCATAAAACGCACAAACACATTCCGCCACGTATGGCGTCCAAATATTATAATGAATTTAAATTTAAAACCAATTTAACATTGTATTAAGATAATCTAGTCAAAACACAATATAAGACGTCAATTACTTTATTATTTCATTTAGATTTTCTATCCTATCTTCTAGGTAATGTTTAACATAGGAAAACGTTTATTCAATAGAATTATATAATCGATTTCTAAACAATTTCAAAGGTAAATTAATAAATATTGTAATACAGATGCAATAAACATTTTTCTTAAATAGTTCTAATTGTATCTGAGGTAAGCGCAGTCTATTTCCATGTCTAGAACAGCGTTAACGCACTATCGCTAAATTTTTCAAAAAATACAGGATGTTATTTCCAGGACGTATTTACTTTATCTACTTCACATATATTAGCTGAGGAACCTTCAAGTGAAGAGCCTACACCTTTTTTAAAGGCAGGCACCGCATCAGCTACTCCTCTGGTGTTGCAGATGTCCATGGGCGGCGCTGATCACTTACCATCGGGTGGGCTGCAACCAACTATTCTATAAAAAAAAGGCGTTTACGCTTCTAGAACTGTACAAGAAAATAAATATCGATAATATTGTACAAATGTTTTGTGCGTTGGTTGGATAATAAAATATAAATATAATAAATTATTATTTCACACTATTCTGCGAGGAAATGGTACATCCGTGGTAGGGCCGACCCATTCAAATGCAGCTGGACGGTAGTTGTATCGTGGCTCTGTAGAGACGTTGGCATCCATTGGCCTTAAGGGCTGCGGGTACGGGTCTCCTTTACCCACTACATACACTTGAAGGGGTAACTACCCCCTGCTCCTTTGTCCACCGCTCGAGGGTTGAGAGGTTGAGAGTAACAAACGAGCACGCAGGTCACCTGATGGCAAGTGATTCCTGCGGTCCACGACATCTACATTCAACATTAACAAGGAATCATAATACTACTAAACTACAGATGCGTTGTCACCCTAAAGGACCGAGATGGAATGCCTCAACATCAATTATATAAGGGTCTCCGGATCCCTACACTAAGTAAGAGCGTGATCCTATCGCGGTCGTGCTGACCCAATCATTCTGCAGCTAGAAGAGCACACAGCTAGATTAGCTGTGGGCTCGTCCCCTAATATAATTAAAAAAAAAATTATTGCACAGATTCCAGCTTGTCACCTGGAAATTTAAAAAAAATTATTGCACAGATTCCTGCTTGTCACCTGGAAATTTAAAAAAAAATTATTGCACAGATTCCAGCTTGTCACCTAGAAATTAAAAAAAATTATTGCGCAGATTACGCTTGTCACCTAAAAATTTAAAAAGAACTATTGCCCAGATTTCCCTTGTCACCTAGTAATTTAAAAAAATTATGGCGATATGAATATATAAGTGACCCCTCGGCCCACGTCGAGCACGCTCATCCTCTATATCATAAAAATGTAATAATGACAGATGATTAAATTACTTCATCACCATTGTGGTTTGGTTTATAGAAACATCGAAATCGGTTTCCGTCTTATAGGAGCATTTCTATATCTTCCAATTATCACCAGACACCACCAAATAGAATTTATGCTAAAGATTTCATGGGCACACTCACTGCCCTCACTGAATGAGTGCTCGAGTGTACTATGTAACGTTAAAATAAAAATAAAATCAAGTTATCATTGAGACTTGAAAATCTCCAGGTGAATAGCAGAAAGATGTTTATTTAAAATTTAAAAACATATATACTTATTACAGGAAAAAGTACTACACACACACCTCTATAGGATTAGCTCCGTCTACAACTGAAGGGTCCAGGTTCTGGTCCCCGAGCCTCACTATCACCGGCGTTGGATCACGCGCCCTGAGGTTCCTGGTGCAGTGTCCAGCTGTCAATACGAATTTCGAACTGATGAGGCTTCCTCCGCAATCGAACGTATATCCTCCTTCAAAGTCAACCCATCCAATAGCTGCCTGGAAATAATAAGGTTTACATTGTTAGAATGGGTCGACTCGTCTGGAGAAGAAAGAGTCCACTTTCATTCACAATAAGAAACTCAGCAGGATTATGTTGGTGAGTGTACAGATCGAAATACCCCATTACAGGTAACGATATATTCATTGTTTTTCTATTTTTTTTTGAATACGTACAGAGTAACAAACAAGCACACAGTTCACCTGATGATAAATGATTCTCGCGGCCCATGACATTTATGTACATTCATCCTTGAGCAGGAATCATGATACAAAAGCTTTGTCACCCTTGAATCCGAATCCCTACACTCACTAGACGAAACACGGCAACATAATGCTGCTATTTCACGCTGGCATTCTGTGAGGGCGTGGTCCTACTCCGGTCGAGCTGACCGATTCATTCTGCAGCTAGAAACAAACAGCAACTCTACAACTGATTTTATTACAGGTGTGCAATAAAGTACAGGTATGTACCATTCTATGCTTCATTGTAGCCCATCACTAGTCGAATGCTGAAGAAAGACCACCCCCACAGTCTGCCGTGGAGTACGATCCTGACCAGATCCATCGACTCCCTGCAGACCTGCATAGGTCTTAACTCCATCAAGTGGGGTTTTACGGTGGTCAATACTAGGTTTGCCACTCGAGAACCATTCTTCCTCATCTATTCTATACAACGTCAATGAATTCATACCATGTGAGGGAACTCTCCCTGAGCGGTATTTTCACCACCGACAATCAGCTCCACGCCGGTGTAATTGCAATTGGAAACCGTCACAGCGTCCGGATAAAGCACCAGCGGTATGTATTCAACCTTCTGCGTCACAATTCTTGTGTATTCGTCGCATTCTTAAAGAGAAGAGCATAAACAAGGGTTGACTGATATAGAATGTCCAAAAAGCATTAAGTCCGTCTGTTGTAACATTTTTTTATAAAAAATAAATGTGTTTACAATTGAAGGTTAAATAAATAAATTTATATATACGAGTATAACACGTTTGCACATATAATAAAAATTAAAGTAATTTTATGGATTTTATCGGTGAAGTATTTAATGATTTCTTATATTTGAATGATTTTTTTTATTTGGTTTACTATGACGTCTAACACCTTGCCTATAGTCGACGCATTTTAAACAGAGTCGTCGGGCAATAAATGTCACTGACAGTAGGAATGTGCACGCAATGCAACCCGTCATCGATACTTAGCTACCAGCGCACGCGTGGTCGATGCGTCATCCCTAGAAAAGATAAAAACGGCCCTATTCAGGGCCACACGATCTATACAGTTTCTCTATGATTACGTCGAAACAAACATTGTATCTTACAAATTAAAAACTTTTATTTTCAGATAGCGAAAAATTATTCCTATTAATACTTAACATAATTTAGTATATCGATCATACCTATCCCGTTATCGATATGCACCTCTTAAAATTCTTACGCTCATCACTATAGCCTTCTTAAGACCTGTAAGTGCGAGCGAGACAGACAGATAAATATGATTATGACCCGAAGTCTCAGTTAATAATGCGTCGACTATAGTCGACAGGCAATGGTCCCCCGCTACCTACCAAGGCTTTTGTCTTAAGTTGTATATATTGTCGTAATTTATATGACGCTTTTGCGTTATACTTTTAACTTTTGTAGGTAACTTTTGTTTTTAATGTTTGACACTCAACAAAGTATCTTTAATTAAGATCCTACCATCAAGAACCTGAAGAACATAAAGACATTGACGTCTTATATTGTGATAAGACTAGATTATGTTAATACAATATTAAATTTAGATTCATTTTAATATTTGCACGCCATACGTGGCAGAATATGTTTGTGCGTTTAATGATCTTTTACCATATTCTGGCAACTAAACTATTTGAATTTATTTTAATAGGCTTAAAAACGTCCTATTACGGGCTTTTCCTAATACAAATCAACCCAGTTGGGGGGATGTATACAACTGTTGCCTAGGCCGTTTCCGGCTGTCAGGAGAACGTACAATGTTGCCATGTTCAAAATAAAAAAAAAATCAACAATAAACTTTAATATTTTATTTTATTATTAATTTATCATCAAGAGAACTGTGTGGTTGTTTTTCCCTCGTAATATTAAAATAACTAACTTACTCCTTTCGCTAACTCTTCTCTGGTCGGTACCCGTAGATAATACTCCGTCAGGCCTGTAATTTTATTTGATTTTAATTAAATATCAAACTGTTATAAGAGAATTTTGACATAAAGTCCGCCTTTCCTTTTTGTATATTGTTTGTTTGACTTGAGCAGATAAAGAGTAAGTAAATAACTTTTACATAGAAACTTTAATAGATTTACAGCAGATCGTTCCGCCAGAACAATTTTTTTTATGTCTCTAGCAATTGATTTAAAATTAAAAAAAATGTAAATAAGGAAATATTTAACTATAATGTATTTAGTTGAACATTCTATTTAGTTTAAATTTTTTTCTTATTTATTGAAATAACAAAAATATGCAAATCATTGGAACGGGCAACATTTTAGAACGGCTGAACCGATTTGGTTTATTTTATATGTTCATTATAGTCCGAATTAGGTTTTCACAGAAAGAGAAATTGAAATTTGGAAAATTGGCATTATAGGAAAAGAAATAAATGTTTTTTCCAGTGATTAGAGCAACGCTGTAGTTCGATTCTAGCTGCTCAATGAATGGGTTAGCTAGACCGGTGTAGGACCACGCTCTCATATCAGGTATTCTGATACCAGCGTAAAATAGCAGCATAATGCTGCTGTGTTTCATCTGGTGAATGTATAGGTATCTAGAGACCTTTATTACTGATGACGAGGCATTCCATCTCAGTCCTCAAGGGTGATAACGCATCTGCATTATGATTCCTTGTTAAGGATGAATGTAGATGTCGTGGGCTGCAGGAATCACTTGCCGTCACTGTATCTGAGTGTGTTATTGTCAATGTAACAAAAAGAATATATCTGTTTTTTTTTAAAACTTTATTGGTCACACCTTACAAAAAGGGATACATAGGGCAGACTTAATGCCATAAGGCATTCTCAACCAGTCGACCCGTTGCGTGGAGAGACATTGCGGTAGGTGTAGTGCATACATTGTAAATAAGAGAAAAAATATATCTTTAAACTTAAAATTGAAATATATATATATATATATTCTAGTAATAAAAAAATAAAATAACGTACCATACATAGTTGGGATGTTTGTACGTACGAACTCAAGACTTACGACTGAAGATTTGAGCGATGGATAATTTTCATACATTCAAAAATGATCTCGACGTTAGTGAGGTGATCGTGAAGAATGAGGGTGACCAAATTCGAATGATTCATCTCGGACACATTATTTCATTTCTTTTATCTTATAGTGATAAATGAGATTACATTTCAGTTCCCGATGTCAACAACACAACCAGCCAAACGACAACAAACAACATATTTATAATCAATAATAATCATAAATGCCTCGAACTGGGATGCTGCGGGATTACTTTTAAAACAAAGCTTTATTTAACTTTTATCCTAACAATACAAATGGTAGCCCACACCAACTGTTATATTCTATTTATTTTTTCTGTCTCTTGGCCACTGTTAGACCGAAGGCTTTTACGGATTCACCGGGTTGAAAGGTGGCCGAGAGTGGAGACCTTTATTAGTAAGTCCCACGAGAGTGAACCTCTACTTGGACCATTACTCTGTACGCGAGTAACTGATAGGACCGTTGAGTGGTACCGAATTTCGACTCAGTCAATAACTTCTGATGGCTCACGCTTATTCTAACGTATTGCCAGGCTCAGTAGTTACAGTTAATACGAAGCTAGAGTGGACTTGCCTAGTGTACAATGAAAGAAACGTTAACAATGGTTGCCATCAATATGCAAATGACTGTGCGAGATTATTCGCTGATCTTTTATTTAATACTTTACATAATAATACACTAAATAACAAAGTATAACACTATAGTTTTTGAAACTAACATCATCCGTGGGGAACCTATTATGCTGACGTAAGTCTCGTCACCGGAAATTAGTGTCTATGGATTCCCATTCACTAAAACACGGACTTATCCTGCTATGTACCATTCGTTGGCTTGTATTGTTACCATTGCGAGAGAGCGTCTGACTCGAGGGTGACCGAGAGGGCCCAAGCTCGGCTCGGTCAGTTGCTTCTGACTGAGAATTATCTAAATTAATATCTGTTTTATTATTAACTGTCTGTACCACCACTTCGGAATGCGTAGACGCTAGAGAAGAAGACAAGTAGACCTATCCCACTGTCGTTGTGGTAGATACTCACCGTCTACTCCTGGCTCCGGCCGCTTGGAGGATACTGCTGCCATCTCTACAGCAAACCAATATTCTTTCCAAGGAATACTCACAGAAGGTAGGCCGTATACCATTATACCTGTAAGAAGGAACACGTTATAAATTTGCGCATAAATGCTTTGACAGACTTACCTTTTTATGTAGCTGAGCATTCCGTGTCAAATCTTAGCGGTGGTACAATACGTTTAGTCATCTTATAATCAATTTATTACATTGAGAGTAACAACCGAGCACACAGTTCACCTGACGGCAAGTGATTCCTGCGGCCCTCGACATCTACATTCATCCTTGACAAGGAATCGTAATGCAGATGCGATGTCACCCTTGAGGACTGAGATGGAATGCCTCGTCACCAGTTATAAAGTTCTCCGGATCCCTGCACTCACCAGACGAAACAGTAGCATAATGCTGCCATTTTACGCTGGTATTCTGTGAGGGCGTCGTCCTACCTCGTACAAGCTGACCCATTCATTATACAACTAGAAAAGAACTGCGGCGTAGCTCTACCACTTATTTATATTTAGTATTTATTAATATATATATAATATATGTTATTATTTATGTATTTGTAAATAAATATAGTCCTGTTTTTTATTGTGTTTGGTGATTTTTTTTTTGAGGCTTACTTATACTTATATTTTATAGACATCTTATAGAACTGCTGAAAGAAATTTTTATTGTTGAAATAATTTGCGCCTTTGTAAATGTGTACATACTTTTCTTATTTTAGTTTTCTTATATAAATAATGCGTAGTGTATATAAAGGTTAAATAAATATACGCAAGCGAAGATATCACTTAGGTCGATATCGGTTAGTTTACCATTTATTTATACATGTATTAAAAAATATATAAATCCATTATAAAAAAAATATTTGAACGAAATTAATGGTGACATTTAAGCATACAGAAGAACGATAAAAGTGACCGTTCTTCTCTTTACTGTTTTCATACGGTGTGTGTAGAGATCAAAATATTCTATTACATGTAACCAAGAATTTCATCTCAAACCTGACAACGATTATGCATCTTGAATCTTTGTTGACGAGATAAATGTTATAGGAAGCTGTCGTCACTTCACCGTCAGTTGATATGTGTGCTCATTTGACGCTGCTAATATTATAAAATTTTACGTTGTGAAGAATGACTCGTATAGCGTCTGTTTCTAATTGCATAATGAATGGGTCAGCTCGAACAGGGTAGGACAACGCCCTCACAGAATACCAGCGTAAAATAGCTGTATAATGTTGCTGCTTTGCGTCTGGTGAGTGAGGCATTCCATCTTAGTCCTCAAGGGTGGCAACGCATCTACATTACGATTCCTTGTCAAGGATGAATGTAGATGTCGTGGGCCTCAGGAATCACTTCCAAACAACTGTGTGCCCGTTTATTATTATTAAAAAATAATAACGCTGACATACCCTGCCGGCCAAAAGTTTGAGACCGCACATAACAAACATAATTTTCGATCAATTGTAATAAAATCCCATAGGATAAATAAAAGATATGCACATCTGCATATTCTATTGTTAGTATCGAATATTTAAAGAAATCATTCTTTTGTTTACTTTCAAGTTATTGGACGATAAACATCTATTGTTTTCAAACACCGACAAACGCTGCGCTAGAGCCAGTAGAGGTGGTAGAGTCGTAATAATATTTTTATAATGTTCTCATTACTAATTCACTTTGCTTTTGTTACGTATTGGAATATTTAGCGCCTGAAAACACATGTTTCTGACTTATTATTACCCGAGTTTACTTGGGTTTGTTCACAAACAATCTCAATTGGTCTAAACTTGTGGTTTCTACATTGAAGACGTCATAAAATGGGAAAAGTTCGAGAAATTAGCAGTGAGTAGCAGTTCTGCCATCGTTGTTTTACATAACGAAGGCAAATCCGAACGTGAGATTGCTTTTTTTTTTTTTTTCTTTTTTCGGGCTGAAGGCCACTGTTAGCCCGAGGGCTTTTACAGTTTCACCGGGTTGAGAGGTGACCGAGCGCTAATGGCACTCAGTCGAGACCTCTATATATAGGTAACCAGCACAAGGGCTCCCGAGAGGGTACTCGGCTGGACCGTTACCTTGTTTCGCGAGAGCGTCTGACTCGAGGGTGCCCGAGGGCCGAACTCGGCTCGGTCAGTTGCTTCTGACAGAGGATTCTTTAAATTCGCTATGATTATTAGCTATCTGTACCACCACTTCGGAATGCGTGGGCGCTGGAGAAGAAGTGGCGCAAGAAACTGCAGCGACGCTTCTATCTGTATGGACTGGAGAGAACCGACCAGTGACATGGCGGTATCGCGAATATCCTTGTTTGTGACGCCCTCGCCGTCGGCGGGGGCGATGTGAGGGTGCAATGTACGTGTGTTGTGTTTTATGAAGGGCTTGGGCCCTGGTAGTCACGTCGTCGGGGTCTTCGAGAGCGTGCCTCGGTCTCCTTCGGACGCTGGTGAATCTGTGATTCGCGATGGGATTGTAAGTGGTGGCACTTACAATCAAGGGGTTAGAGTGTGTGACGGCAGAGTCGAAATATCGGCGGGAAGCCTGCTTCAGGTACTGAGCTATGGTCGGCAGCTCAAGATCTATGTGTAGATTTTCATTACGCAAGAACCACGGTGCACCGGTGGCCTTGCGCATGAAACGATTTTGTATTACCTGAAGTCGGTGAATGTGACGCGGGAAGCATGCGCAAAGACGGGCTTGCGTATGTCATTATGGGTCGGATGCACGCTTTGTATAGTGTAATTTTATTACGCAGGGACATTTTGCTATTTTATTGAGTAACGGGTGCAAACGACCTAGGACGAACGCTGCTCGATTCCGTACGCGGTTGACATGCGGACCGAAGGTGAGTCTTTCATCTAAAGTAACGCCTAAGTATTTGACTGTCTGTTCCCAGGATTGGACGATCAAATAACTCTATAGTTGGGAGATGCGGCGTTTTGTTGCGCCGAGAGAAGAACATGGCTGCACTTTTGGTGGGGTTAACCTCGATCCTCCATTTCCGAAACCATTTCCCTAAGGTGTTGGCTGCAGATTGGAGGCGTCTACAAATAGCGTCTGGTTTGAACCCAGACACATAGAGGCCGGTGTCATCGGCGAAAAGGGCTAGCTCTACACCGCGAGTGCGCGGTATGTCGTTGGTGTAGAGTGTGTACAAAATAGGACCTAGGACGGAGCCTTGTGGTACTCCGGCACAAATAGGGTGAACCTCGGAGCGCGTTCCCTCGACGCGGTAACGAAAGGTTCGATTTCGGAGAAAGTCTCGTATGATAAGTACGAGTCGATCTGGCACACCGAGCTCATATAGTTTGTATATGAGCCCGTTGTGCCAGACCTTGTCGAAAGCTTTCGCCACGTCGAGGAAAAGTGCCCCAGTTTCGTAGCCCTGAAGAAATTTACTGAGGATGTGCTCCGTGATGCGGTGCAATTGATGTGTGCATGAGTGTTGGGTGCGAAACCCGAACTGCTCATTGATTGGTAGCCCTCGGGACAGCATGAAGTCCTTGAGGCGGGCGAGGATGAGCCTTTCATATACCTTACCCAAGACTTTGAGTAGGCTTATGGGTCGATAGGCTGATGGATCGGTTGGATGTTTTGAGGGCTTGAGAATCCCTATGACGTCGGCTTCCTTCCAGGTGTTCGGGAAGGTGCCTTTGGATATGGCCGCGTTGTAGATTATTACCAGTAGGTGTAAAATGGACATGGGTAGGAGTTTCATCACCTTGTTGGTGATGCCGTCGGGGCCGGGAGCCTTGCGTGGTCGCAGGTTTTTAATTATGGAATCAACTTCGGTGCACGTGACTTGGGTAACGGAATCGCGAGGTGGTTCCTTACTCCGGTCGACCTCGCTCTCAACCATTGCAAGGTGAGCGGCGTCGATCGGTAGTGTGCTCGGTGAGCATTGAGCTCCAGATTGTCAGCCAGACATTCGGCTTTCTCTTCGTCTAAGAAGGCGGGTGGTTTATTAGGACGCGCTAAGGGGAGGCATTGTTTGGGCGTTGCCCCTTTAGGGATTTGGGAAGTCGCCAGAAGGCGAGGTGGGAAGGTTCGATATTGGAGAGGTGATTATCCCACCGATCGTTCCTGTACTGGGCTATGCGTGACCGGACTTCACGCTGAAGGGTACGTAGCACCAGTCGGTTACTTTCAGTGGGATATAAGTCGTGGGCACGAGTCGCCGCATTCTTGCGCCTCATTAGGTCCTTTATGTCCTTGTGGTGGTCTTCCACCGAGGGAACCCGCCTCGAACAATTCTCGACGACTGTCTGGATGTGCCTAGTGAGGGCATGAACTGCGAGGTTCGTGTCGTGGACTGAAGATATGTTCCTAGGAATAGCATCTAGGTGTGGTGATGTGGCTTCCTTCAGGTCGTTCCTGAGTCGGTGCCAGTCTACTATGGTTTTGGTGGAGGGTGAGGTTGGGGCGGAGTGCCCTAACCGAAGAAGAACGAGGCGATGATCGGAAGCGAGCTCGTGGATTACGTCTATCCCTTGGAAGGCGAGGTTGATGTTCTTACAGATGGCAATATCAAGCACATCCGGTGCGTGACCCAATATATATGGAAAATGGGTAGGCGTAGTAGGCGCTACGACGTCGAAGACGTGAGATTGCTTCACAACTAAAGTCGTCGAAGATTTGTGTTCATGGCTTAATAACTCGATACATGGACATAAGCAGTTTTCAAGATCGTCCACGCTCAGGAAGGCCGAGAGCTACCACGTCTAGTGAAGATAATTTCATTGTTGCTGCCAGCGAAATAGATGCTTAACAGCACCAGAAATCCGCGCTGAAGTAATAAATCCCGAGTTAAACCTTTATCATTGACTACAGTAAAACGGCGACTGAGAGATGCGAAGTTGTATGGTTGCGTTGTCGTTCGAAAACCTCTGCTAAGGTCGCAAAATAAGAAAAGGAATGCAGCCCGTCGAGATTGGACTGAAGAAGATTTTAAAAAAGTGCTATGGACCGATGATTCTAAGTTTGAACTATTCGGTTCAAAACGTAGAATTTACGTTCGACACAGTGCCCAAGACAAGGAGATGTCAGATTGTGAAGTCCCAACAATCAAGCATGGTGGTGGCTCGATTATGGTCTGGGGTTGCTTCTGCCAAGAAACTGGCAATTTGATTAAAATTGAAGGAATTTTGAAAAAGAAACAGTATAAAAACATTTTAGAACAAAATGCAATTTCTTCCGGGTTTTAATTAAATAATCCGGGCGATTAATTAGAGATGATTAATTTTCTACCAATATAATGATCCAAAGCATGGCTAAAAGTTATGTAGAGGATATTTAGTAGAGAAAGAAGTTCAAGGGGTGTTAAAAAACATGGTTTGGCCTCCTTTTTTGGAAAGAGCTTGATAGAAACGCCCATCATCGAGAGAAGAAATGTGGAATGTTCTATGCAATATGTAGAACATTATACACACCATTAACAAATTGATTGCCCGTATGCCGAGACTAGATAAAAAAGAAATAAAATGGAAAGGAGGATTTTTTGATGAAAAATAAGTTTAGCTAACTATAGCCTTTTTTTGCATGGACTGTTAATATTTCTTTACGCTTTTAAAGTATATTGTTTGTCAATCAATGTTCTATTACATGATTAAACAGATTAATAATTTTTTTTATATTTTACTGGAGTTTTACTTTAATTTCCTACTTTAATTAAGGTGGTCTTAAACTTTTGGCCGGCAGTGTAGTATTTCATTATATATTCAGCATAGGATAAAGATCTTCCGCTAATTCCCATCTGTACTTTATATTTATTTGTAATGGCAATAAAAATCTTTTCGTGGGTGCCAGTTTTTGATATTTTTCACTAAAATGATAATGTTGTTGGTTTTATTACAGGAAACTGATTCTGTTAGAATATTATGAAAACAAAACATTTTGCGTTCACAAACATTGATTTCCATTTATCTCTTATGTATTTAGATCTGCATTTCATTAAATTAGTAGAATTTATTTATTTGTTTGTTCATTTATTATATAAATAAAAATTAAATGCAAATCGTTGGAACAGGCATAATTTGAGAACGGCTGGACCGATTTGGTTGATTTATTTTATGTATGTTTTCATTTTATGTATATATGTATATATTCGTAATAGTCCGAATTACGTTTTATGGCAACGTAAATTGCCAAATTCGGGCAAAAGTGAGAGTTCCTTTTTCCATGTGATTGGTGTTCATAACTCACGGAATTGAATGGATAATTTTCACAAATCATTTCCTATGAGAGTGCTTGTGAACTGTGTGCTTTATTGTCACACTTAGTTCTAAAATCTAAATACATACTGGAAGTCATCACCGGCCGCCTTACACTTGTCCGGTTGGGTACATCGACCAACAATATTGGTGTGGGTTTCTACACAGCTGTCTCCCTCTGTGAAGGAAATATAAAACAAAGATTTTTTTAACGAACGATGGGGACCGAATCCGAACTAGATTTACTCGCGTAGCTAGCGTATATCCGCTAAACTAAACCAGGGCTGTTATGAAATAACAATATAAAATTATATAAGGACACTCAGCGCGTTACGTAGAGGGATATGCTCGGTGTTTCTCCGCGTAATGAACAAGTAAATAACATGGAGATATGCGGAAGAACTAAGATAATTGAGCTCAAATGATCAGTAAACTGAAGTGATAGGCCTACCATATAGCCAGTAGAACTGATAGTGTAGACGGCCGTCTGGTGTCAATCGAATAGCAATTTGTTGGATCGCAAATTCTAATAAAAATCTCAAAACATCTGAATCTACCTTCTATCTTATTGTAAATGTGTAACACGGATACGGCACTATAAAATATCCTGCGCAGTTGACGTCATCTAGCAATGAGCAGACATCGCCGTGGAACATCGCAACCAGATAACAGAAGTGAAATGAGTTCTCGAATGGCAACCTCCATTTGGTTAAATCAGCGTAGGACGATGCCATCACCAGAGGGAGTGACAATCTACACAAGTCATTGACTTGACGGATGCAAGTGCTCTATGGCAACCTGTGCGGGAGGCTTAGTTTAGGAGTAACATCAACTACGCAGAATATATTAGCGCCGTAAGGATTCGCGGACACCGCATAGGCGCTCACTAATTCCCTATGAACATGTGGAAGCGTCACTAGCCTAATGATTTAGGGTGCGCTCTGCGAAACTTTTAAGGTCGTAAGTTCGAATCCACCATTAGACTATTGTCGCGATTTTTTTTTTCGGGCTGATGGCCGCTGTAAGCCCGAGGGCTTTAACAGTTTCGCCGGGTTTAGTGGGTAATCAGCACAAGGGTGCCCGAGAGGGCCGAACCTCGGTCAGTTGCTCCTGACTAAGAATTATCTACATTAATATCTACCTAATAATAGCGTACCAAAATATTGTGTAATCGTCTAATGGTTTAGTGTACGGTCTGCGAAACCGAATCCGCCATCGACTATCGCCGTGTATAAAGCAGCATCAACCATTTAAGCTTAGTTGGAGTGGTTGGTGGGAATGTAAAGTTAATAACATTTCTAGCGTTCCTTTTTCTTTTACTAAAGTATCGCCGTGAACCAACTAGCATCAACCATTTAAGCTTAGTTGGAGTGGTTAGTGGGAATGTAAAGTTAATAACATTTCTAGCGTTCCTTTTTCTTTTTCTGAAGTATCGCCGTGAACCAACTAGCATCAACCATTTAAGTTTAGTAGTAGTGGTTAGTGGGAATGTAAAGTTAATAACATTTCTAGCGTTCCTTTTTCTTTTTCTAAAGTATCGCCGTGAACCAACTAGCATCAACCATTTAAGTTTAGTTGTAGTGGTTAGTGAGAATGTAAAGTTAATAACATTTCTAGCGTTCCTTTTTCTTTTTCTAAAGTATCGCCGTGAACCAACTAGCATCAACCATTTAAGCTTAGTTGGAGTGGTTAGTGGGAATGTAAAGTTAATAACATTTCTAGCGTTCCTTTTTCTTATTCTAAAGTATCGCCGTGAACAAAATAGCATCAACCATTTAAGCTTAGTTGGAGTGGTTAGTGGGAATGTAAAGTTAATAACATTTCTAGCGTTCCTTTTTCTTATTCTAAAGTATCGCCGTGAACCAACTAGCATCAACCATTTAAGTTTAGTTGGAGTGGTTAGTGGAAATGTAAAGTTAATAACATTTCTAGCGTTCCTTTTTCTTATTCTAAAGTATCGCCGTGAACAAAATAGCATCAACCATTTAAGCTTAGTTGGAGTGGTTAGTGGAATGTAAAGTTAATAACATTTCTAGCGTTCCTTTTTCTTATTCTAAAGTATCGCCGTGAACCAACTAGCATCAACCATTTAAGCTAAGTTGGAGTGGTTAGTGGGAATGTAATGCTAGTGACATTTAAAGCGTTCGGTTTTCTTTTTCTAATATATTCATTCAATCTTAGTACTCAGATGTGGCAACACGGATATGTTATGATTTCTTATAGAGAAAAAATTGATTGTCATGGGGCGCAAGAAACGTTTACCATCATGTGAACCTGCACGTGCAATGCGCACCTAAAGACACTATACTTTAATGTTTCGTGCAAACAGTGTTTGTCAATAAAGTTATAAATTTATTTTTTAATGTTGTTTTTTGTTTTTTCATGTTTCACTTATATTAATTTTTAATTTTATAAAATCACATAAAATTCATTCATCTAATAAACGAACCTTTTATATAGATGTATTATTTTTGAACAGATTGCGACCACCTATAATAACAAACGCGTCACTAATTTTATTATTACATTGAGAGTAACACACGAGTACACAGTTTACCAGATAGCAAGTAATTCCTGCGGCCAAGGAATCATAATCCAGATGCGTTGTCACTCTTGAGGACTGAGATGGAATGAATGGAATGAATGAATAAAGAATATTAGCAATGCTATTAAATTACTAATATTCCAGTTAACCACTCCAACTGAGCTGAAAATGCTTGTGCCAGGAGATGGTACACGACAATATCCGTATAGTGGTTTCGAACCTACGACCATAATTTATGCAGACCGTACTTGAACCGTTATTGACGCATAATTTCATTCATTCTGCAGCTAGAAACAAAATTAATTTTTATATTACCGAAATAAATAATTTTCCTTACATTGAAATCGCAAGTAAATAAAGTTTAAAAAGCACTTAAAAATAAAAAATAAAACTTACCATTTTTCTCCGTAATCACGCCTCGAACTGCTAATAGTAGAAATGCGGTGAATATAAAATACATTTAATACTCTATATATTATATCTCGTATACTAAAAATAGGGTTCGTACAGCATATGACCTGGAAATAGAAAATAATCTGAAACTTTATGATTGACATAATTTAACAAAACGTAAATCCGGTCGGCACGCATGGGGAACGTCAACGCATGCCGCTCAATATGTTATAGTGTCGTACGCCTCCGGTAAAACAAAGGCACTCTTTCCGGTTAACGACTCAAATTAAGCTGAAACTGTTTGTGCCAGGAGATGGTCCACGACAATAGACTAATGGTGGATCCGAGACTAGGACCTTAAGTTTCGCAGACCGTACCCTAAACAATTAGGCTATTGATGCTTCAAATAAAAATTTGCAAGATATTTATTTATTAAATGTTACCAGTAAAACAAACGTTGTTAAAGACGGAATTAATGCCAAAAGGCATTCTACACCGCGTTGAGAAGAAATATATTGTGTGTGTTTTATATATATGTACTTATTTTTATTTTATATACCTATATGTAATAAATAACATATTAATAGAAATTATATACTATTAATACAAGAGTAGTTAACACTTTAAGAGTCACTTTATAGTTGTTTTGTAGGTGCAGCGTGATTGGGGAAGGATGATGCCTTCACAGAACTGAATAGCAGTATAATGGTGCTGTTTCACGTGGAGTAGGGCAACGAGGAGTCCATCTCAGTCTTCAAGGGAGACAGCGACTGTGCATCTTGATTCTTCAAGATGGATGTCGATGTCACGTGTGGTGTAGCATAGATATATATATTGTATATAGAAATAATTAATATATCTAGGTAATTACATAGACCCGTAATGATGTTTGTTTGGCATAGAATTAAATACATATATAAGGTCTTTACCTATGAAATTTCCGTTCTTCAGTATTGGCCATTTCAAACCAAAAAAAAGTTTTGATTGACTGTGAATTGTAAATTCAAATTAATTTTGTTTTAAAAACATGACATTCTTTTGACAAAGTCGATCTTTTGTTTATTGATTAGCTTTCTGTTTTCATTACGTTCAAACTGATACTTGATACTTTAAAAATTCACAAACGGAAGGAACATCAAAAACGTGTACAAAGGAACGCACAACCCTTTAATGTTTTGCCCGGTTCCGTTATGGAAATTTTGATTTGAAAATGAACTTCGTGGCCGTCCGGACACTTTGGTCAACAATGATGAATTAAAGGGGATCGTGGAAGCTGATGATACTCAATCTACAGCCGAGCTAGCAGCAGCTTTTGATGTTAACATCAAAACAATATTGGTACATTTGCGACAAATTGGCAAGGTAAAAAAGTTTCATAGATATGTGCCTCACGAACATAATGATCGCCAGCGCAACGTACGCGTGTGCCTGTCGAGACCTGACCTCGAGCTGCTCAACAGGCACAGAAATGAAAGAGTTTTGAACCGAATTGTGCGACGTGCGACAAAAGTCGATTCTGTTCGACAATCGAAAGCGCTCAGCAAGTTGGTTAGATCCTGGTTCAGCACCAAAGCAATGCCCTAAACGAAAAATTACCTCTAGAAAGTTGATGGTCACTGTTTGGTGGTCTAGTGCCGGTGTGTTCATCACAGTTATTAACCAAACGCCATGAGCATTACTGTAGATGTGTGTACGAAGAACTGAAGACAATGATGGAGAAGCTCGCATATCTGCAACCAGCTTTAGTCAATCGGTCGTCCCCGCTGCTCCTACACGACAACGCGCTACCCCATACTGCACAACAGAGAGTCTCCAAGCTGCAAGAGTTGGGGTTGGAAACTCTCCCTCACCCACCGTACTCACCAGACGTTGCCCCACCCACTATTACTTTTTACGAAATTTGGACAACTTTTTAGCGGGAAAAAAAATCCCGAGATGCAGTGCAAAATGCCTGTGAAGAGTTTGTCGCCTCCCGTCAGAGCTGATTTTTACAAGAAGGGCATCAATAAACTATCACCGCGTTGTCAAAGATGCATCGATTACATGGGTGATTACTTTGAATAACAGAAATAAAAAGTTTGAAAAAATCCCGAGATGCAGTGCAAAATGCCTGTGAAGAGTTTGTCGCCTCCCGTCAGAGCTGATTTTACAAGAAGGGCATCAATAAACTATCACCGCGTTGTCAAAGATGCATCGATTACATGGGTGATTACTTTGAATAACAGAAATAAAAAGTTTGAAAAAATCCCGAGATGCAGTGCAAAATGCCTGTGAAGAGTTTGTCGCCTCCCGTCAGAGCTGATTTTACAAGAAGGGCATCAATAAACTATCACCGCGTTGTCAAAGATGCATCGATTACATGGGTGATTACTTTGAATAACAGAAATAAAAAGTTTGAAAAAATCCCGAGATGCAGTGCAAAATGCCTGTGAAGAGTTTGTCGCCTCCCGTCAGAGCTGATTTTACAAGAAGGGCATCAATAAACTATCACCGCGTTGTCAAAGATGCATCGATTACATGGGTGATTACTTTGAATAACAGAAATAAAAAGTTTGAAAAAATCCCGAGATGCAGTGCAAAATGCCTGTGAAGAGTTTGTCGCCTCCCGTCAGAGCTGATTTTACAAGAAGGGCATCAATAAACTATCACCGCGTTGTCAAAGATGCATCGATTACATGGGTGATTACTTTGAATAACAGAAATAAAAAGTTTGAAAAAATCCCGAGATGCAGTGCAAAATGCCTGTGAAGAGTTTGTCGCCTCCCGTCAGAGCTGATTTTACAAGAAGGGCATCAATAAACTATCACCGCGTTGTCAAAGATGCATCGATTACATGGGTGATTACTTTGAATAACAGAAATAAAAAGTTTGAAAAAATCCCGAGATGCAGTGCAAAATGCCTGTGAAGAGTTTGTCGCCTCCCGTCAGAGCTGATTTTTACAAGAAGGGCATCAATAAACTATCACCGCGTTGTCAAAGATGCATCGATTACATGGGTGATTACTTTGAATAACAGAAATAAAAAAAGTTTGAAAAAAAATCCCAGGTGTCTGGGCGCAAAGCGCTCCGACGTTAAATTAGTGACAACGTTTCCAAAAACAATATTAAATATTGGTGGGCGAGCACGCGGTGCCAGAGTCACACCTCCGAGCGAGAAGATCGTGCGCAATCGGCTATATTCGGTTACTGTCGGCCCCGTGTAACGGAGGACGGGACAGCTTTTTCGTGAATTCCTCTCAGGATAACCGATTTATAAGACGTTGTCACGTCAAAAAATACTTTACTATATTTCATACAAAACGGCATTTTCATCATCAATTTATACCGTACTTAGAAACTTATAACCTCTCATATTCACGTGCCGATTGAAGTGCCCACAAGAATGTGAGAACCTTTGTAAAGTGACATTCCTATCCTAACTTTTAACGTGACAACTTATAAATCGGTTATCCTGGGAGGCATTCACGAAAAAGTTGTCCCGTCCTCCGTTACACGGGTGCCGACAGAAACCGAACATTGCCGATTGCGCACGATCTTCTCGCTCTGAGATATGAATCATAGGATCGTTGCTCGCGCCCGATTGGCTCGCTCACTAATATTTAATATTGTTTTTGGAAACGTTGTCACGAATTTAACGTCCGAGCGCTTTGCGACCAGACGCCTGGCATTTTTTTAAACTATAAATAATATCTAAGACTGTAAAAATGTTGCAATAATTCAGTAATAAGCTAGAACTTGATAGTGCGTGCGCCTACTTATATTTACCCAAAACTTGTAAAATTGGTACATGGTTTCGGGATGATGGCCGCTTTTTTTTTTTGTTTTTTTCGGGCTGAAGGCCGCTGTAAACCCGAGGGGTTTTACATTTTTTATTTCACCGGATTTAGAGGTGAACCGACCGCTTATGGCGCTCAGTCGAGACCTCTGTTAGTGAGTAACCAGCATAAGGGCTACCGAGAGGCAGCCTCAGCTTGGACCGTGATCCTGTTACGCGAAGACGTCTGACTTCACTTGTACTCTCTCCGTATTATTCGTATTGAACTTCGACTGTCCATTCTACGACCAAACCTCACAAAAATGATGCTGTTTCGCGTGGTGGGCGTTGCGAGTTGAACACCAGGTTACTGGTAACGAGAAATTCCATCTCAATCTTCAAGGGAGACAACGACTGTGCATCTTGAATCTTGAAAATGGATATCGTTGCATGGGTCCCAGTCACCGCCATCCGTTGAACTTTGTTCTCGTTTGTATATTTGATATAACTCTGGCTCAGAATCGAACCTACGATCCGCGAGAAGCGAGACACTAAACTAAAGGGCCATACGTACTAATTATAATACGCATTCATTGCAAATAATACAATGTCGTCTCAACTAAATAACCTTGACTCTTGAAACCGGTTCATAATGTTTTTTATAGCAAAAGTTACACCTAAACTATTATTGTTGTTAACGTGGTGGAGCCAGTTTGTTTCAGTTTGTTCAGTGTGTCTAGGTGCAGCCTGAATGGTTCGTGTCGAATGGGGAAGGACAATGCCCTCGCAGAAGATATACTTACGTAATCGAATACTTTCGTCTCCCTTACACTCTGTGTGGTGTTGGGAGACGAAACTATTTCTTATTCCAATGAAGGTTTGCCACCTCACACTCACACACAGTTCACTAGTCGGTAAGTGATACCAGCGCCCCAAGATGCCCACTTTCATCCTAGTTAAGGAATCATGTAACATATAAACATATGCGTGCCTTGATGAATGAAATGCAAAACCCCACCGCCGGTAATACGGTCACGCATCTCTTTCTTTCGTTGTTTTTATCTTTCAATAGCTTGTGTAATTTAAATGTTTAAAATTTTTAAACTGAATGAATATTTCATATGACATTTTATATGAAATCATAGATTGTGTAGAGGTCTTTTGTATAAGTGAAAAAGATAAAATTAAATATAAAATAATATTTGGAATTTCCAAACATACACACGCCGAACGATCATATTGATATTAAAAAGAAAGAATTATGACACTTATTGTATATTTTTAGTGTGAAAAATTCTGACAGTGATCACATCTTTTATTAATTATAAACAAACTATACCAGTTAATTACAATAGCGAAATTCACTTAGATTCCAACATAATGTACTGAACTCGCAACGTAATAAAAAAAACGGATTCGATATACCGAGTCTTTTGACAGATATCGTGCACGTACTACGTACACAAAAAAGAAATTTCTAAGTACAGGCCGATTGACGTCGATATTTTTTTTAAATTATACCAGTGTTGTTATATATATCCTCTTGCACCATATTATAATAGTGAAGGTTTTGTATTATATCAGTTTGTATATAATTAGTGGAGATAATTAAAGCTCATGATTTTTACCAATTTTACTTTATTTATAAGAGGTGTCCGTGGTGTTTAATTCATAAACTATTATTACGCTTTTTCTGTGAAAATCTGGTCAAGTCGACGACTTCGTGTTATTATTAGTTTATAAATGCGACGCGGCTTTGCCATTTAAAAACAAATTATTAATATGTAATTTATGAAAGTGTCTCATATCCTCATGTTTCCAGCCCGTTAGTCCACTCCTGTATTTAAATCTACCCCACAGACTGCCATGAAGCTTGATGTAGAGGAATTTCAGACCAACCATCATACGAACAAGACCTGGCTGTATGGACTAAAGTCCTTTGCTTTTGCCATTAGGGATAAATTGTGTAAAGAAATTGTGTTATGTCTAATTATAGTTAGATATACATATTTCTACTAATAAAAAAAAATGACACACCATATATACATGACGAAATACATGAGCAATAACATAAGAGGAAGTTTTACAGTGGTATAGGCACACAGTTAATATATTTGCATATTTGTAAATAGTAAATAAAAAATGCCCTTAGTCTGTAGTGGTTGTATTTTATTTTATTATAATTTTAATAGAACCAACAGTTAACAGTGTCAGAGCTATAACTGCATTATGATTCCTTGTCAAGGATGAATGTAGATGTCATGTGCCGCATGAATCACTTGCCATCGGGTGAACTGTGTGCGAGTTTGTTGTTCTTAATGTAATAAAAAAAAAACCGCCAACAGAATTACATGTAACTCGATTTGTGAACAAAATGGCCACAGGTTGTTGAATACAGATAACTCCACTAAGATGTAGCTACATCAACCAAATAACAACTAGTTTTACGATAAATTAAGATTAATGAAAATTAAACGTCAATTAAAGGTTTAGGGTACGGTCTGCGATACATAAGGTCGTAGGGTTCGAACAATTGTCGTGAAAATTCTCCTAGCTCAAGTGTTTTCAGCTTAGTTGGAGTGGTTAACTGAAATATTAGTTATTAGCATTTCTAATATACTTTTTAAAAAAACCTATTTATACATCTTGAATCTTAATTGAGGATGGGAGTAGATGAAATGCATACGCCATATCATTAACCATAAGGTAAAATGTGGTCTTAGTTCATCCGTAATATTAAAAAAAAGTCTAATTAATAAAAAAACAATTCTTTAGCTTCGCTTGACAATTATTAATGAGATGAGAATTTTCGTCTTTTTAAATTTATTATTTTATTGTCAATAAAATATCTGTAATATATATTTTTTTCATTTCCGTTTAAGAATCTATATTTGTGTTAATTTGTATGTTTGATTATTTTGAAATATGATATTTATTCTAAATATGGTGATCTGTTTGTCCGTTTGCCGCTTCTTTTAGAAAAAAAAAGATAAACATCTTTTTATGACCGTCCAATAGATACAGGACAATATTCATAAAGCCAGGTCAATTTATTATTTCTTATAGTAATTATTATCCTATTTTTCCGCTTTAGTAAAATATCTGGGAGGTTACTTATAATGTTCTGTTTATTACAATATCCGTAAGATAAGGAAAAGGTAAAATGTGGCCTTAATTCATCCGTAATATTAAAAGAAAAAGTCTAATTAATAAAAAAATAATATTTAGCTTCGCTTGACAATTATTAACGTATAAGATGAGAATTTTCGTCTTTTTAAATTTATTATATTATTCTCAATAAACACCTGTAGTCATTTCCGTTTAAGAATCTATATTTGTGTTTATTTTTATGTTTTATTATTTTGAAATATGATATTAATTCTAAAAAGGTGATCTGTATATCCGTTTGCCGCTTTTTTTAATAAAAAAATGACATCTTTTTATGACCGTCCATTAGATAAAGGACAATATTTATAAAGCCAGGTCAATTTATTATTTCTTATAGTAATTATTATTCTATTTTTCCGCTTTAGTAAAAAATCTGGGAGGTTACTAATAATGTTCTATTTATTACAATATCCGTAAGATAAGGAAAAGGTATGCATTTCATTTATAATGTTTATAAACTAATTACAATAATATTGAACTAACCTTCAACAGCCTCGTAGCCTGTAAGAGGATAAATACAAAACATATACAATAAAAATACACTACACGACTGCTGTTAAACCGGTTAAAGCACTTACTGTGCTCAGAGACTGGTCTCATAAATATTTATAGTGCGTATTTTGTTTACATACCACTTTTTTTTCGGGCTTGTAGCGGCTGTTAGCCCGAGGGCTTTTACAGTTTCACTGGGTTGAGAGGTGACCGAGTGCTTTTGGCACTCAGTACGAGATCTCTATATGTGAGTAACCAGCACAAGGGCTCCCGAGAGAGAGCCTCGCCTTGGACCCTGTTCCACGAGAACGTCCAACTCGAGAGTGCCGAACCTTGGCTCAGTCAGTTGCTTCCGACTAAGGATTTTCTATCTCAATTAATATCGTTATTATTATTAGATATCTGTAACCTGTTAGGGTTCTGGAGAAGAAGTGGCGCAGTAAATAATTAACATTTTAATTGATGAATATTTCGAATCGAAGCGGGGTGATTTCTTCCGATATTTATTGTAAATCTCGTTGAACGGTGGACGGAAATATCTTAGTTGCCAAAACAATAATTTGATTGGTGCTCAAGATTGAAGTGAAGTGCCCCTGTAAGAAAAATAGAAGCAACGCGTACATTCACGTGTTTTATCGCTATTTTATTTTTGCATTTTTATTAAAAATATTGGTTCTATTAAAAAAGAAAATTCTCAACTTTATTTAGAAAGGTAACAATAAATAAGGTCATAGAAATGTTTACCCTAGACCATTGTTTCTCAACCGGGGCGTCGGGTTCGTTATTAAAGCTGTGTACGAAAGATTCGTTCATTATATGGTTGAATTTTAATGTTCTTTTATAAAATTAAACATTAATGTAATAACGACATGAAAAAATTAACTTATACCTTGCTTTTTGTAAATCAACTATTAATTAAAATGTTATTATATTTTAATTTTGGTAAAAGGGTTTTTGGTATTTGCGTGGGTACGCGACATAAAAAATTGTTGAGAAACAATGCCCCAGATGGAAGTTAGGTTAAAAAAGTTGTGATAAAACTCTAATCGCGTATTACCCGACCAAATTCAAAAGTGTCTATTACATTAACCGAGTCAAGACATCAAAGACATTCTAAATTTTATAGGATATTGCAGACAGTAACAATAATGTTCTATTGCATTATTGTAGTGTCCTATCCATATTTAATAGATGTGACATATGTCTAGACTTGAATCGGTCAGCTCTATCGGAGAAGGTCAATCGTAGAATAATTTATGATATATGATTTTTTGAATGAAAGAAATTTGATGAAATTAAGGGAATTTATACTTAAAAAAAAAAAAAAATTTGATACTTTTTTATTATTATCAATAAATATGCTTGTTATTAAAATATACTTTCACAGACACACAGAGACAAATAAATCACAAACCGATCTTATTATATATATATATTAATATTAAAATATTTTTAAATACTACAATACTAATGTACTTAAATAGATGGAATCATTCACAACTTAATTCTAAATTGCTTAATGTTTTCGTGTCGAGTTTTCAGAGACAACGACGATTTTTTTTTTATATAACACCAGTGACGTCATCGTCTTAACGTATTATGCTATACTCGAGAATACGATTATCGTTTCGCTATCGCAGCTTCGCTTAGACTGAACATAACTAACTGCACGCGGAACGTTTAACGTGGTAACGGTGTTACTGGTGGGTTGAGATGACGTCACTGTCTGATCTAGTGGAACGGAATTGTTGATATAGAAATAAAATTTGATTTAGATACGAATTAATTCAATAATTCACAACAGGGATGGGTCGTTCTCGACTGGGGTTATTGTAGTGCTCTATTGGAGCTAAGTTGAGGCGACGTCCTATTGACATTCGAGGAAGGTTTGGTGGTGAAGCGATGCTGTTGCCAGTTTCTGTTTATGTCACCTCACCAGCACCACGCCACCGCGGTGTACAAGGGTGAAATATCACGCTAGCGCTACCGTGTTTCGTCAGGTGAGTGTAGGGATCCGGGGGGATCTAATTCTGTCCTCAATGCGCTATCGCATTTCCATCTTGATTCTTTGTTGAGGGTGGATGACAGATGTTTATGGGCATCACTTGGGTGGAGTGTGATTATTTGTCACCCTTGGTAATAAAAAACATTATGTTGACCTAAGAGCCACCTGCCTCTACGTCCCCTCTTTAGTCAGATTATACGTGCATTGTGGAGGAGGGTTCAGACGCAGTACCGGATAAATGTAAATGTTTATGGGCAACACTTGGGTGGAGTGTGATTATTTGTCACCCTTGGTAACAAAAACAATATCACGTTGACATAATCTCGCGTGTACACAGAGCCACCTGCCTCTACGTCCCCTTACCTAGTTTGATTATAAAAATGCGGAGGAAGGTGCGGACGCAGTGTCGACGACACGGGACATGCCCCACTGAACACTATATCTTCATATTGTTGTAATACATAGGTTTGTCGTTCATTATGGTATTGACGTCGTTTAGTTTCTGTCCGCACGAAGGCCAGAGAGGCTGCGCTGTATCCATCTCGCTCGCACTCGTCGGCAAGGACGTCTGGTGTTGCAGCTGTCCCTGTTTAGCATATAAATGCACAAATGTATATATGTTTGTGTTGAATTGAAAATTTTAGTTAGTAATAATGGTTTATATAGAATATAGTGTAGGCAGAGCTATGCTGCAGTTTAAAAGTGGTCGCGTCAGTAATAGATCTTCACAGAATAGCAGAGAGATACAACGGTTTCGTTGAGTCGACTGATCCAGTGAATGAAACCTGAGACTAAACTTAAAATCGCTGTTTGATTATCTTGCAAATAGGTTTAATGCGTATCCAAGCCTTAGACCTTAAGTTTAGTTCGTATACGAATTTCCGCCTGCTTCCTTTGTGATAATTTTTTTTCAGTTTCTTTGAAATAAGTTCCTAGTTGTTATGCATTGTTGGAGAGCTAAGAAAACGGTTTTGTTTTTAAAATAATCTGCAAGACAAGTTTCATAACGTTTTTTTTTTGTTTTTAAGCCATTTTAGTGGAAAAAAATATTAAAATAATATCGTTTTTCTTCTCGCATTTATAAATTTGGACCGATAATTGTTGTTTTAATATTGAAAAATAACCGGTGGTTAATCGTTTTTATAAATCAGAAGAAAAAAATTAGATTTCAATTGATACATATTTTTAATAAATTTTTCATGTTGCATTTTCGACTCAATAATGGTTCACTTCTGCATAATGCCTCCATGGTTAGAATGATCTCAAACAGTCACTCCTATCAACCTCCCAACGGGAATACGTCGAATTACCAATAACCCTGTAAATACAACAATACAACGTACATACGAGCACCCCGATGATATGAACTCCAATTTTACCCGTGGAGCCTTTTTGAAGTCGCATTTAAAGTCGTAACACTAAAAAACTTGCAAATGAAATATATATATATATATATATATATTTATATATATTTATACCACCAGACGAAACACGGCGCGGCGATATGATGCTATTTTACGCTGGTCTGTAAAGGAAACTAAAACTAGAAATAAACATACAGCAAGGCCTTCCTACCACCGTTGTTATAGCTTTTTAGCGTTAATTAAAAAAAAAAAAAAGAACAAAAACCAAAAAGTTGCGAAAAGGAAGGCAGTCCAGTCTAGTCGTATTCCTCACTCACCTTTCTCCGAAATCGAACTTTCGTTACCGCGTCGAGGGAACGCGCCCGAGGTTCACCCCATTTGTGCCGGAGTACCACAAGGCTCTGTCCTAGGTCCTACTTTATACACACTCTACACCAACGACATACCGCGCACTCTGCGGCGTAGAGCTTTCAGCCCTTTTCGCCGATGACACTGGTTTCATGCGTCTGGATTTAAACCAGACGCTATTTGTAAACGCCTCCAATCTGCAGCCAACACCTTAGGGAAATGGTTTCGAAATGGAGGATCGAGGTTAACCCCACCAAAAGTGCAGCCATTACTTTCCTCGGCGCAACAAAACGCCGCATCTCCAACTATAGAGTTATTTGATCGTCCAACTCTGGGAAAAGACAGCCCACTTAGGCGTCACATTAGATGAAAGACTCACCTTCGGTCCGCATGTCAACCGCGTACGGAATCGAGCAGCGTTCGTCCTAGGTCGTTTGCACCCGTTACTTAATAAAAATAGCAAATGTCCCTGCGTAATAAAATTACACTTTACAAAGCGTGCATCCGACCCATAATGACATACGCAAGCCCCGTCTTTGCGCATGCCTCCCCGCGTCACATTCACCGACTTCAGGTAATACAAAATCGTTTCATGCGCAAGGCCACCGGTGCGCCGTGGTTCTTGCGTAACGAAAATCTACACATAGATCTTGAGCTGCCGACCATAGCTCAGTACCTGAAGCAGGCTTCGCCGCCGATATTCTGACTTCTGCCGTCACACACCGAGTCCTCTTTGATTGTAAGTGCCGCCACTTACAATCCCATCGCGAATCACAGATTTACCCGCGTCCGTAGGAGACCGAGGCACGCCCTCGACGACCCTGGACGACGCAACCACCAGGGCCCAAGCCCTTCATAAAACACAACACACAAACATTTTCAGAATTCTCATATCGCCCCCGCCGACGGCGAGGGCGTCGCAAACAAAGTTATTCGCGATACCGCCATGTCACTGGCCGGTTCTTCCAGTCCATACAGATAGAAGCGTTGCTGGAGTTTCTTGCGCCACTTCTTCTCCAGCGCCCACGCATTCTGAAGTGGTGGTACAGGTAGTTAATAATAATAGTGATATTAATTAAGATAATCCTCTGTCAGAAGCAACTGACCGAGCCGAGGTTCGGCCCTGGGCACCCTCGAGTCAGACGCTCGCGAAACAGGGTAACGGTCCAGTTGAGGCCTCTCGGGAGCCCTTTGCGCTGGTTACCCATATATAGAGGTCTCGACTGAGAGCCATAAGCGCTCGGTCACCTCTCAACCCGGTGAAACTGTAAAAGCCCTACACAGCGGCCATCAGCCCGAAAAAAAAAAAAAAAAAAAAAAAAAAACCCATCCATGATGCACCTGCGTTGCCACCCTCGAGGACTGAGATGGAATTATTGTCACATATAGGGTTGCCCTACACTCACCATAAGATAAAAATCAAAGGCATGTCATGGCCCCCAATCTGTAGAGTCACGTACACTGTATCTTCACTTACCAATAGTAAGGGATATATAGATATTTACTTCATTTTACTCACAAACATATGCCTCTGTCGGTTGCTATGCGTGGAGAAATGCTTCCCGCACAGCGAGCACACGTAGGTGGCCTTCAGCTGCGCGTGGACACGGCGGTGGGCGACCAGCCGCTGCCTCATGCGGAACGCCTTCCCGCAGGCCTCGCACGCGAACGGCCTCTCGCCCGTGTGGACCCAGCGGTGGTCCTTGAGCAGCGCGTAGCTCTGTATATAGATAAGATATAATTGACCACTGTTGGGCATGGGCTCCCTCACTAGACAGAGTGTTAGAACATAGTTCACCTTCACTTTAGATTTCTTAATTTTTTTTTTTAGTTTTTATTTGACGTATTCCTTCATAAAATTGCGGTCCATGACATCCTATTTCTCGTATACCTTGCCTCCTGATGGGAAGAAATGATTATGTGGGATTTGTATTCACTAAAAACCCCCACGGTGGCCAACTTCAGTGCCATCCTCCCCGGGTTCACTATCCTGGACGACGTGAGCCCCCAACCTGAACGCCCTCGAGCCCATAATCTCCATTTAGTCGCCTTATACGAAACACAACGGGGGTCTTTATAACTTAGCCCTATTCTATGTGGCCGGGACTTAAGGACCGGTCCCACGATCACCACAAACATTCAAGATCATTTTCCATGATTGTCAGATGGAATGTCTCGATACGAGTAATCGGTACTTCTTCTGGTCGAGGTCGTTCCATTCATGATGTACTAATAATTTGGATCTCCTTTTATATTTGGTAACGTCGCAGCTCAAATGATATATTACATTTGACATAGCTTCGCAAAAGCCGTAAAGATAAATCTCTGTTAATCTTTAATCAGAAGCAACTGACCGAGCTGAAGTTTGGCCCTCCCGAGCACCCTCGGGTCGGTCGCGCTCTGCAACAGGGTGACGGCTCAAGCCGAGGCTCCCTACTAGGGTATCCTTGTGATGGGTATTAATGGAATAAACGAGTAGGTTTCAGCTGAGCCCCTAAACACTCGGCCACCTTTCAACCACGGTGAACTCAACCAAAAAAAAAAAATCGCGTCCCTTCACTATAAAATAATAATACCATTTTACTATTAATTTATTTATATTTTTTTTTAGTTTATTTTACACAAAGCAAGCTGCAAATATGTTTATTTTGTCATCACTATAACAAACAAATCATTTTGTGCACAGAATGCGACCCGCTTTAATGACAAACGCGATCTGCACAGATTTGAGAAGCGACGCATTAGAATATCAAATGCATTTCCCACCTGGAACATTCTGCCGCACAACTCGCACATGCACGGCGACTTCATCGATGGATAGTTGGTTCTGTTCTTGTCCGGGTGCATTCGTCTAAAGTGTCCGTGGTACGCCCTCGAGTCTTCCAATTGCAAGCCGCACTGGAACAGGTTTTTTCACCGTGAGCAACTTACTCAAATGCGCGCTAGGCCGCTGGTGGGCCGCGCACATTGACAGAAACTACGTCTGGTGAAGGAGAGATGGAGACTCGTTGGACGTGACCGGTGATGAGGCCACAATATATATTTTTTTCAAGTATTCGTAACTATGAAGTTTCGAAGACCGTACCAAGATTATTGACACTTCTATACAGATGCGTTATCATCCCTGAAGAATGAGATGAAATACCTTGTCACCTGTAATTGGGTCTTCTTATAATATATATATAACATTCTCACCCTTACACACAAGTTTTACTTATTTATTATTACATAAATCATGTGTAATCGTTAATGGGAGAAGACACTGACCTCTGTCACTGAACACAGGCTTAGAACCTAACTCAGAAGTCAGGGACTTCGTAAAGATTGTGTAAAAAGGTATGTCCATAAATATATGTATATATATATATATATATTTTTCTTTGTATCACTCCTCACACGAGACGCAGTAGCGTTTTGCTGGTATTATGGATATATGGTACAAACGAGGATGTGGTCTTCTACGGCTCGAGCCGATCGATTCGTGTTACGGTTACGTTGTAACATTAGCGCGGATATTGTCCAAATGGAACATACGGTTGCCCCCAATTGGCACGTATCGACCTTAACTGGCAAATGTCTTGAACTATTTTTTTTTTCTAAGAAACCCATGTTTTCCTTCATCCAGCACGTGCACAAACAGAACTTTATGTTGCAACTAACAATATTCATTGGCGTAAGATAGTATACGGTACGCTCGCGTACCGTCGTGTCAGTTCGCCTCTAGATAATGTTTGTCACGGTGTAAATATGTCACCTTGAATTAATCAAGATATAGTACGCAAGCCATGTACCATGGGGAACGTTCTGAGGAGTTGTTCGGATTAATTGCATCCGCTGAGTATAAACATCGTACATAACGACAGAATTCATAATTATATCCTCATCATCTCGATGGTTATAGATCCACCGCCGTGCGCTTTATGGGAGATTATCTACGACTTTTATTATTTATTAGAGACTACGACTTAGGTACATTCAAGAGAAGAACGTATCTGCGTCTCCACTGGTGTTGCGGATGTCCGTCGGCTACGGTGATCTCTTGCCATCAGGTGCTTTTGCTCGTTACCTGATATTCTATAAAAAAAAAAGTTCAGGGGCAAAAGTTAGCTATATATACTTCACCTGCTCACAAGGTATGGGACCCTCGAACTTTCTCATCTGACTGGGATATATCTTTCTCTTTTCACTGGGCTCTCTGCTCCTGTCCCTCGATCTCTTGTCTCTTTCATTCATCTCTCTGGACTTTCTATCCTTTTTGGGTTTGTTTGATTCTTTTGATTCTCTGTAAAAGGAATTTAATAATTATTGCAATTTATTTATATATATATATATATATATGAGTGACAAACTGGCACACAGTGAAGAATGAATAGGTCAGTTCGACCGGGGTAGGACCACGCTCACACAGAATATCAATAAAATAGCAACATAATGCTGCCACTTTTCGTCTGGTGAGTGCAGGTGTCTAACTTTATTAGTGGTGACGAGGCGTTCCATCTCAGTCCTCAAGAGTGACAATGCATCTGCATTATGATATATTGCCAATGATGAATGTAGATGTCATGGGCCGCAGGAATCACTTACCATCAGGTGGACTGTGTGCGAGTTTGTAACACTCAATGTAATTAAAAAAAAAACCATAACGCAGATACGTTGTTACTCATGAGGACAGAGATGAACGGTCTTGGACTCATTGGTTGTGGTTTTAAATTCCCTTTATCACCCAAAGATACCTCTTCCCCTGGGTTATGTGGGAAGCATATTCCAGGGGAGCCGTTCCCTCCTCGATACGCTGCGCCAACCCGGAACAACTCTGTATTTTCGTTCTACCCTGAGATTTACATACCTTTCATCATCTCGATGGTGGGCAATCCACCACACAGTGGTTCTTCACGCGAAAATTCCTGCCACACCCAACTACTGTGGAATCGGCTGACGCCAGCGGTGTTACCAAACCGATGCGACTTAGGGACCTTCAAGAGTAGAGCCTACACCTTCCTTAAACGCCGGCAGTGGATCTGCGACCCTTCCGGTGTTGCGGATGTCCATGGGCGGCGGTGATCACTTACCATCAGGGTGGGCTGCATGCTCATCACCGTTGCCACCTATTCTATATAAAAAAAAGGACACGATAAGAAATGCGTAGTTTTTAAACTCACTTATCACTAGTATTGTGCTTCGCCGAGACGTGAAGATGCTTCCGGTAGGCTTCCTGTGTGATGAACCTTACGTTGCACAAATCGCAAAACGGTCCATCTTCTGGCACCTGAAATGCAAAATGGTTATGGTGACGAAGTCCTCTTGGTGGATTCCAACCACGGCGTCATCTTCTGGTTATTGGCAGACGACAAAAATTGCACATGATATTTTAGAGTGGCACTCGGTCGTACAAACCTTTCCTTATTCTGATGAAATGCTTGTTCATAAACTATCTGTGTGCTAATACACAAGCAAAAATAATTTATAACCTGGATTAACACGTTGGATACCTTTCATCCTAGTATATCTGTGTGCTAAACACCGATAGTTTATAACCTGAATTAGCACGTTGGATACTTTTTAACCTGGTGTATCTGTGTGCTAAACACCGATAGTTTATAACCTGAATTAGCACGTTAGATATTTTTTATCCTGGTGTATCTGTGTGCTAAACATCGATAGTTTATAACCTGAATTAGCACGTTAGATATTTTTTATCTTGGTGTATCTGTGTGCTAAACACCGATAGTTTATAACCTGAATTAGCACGTTGGATACTTTTTATCCTGGTGTATCTGTGTGCTAAACACCGATAGTTTATAACCTGAATTAGCACGTTGGATATTTTTATCCTGGTATCTGTGTGCTAAGCACCGATAGTTTATAACCTGAATTAGCACGTTAGATATTTTTTATCTTGGTGTATCTGTGTGCTAAACATCGATAGTTTATAACCTGAATTAGCACGTTAGATATTTTTTATCCTGGTGTATCTGTGTGCTAAACACCGATAGTTTATAACCTAAATTAGCACGTTGGATATTTTTTATCTTGGTGTATCTGTGTGCTAAACATCGATAGTTTATAACCTGAATTAGCACGTTAGATATTTTTTATCCTGGTGTATCTGTGTGCTAAACATCGATAGTTTATAACCTGAATTAGCACGTTAGATATTTTTATCTTGGTGTATCTGTGTATAAACACCGATAGTTTATAACCTGAATTAGCACGTTGGATACTTTTTATCCTGCGTATCTGTGTGCTAAACACCGATAGTTTATAACCTGAATTAGCACGTTGGATACTTTTAACCTGGTGTATCTGTGTGCTAAACACCGATAGTTTATAACCCGAATTCAGCACGTTAGATATTTTTATCTTGGTGTATCTGTGTGCTAAACATCGATAGTTTATAACCCGAATTAGCACGTCAGATATTTTTATCCTGGTATCTGTGTGCTAAACACCGATAGTTTATAACCTAAATTAGCACGTTGGATATTTTTATCTTGGTGTATCTGTAAAAGCAAACACCGATAGTTTATAACCCGAATTAGCACGTTAGATATTTTTATCCTGGTGTATCTGTGTGCTAAACACCGATAGTTTATAACCTGAATTAGCACGTTGGATACTTTTAACCTGGTGTATCTGTGTGCTAAACACCGATAGTTTATAACCCGGAATTAGCACGTTAGATATTTTTATCTTATGTATCTGTGTGCTAAACATCGATAGTTTATAACCTGAATTAGCACGTTAGATATTTTTATCCTGGTGTATCTGTGTGCTAAACATCGATAGTTTATAACCCGAATTAGCACGTTAGATATTTTTATCTTGGTGTATCTGTGTATAAACACCGATAGTTTATAACCCGAATTAGCACGTTGATACTTTTTATCCTGGTGTATCTGTGTAAGCAAAACACCGATAGTTTATTACCTGAATTAGCACGTTGGATACCTTTCATCCTAGTATATCTGTGTGCTAAACACCGATAGTTTATAACCCGAATTAGCACGTTAGATATTTTTTATCCTGGTGTATCTGTGTAAGCAAAACACCGATAGTTTATAACCTGAATTAGCACGTTAGATATTTTTATCCTAGTATATCTGTGTGCTAAACACCGATGGTTTATAACCTGAATTAGCACGTTGGACACTTTTATCCTGGTGTATCTGTGTGCTAAACACCGATAGTTTATAACCTGAATTAGCACGTTAGATATTTTTATCCTGGTGTATCTGTGTGCTAAACATCGATAGTTTATAACCTGAATTAGCGTTAGATATTTTTATCCTGGTATCTGTGTGCTAAACATCGATGGTTATAACCTGAATTAGCACGTTAGATATTTTTATCTGGTGTATCTGTGCTAAACATCGATAGTTTATAAACTGAATTAGCACGTTAGATATTTTTATCCTGGTGTATCTGTGCTAAACATCGATGGTTATAACCTGAATTAGCACGTTAGATATTTTTTATCTTGGTGTATCTGTGTGCTAAACATCGATAGTTTATAACCTGAATTAGCACGTTAGATATTTTTTATCCTGGTGTATCTGTGTGCTAAACATCGATAGTTTATAACCTGAATTAGCACGTTGGATATTTTTTATCTGGTGTATCTGTGTGTGCTAAACACCGATAGTTTATAACCTGAATTAGCACGTTGGATACTTTTTAACCTGGTGTATCTGTGTGCTAAACACCGATAGTTTATAACCTGAATTAGCACGTTGGATACTTTTTATCCTGGTGTATCTGTGTGCTAAACACCGATAGTTTATAACCTGAATTAGCACGTTAGATATTTTTTATCCTGGTGTATCTGTGTGCTAAACATCGATAGTTTATAACCTGAATTAGCACGTTAGATATTTTTTATCCTGGTGTATCTGTGTGCTAAACATCGATAGTTTATAACCTGAATTAGCGTTGGATATTTTTATCTTGGTGTATCTGTGTGCTAAACACCGATAGTTTATAACCTGAATTAGCACGTTGGATACTTTTTATCCTGGTGTATCTGTGTGCTAAACACCGATAGTTTATTACCTGAATTAGCACCTTGGATACTTTTTATCCTGGTATATCTGTGTGCTAAACACCGATAGTTTATAACCTGAATTAGCACGTTGGACACTTTTTATCCTGGTGTATCTGTGTGCTAAACACCGATAGTTTATAACCTGAATTAGCACGTTAGATATTTTTTATCCTGGTGTATCTGTGTGCTAAGCACCGATAGTTTATAAACTGAATTAGCACGATAGATATTTTTTTATCTTGGTGTATCTGTGTGCTAAACACCGATAGTTTATAACCTGAATTAGCACGTTGGATACTTTTTATCCTGGTGTATCTGTGTGCTAAACACCGATAGTTTATAACCTGAATTAGCACGTTAGATATTTTTTATCCTGGTGTATCTGTGTGCTAAACACCGATAGTTTATAACCTAAATTAGCACGTTGGATATTTTTTATCTTGGTGTATCTGTGTGCTAAACATCGATAGTTTATAACCTGAATTAGCACGTTAGATATTTTTTATCCTGGTGTATCTGTGTGCTAAACATCGATAGTTTATAACCTGAATTAGCACGTTAGATATTTTTTATCTTGGTGTATCTGTGTGCTAAACACCGATAGTTTATAACCTGAATTAGCACGTTGGATACTTTTTATCCTGGTGTATCTGTGCTAAACATCGATAGTTTATAACCCGAATTAGCACGTTGGATACTTTTATCCTGGTATCTGTGTGCTAAACACCGATAGTTTATAACCCGAATTAGCACGTTGAATTAGCACGTTAGATATTTTTTATCTTGGTGTATCTGTGTACAAACACCGATAGTTTATAAACCGAATTAGCACGTTAGATATTTTTATCCTGGTGTATCTGTGTGCTAAACATCGATAGTTTATAACCTGGAATTAGCACGTTAGATATTTTTATCTTGGTGTATCTGTGTGCTAAACACCGATAGTTTATATAACCTGAATTAGCACGTTGGATACTTTTAACCTGGTGTATCTGTGTATAAACACCGATAGTTTATAACCTGGAATTAGCACGTTGAATTAGCACGTTGGATACTTTTATCCTGGTATCTGTGTGCTAAACAATCGATAGTTTATAACCTGAATTAGCACGTTAGATATTTTTTATCCTGCGTATCTGTGTGCTAAACATCGATGGTTATAACCTGAATTAGCGTTAGATATTTTTATCTTGGTGTATCTGTGTACAAACACCGATAGTTTAGCACGTTGAATTAGCACGTTAGATATTTTTTATCTTGGTGTATCTGTGCTAAACATCGATAGTTTATAAACCGAATTAGCACGTTAGATATTTTTATCCTGGTATATCTGTGTGCTAAACACCGATAGTTTAGCACGTTGAATTAGCACGTTGAATTAGCACGTTGGATACTTTTTATCCTGGTATATCTGTGTGCTAAACACCGATAGTTTATAACCTGAATTCAGCACGTTGGATATTTTTTATCCTGGTGTATCTGTGTGCTAAACATCGATAGTTTATAACCTGAATTCAGCACGTTAGATATTTTTATCCTGGTGTATCTGTGCTAAACACCGATAGTTTATAACCTGGAATTAGCACGTTGGATATTTTTATCTTGGTGTATCTGTGTGCTAAACACCGATAGTTTATAACCTGAATTCAGCACGTTGGATATTTTTTATCCTGAATTGTATCTGTGTGCTAAACACCGATAGTTTATAAACTGAATTAGCACGTTAGATATTTTTATCCTGGTATATCTGTGTGCTAAACATCGATAGTTTATAACCTGAATTAGCACGTTAGATATTTTTATCCTGGTATCTGTGTGCTAAACATCGATAGTTTATAACCTGAATTCAGCACGTTAGATATTTTTATCCTGGTGTATCTGTGTAAGCAAACACCGATAGTTTAGCACGTTGAATTAGCACGTTGAATTAGCACGTTGGATACTTTTATCCTGGTATATCTGTGTGCTAAACACCGATAGTTTATAACCCGAATTAGCACGTTGAATTAGCACGTTGATACTTTTATCCTGGTATCTGTGTGCTAAACACCGATAGTTTATAACCTGAATTAGCACGTTAGATATTTTTATCCTGGTGTATCTGTGTGCTAAACACCGATAGTTTATAACCTAAATAAGCACGTTGGATTTTTTATCCCGGTAAATGAAAGTTTGAATATTTATTAGTCAATTAAGCTAAAACGTCTTAACGGATTTGAATGGAATTTATCACACATATAGTTTATAGTATGGATTAACATAGGATTCTTTTTACGTCAGTAAATGGAAATTTGTGTTTGTATCTTTGTTATTCAATCCCGCAAAAACATCTGAATGGATTCCAATAAAAGGGCACGGGCCATTTTCGGCCCAGCTACTCGTGCTCTCAAGGACATTAATGAAATATCTATAGAAAAAAACTTTATATTGCAAAAAAACTAGCAAAATATTTTAACATATTTATTTTAAAATTAATATAAAATATTATATCTAATCAAAAATCTATTATTATACTTTTAAATCCGTAGAATAAATCATTACATGAATGAATAATAACCTCAAATTCTTATCTTACTTTTTAAATATCTCTGTATCCCCATGAACAATATTGATTTTAATTTGTTTATAATAAATGGGATATATAGTCTGTTATTTAAACTTAATTTCATTACTGTCCTTGAACTTCGCTTAGTGGGCCGTGCGATGTATGGAGAGAGACCCCATGTCCTTTATCACACAGATAGTTTATACCCTGAATTAACACATAGGATATTTTTTGCTGTAAATAAATGTTTGTACGTTTGAATGTTTGCACACAGACAAAGTCGCGGGCATACGCTTATATTAATATATATCTCACCTTATCACTCCCAAGGCGATGCTTCAATTTCTTGTGTAGCTCTATTCCTTTCTCGCTCACGAAGGAATAACCACACAATTCGCACACGAAGTCCGACGGATGCTTGATTCGTATGTGGCCCATATATGTAGTGAATTTACTGCAAATAGTTTACAAGAAAACAATAGGATACGAGTGTACATGGGTTCGATTACACCGATGAACGATGTTCCGATATTACCACGCGTACGGCGGTGAAGGGAAACAAAATGACAAAACAACAAGAGATGTAGGCGTATGCATATAAATAATGGTAGTACCCTTACCAGATCGAGTCGGCCAATTCATGTTGTAGCTAGAAACGAACTGGAGAGTGGTTCTACCAATGTTTGTCAAGGAAGTCGAATATATTAACTACCTCTTGATTTTTTATATTGAATAGGTGGCAAACAGCATACCCAATGGTTGGAATGAAAATTCGCAACACTAGAGGAATCACAGACGGCCGGCCCCCGGTCCACAAGTCGCATCGGCGACGGCCATAATAGACTTTTAATCGCGACAAATTTTTAGCACAAACCTACCTCATCTCAGCCCTGCATCTCCGTAAAGCTGACTGGTAGAGAATGCCCAAGGCATTAAGTACGCCATTATACATAACTGTATATAAAGCTTAAATAAACAAAATATTACTCAATTACAACTGAATGTCTGTTACCATCAGCTTTCCGCTTCCCACCACTTCGCACTACCCCCAACATAGTCTTCGGAAACCTTGCACCCCCCTAATATCCCCCGACACTTTCGTTGCCTTATTACAACTACTGTTTGCTGGTTTACGTAGTCAAAATATTTTATTACTTATATGATATAGTAGCTGTCCCGGCAGTCCTTTTTTTGTTTGAGAATTTGTGAAAATATTGTTATAAAAAAAAACCTAATTAGTATTGCGAACATTAAAAAAAAATTAAACAATATCAGACCAGTCAGTCGTTCACAAGTGATACGGCTTACCAACGAACAAATTTTAAATTTAAAAATTGTAATAAATTTGACATCAAATCACTTCAATGTTGTAATATGATTAGTATACTTGGTAATTTAAATTTATCCAACCCTTGTTGATATCATTTTAATTATATAATATTGTTTATTTACATTTGACGATAGTAAACCAATAATTATAAATTGACGTGTGCAATTACTATCTGTAAACAATTACATACTGTAAACAATTATGAAATATATAAATCTAATCTCATTATAAATTAGATTATACAATGTATCCCGTAAGTAGCACGACGAACTTAAGGGGAAGATAGGTCTATGGGTCATCTAACCGACAAAAAAATTACCTTGAGATTTAATTTTTTTTATATCATAATTTTCTAGCCAAAGTTTTTTTTGTTTCATTTTCCACTCGGAGATTTTTAATTTTTTTTATGTTATCATTTTCCAGAGATTTTAATTTTTTGTCATCATTTTCCAGTCGGAGATTTTAATTTTTTGTCAAAATTTTCCAGTTAGAGATTTAAATTTTTTTGTCATCATTTTTAAAAAAAAAAAATTCTAAAAATACCTATGAATCTGCCTCTTGTTACTGTGTGTACCAAATAGGCAGATAATTTTGTTATTCTCTTTTACAAACTCTCGATTAATTGTTCTACAATTATATTTTTAACGTAACCGTCGTATGGGTCTGTGGGTCAGCCTATGCCGTGTGGAATAAAAACCGTGAAGGTATACAATACTTACACAAATTCGTCCTGACAGTGCGGGCACTGGTATTTGGTACCCTTGTGCCACCTCTCGTGAAGTCTCGCCGTCTGCCTAACACACAAAGTGACAAAACAATATTTATATATGTATATTGGATATTAGAAGAACGCTTCCGAAAACGAAGACAGACGATAGTACTAATGACATCTTTGATGATGGGACAGAAAAAAAATCGATCCTGATTAAAAAAAAATCATATTTTTAAAACGTTTTATTAGCATTATTTACGCTCCATCGTGTTAGTACAGCTAAATGAAACGATAGTTTTATAAAAAATACATTACTTTACGAAAAAAAAACCAGCAATGAAACACAAAATCAAACAGCTAATGCTCGGATCAAAAACGCCCGGGCGCGGCGCTGATACCACGGAAATGATCAAAGTGCCGTCAACGGCGGCCGCGGCCCACCGCAGAAGGAGAGGTTTGTTTTGGCGGGATTGATTATTATATTTAGTGTTTTTAGTTATTGAGACAGTCTCGCCAGTATACATTTATTATCATTTTAAAATCCACAACATTCAATGTGTAATAAAAGCGAACATAAAGTTTAAAACATAATGGCGATAAAGGAATTACATTATACTAATTTAAACAAGAACACAATGAAATTTTCGTCGAACAGTGAGTGAAGGAATCAAAAAAGCATAATTTCAAGTTCTTGTGTGTTTGTGTGTGTAGACGAAGATATCGATGTGTAGTGACTTATGGATACTGGTTGCAGCAGAACCTCTATGTTTGGTGGGCTGTGTCGAGATTCGTCAATTCATTCATTCTTCAATCATACGTTTTTTTTCATTCTACCGTTCGTTAATTCGTTCGTTCATTTATTCATTTGTTTATAACAAAATCTACAGCATTCAATGTGTAACGAAAATAAACATATAAAATTTAAGACATAATGCCCTTAAAGCCTCTACATTTGACTAATTTAAACAGGAATACAATGGAAATTTCGTCGGACAGTCAATGAAGGAATTCAAACAGTATCATCATTTTCAAGTTCTTGTGTGTTTGTTTGTGTGTCTATGTATGTGTAGACGAAGATATCGATGAAGTCATCACTCACCGATGTGTAGTGACATATGGACACTGGTTGCAGCTGAACCTCTGGGTGTGGTGGGCGGTCACGTGTTTCCTCAATGCATGGGGATGCTTAAAATGAGTCTTGCATATCTCGCACTCGTATTCACCGCATTGCTGGAGAAAAACAAACTTATAATGTATTTAACATAGGTGTTGTAGAGCTACGCGGCGGTTTGTTTCTAGCTGTTGAATTAATGCGTCACCTAGACCGGGGTGGGAGGGACCATGCCAGCGTGAAATAGAAGTGTAATGCTGCTGCCTTCGGTCTGGTGAGTGCCGGTATCCGGAGACCTTTGTTGGTGACGAGTCATTCCATCTCAAGCTCAGATGATGAGATCTCCATGTCCCCAAGGGTGACAACGCATCTGTAACGATTCCTTGTCAAGGATGAATGTAGATGTCGTGGACCGCAGGTATCACTTACCAACAGGTGTGTGTGAGTTTGTTGCTCTCAATGCAATAAGAAAAACTGTAAACTTTTGGCTTCAAAATTTTGTAGAGTATGCCAAAAGGCATTAAAAGCTAATAATAATATTGACTTTTCTAATACCCATTTGCCCGAACAGTATTGCAGGACATGTCTACATGAAGAGTCAGCAGGAGAAAACGGTTCGGGTGATATCAACTGCGCAGTTTGTATTATAGTGCAATGGTTTAGGGTACGGAAACTTAAGGTCATAGATTCCGATCCACTATTCGATTTTTGTCATAAACCATATCCTGGCACAAGCTTAGTTGGAGCAATACAATAGCTTTTTTATTTTACCCCTACGCAAATTTCTTCTCACTCACCCAGAGTTGATTGGTATAGAATGCCCCTGGAAATCTTATTTTAGACACAAAAAGAATATACCAATAGTAACTTACGTTAGTATGCCTTGTTATGTGACCATTATACGCGTCTTCGTCCAGGAACCCTTTGAAACATGCAGTACACTTGAACACGGAGTTCTTGTAATTGGCCGATTCCCTTCTCTTCAGTATCTCAGCCACTTGCTCGTCATAAGTTAGATCGGTAATTGTAAATAGTGTTTCGTTTAGATCGTCGTTCAAAAATGGCTTCCTGCGTCTATCGACTTTGGGTTCGGCGGGATCTTTCTTTATTTGCCTGACTTTCTTTACAGTTGCCTTTACCACTTTGGTTTTCTTCTTCTTAGTTCTCCGTCGCTCTAGAGGTACACTGTCGTCTGAGGTGTAGTTAATGAATTCTTCTTTAACCTCCAATTCCGCTTCGTTCTCGCTCAAATATATCTCGTTGTTGTCTTCATTTTTTATTTCCACGTCAATTGTTTCGTGTGTTTCCTCCGTCTCCTTCTTGTCTGTATGCTCGTGCGTCTGTTCCCTATGATGTAGGTACAGGTCGTAGTGATCTGGATCGTAATGCCTTTGCACTAGATTCGATCCTAGATTGTTGCTTTCCCTGTTTATTGTCTGTATGCTTTTTATTGTTATCTGGAAAATAAAACACTATATCTATAAAGCTGCAGAGTTTGTTTGGTTGAACGCGCTGAAATCTCAGGAACTATTGGTACGAATTGAAAAAATATTTTTGTGTTGGATGACTATTTATCGAGGAAGACGATATAACATCACGCTACGGCCAATAGGTGCTAAGCATCAAAGAAAAATGTAGCAAAAACGGGAAAAAATATTTAGTTAAAGTTAGGCAAGAATCATGTATGACGGAATTATTACCCCTTAAAAGTTATTAAAAAAGGGTTGCTTTACGTGATACATTGTAAACCTGTATCATGTTGTCTATGAGAACGAAGTCGCGGGCACAGCTAGTAAATAATAAACTAGAAGTGATAACGAGCCGTATAGTAGCTAGTTTATAGATCCTGAGGTAGGATGCTGTGGACGGAGTGGAGAGGAGACAGATTAATTTTAGTCCTCAGGGGTCGCAATGTTTGTGCATATTGAATCTTTGATGAGGGTGTATTTATATGTCATCGAGCGTAGACATCATCAATCATCAGATGAACTGTGTACTCGCATGCCATTGCCTGCCGGCATTATAATAAAAAATGTTGAAAGGCTATCGTCATCAATGTATGATGACAATGGGTTGGCTCAATTAGGAAAGGACCACGCCCCGACACAATACCAACGTAAAAAAGCTAACGTTGGTATTGCCATGTTTCGAATGGTGGGTGTAGGGATCGTTGGTATAGCCATGTTTCGAATGGTGGGTGTAGGGAACGTTGGTATTGCAATGTTTCGAATGGTGGATGTAGGGAACGTTGGTATTGCCATGTTTCGAATGGTGGGTATAGGGAACGTTGGTATTGCAATGTTTCGAATGGTGGGTGTAGAGAACGTTGGTATTGCCATGTTTCGAATTGTGGGTGTAGGGAACGTTGGTATTGCCATGTTTCGAATGGTGGGTGTAGGGAACGTTGGTATTGCCATGTTTCGAATGGTGGGTGTAGGGAATGTTGGTATTGCAATCTTTCGAATGGTGGGTGTAGGGAACGTTGGTATTGCCATGTTTCGAATGGTGGGTGTAGGGAATGTTGGTATTGCAATCTTTCGAATGGTGGGTGTAGGGAATGTTGGTATTGCAATCTTTCGGATGGTGGGTGTAGGGAACGTTGGTATTGCAATCTTTCGAATGGTGGGTGTAGGGAATGTTGGTATTGCAATCTTTCGGATGGTGGGTGTAGGGAACGTTGGTATTGCCATGTTTCGAATGGTGGGTGTAGGGATCTGGAGAATCTTATTTTTTTTTCTTTCTTATAGAATAGATGGCAAACGAGCAAGCAGCTCACCTGATGATAAATGTTACCGCCCCCCATGGACATTCGCAACACCAGAGGAGTCGCGGACGCACTGCCAACCTTCCACTCTCTGATCCACTCAGCTGATTCCACAGAGTAGTTATGCGTACAGGTAAAGAGCTGGTGAAGAACCATTCCATCATCCTCGATGAACCATTCCAATCCTCGGGGGTGTTTGACGACTGATGTATGTTTTTCGATTGTATCACTTTTGATCAAATAACTTGTGGGACATGATTGTCACTAAAAATAAAATCCTCACCATATCCTGTCTTCGGACTATCTTCATCATGAGGGCATGCGCTCGGAGACTTTTACTTCTCAACCGGTGGCACGAGAGCAGCCTGTGTGCACATTCTGCGCACAACTTTTGTGGTAGACTGTCTTCTTCGCATAACTGTGACAATAGGCAATGTTATTTTGAGATAAAGTTGTTTTTTTTCAACACAAGTTCAGATGTTTTTTTGTCTATATTATTAGGGGGTGACAAACTAGCACACCGGTTGATGACCTGATGGTAAGCGATGACGGTCACATTTTATTTATTTATTTATTCAAACTTTATTGGTCACACCTTACAAGAAGGGATACAAAGGGCGGACTTAATGCCGTATGGAATTCTCCACCAGTCGATCCGTGGCGTGGAGAGACATTACGGTAGGTGTCGTGCCTACATTGTAAATAAGAAAAAAAATATCTTAAAACTAATATATATATAAAATCAAAAAGGAAGCAGGTTCGCATTCAAACTAAACTTTTCTTTTTGCTTTTTTCTTTTTTTTAACTGCACTCCGACCTCTGTGGACGAAGAACGTCGACCCTCATAAGAAGGTACGAAACCTCGCCTCGGATGGTCTAAAGGAAGGGAACTAAACTTACTATCGCTGTCTGAATACATTGCCAATAGGTTTAATGCTTAAAACCTTAAACTTTTGTTTCTGAAATAATTTTTTCGTTTGTTTTTCGTCATACATTTGGACCGTTAATTTTTGTTTTAATATTGAAAAATAACCAGTGTTTAATCGTTTTTATAAATCAAACGAAAAAATGCAATTTAAATTGATACATTTTTTAAAATAAATTTTCGATATTGCATTTTTGACTTCCTTATTTGTAAAAAAGCTAAAAAACATGGTAACTCAAAAATGGTTCACTTCTGCATAATGCATATGGGGGTTAAAATTATCACAAATAGTCACCCCTGTCACCTCCTAACGGGAATACGTCGGACTAACAATAACCATGTATATATATATATGCATATACAGACATACTCACGTTTATCCCGGTTAGATGCTCAAAAGCCTGGTCCAGTTTATACTTCCTTATGTTAAACAGTTTTCCGTCCATCACCAGACATATTCGGCAAACCTAAAAAAACCACAATGTAAGTACACTAAATGACTTTTTTATATTGTATTGAGGGTTTTACTATTTTTTTTAATTTTTAATAGAGAGTAATGAACGAGCACATAGTTCACCTGTTGGTAAGTAACTCCTGCGGCCTACGACATCTACATTCATCCTTGACATAGAAGGAATCATAATGCAGATGCGTTGTCACCCTTGTGGACTGAGATGTAGCGCCTCGTCACCAGTAATAAGGGTCTCCTGATCCCTGCACTTACTACGATTAATATTATCCTGCTATTTCACGCTGGTAGGTTTCTGTAGGGCGTGGTCCTGCCCCGGTCAAGATGACCCATTCATGCTGCAGCTAGAGTCGAATATCAAGCTACACTGAAGACAGGTGGAATTTCTTGTCATCAGTAATAAAGGTCTCCGGATCCCTTAACTCACCAGACGAAATACAGCAGAGCGTTATGCTGATATTTTACTCTGATATCCTGTAACGGAGTGGTCGTTTCCATTCAAGCCACAGCCAAGAACAAACTTGAACGTGACTCTAGCACTCACGAGGACAGATGGAATTACTTGTCACCAGTAATGAAAAGGTAAAGAAAAGGTCTCCTGATCTCTACTCACCACACGAAACACAGAATTATGCTGATATTTGACGCTGACATCCTGTGACGGCGTAGTCGTTCCCATTCAAGCCGCAGCCACGAACAGATTCGAGCGTGACTCTAGCACTAAAAGCGAACATATATATATATAATATATAAAGAGAGATATAGAAAATAATAAGATAAAGAGAGTCGAGCAGGGTATTCCGATGTAATGCGATAAGATCGAAGGAAGGTTGGTTTTTTGTTATGGCCTATCACCACTTTTAGCCCGACGACTTCACCGGGTTGAAAGGTGGCCGAGCGTTTAGGGCGCTCAACCGAGACCTTCATTGATTCGTAACCAGCACAAGGGTTCCCGAGGGGGCCGAACCACGGCTCGATCAGTTCACTATCCACACACACCCAGACACGGAAACCAATGGTTTGTGATGAACAGACACATTTTGTGAAGTAACACGTTTTAAGTCATCGAGTTATCCCCCTGTAGTGGTTGAAACGTTAACATGGTGGTATGTGAAATACATTCGCTACATCATAATAAGTGGAACTGCCAGCTGCTGATAAGGTAATGGTTGGTATGAGGTTATTTTTTTTTTACCTTCAAACTGGTCGTATCATCTTCATAGTTATCCTGCAACAATAACGTGTTATTAGAGCCGTAGTAGTTCACTGGCTAGTGTCCATAGGTCTGCTTTAAACTTAATGATACCCACGCAGGTATAGTTCGAATCCATGCCGACTTAATATTGCAACTAACTATTTCATTATATACAATTTTCAGAGTTATATTTCATAAAGATTTTATATTATAAGTTTGTCAATTTTTTTTTAATGTAATATACCCACCCAACTAAGCTGGAGATGTTTCAGGACGTTAGTCTAATGTTGGATTCGAATATACGACCTTAAGTTTCGCAGACCTACGCACTACCGACTAAACCATTGACGCTTAATTACCATGCTACCGGTGCAAAGATTTATAACAGGATTCCGGCATATTTTAAAAAAAAAAACAATAAATTCGTTTACCGGTTAGCTAATTATATTATATAGTTATTTTTATATATATAGTTAATTATATAGTTAGTCTTGGTTCAACGGAACTGTTATAACATTGGGGAGTGTCTCCAAGAACAACAATTAAATATGTAAAGAAACAATGTTCTTTTGTATTTTATAATTCGTAAATTTTGATAATTATTACTTTTTTTTTTAAATTATTACATCGAGAGTAACAAACTCGCACACAGTTCACCTGACGGCAAGTGATTCCTGCGTCCTACGACATATACATTCATCCTTGATAAGGAATCATAATGCAGATGCGTTGTCACCCTCGAGGACTGAGATGGAATGTCCCGTCACCAGTAATAAAGGTCTCCGGATCCCTACACTCACCAGACGAAACACCATGTGAGGGCGTGGTCCAACCCCGGTCGAGATGAGCCATTCATACTGCAGCTAGAAACTGCAGCGCAACTCTACCTCTTTTAATATTTGTAATGTACGATTAAATTATTGCAAACTTGGACATTTAATAATTGCATGCCAAATATGGCCTAGTGTGATTTAAACAATTATAATTTGTAACATCTACGAGTTCACCTGATGGTCCATCTATCCTGAAGACCGAGGTAGAATTCCTCTCGTTAGCATTAAGGTTTCCAGATCCCTACACTCATTAGTTGAAACAATTTTATACTGGTATTCTTTTAGGGTGTATTAATTGCCCGATCAAGCCAATCCATTATGTGGCTTTAACACTGTGGAAAGGATGTAGATATCATGGGTTCATTCGCACGCAGTCATTGCTTATCATCAGGGCCACTGTGTGCTAGTTTGTCACCCATAATATAAATATTAACAAGAACTTGTCTATTACTTTTTGTTTAGTGGTTATCCATCACCTGAAACAAACAACCTAGCCAACAAAATGATTGTGTGATCAAAACTGTCCATGTACATTCATAACACCGGATGCAAATTATGAAGGGTATGGGGAGATGAATTACTGATGCATATAGCCGAACCATGATTAGGTTTGGCGGGGGAAGCTAAATGCTTTCAAAGAAACTGGTAACAAGGCATCTTAGCCTTCGAGGGGTTACCAATTCATCAAAAGGTCATGGACAGTAAGAATCACTTACAATCAGGTAAACCCCCCCCCCCCCACTAGATGCATACCAAATGCAAGCATCCGATAAGTTGATGGATGCAGTTGGCTTGGGATTGTACTCTATAGCATTCTGTGGGGGAGGTCTATGTTCAGCAGTGGACTAGTGATGATTTAGATGACGGCCGAAGGCATTCTCTACCAATCAGCCCAAAATATTAATATAAGATATCACCGAGATATTCTGATAGGTGAAGCAATAAACTAATTAATAAAAAGAAAACACTAAGAAAAGCAAATATAAAATATACAATAATACAAACATATATAGATAAATATTACATATATAAATACAATACAATACAAATGAAATTATACAAACCTGTGACACACCAGGTACTGCACCAGCCCTAACCTTCCTCAAACCACTCTTGGTTTCATATAGATCGTCACAGAGGAAGTGCTCTGAACATACCGCGCTCCTATCTTTAGGCTCCCAAGACTGCTTGCCGAGAGCTTTGAGCCAAGATATGCGGAGTGACTGGTCTGTAGGGAAGCTAAGACAGTAATAAAAGTCATTAACACAACATATTCTTTTAACATTCATAATAAATCTGCCGTCTGCCCACAACTCCAGAGAGAGAATGAAAACTGTATATTAAAAAAGTTATGGTATTAAAACTTAAATTTCATATTGCTTTTTATTTGTTGCTTATATATTTAATTTAATATACTTCTTCAACATTGTATGACTTTTTATTTTCCACCGGTATGTGTAAGTTTTGCACAATCAATACTCTTCAACAACAGACATGAAGCTGACCATGTGCGTAGCAAGGAGTGCCCAAATTATATCCTACCACTCACACATTATTGTTGTATTACACATTTTTAATATTGATATAAAATTTATTTATAATTGAAATATTATACCAAAGTATTTGTAAGGATTTCTTACATTACATTCTGCTTATTACCTGAAAACATATACTGCCAAGATTATAATTATAGTTCCATAAACATTCATGCAAAGAGATGTGCTTACCAGTTATCCCCTTTCCTAATAAAATTAAATCTTATGAAATAAGATTGAAGGAAATTCAGTGCCACCGACACATACAGACAATACACCCAGACTAGAAAACCAATAATCTGTGATGCATGAAGCTTGTTCTTCGCTTGGAAATCCAACCCAGGACCATCATCACTGTAGTCGTCGAAACATTAATATAAAACCACAGGCAGTAATGGGAAATAATTCGTGAGCTTTATAAGGAAGTAGAAGGTACAAATAAATTTAAAAGCAACTTACACATGGAACGTAATTCCCTGGGATTTTGATAAATGTCTAGAATCATTCTTACAATTAGGAACACAGCAACGCATTTTTTCTTATTTCTCATTCAATAATTATAAAATATAACCATATTTTATTGCCTTGTATTTTCATGAAATAGTTCTACAGGGACGTTATAAACAGTTGCAATGTATCTTCAATACATAGTATTATTCTTTTTATTTATAAAAATTACAAAATTATCCATTAAAATTTTCTAAAAAGGCTTTCAAAACGATATATTCTGTCAAATTCCGTTTCTTAGATTGTAATACCCTTATTATTAAAGATGTAATATATAGGAACCATTAACTTTAGTATACCAAGTTCACATTCTTTATGTCACAAAGGTTACATTTTCATTTAGCCGGTTAATGGAAATATGTATGTAGCAAGGAGTGCCCAAATTATATCCTACCACTCACACATTATTGTTGTATTACACATTTTTAATATTGATATAAAATTTATTTATAATTGAAATATTATACCAAAGTATTTGTAAGGATTTCTTACATTACATTCTGCTAACATACATAACAGCATACCTGAAAACATATACTGCCAAGATTATAATTATAGTTCCATAAACATTCATGCAAAGAGATGTGCTTACCAGTTATCCCCTTTCCTAATAAAATTAAATCTTATGAAATAAGATTGAAGGAAATTCAGTGCCACTGACACATACAGACAATACACCCAGACTAGAAAACCAATAATCTGTGATGCATGAAGCTTGTTCTTCGCTTGGAAATCCAACCCAGGACCATCATCACTGTAGTCGTCGAAACATTAATATAAAACCACAGGCAGTAATGGGAAATAATTCGTGAGCTTTATAAGGAAGTAGAAGGTACAAATAAATTTAAAAACAACTTACACATGGAACGTAATTCCCTGGGATTTTGATAAATGTCTAGAATCATTCTTACAATTAGGAACACAGCAACGCATTTTTTCTTATTTCTCATTCAATAATTATAAAATATAACCATATTTTATTGCCTTGTATTTTCATGAAATAGTTCTACAGGGACGTTATAAACAGTTGCAATGTATCTTCAATACATAGTATTATTCTTTTTATTTATAAAAATTACAAAATTATCCATTAAAATTTTCTAAAAAGGCTTTCAAAACGATATATTCTGTCAAATTCCGTTTCTTAGATTGTAATACCCTTATTATTAAAGATGTAATATATAGGAACCATTAACTTTAGTATACCAAGTTCACATTCTTTATGTCACAAAGGTTACATTTTCATTTAGCCGGTTAATGGAAATATGTATGTAAACATAAGTATAAACAATGTTCTATCTCTTTCTATAAACGTAGCAAAATAGAGTAAAAGAAAAAGATAGAACACAAAGCTACCAAGCTATCAATGAACAGTGCTGCCTGTATTAAAAAATGTTCTTATTTACAAAGAATACAATAGTGTTTTGTTTGGCATTAAGGATTAAATTAAAAATATACAATTCCTGACAATTTCTATCGCAAATTAAAATTCACAAGCTTGCTTCAGATAAATTTCCAGTTTTCATTCAAACATTCGTATGATATGATTAAGAGCTGGACCTCACAATTGAAGTGGCATTTATATATACTTTTATCTTTTATTGGCAAATGCTGACACATAAAGTTATATGATTTCTCAAAAAATACTGAGATACTTTAAGACGTAGAAATACCAAGCAGAAGCAAATATGGTGCGGCAATGTCATGGGAGTCCTTATACACGATATGATTTAATTTGATCTGCCTGTACTTTTTACGATTTTTTTAGGCAATAATATATATATTTTTATTAATATCATAACATAATATAACAATAACTGAATAGTCGATGACGTTGATTTTCATCTGATTTCGAAAAGCTTCCCTACGTCACTACTCATTTAATACGTTATATTAATCCTTAGCATTATTTTTTGCACTTACAACGAGAAATGTTCGAAGAAGCTATCAGATTATAATTGTCCCATTTCATCACTAGAAGAAAATTCTATCAACATTATCACTAGCAAAAAGCTAAACTTATTTCGTATTTTCTCCAATCAGATCAGGCGTTAGATCATTGCGTGTACATACAAATTGGAAAGAAAATTAGATTGTGCGTACTCGTAGTTACTGTTTAAAATTTTGGAATGGCGTATCCAGTAGCAGGGAAGCCAATGGTCAATTATTGTCAGATTTGTCAGTGAACCTTGAAACGTAGAGTTTAGAATACAAAAATATTTTAAAATTAAGAAAATTACGTTGCATTACTTATAAAAATTAAAAATAAGTTACTTAAACAATCTCCTTATTAATCTCTTCAATACATTAAATGAAATAATGACGAACAAAATAGTATTAGCATTCGTAAATATAAAAAATAAGTTTTTATCGTAAATTCATATATTATGTATAAAACTTGAAGTGAAAATGAGGTGCAGTGTACAAAATTGTACAAATGATACGAAGCGTACTACAAAAAGTCATGGAATCACATTTCATATGTAAGTTTTTAACCTTGTATTTACTTTGTTTACATGCGAAAACTTATATTAATGTCTCATGTTTTGTAAAGATTTTATTCATATTACTGATTAGCGCGTCAGGGTAAGATTACATTCTTCCTATATTGCGGGGTCTAGGGTCGATCACCAACCAAGATCCATATAAATACACAAAAAAATATTCCATTTCCCTTTCGTGACCAAACAAGGAAACGGGACCAAATAAGAGCCTGTACATGTGTGAATACTTCCAGTACCAATATATCCTATGTTAGAATATCATTAATTTATTTTACTGTAGTGCTTAATTTTTTGTTTTTTTTTTTATTTATTTATTAAGTACCAATATCCGCCCTATCCTTGTCTACATAATAGAATACGCAACATATACAACCCCCTGTAGAACTAGTGACATAGCAAGCTGAAAAAGATTAACAAGCTGAAGTAGCAATGGGTTAGTCATATACCTCGTACAATGTAACCGATGGGGGAAAAAAGGTTCTTGTGTGGCCTGTGAGGCAATACTCTAAACACTACAGCGTTCAGCTATATGGTGAAAACTTGACTACTGTATGGGTCTTTATGGTATTGGGTGAAGGTATATGCCAAGAAATTACCTTCTATTTGGACAATATAGGATAATTATGATTTATGTCTTTATAACATTTTGGTCAATATTTATTGACAATAGTGCTACAATAGTCCTATATACTAGTTTAAGCTGATATTATGTAAATTGTACCAATATACATAATATCACTATATATAAATAAAATGGTACCAATTTCAAATCATGTATTCATTTAATAATTTTGAATATAATAGCACTTCACCAATAATTATCTTTTTAATTGGATAATTTTACTTTTTTAAATAAAGTAGTCTAGCAGTAGTAGTAGCAGATAATGCTATATTTTTTTCTGTATTTAAAAAATATTGCCATAATCTGTCATACATATATAATAATTCGCTTAATTTTCTTTATTGATAAGATAAAATATTTGAGAGATTCATCATTTCAGCCCATCACTAGTCTACCTTTGGACATATCCCTCCCCCGCAAACTCCAGATCCTGAGACACCTGCATCCTATCAAATTCCTGCAGACTTGCATAGATTGGCACTCCATCTAGGTGGGTCATCCTAGGAAGAATATGTTCATATAATTTTTACACTTGCAACACAGATGTAAAGATTTATTACATATCAAACGTTTTTATTGGCATTTTTCAGGTTTCCAAAAGAAACTAACCTACGTACTGCCTGGATCGAAGCGCTAGGTATGATGGACTGGGAGCCTCGCGACCGTAGCACCATATGCTCTGAACACTTCCGGAATGAGGACTTCTATCAGACCAAGTGTGGTTTAAGGAAGATTAAAAATGGAGCGGTCCCTGTTATTGTCCAGGTATTTATTTATACTTTATGGCCTTTTATCTTTAACCAAAAAAGGTTAGAAAGGGTGGACCTAATGTCTATTGCCATTCTCTACCTGTCTTAATCATTAAATTGGATCAGAACAATTTTTTTTATAGTTTTAGGCTGTTCATATAAATTCACTTTGCTTGTACATAAGAATTTGCAAAAATATTCTATAAAAGCTGAGATGTACACTATCAATACAAGAAACAAAATAAATTTGTGTCACCCATTTTTCGTTTAAAAATAATATATGCATCTTTAATAAAATTCTGCAAATAAAGATCAATTTGCCATTAAATAGATTTAAAATTATGGTTAAAAATCAACTAATAAAAAAATACCCACTACTCTTTGTCTGACAAATATACTTGGATTTAAGCTTTGAGGGTCTGAGTTCAATACTGGACAACTCTTGGTGTATTTCTAAAAAATAAAGAGTGACTAGTTGAGTTTCTTGCAGTTTCTTCTCTTTAGCAGCTGCCTTCTGAAGTTGTGGTTCTATTAGCTTAGCTATCTTTTGATTTTCCACAAAGTGTTTGGTATACTTGCTTTTATATTTTGCTTACTTGAGTTAAGCTTTTTTTAATTTGATCTGTGGTCTTTAATACATATCTTATACATATAGTCTTTTTCTAATATGGATCCATTTCAGACACTTCACGAGATTCCTTACAAATAAATACTAATCAACTCTTCATTTTGTTTTAGAACTCCAGTGAAGACCTGGACGCCCCTGCCGCATTAAGGGTACAGTATATTAATCTAGTAGAGTATCGTGTAGCACAGTCTACCAAAAGGCTCACCTGCAAAGTGGCAGACAACACTTCTTTCTTTTGTCGAATTAACTATGACTTTCTTTCACCGACCAACATGTGATTATACAACAGTCTACCTGATGGTACGTTGCCTGCAGATAATAACCAAATATATATATATATATGTATAAATTAAATGTTGTTCCTTGATCAGCATATTGGACAGATTTTTTTAGTTTTTTAAAATGTTCTTAATTAGGTTAGGTTTTAGGAAGAAAAGTAGAAAAATAACCCATAAAATTGACGAAAACCAGATAAAGTGATGGGCCAGCTATATTTTGATATATATATATATATACATACATACACATTCATGCTGAAGCAAATTGCAGTGTGGCTGAAGTATTGTTAAAACTATAAATATATTTCTTATCAGGTATGCAGAGTATGCCTGGCAATGGACACTAAGCTATACCATATTATGGAGTACAAGCTTGACAGAATCTATCAGGAAATCACCGGATTGATGGTGAGTTGGTGATTCAGATTCTTCCTTGTCCTTGTCATAGTTCAAACAATACCGACCATGTTGCCGGCCTTTAAGGAAAGTGTAGGCAAGGTCTTGAAGGTCCCTAAGTCGTATTGCTTCGAAAACACCGCCGGCGACAGCTGATTCCACAAAGTAATTGTGAGTGGCAGGAAATTTCCCGTCAAGCGCACAGTAGTGGATTGCCAACCATCGAGATGATGAGGATGAGATTTTAAATTCTGTCGTGATGTTTTCAGAAAGTAGTGCCAAGTGATTAATTGAGTCCCGATGTTTCAGCCTGCTGAATACCGTGTTGACATGGTGTAATTTCTGATTAATTGTTATGTGTTAGGTCTTCCTCTGGAACGGTTATAAGTGTATAAACTTTTTTAACTCGTCTCCGTAACAATACTTTAATAGTTGGCAAACGAGCATGCAGCCTACCCTGATGGTAAATGATCAACGCCGCCCATGGACCGCAACACTAGAGGAGTCGCAGATGCGTTGCCGGTCTTTAAGAAAGGTATTAAATGCATCACTCGGACACCCACGTATTATATAGCCACCCATAGGTTGCCGACCCCTGGTCTATATGTATTTATTGCGTAATTTATGATATTTAATGATTAATGTATTTTATTTATTATTATATATTAAGTATATATTACATATATTGTTAATATTTAGGATTATTTCGTTTTATATATGTATGTCATCTTAGTTCAACTATTGAATACTAGATGTCGTTGCATCAAAAGTGCAAATTATTAAAACGTGCTAACGAAATTCCCACGGATAATGATATAGTCTTGGATAGAATTGTTATTTGACAGTTCTCGTGTTGTTACCAGTGTGTGCTATCAAAGGAATTACTAGGCGTTAGTGTTAGTTTGATTTGACCAACGAAATTATTAAATTTATCTACAATCTAGAGCGTTGACCCCCATTGTAAGATTTTCTCATTTAAATAAGATGTTTACAATTGAAGTTTAAATAAATAAAGTGTTCCAGCTTAGCGAAGAAGACAAATTACCACAAAAGCTGTGCTGGGAGTGTTCACAAAGGATGATATCCTGCCAACGCTTCAGGAACCGGGCTCTGACCAGCCACCAGCTCATGCTGGCGGCCCTGGATATGGAGAGATATGTGAGTTACTCTTCAATATATATATATATATTTAAATATATAAGTTCTGTCATGATTCTACACATATTAGATACACTGCAGATTGTTTCTAGCTAAATGATCTAGTAGTAGTACCGCTACTTCTTACACAATTAGTTACTAAACATATTACTAGTACAGTCGTAGAGCTACACTGCAATATGTTTCTGGCGGCGGCATGGATGGGTCGCCGCGACCGGGGAAGTACCGGTCACACTTAGAGTACGAGCATAAAATAGCAACGTAACGCTGTTGAGTGCAGGGATCCGGACACCTTCATCTCAGCAGTCCTCAAGGGTGACAACAGATCTTCATTATGATCCCTTGACATGGATGAATGTAGATGTTGTGGGCCGCAGGAATCACTTGCCATCAGGTGAACTGTGTGTGAGTTGGTTTTTCTAAATGAAATAAAAAGATTATTCCGTTAGAGGTAACTCGATCGAGCCGTGGTCCGACCCCCTCGGGCGCTCTCGAATCGGCGATCCGGGTAACGATCCAAGTCGAGGCTTCTCTCGGGAACCCTTGTGCTAGTTGTCCTATAAGAAAGGAGCGCCCAAAGGGCCACCTAAACATCCGGTGTAATTGAAAAGCATCCGGGCTTCAAGTAGCATCAATCGTCCATAAAAAAAGAAAAAACCGGACGCTGCCAAGGAAAAGTTGGATAACTTAGTATTAAGATAATAGTATTTTTAAAACTTTGTATATGGGTGTCTTTGTAGTTCTTACGGGGCGGAATAGTCACATAGCGACAAAGCACTTCTTTATTAATATATAACATATATTGATTATTGGAGGGGGCAACACACAAATGACATACAGTTCTCCTGTAAGTGATCCTGTTGCCCATAACTCACACTTTATCCTCTATAAGGAATCCTAATGCGTTGTCACCACTGATTACTAAGAAGGAATACCTCGTCACCAATAACCGAGTCTCCAGATCCCCGCAGCGTTATTCTGCTATTTAATCGTCTATTCGACGGATGCATGTATATATCAGCCGTAGCTAGATACGATAAGATCTGTGTAAACCTAGTAAAGAAGGGGAACTAAAAACTAATCTTACCCATCCAGATCACAATACGAGACGTGAAGTCGATAAATAGAGTGGCAACAGATCTCAAGTCCTCACTTATACAAAAGAACTACGACGTGAACGACTGCGATCTGATGATACGCGATGACGTTGTGATCTTCAAAAGTGAGATCGGTGACGTCAACGGCATCGACGACGTCGCCGAATACGACGACGACGACGATCGTCCCGATGACATCGGTGACGTGAAAGAAGAAGTAGAAGCGATCCCTCCCATAATGGAAGTGGAGATCAAAGATGAGGCCAATGAAATATTCTTCCACGAATATAACAACTTTGACAGTGATGACGATAAGAAATTGAGCGAGGTGTACGCGAAGCCCAAGGCGAAAGTGAAGAAGAGGAAGTTGAAGGAGGAGAAAATGGAGAAGAAAGTGAAAATAGGCAAGACTGTTAAGAGGAAAGAAGAAGACGATAGTCCTTCAAGTACTATGGATAAGTATGGAATATGTTTTTCCCTCTTCTGACTGTACGTTATAATTCGACCACGGCGATATCTTCCGGTTATCACTAAATATATGAACCTCTTTTTTTTTTAACGCGGGGAAATGCCTACGCATGCCAACCCACCCCTGCGGGGGCAAGGATGGGTTATGTTGGACTCGCACCGACTAATACCCCATGGTGTTCCTCGATCATCGCGTGCGGTGGGGTCACGGGAACGCTTTCGCACACATACGCGACCCCGCATGCGCTGGCCGACCAGGTGGCCCCTCCTCCGGGGGGAGGACATTCCCCTCTCCACCCCTCCAGGCAAGGCGCGCCGGAAGTCGGACGCGACTTCCAATTCGGCCTCCTGTGTAGGTGGGAAGCGGTCTCCCCCGAGTCCGCCCCTCAGAGGCCATGGGGGCCAAGAAAGCAGTAAGCAATCCCAGCCCCCTGCGGTGGATCTGGTCTGCGGCTCCACCGCTGACCGATGTACGGCCGCAGAGGACAGGGAGAGCGGCAACGGCACACCGACACTCCTCTCCCTCCGCGACTCCGCCTCGGCTGCTGAGGGCGGGGAAGACGGCCTCGCTCCGTCACTTCCGCCCCCAGCAGTCCACGGACACGCTTCCGAGGCGAGCTCTTTACAAGCACACCCGGAGCGGCCACCTCGGGCTGGCCACAGAGCGCCTTAGGCCGGCCAAAAGCCCGGTGACAAAGCCACGGTTACTTAGCCCCCCCCCCCCCCGCCATGGTAAGGCGAGAACCTAACCTGTCAATAGCCTAAGTCTGGGTGTAGCAAAAACTCGCACGCCCCCGGGACGGCGCTATCTCAGCGAAGCATAGGTGGTTGTTGCGGTTCCGTTCCTTATCGGAGATCACGTGACCCTAAGACAGCGCTGACGTCGACCACCGTGGAGTTCTTAGTCGGTGTCACTGACACGGTACATACTCGATACTGTTAGGACAGCCTTCCCGTTTGGCTTTTAAAAAAAAAAACCCCAAGTTCTCAACCAATCGTTTAATGGTATAATTTATATATACATTTATATTTAACTTTATTTCCGAACTCTAATATATTATATTAGTTGACCGATCAATACGATGCCTAGATTCTGACTGAAGAAATGGAAACAGAAAATCGTACTCGATAATTCTAAAATGCACAATCAGCACAAATATAGTCTGTGGAAAAATACGGAATGCATGTAGTGCTGAATAGGTTCTAAGGCCATAGTAATAAGGGTTATAACATTACGTACAACACACACAGACTAAAAATTTGTGATGTTAAATAATGATATGTCCACCGTAAAAATCACACAAATTTATCTATCAGTCATGAATGTTTAACGGGTGTGGATCTCTAATTGAGACCTTTATTATTGGTGACGATGAACGCATTTTAATTCTCAGGGGTGACAAGGATTATCATTCCTTATGATATGGGTGTTATGAGCCGCAGGAACCACTTACCATCAGGTGAACATCCGTTGTTACTCACAGATAAAAAAATAAGGGGAAGAAAGGATATTCTAATAACCACGACCACAGTTAGGAATGGGACCCCATAATGTTCCGTTCGTAAATAGTTTAGATCTGTTTAGTATATTAGAGTGATAGACGAGCACATTCATGTACTTTGGGGCCCGTGACTCGTAAGGTATCATAGGCTTGCCATCTGTCAGTCTGTCTCAAGAACGTCAGTGCTTATGCATCTTATGTCGTAGTTATCATGGTCTGGATATCATTTACCTATGAATCCTTTGCTTGTATGTCATCTCCAGATCTAACTATGAATGCACATAAGTTAAATAGGTTAAATAAACATATACATTCTTCAGAAATCCCATCATCTTGCATTGCATGCCCTGAATAAATTATTAATATCTCGAAAATGGTGAGACTTTTATTAATTTTTTTTTGTCTGTTCGTTGACCCGTCGAGCTATCTTCCTCTTAAGTTTGTCGGACTTACGGAACATACAGATATCATGTCCATACTATACCAGCCTTTGACTTCAATTTGCCCCTCACGGGTGCAAATTTCAACCGTATTCATTCGTCACCTTGTCCATTGTAGTTAACGAGAGCGACAAAAGCCCAAAGTCCCCGAGCTCACTAAACTCATGCAGGACATATCAGAAAATATATTTCAGAATTGCCTTTCAGGTATAAAAATTCCGATGTCAAAAGGAGGAAACCCAATGATGGGTTGGACGAGTCGCTCTTCACCATATCCACGTTGACGTACGATGAGCAGATAGAGGAGATCACCAAGCGACAGGAGGTCAGCATGTACAAGAACGCACCGTACAAATGTACCGTATGCTACCGAGGATTCCAGATCAAGGATCGATATGAGGCTCATATAGTCAGGCATAGCGAGGTTATTAGCTTTTAGTATTTCTATTTTAGGTTTCCAGATGCAGCGACGACCTATGCAAGTTTAGGATCTAGACGACCTAGGTTGCTCTGGATCGTGCTTTGTGTTAATGCAGTTTGTTTCTAGATGCAGAATGAATGGGTCAGCTCGACCGGGGTACCACCTCGCCCTCACAGAACACCAGCGTAAAATAGCAGCATAATGTTTCTGTGTTTCATCCGATGAGTGCAGGGATCCGGAGACCTTTATTGCTGGTGACGAGGCATGCCATCCACCAGTGGATTATGATAAATAAGCTTCCTGAACAGTTGTTAACGGATAAGCCTTCACCAAACAGCCCATACAGTAGCCAAGTTTTCCCTGGTTGGAAGTAGTCCACTCAAGAACCTTTCTTCCATTGCCATTTCAACTTGCTAATCTTTTGAGCTACGTTGCTTAGCTTCATTCTACTGTTGACGTCTTTGTTAAATATTCTACGATGATGTAGGTATATGAGAGATATGACAAAGGAGCACACAGTTCACCTGTTAGGTGATGACTGCGGCCGTACAGATTGTCTATACAGGAGGATGTTACTTTTTTTGCAAAACATGCTTTAAAAAGTAACAGCCTGTATATACAAGTGCCAAGCTAGAAAGGATATGGACGTGACGTATAATTAGGCTTGAAATGTTATGAGTCGATTCCAAAATTTGTTTTTTTTGTTATTGAAATAAGGGTTATAAACTGGCACACAGTTCACCTGTCTGGTGATGACTGCGGCCGTATCTAAATGCATCCTCATATTCAATTCAATATAGTATACATGCGTTGTCGTCCCTGAAGACTGACATGGAATGTACAGATTGTTATACAGGTTGTTATTTTTTTGTAAAACCTGCTTTAAAAAGTAACAGCCTGTATATCCAGGTACATAGTTTTATACCTGTATATAAAGGCGGACGCGAATGTTACGTAAAATTGTGCATAAAACTTTAACAGCAGATCCCAAAAAAAATTTTTTTTTAAAATTTAAATGAGCCTGAAAAACAAGCACATCGTCTCATGGTTAGTGCTTCCTGCGGCCAAGCCAACCATATTCATCATCTATGAGGAGTCATAATGGATATGTATTGTCATCCTTGAAGACTATTAAAGAACGCCTAGCCAACATATAGAGTTTTAGTTATGCTACTAATTCAAACTGCTATTCCGTGAGGGCGTTGGCTTTCCCCAACTTGTATTCGTCCTTTTTGATCTCTTTACATCAGGTGAAGGCTGTTCGTTTGTTCCAAAGGAGTTCCCCCTTCACCCACTATCTGATTTCCAGCAAAGTGGCGCTTACGAATGCTTCATCTGCAAGACCAGGCTGAAGACCGGGCGAGCGTTGAGGAAACACCTCACCGCCCAGCATACAGAGAAGTTCAGCTGTAAAGGATGCCCCTTCGTTACGAGGAACAGGTGAGAGTCTTTCAGAGAGAGTCACTTGATGATATGATGTATATTGTGACCCATAAATCATACGTTGTCACCCTCTGAACTGAAATGGGCGTTCCATTTTAGTTTAAAGGTACGCTGGTGATTATGTCCCCTGATCTCTAAACCACCTGAAACACAGCAGTTCGTTAACTTAAGGTTCTTCCACTAAAACTGCGAACATTTATAGTTTTAACATCACCAGTTCACTCACTGCTCAACATAGGTCTCCACCACAGGCTGCCGCGAAGTACGATCCTGGGCCCCGAGCATCCATCGACTTCCCGAAGATTTGCATGGGTCGTCACTTCATTTCGAATATAGTATAATTGTATTTGTTGTTGTCGGGTTTAAAACTCTCGAATTTTTTTACCTGGGGCAAATAGTCCAGTTAGGGAAGTTCAACCTCGATGCAGATGCCAATCTATGGATCCAACTTGGATGGCCAGCGTATGATAGAAACTGCGGCATATCTTCGTCGTAAGTCTTCAACCAGTGCGTTCACTGATAGTATAAGGTAGCTTAAAGCCTCTCAACCAACGCTGGCACGGAAAAAATTCTAATCCTGGATATCCACACGAACTAAAGAAGCCGACATAGCTCAAAGGATCTGTAAGCTGTAGTGACAATGGACCATTTAGCTCGTAGAACCGATAACCGATAGGGCAAAAAGTGCTCGAGATTCGATTGGCCATCGCTGTGTACGACGATCCCCCACTAGTTGCACGACCCTTGTCTGCGGGAAGTTAATGGACGCATGTGTCTCTTACTCTTTGGCAGTCTGTGATAGAGGGCTGTATTCAGCAGTTGGTTAGTGATAGTCTGAGACGATGATGATATATAATTACAATACAATACCCGCGTATAATGTGTGTGATATGCTCGGAATGAAAATCGAAGCTGAACTGAGTCAATTAGTATGGAAACATCGTTTTTATATGAAGGATAATCGAATTAATTAGGGATCGACATGGTGAAGTGGGGCAGGTCTGTGTTTGAGGTAATGATTATATTTTTTTATTTCACAGAGGCGTGGCGAGGGAGCACGAAAAATGGCATGCTGGTACTAAATACCAATGTCCACACTGTCCCTGCGAGTTTGAGTAAGTTGCTTTTATATATTTATAAAGGACCTATGCGCTAGAGTAACATACTAGTTTGAGGCAGTTGCCAGTCGAGGAAGAATTGTTTTTGTTTTTTTTATTATTACCTTAAGAGTACGTGATATCTTCATTTATCTTTTACAAGGAATCATAATGTAGATGTGTTGTCACCCTCGAGGACTGAGATGTAAGGTCTCATCACCGGTAATAAAGGTCTACGGATATATATATATATATATATATATATATATATATATATATATTGATTTATATTTACAGCAAATTAACAACATACATGGGACACATAAGAATCAAACATGTGTCCGACTTCGTGTGCGAGCTGTGCGGGTACACGTTCGTCAGCAAGAAAGGCATCGACGTGCACAAGAAGAAGAAACACCGGTTGCACGACAAGACCGTAAGTAGCAAACTTATCAACATCAACATCATTAACACCATCAAAAAAGTCATCATTAACACCATCAAAAAAATCATCATTAATACCATCAACAACAACAAAATACTAAATCAAAAAATCACCAGTAATACCATCAAAAAAGTCATCATTAACATCATCAAAAAATCATCATTTACATCATCACAAAAACATCATTAACATCATCAAAAAGTCATCATTAACACCATCAAAAAATCATCATTAACACCATCAAAAAGTCATCATTAACACCATCAAGAAAATCATCATTGACAACAAAAGAGATCATCAATACAACCACGGTACCATTTTTTAAAAAAAAAAATAAAGCGTTAAAAATGAATATTAAATAAATAATTTAATTAAATTAACCTCTACCGGGGTAGGACCGCGCCCCCACAGAATACCAGCGTAAAATAGGAGGATAACGCTGCTGTGTTTCGTCTGGTGAGTACAGGGATCCGGAGACCTTTATTAACTGGTGACGAGGAATTATATCTCAGTCCTCAAGAGTGACAACGCATCTGCATTATGATCCCTTGTTAAGGATGAATGTAGATGTTGTGGTCCTCAGAAATCACTTACCGTTAGGGGAAAATAAAAAAATATATACATATATTCAAAATTATTTTTCCAGGTAACACTCGAGGGTCCCTACTGTGATTTGTGCGAAGTGCGTTTTATATCTGACGAAGCGCACGCGAGGCATCTGAAATTATCATCGAAACACAGCAGCGATAACGATCCGTGAGTCCGAACAGTCTTTATGGTGTTGCCCACCTCCACGGCACTATCTTTTTAGATCTTTGGCCGGTAACGTATGTCAGTCCATTTGATAGTTTCCTAGTGAAGCACTTTAGTTCCAAATGAAAAGTGTAATATATAAAAATATAAATTATAATTATTTTCTTAATCCGTCAGTAATAAAATCAGAATTAAAAGTTTGTTTTATGAATACTAACTTTCAGCTTAGTTGGAGTGGTTAATCGGAATATTAGTAATGAAATATATATATATATATCTCGTATCTCCCAGTGCTGGGCATTGACCTCTATTGGGTCTACATGTCTTCAAAATATTCTCCATCACGTGGTATATCATATTAAAATTACAACCAATAATGTCTCCCGGGGAACGAAGCGAACGCTTAAACAAGGACCTGATATGTTAATATATATTTTTTTTATCTTTCAGCAACCGTATCAGGAATGATTCGCAAAGCAAGAACTCGGAGCGCGTGGGCAGGACCGTGAGACGTATCGAGAGGCGGCCGGTGGTGCATCCGCGCGGCGCCGTGGACAGGGAGCTCGGCACCGATCCCGGGCCCGTCGCCTGCGAGCAGGTAGGGTTTTTTATATAGAATAGGTGGCAAATGACGAGCAGATACGTTGCCGACCTTTAAGAATGGTGTAGGTTTTCTCTCGAAGGTCCCTAAGTCGTTTTGGTTCGGAAATATGGCGACAGTCGATTCCACAGAGTAGTTGTGCATGGCAACTAATTTCGTGAAATATAGCGACAGCTGATTTCACAGAGTAGTTTTGCGTGGCAGATAATTTCGTGAAATATAGCGACAGCTGATTTCACATAGTAGTAGTAGTGCGTGTCAGAAAATTTCGTGAAATACAGCGACAGCTGATTCCACAGAGTAGTTTTGCGTGGCAGATAATTTCTTGAAATATAGCGACAGCTGATTTCACATAGTAGTAGTAGTGCGTGTCAGAAAATTTCGTGAAATACAGCGACAGCTGAATCCACAGAGTAGTTTTGCGTGACAGATAATTTCGTGAAATATAGCGACAGCTGATTTCACATAGTAGTAGTAGTGCGTGTCAGATAATTTCGTGAAATTTAGCGACAGCTGATTTCACATAGTAGTAGTGCGTGGCAGAAAATTTCGTGAAATATAGCGACAGCTGAATCCACAGAGTAGTTGTGAGTGGCAGAAAATTTCGTGAAATATAGCGACAGCTGATTTCACATAGTAGTAGTAGTGCGTGGCAGAAAATTTCGTGAAATATAGCGACAGCTGAATCCACAGAGTAGTTGTGCGTGGCAGAAAATTTCGTGAAATATAGCGACAGCTGATTACACAGAGTAGTTTTGCGTGGCAGATAATTTCGTGAAATATAGCGACAGCTGATTCCACAGAGTAGTTTTGCGTGGCAGATAATTTCTTGAAATATAGCGACAGCTGATTACACAGAGTAGTTTTGCGTGGCAGATAATGTCGTGAAATATAGCGACGGCTGATTTCACAGAGTAGTTTTGCGTGGCAGAAAATTTCGTGAAATATAGCGACAGCTGATTCCACAGAGTAGTTGTGCGTGGCAGAAAATTTCGTGAAATACAGCGACAGCTGATTTCACAGAGTAGTTGTGCGTGGCAGAAAATTTCGTGAAATATAGCGACAGCTGATTCCACAGAGTAGTTGTACGTGGAAGGTAATTTCGTGAAATATAGCGACAGCTGATTCCACAGAGTAGTTGTGCGTGGCAGAAAATTTTGTGAAATATAGCGACAGCTGATTTCACATAGTAGTAGTAGTGCGTGTCAGAAAATTTCGTGAAATACAGCGACAGCTGATTCCACAGAGTAGTTTTGCGTGGCAGATAATTTCGTGAAATATAGCGACAGCTGATTACACAGAGTAGTTTTGCGTGGCAGATAATCTCGTGAAATATAGTGACAGCTACATCCTCGGATCTTGGTGCACATGTATTAAGAATAGGGAAGGGAACGACGAGCGAGTGCCCTCTGTGTTTGCGCAAACTCTGACGGCACTATAAGATATATAATATATAAAATTATAGTTTATTACTATATTCATAGCTTTTAAGTGATTATCTATATATTTTTTTTTGATTTATTAACATTAAAACGAAATAAAATATAAAAATGTTCATCAACAACTAATTTCTCCACGTTACGTATATACCTACTATTTTTTTCCTCTCCTCTCACCCTCTAATGTCTGTTTATTTTTCTTAGAACATCTAGATACATTTATCAGGACATGTTCCTCTGTCAGGTGCAAGGAAAAATATTCAAAGCCAAAGAGAAACATGTAACAGGATTTGGACAACTTATATATTTATTTGACATGTATTAGCCTTATTATATATTAGACTTTGAAGAGGCTTTATATTTATCTTATATATATATATATATATGTCTTTCCATATGTATATCGAGTAGGAAAATATCATCACTATAATTGTACGCTTACAGTGCGGCCTCCAGCTGCGCGATTTGCGTCTATACGCGCAACACTTCCGACGAGCTCACCCGGACAAGAATCGTACCAAGTATCCCGCTATGAAAACGCCCTGCATGTGCGAGCAGTGCGGCAAGATCTTTCAGGTGAGCGAGAGGCAATGTATAACATCCTTTGATTGTGTTACCGTAGGCCGAGCCACGCCTCTCTGGTGTCGGGGGGGCGGTTACCCTCAGTAAAAAAGTGTTACCATATTCGAAACATTGAGTTTTTGTTATTTTTTTCTAAAAAAACACTTTATACAAGTAGCAAGTGTATATGTAGGGCCTAAGATAGACCCTTGAGGTACGCCTGATGATATTTCAACAAAGTTGGAGCGGTAGCCTCCCGAGACTACTGCTTGAGACCGTTTCCATAGGTATGATTTCATTTATCTTAAAAGGTCACCCCGAATACCAAGTTCTTATAGATTTCTTAAGAGTATGTTGTGGTCTACACGATCAAAAGCTTTATCGTAATCCGTATAGACCACATCCACTTGAGAGCCACCATCAATGCTTGTGGTAATATAGTCGATAAAAGAACCTAGATTGGACTCTGTAGATCGTCCTTGTATAAAACCATGTAGTTCTGTTGGTATAGAAGGTGACATAATAGTATAGATGTGTATACGAAAATTTTTTTCCAATAGTTTACTTAGGATATTTTATATCGATATTGGCCGGTAATTCTATCATAGTTTTAGAAGCTTTCTTATATATAGGCACAATATGAGCGTTCCATGCAAACGGAAAGTATCCATTGCGAAGACACCGATTAAATAGCAACGTTATTGAAGCAGACAAGGATTTATTGCAATTGACAAAGAATATAGGAGGCAAGTTATCATTACCAGATCCCTTTGTTGTATCAAGCTTCCTAATTACCTTATAAACTAAATCTTTGTCGACATTAATATTATGATAGTATAAAAAATTGAATTTTCATTTTGTTTTAATTGTATATAATTATTATTTTCTAAAGTTGATGCGGAAAAAGTTATTAAATGATGTGCTTATTTAGTTTAAGATTACCATATGTCATTTGTTGGGGATGGTCAGAACTAGCTTTGCGTTTTGATTTGACATAGCTCCAGAATGTTTTAGGGTTAGATTTAATTTTTTCTTGAATACTCGCTATATATAAATTATAGCATTCTTCTTGAAGTGTCTTTCTTAATTCTGAAAATTTTTAAACATTTTCCAGTTGGCATGTTTCTTTGCTTTTTTCTTTAATTAGGTCAATTAGTCCTCTACTATACCACGCGAGATTTTTTGAACATATTTATCTATTAATGCTTTAATAATTTGGTAAAATTTGTGAACGTCATCATCTATTTCTTTTTCTTGTACAATAAATGTCCAATCAAAGTTCATAAACTCCTCGTTCAGTGCACTATAATCCGTCCGCATGTATTGCTATTTAAATGTAGGACAAATCTTAAGTCGAGGTACCCTAACGCCTGCAGCAGTCATGTAGAGGGCTGGATGATAAGCGTCTTCTTTAACAAGGATCTCTTTAGATTTTACAATTGTGAGGGGAAAATTATAAAATACCAAGTCAAGCGTTTTCAAATTGCTATTTAAAACTGTATTATATTGGGAAACAACAAGATGATAGGAGATTGGAAGCTGCCATTTGAATATCAACGGATCCCTTTCTTGTTATCACAGGTTCATCTGATGTCCACTCGATACATGGAAAATTAAAGTCTCCCGCAACAAGAATGTACATTTCGTCAGGACCTTTATCACGAATGAACGCAAGGACATTAATTAACTTCTTGGTTTTCTTTGGTATTTGTTGATTAGTTATATACATTCAAGACTATAACAATTTAATTCTGATCTTGCTCGAGCTTGTTATTCTAACTTACAAAGCATAATCCCAGTGATCCCCGATCTCGACGGGATCCGTCATAATTAGTTTCACTAATTTCATAGTCCAAAATACCTTCGCACAGCCAAGTTTCCGGAACCATGACAATAATAGATTAGACAACAATACCAGACAGTAATAGATTATTATAAAATATATTCGTTTTCGTCCGCAAAACCCTTACGATTTGATATAAAATATTAAGTTTCTTATTACCATCTTTATCCATTTTGAATTACTTTGTTATGTCCAAACAGATGAACCCGAAGTAGGAAATAATGCAAATATATAAGTCAGAAACACGTGTTTTCAGGAGCTATTCCTATACGTAACTAAAGCAAAGTGAATTAGTAATGAGGACATTATAAAAATATTATTACGACTCTACCACCTCTACTGGCTCTAGCGCAGCGTGTGTCGGTGTTTGAAAACAACAGATGTTTATTGTCCAATAACTTGAAAGTAAACAAAAGAATGACTTCTTTAAATATTCGATACTAACAATAGAATACGCAGATTACAATAGATGATGTTTATAGATGTTGTTTATATGCAGTCGGGCACCGACGAACATAGTTAATTGCAATTAGTGAGTGAGTGGCCTTTTTGGGGGGTGGGCAGCAAAGGGAGGGGGGATGTAATCTTTCCAAGATACCCCCCTACTGGGGAAAGACAGGGTGCATTGGGAGGGGCTGCGTGATCTCCTACGAAACGCACCGGTGTCCTAATAGTGAGTCTAACGAAGCCCTCGCACAGCGACAAGGTGAGAAACCGAGCGTCACTCTGGTATTGTCTGGTATGGTATCCGTCCGAGCTGACCCATTCATTCTACATCTAGAAACAAACTGTAGTGTAGCTCTACCACGTTCGCGGTTGATGGTTATATCTAGAAGCTGTCACCGTGTGTACTTCGATCCTGAGGCGCCGGCACCGATGAACATTGTTAATATGAACAATAAGTGGCACTGAGGCCGTGCGACGCCTTTTTGGGGGGCGGGGTGTAATCTTTAAAATATACCTGTATACCTGTGTAATATACTGGGGTAGAGTTATGTGGGAGTTATCTGTACCCACTAAAACCATCTCGGAGGGGTCACCTTCCGTGTATTGGGAAGGTCTCCTCGATCTCCTACGGGACGCAGCGGTGACCTAACGGCGAGCCTAACGAAAGAAAATATATTTCGAAGACGTGTGAAGTCCGCCAATCGCGTGGTGGTTTACGCTCTAACACTTTCTCTACAGATGAGGTCCAAGCACAGCAGTGGGATTAATATTTTTACTTTACCTTATATGGCGCACGGATGGGTCGGCACAACCGGCGATGTCCCACCAGTTTCCGGTAACAAGGCAATCTCAGTCCCAAAGTGGTTACAAACGCATTCTGAATATTCCTTGAAGATATATTTGTTTACAAATTACCGTCAGGTGAACTGCCCTCGTGTGTCACCACCCTAATATTATAAAAAAAAAGGTTTCGTACAGCTCAAGATTAACAGAAGTTCCGTATTTCCATTCCGGGAACCGACCAGGGGTGATATCGCATGTATGTTATTTTTTTTATTGAATAGAAAGTATCAAACTCGCACACAGTTCACCTGATGGCAAGTGACTCCTGCGGCCTACGACATCTACATTCATCCTTGACAAGGAATCATAATGCAGATGCGTTGTCACCCTTGACGACTGAGATGGAATGCCTCGTCACCAGTCTCAATAAAGGTCTCCGGATCCCTGCACTCACCGGTCAAAAAACGGCAGCATTATGCTGCTATTTGACGCTGGTATTCTGTGAGAGCGCGGTCCTACCTTGGTCTAGTTGACCCATTCATTCTGCAGCTAGAAACCAACCGCAGCGTAGCTCTACCACATGTTAAAACTTAATAACAACTTTTCTTTTTTCAGAGTATGGCATTATTGAAGGACCATATGTGGGTCCACACCGGTGAGAAGAGGTTCAAATGTTCCAGTTGCGATAAGAGCTTTACACAGAAGAGCAACCTGGTGTTCCATCTGAGGGTCCACAGCGCACAGCGGCCCAGCTACGAGTGTCCATTGTGTGGCAAGCATTTTGCATTCTTCAACAATCGAAGACGGCACATGTTTGTGAGTTTTTTTTGGAATACTTCATAATCTATTCCCGAATCGGTGAAACCTGGTGAAACGTAGATCCTCGAATTTGCTTTAGGTGTGACCAACATTTTTTTTAAATTATTATTTTAAGTTCTCGATTGATAATTATTAGGCTTAGTTGGATTTGTTAAACGAAATGTTAGAAGATGAATCAAAGAAATGATTAAAAAAAAACAACGGGGGGGGGGGGGGGTTTAAGCATTTTTATTCGAATGCAAATTAGAAGAAACTAGAAATTAGTTGTAGAGTCGTAATAATATTTTTATAGTGTCCTCATTACTAATTAATTAGTTTATGATAGATACGTATTGGTCAATAATTAGGATTATGTAGCTCCTGAAAACACGTGTTTCTGACTTATTATTACCCGAGTTTACTTGGGTTTGTTCACAAACAATATATGTATATATATATACACACATTATTTTAAGCATAATAATAATAAACGCGCCTTTTAGCTATTGTGTGGCTCTACTAAGACATGCTTTTCAATTATATTAAGAATATGGTCGCACATTTTTAGTTTGATATTTAACCGTTGTCCGTTTTCACTACACGACCGCGCGGTACGGTTAATACTGGGGATCGAACTCTGTGCTCACTGCGACTTCCGTTAAGTGTTAGCGTAATGGTAATTGAAAACACTGAAGAACTGCGATTATATAAAAAATGATGACAAAAAATAAATTCGCCATTACACTAACCACGCTGGTTTATGTTTGTAATTTTAATTGTTCTTGGTAAACATAATTATTATATATTATACGACACAAAAATAAAATACTTAAAATTTACATCAGTATAATGGCTTACATTTCGCGTCCATAGATGTCGCTGCACAGAATAAAATCGTGCTATCAAAAGACTGCTCGAGGAAGTATAGGTAGGTAGCGCGCTCGATGTTGGGTCATAACCAGTAATTGGGTATAATCCGAACACTCATCAAACTATTTTTAATATGCGGTTTCTGTGGTCTGGTGCAGATAACCGTTTATTGTAATTCGTATTATATGTATATACAGGTGTCCTAAAATTCTTTCATTTTGCCGTAAAATAAAGAACCTAACAAGAACTTGTGTGAACCAAAAACATTTTAACTGAGGAAAATGGGTTAGCAAAAACTACCTTTTTTTTATCGGGGGGGGGAGAACTTCGAAAGATACCCCTGCCTCCTGGGGGAGAGACAGGGTTATGTGGTATTTCTAACCACTAAAACCCCCCCGGTGGCCATCCTCAGTGCATTTGGAGGGGATCCAGGACCTCCGGTGGAACGCACCGGTGCCCCTCTGCACAGTGCCTTAGCACGTCCCAGGGGAGGTCAAGCCTCCCCTAGCACCTCGCTGTGCTACGGCAACTCGAGACCACTTCGAGTTGCCGTCCTCCCCGGGTCCGTCATTTTAGATTCCTGATTACATGCGGCCAACTTTTTATTTTTTTTAAATTTTTTTTAAAGGAGGGCTTTTCAAAGTCGACAAATTTTGAAAATTTTATATTCATAGTCTAACAAATTAGTCTTAATTCTAGGAAACTCGGGGCAATTGTGTCATTATTTTTGACTGTCATTCAGATATGTTATTTACGGTTATGGTTCCAAAGTTTAAATGAACAAAAATAATAAAAATTAACCACAATAACCGAAAAATGATTACAGTTTGATCAAATTTCTAGGTTTTTCTTAAAATGCCCATAATTTTCAAACTGCATGCATTGGTTAGATTTCATTTTCTCATGATGGTTACGATCAATCCTGTCACCCCGTTTCGGCTTGACGTCTAGTTCTGGGATATCCTATATAATTATATTATAATATCATTTCTATGTATGTACATGTATATATATGTATATTAGGGATGGATCGTATCGCTTTTTTTTAAAATCGTATCTGAATCAGATTTCGACTTTCAATACTAGATTTCAAAACTATATATTCTAATATCTAGATATTTTAGGTTCGCGTATCCATCTTAGATTTATAAATCTAAACTGATACACGGTTTAAATAGGACACCACGATATCGGTTTCGATACAATTTCGTATTGTAGATATAATTAATAGGAATATATTGTTTTAAGTAAATGTCTGCGGTTGGGCGGGCAATTCATTTTTTTTACTACATATTGTAATTAATATTTTAAATTCTTAATTTCTCATTCTACACACATGCAAACATTTACTTTAATGTCCATGACATAACTTCCCTTTATACTTCTTCCAGACTGGCTGCTTTGTTTTATATTATAAATTGAATGTTTAATCTACTATAGAGTTAGCTATAGAGATCACCACAAACCCGACATCTTGCTTTTTTTATCAGAGTCGTTTATTTTCTTAAATTAGTCCCAAACGACACTAACATTTTTAATATTTACAACAGAAATTAATATCTAACTAAGACAAAAAGTTTTATATCTGTACACTTTTACAATTATTAACACAATTGAAATAAATAATATTATTATTTTTTAATTATTTCTATAGAAAGTCTATTAAATTAGAACAATTTATAACGTCTATAACAATAATATTTTAAATTTTAATTTCTCATTCTACACACATGCAAACATTTACTTTAATGTCCATGACATAACTTCCCTTTATACTTCTTCCAGACTGGCTGCTTTGTTTTATATTATAAATTGAATGTTTAATCTACTATAGAGTTAGCTATAGAGATCACCACAAACCCGACATCTTGCTTTTTTTATCAGAGTCGTGTATTTTATTAAATTAGTCCCAAACGACACTAACATTTTTAATATTTACAACAGAAATTAATATCTAACTAAGACAAAAAGTTTTATATCTGTACACTTTTACAATTATTAACACAATTGAAATAAATAATATTATTATTTTTTTAATTATTTCTATAGAAAGTCTATTAAATTAGAACAATTTATAACGTCTATAACAATAATATTTTTAAATTTTAAACCGCGGAGTAAATTAAGCAGAACTTTATGTTATTTGAAACTAAGCTTTATTTCCGTAACGTTGGAATTGAAAATGACAGTCCATGACAGTGACATAAAATCCGTCCTTAAATCTGTCACTACAATATCAGATTTAGGATTTCATGCAGTAAATTGCGATGCGATGGATATTGCCTTACCGCTCTAGTGCAATATCTGTCCCGTACGGCCGATGCGTATCGTATCGCGTAGGTACGATAGGAAATATCTAGATATTGTAATACATAGATTTCGAACAAGCCCGTAAGCGGCTTTTAGATATTGTATCAATATATAGTTTTCGTGTCTATATATGATTTGTATTGCCCACCTCTAATGTATATATATATATATATATATATATATATATATATATATATATATATATATATATATATATATATATATATATATATATATATATATATATATGTATAACGAAGGAGAAACACGATTTATATACGTCACCGTTTTCAATATTAAACACGAGCATCGCGCGCGCGCAGCATAAGCAACACGAAACATCTATTTGCATTTAATTATTAACTCCAAGTATAACAATAAAAATGATTATGACACTTACAGGGCTTCGCTCTTAGGCTGAGATTTATAAAGCGTTCTTGAGTTTTGCTTAGGTGTTAAACTTCCGTAAGTTTAAAACATTCTTTTCAATTAGTTCCAGAGCATCTTAAAATATTACCAGGAGCATGTAAGTATTCGGTAAGTCAAAGATCTGGTGACTTTGGCTATGCTAAACATAAGCTGAGGTTAGGACTATAAATTTCATTCCCTACTCAACTCGTAGGCTAAGTCTAAGTGCGCTTTATAAATTTCAACAATGCTCGGACATTCCGAACGCGTCGTCCCCCATATTCAAAATGGCGGAGGTACTTTTTAAATCAATCATAACATTTAGATTCAATATCATAACTCTCATGTCATGTCATGGAAGTACGCGTGTACAGTAAGTAACTAATCTTAATATAAATTCTTCAACTTAAATCTTAGTTAATAACACTATACTAAATGTTTTCTGTTTTAACTTACGAATATTAACGTCTTTACCTAAATCGATTGAAATAAACGATACAAACGAACAGAATACAGATTAGCTTCCATTAATAATAATTTAGATTCAATATCATAACTCTCATGTGGAAGTACGCGTGTACAGTAAGTAACTAATCTTAATATAAATTCTTAATTGATGTTAAATCCTTAGTTTAAACTGTCTTCAACTTAAATCTTAGTTATAACACCATACTAAATGTTTTCTGTTTTAACTTACTTATATAATGCGTTTTAATCCCTCGTCACCTTTGGACCCCTGGATCCTTATAGAGAAACACAGCAGCTCGTTACTGCGAAACGAGGTTCCGCGCCTCCTTATGAGGGGCCCTCGGATTGTATCATCGCCCCCCTCTGTCATCGTCGACCTTCTCCGTCCGCAGGGGTCGCAGTGCAGTGGTGACCAATAGCAATACTCACTACAAAACAAAATTAAAACAATCGCCCACCGTCTTCAGATCCACACGGGGCTGAAGCCGTTCCGCTGCGACACCTGTGGCAAGTGCTTCACCACGGCCGGAGAGCAGCGGGCGCACGTGCAGCATGTCCACCTGAAGAAGCCCTGGCCCAAGCGCGCCCGCTCGCGCCGCGACTGGCACAAGGCGCAGCTGTAAAGTAAACCAACACCCTGTATATATAAATCCCATAGACCTTATCTCTAAACCAGAGGTTCCCAGACTTTTTTTCTCATCGACCACTTTCAAAATTTAGCTGGTAACGGTGGGGGTCCACCGTTCGACGCAGCTACATTTCTACCATATTCCCAAAAACGAAAAATGTGGAATATGCAAGTTTTTACAAGTAACACTCGCTGTGCTTCTTAAAATATTATCTGCCTACATTGACAGGTGAAGTCTAGCCAACATTTTAGTTCTTCACTATCAAAAATTATTTTGACACGCCAACGTAGCCCCCGTCGAGTCTCCCGTGGACCCCTGCGGGTCTAAGGAACTAAGGCTCTATAGTGTTAGAGTACAGTCCTCTGCAGATTCGTGGACATCTAGATATTCACGTTTCCTCACGATGCTTTCCTTCAGCACGTGATATATCAGCTGATCTTCCACTAGTCTCATCTTGTGAAGGGAACGCGACGCCACCCCTGGGATGCGCTACGGCAACAACGTGGACAGGCTTCGGTTCCGTAGCTGATCTCGGCGCCTATCCCGATGCTCTGCAGATGATATCCAAGGTGGTTTTTGCTTAGAAGTTCCACATGATCTCTTTCTTATAGATTTTTTTAGATAAAATTGCTATTAACAAACTAAGCTGAACATGTTTGTGCCAGGAGATGGTTCAGACAATAGTGTTATGGTGGATTCGTACCTACGACCTTAAGTTTCGCAGACCATACCCTGAACCATCAGGTTATAGACGCTTCAAAATATATAGTAATTCTATTTATTTTTTCCAGGTCACAGTCAATGGCGTTTGCAGGGTACCCGACACCGCTGCGTTGTTTAGCTTCTAGTCTTGGTGTATTAAACAAACACAGTTTGATATGTCGTGGGTATTTTTCTTATATTAATGGTGACAAACTGGCACACAGCTCACCTGTGCAAGTTATGACAGCGGCCCGTGACCTGTACATCGAATCTCATCCTTCCTCAGCAAAGATTCAGTATCCACATGCGTCATCACCCCTAAGGGTTGGAATTGAGTATGGGTAATTTTTATATAATATTAACGGTGACGAACTGGCACACAGATCAACTGATGGCGAGTGATGAATGCGGCCTACGATATCTACATTAATCTTAAACCAAAATATAAGATGCATATATGTGGTCACCCAATATATATATATATATATATATATATATATATATATATATATATATATATATATATAATAGGTGTTTACCTTTGAAATTGCCATTTTGTATGAAATAAGTTAAAGTATTTTTCAAACTTTTTTGTTTCGATTATTCAAAGTGGTGATTACTTTGTATGTGTACCATGTAATCGATGGATTGATTGATGCCCTTCTTGTAAAAATCAGCTGGACGGGAGGCAACAAACTCTTCAAAGGTATTTTTACTGCCTCTCGGGAATTGAATTTTTTTCCCGCTAAAAAGTTGTCCTAAAAAGTGTAAGTCCTAAAAGTTGTGTTTGATAGTCGGTGGGTGTAAGGTCTGGTGAGTACGGTGGACGAGGAAAAGCTTCCAATCCCAACTTTTGCAGCTTGGAGACTGTCTGTTGTGCACTATGGGGTCGCGCGTTGTCGTTTTGGAGCAGATGTGCGAGCTTCTCCATCATTGTCTTCAGTTCTTCACAGTACACATCTGCAGTAATGCTCATGCCGTTTGGTGAAAACTGATGAATCACACCGGCACTAGACCACCAAGCAGTGACCATTAACTTTCTAGAGGTCATTTTTCGTTCAGGGCATTGCTTTGGTGTTGAACCAGGATCTTGCTGAGCGCTTTCGATTGTCGAACAGAATCCACTTTCCGTCGCACGTAACAATTCGGTTCAAAATTCTTTCATTTCTGTGCCTGTTGGGCAGGTCTCAACGCATACGTTGCGCTGGCGACCGTTGAGTTCGTGGGGCACCCATCTATCAAGCTTTTTACCTTGCCAATTTATCGCAAATGGACCAATATTGTTTTGATGTTAACATCAAAAGCTGCTGCTAGCTCGGCTGTAGATTGAGTATCATCAGCTTCCACGATCCCCTTTAATTCATCATTGTTGACCAAAGTGTCCGGACGGCCACGAAGTTCATTTGCAAATCAAAATTTCCATAACGGAACCGGGCAAACCATTAAAGGGTTGTGCGTTCCTTTGTAAACTTTGTTGATGTTACGTGCCGTTTGTGTCACGTTGATACCACGACGGAACTCGTATTCCATAATAATACGAACTTTTAAAGTATCCATTATGACGAAAAATGTTCAAACGTAATGAAAATACAAAGCTAATCAATAAACAAAAGACCGACTTTGTAAAAAGAATGTCATGTTTTCAAAATAAAATTAATTTGAATAATTCACAGCCAATCAAAACTTTTTTTTGGTTTGAAATGGCCAATAATGAAGAACGGCAATTTCATAAGTAAAGACCATATTTATATATGCTGTGAAGTGAAGCATTTTCTGTCCTCAAGGGTGACAATGGATCTTGATTCCTTGTCGAGGATACGTATAGAGCGTCATCACTATTCTGCGAAGTGTGCTCATTTGTCACACCCTCAGTTATGAAATATGTCATTATTCTGTCCAAATTTTGGTGATAAGGTTATCCCTTACCCCTCGCGCCAATTCTTTCCTGCAGATCTACATTATAAATAAATATATTTGTGTATTTGTTAGTGTGAATGCAATTTGTTTCCTAATCGAAGGTATGAAGTCCTCGATACGATTGCCTGGTGAATTGGTTTAAGGGTTATTGACATTGTTGAAATATGAACGCATCCGCCATGCTATATTTTATCTATGGTTGGTCATAGATGTTGTTTTACTCTGTTCTGCTGTTGTAAACTTTTTTCGTTATAAATATTTCGTGTCTCATTGTAACATCGTTCTGTTTATTTTTTATATTTCATCAGTTTAGGCCTAGCTAATCTATAAACCCTAGTTACAGGTGACGAGGCATTCCAACTTAATCCTTAGGGCGGCAGTCATGACTTATCGTTATATAAACTGTGTGCTCGTTTGTCACACTTGATATAAAATTAAAAAAAATCGTTTCGATCCATGCTATGATTATGTTATTACTACGGGCAAGGCGCTAAAAGGAAACAATTGCTTGTCTGAAGCAAGCGTTCCTGGTTTTTTTTTAATTACCAATGTCTATGACACACACTCTGTCCAAGTTTACCTTTGTCTATGGTATACACTCGCTCTCTGCAACTTAAGGCTGATTTTATTTCTGTGTGTGTGTGTGTGTTTGTGTGTACGTACTGTTTGTATATAAATAAGCTTTCTAAAAACCATTACTTGGTTAGCAATAATTTATTTATTATCTAATAGAATTAAGTTTTATTTTGTAACAGAAACACTGGAATATATTGATTTATATACAATGTTGTTGTTTTTTTTAATTTTTCGTATGTAATCGACGAACGGCAGATATTTCTTACCAGACATCGATTGCGTAGGGCAGGGGGTTCCCAGACTTTTTTTCTCATAAAAATAAAAAATATTTCACACATACGTACGTGCCTTTTTGATATTGTGTGGCTCTACTAAGACATGTTTTTCAATTATATTAAGAATATGGTCGCACATTTTTAGTTTGATATTTAACCGTTGTCCGTTTTCACTACACGACTGCGCGGTACAGTTAATACTGGGAATCGAACCATGTGCTTACTGCGACTTCCGTTAAGTGTTAGCGTAAGGGTAATTGAAAACACTGAAGAACTGCGTTTTTATAAAAAATGATGACAAAAAATAAATTCACCATTACACTAACCACGCTGGTTAATGTTTGTAATTTTAATTATTCTTGGTAATCATAATTATTAAATATTATGCGAAACAAAAATAAAATCCTTCCAATGTACATCAGTATAATGGTTTACATTTCGCGTCAATAGATGTCACTGTACAGAATAAAATCGTGCTATCAAAAGACTGCGCGAGGAAGTATAGGTGGGTGGCGCGCTCAATGTTGGGTCGTCACCAGTAATAAGGTAGAATCCGATTTCTACACTTACCATACTATTTTTCATACGCGGTGCCTGTGCTCTGGTGCAGGTTACCGTAAATTATAAATATATATTAAAATAAATTAATCTTTATACCGTAATATGATTTCTCAGTTCATATATAAATATAATAATAATTATTTATTAATACTGTACTCAATGTCACCCACGGGTATCTAACGTGGAGTTTGTCCGGCAGTGCCGTCCCCTAAATGCTGAATTGGTTAACTTTGTAATTAGTATTTAGATAATGAAGAATGATCGACAATCCTTCATCACAGCCGCCGCCTATCCATAGTCCGCTGCTTATGCTTGTTGAAAAAGTATTGATGTATCGATATTTTTAATTCAATATATCGATAAAAAAAATCCAACATCGCAAATTGAATCAGATTTTTTTTCTATTTTTTTAATTAAATTCACTAGAATCCAAAACAGTAAAGGATAGAGGAACGAACGGAAAAAAGTAACTGTATTAGGAACTACAAGGAATTTATTGGTAACTAACACTATTGTATTGTATTATGTTTGCATCTTTATTTTGTATGTTTATTCTATTTATGTATTTTATATCTATATTTGTATGTATGTATTATTTACTTGTATATTTTATATATCAATTTATTAACCAATCTTCATGGAAGGCAATTTTATATTTTAATAATCCTAGTGTAAGGCGTTATAACAACAGAAAGGTGCACCGAATAACACAAAAAAAACCGTGTCCCTATTTTAATAGGGTGACCATGGTATCGAATATAAACAAACAAAAATTAAGCATTTTTATTCGAATGAAAATTAGGAGAAACTATAAATTAGTTGTAGAGTCGTAATAATATTTTTATAGTGTCCTCATTACTGATTAATTTGTTTATGATAGATACGTATTGGTCAATAATTAGGATTATGTAGCTCCTGAAAACACGTGTTTCTTACTTATTATTACCCGAGTTTACTTGGGTTTGTTCACAAACAATATATGTATATATATACACACATATTATTAGAGTACGGGTAACTGATAACATTAAAGAACTGCGTTTATATAAAAAATGATTACAAAAATAAATTCCATTACACTAACCACGCTGGTTTATGTTTGTAATTTTAATTATTATATATTATGCGACACAAAAATAAAATACTTAAAATTTACATCAGTATAATGGTTTACATTTCGCGTCAATAGATGACACTGTACGGAATAAAATCGTGCTATCAAAAGACTGTGCGAGGAAGTATAGGTGGGTGGCGCGCTCAATGTTGGGTCATAACCAGTAATTGGGTATAATCCGAACACTCATCAAACTATTTTTAAAATGCGGTTTCTGTGGTTTGGTGCAGATAACCGTTTATTGTAATTCAAATTATATGTATATACAGGTGTCCTAAAATTCTTTAATTTTCCCGTAAAATTAAGAACCTAACAAGAACTTGTGTAAACCAAAAACATTTTAACTGAGTAAAATGGGTTAGCAAAAATTACCTTTTTTTTATCGAGCTTCGAAAGATACCCTGCCTCCTGGGGGAGAGACAGGGTTATGTGGTATTTCTAACCACTAAAACCCCCCGGTGGCCATCCTCAGTGCATTCGGAGGGGCTCCAGGACCTTCGGTGGAACGCACCGGTGCCCCTCTGCACAGTGCCTTAGCACGTCCTCCCCTAGCACCTCGCTGTGCTACGGAACTCGAGACTACTTCGAGTTGCCGTCCTCCCCGGGTCCGTCATTTTAGATTCCTGTTTACATGCGGCCAACTTTTAATGGCACTTGCCTAGGCGCTCTAGTACATTTTATTTTAAAGGAGGGCCTTTCAAAGTCAACGATCGAATCTCATCCTTCCTCAGCAAAGATTCAGTATCCACATGCGTCATCACCCCTAAGGGTTGGGATTGAGTATGGGTAATTTTTATATAATATTAACGGTGACGAACTGGCACACAGCTCAACTGATGGCGAGTGATGAATGCGGCCTACGATATCTACATTAATCTTAAACCAAAATATAAGATGCATATATGTGGTCACCCCGAATACTAAAATGGAATAACTCACCATTCAAACAGCAGCGTCGTAAAGGTATTCTGTGGAGAGACGTATTTCCGCCGACCCATTTAGCTCAGACAGATATATATATTATATATTTTGATATATATATTTTATTTCTGTTATTCCAAGTGGTGATTACTTTGTATGTGTACCATGTAATTGATGGATTGATTGATGCCCTTCTTGTAAAAATCAGCTGGACGGGAGGCAACAAACTCTTCAAAGGAATTTTTTACTGCCCCTCGGGAATTGAATTTTTTTCCCGCTAAAAAGTTGTCCTAAAAAATTTAAAAAGTTTTGTTTGATAGTCGGTGAGTGTAAGGTCTGGTGAGTACGGTGGATGAGGCAGAGCTTCCAATCCCAACTTTTGCAGCTTGGAGACTGTCTGTTGTGCAGTATGGGGTCGCGCGTTGTCGTTTTGGAGCAGATGTGCGAGCTTCTCCATCATTGTCGTCAGTTCTTCACAGTACACATCTGCAGTAATGCTCATGCCGTTTGGTAAAAACTGATGAATCACACCGGCACTAGACCACCAAGCAGTGACCATTAACTTTCTAGAGGTCATTTTTCGTTCAGGGCATTGCTTTGGTGTTGAACCAGGATCTTGCTGAGCGCTTTCGATTGTCGAACAGAATCCACTTTCCGTCGCACGTAACAATTCGGTTCAAAATTCTTTCATTTCTGTGCCTGTTGGGCAGGTCTCAACGCATACGTTGCGCTGGCGACCGTTGAGTTCGTGGGGCACCCATCTATCAAGCTTTTTACCTTGCCAATTTATCGCAAATGGACCAATATTGTTTTGATGATAACATCAAAAGCTGCTGCTAGCTCGGCTGTAGATTGAGTATCATCAGCTTCCACGATCCCCTTTAATTCATCATTGTTGACCAAAGTGTCCGGACGGCCACGAAGTTCATTTTCAAATCAAAATTTCCATAACGGAACCGGGCAAACCATTAAAGGGTTGTGCGTTCCTTTGTACACGTTTTTGATATTACGTGCCGTTTGTGTCGCGTTGATACCACGACGGAACTCGTATTCCATAATAATACGAACTTTTAAAGTATCCATTATGACGAAAAATGTTCAAACGTAATGAAAATACAAAGCTAATCAATAAACAAAAGACCGACTTTGTAAAAAGAATGTCATGTTTTCAAAATAAAATTAATTTGAATAATTCACAGCCAATCAAAACTTTTTTTTGGTTTGAAATGGCCAATACTGAAGAACGGCAATTTCATAAGTAAAGACCATATTTATATATGCTGTGAAGAGAAGCATTTTCTGTCCTCAAGGGTGACAATGGATCTTGATTCCTTGTCGAGGATACGTATAGAGCGTCATCACGATTCTGCGAAGTGTGCTTATTTGTCACACCCTCAGTTATGAAATATGCCATTATTCTGTCCAAATTTTGGTGATAAGGTTTTCCTTCACCCCTCGCGCCGATTCATTCCTGCAGATCTACATTGTAAATATATATATTTGTGTATCCACTAGTGTAGTAATATCCTGTTTGTGTGAATGCAATTTGTTTCCTAATCGAAGGTATGAAGTCGTCGATACGATTGCCTGGTGAATTGGTTTAAGGGTTATTGACATTGTTGAAATATGAACGCATCCGCCATGCTATATTTATCTATGGTTGGTCATAAATGTTGTTTTACTCTGTTCTGGTGTTGTAAACTTTTTTCATAATAAATATTTCGTGTCTCATTGTAACATCGTTCTGTTTATTTTTTATATTTCATCAGTTTAGGCCTAGCTAATCTATAAACCCTAGTTACAGGTGACGAGGCATTCCAACTTAATCCTTAGGGCGGCAGTCATGACTTATCGTTATATAAACTGTGTGCTCGTTTGTCACACTTGATATAAAATTAAAAAAAATCGTTTCGATCCATGCTATGATTATGTTATTACTACGGGCAAGGCGCTAAAAGGAAACAATTGCTTATCTGATGCAAGCGTTCCTGGTTTTTTTAATTACCAATGTCTATGACACACACTCTGTCCAAGTTTACCTTTGTCTATGGTATACACTCGCTCTCTGCAACTTAAGGCTGATTTTATTTCTGTGTGTGTGTGTGTGTTTGTGTGTACGTACTGTTTGTATATAAATAAGCTTTCTAAAAACCATTACTTGGTTAGCAATAATTTATTTATTATCTAATAGAATTAAGTTTTATTTTGTAACAGAAACACTGGAATATATTGATTTATATACAATGTTGTTGTTTTTCTTAATTTTTCGTATGTAACCGACGAACGGCAGATATTTCTTACCAGACATGGTTTGCGTAGGGCTGAGGGTTCCCAGACTTTTTTTCTCATAAAAATAAAAAATATTTTACACATATGTTTAGCTATTGTGTGGCTCCACTAAGACATGTTTTGCAATTAAATTAAGAATAAGGTCGCACATTTTTAGTTTGATATTTAACCGTTATCCGTTTTCACGGGCGCGAGGTACAGTTAATACTGGGAATCGAACTCAGTGCTCACTGCGACTTCCGTTAAGTGTTAGCGTAAGGGTAATTGAAAACACTGAAGAACTGCGTTTATATAAAAATGACAAAAAATAAATTCACTAAAACACTTAAAATTTACATCAGTATAATAGTTTACATTTCGCGTCAATAGATGTCGCTGCACAGAATAAAATCGTGCTATCAAAAGACTGCGCGAGGAAGTATAGGTAGGTGGCGCGCTCAATGTTGGGTCGTCACCAGTACTAAGGTAGAATCTGATTTCTACTCCATACTATTTTTCATACGCGGTGCCTGTGCTCTGGTGCAGGTTACCGTAAATTATAAATATGTATTAAATTAAATTAATTATTATACTTTAATATGATTTCTCAGTTCATATATAAATATAATAATTATTATTTATTAATTATGTGCGGCAATGTCACCCACGGATAACTAACGTGGAGGTTGTCCAGGAGTGCCGTCGCCTAAATGCTGAATTGGTTAACTTTGTAATTAGTATTTAGATAATGAAGAATGATCGACAATCTTCATCACAGCCGCCGCCTATCCATAGACCGCTGCTTATGCTTGTTGAAAAAGTATTGATGTATCGATATTTTTAATTCAATATATCGATAAAAAAAATCCAACATCGCAAACTGAATCAGATTTTTTTTCTATTTTTTTAATTAAATTCACTAGAATCCAAAACAGTAAAGGATAGAGGAACCAACGGAAAAAAGTAACTGTATTAGGAACTACAAGGAATTTATTGGTAACTAACACTATTGTATTGTATTATGTATGCATCTTTATTTTGTATGTTTATTCTATTTATGTATTTTATATCTATATATGTATGTATGTATTATTTACTTGAATATTTTATATATCAATTTATTAAACAATCTTCATGGAAGGAAATTTTATATTTTAATAATCCGGCCAGTGTTAGGCGTTATAACAACAGAAAGGTGCACCGAATAACACAAAAAAAACCATGTCCCTTTTTTAATAGGGTGACCATGGTATCGAATATAAACAAACAAAAATTATAATAGTAGTACAAGTAATGGAAATAGAACATAAAATGTATAGGCTTGCACGTAGAGTTAATACAAAAACTTTTCATTAAATATACATAGTGTACACCATGGAATTAGCGAATACTAATTTCTCATGGTTACCTTACTAAGTTTTCAATGTGAAAGTGACATACTCCTGAAAAGGTGAGTCTTTCTCGGAATGTAAACCTATTTTGTCTATGCTCATTACAAAAATGATAATTAAATATACCCTATAATAAGGTTACTTGTTTAGTTGCAAGTACGAAGGACTCCGTCCTATTGTATGTAGTACATATTACTTCTATTGTATTACTAAACACATAGATGTCACTGTCCCAAAATAAAGAACTGCCTTCAATACAACCCTCAATCACTTTCATCCTCAACAAAGGTTCAAGACGGTCATGCTGCCGCCAACCGGGTCTCTGCATCCTCAAAGTCACTCGTACAAAAAAATAACCATAGATTTCAGTAAAAAAACAACATTTTGATAAAAACGTTTAATGACATAGGAAATATAAAGTTAAAATAAACCTGTAAGAACTTTGTTGCCAATGTAATATTTATTATTATTATTTTAAGTTCTCGATTGATAATTATTAGGCTTGGTTGGATTTGTTAAGTGGAATGTTAGGAGTGAATCAAAGAAGTGATTAAAAAAAAACAATTCCATGGAAAGAAGAAGAGGGATAAAAATGCTTAAACCACCCCCCCGGGTGGTTTAAGCATTTTTATTCAAATGAAAATTAGGGGAAACTAGAAATTAGTTGTAGAGTCGTAATAATATTTTTATAGTGTCCTCATTACTGATTAATTTGTTTATGATAGATACGTATTGGTCAATAATAAGGATTATGTAGCTCCTGAAAACACGTGTTTCTGACTTATTATTACCCAAGTTTACTTGGGTTTGTTCACAAACAATATATGTATATATATACACACATTATTAGAGTAAGGGTAACTGATAACACTAAAGAACTGCGTTTATATAAAAAATGATGACAAAAAATAAATTCACCATTACACTAACCACGCAGGTTTATGTTTGTAATTTTAATTATTATATATTATGCGACACAAAAATAAAATCAATGTTGAGTCATAACCAGTAATTGGGTATAATCCGAACACTCATCGAACTATTTTTAAAATGCGGATTCTGTGGTTTGGTGCAGATAACCGTTTATTGTAATTCGTATTATATGTATATACAGGTCTCCTAAAATTCTTTCATTTTGCCGTAAAATTAAGAACCTCACAGTTCACCTCATGGATAGCCGAGGCTCTTGTGCTGGTTACCTATATATAGAGGTCTCGACTGAGTGCCATTAGCGCTCGGTCACCTCTCAACCCGGTGAAACTAAAAAAAGTAAAAGCCCTCGGGCTAACAGTGGTCTTCAGCCCGATGGCTTCGATCACCTCATGGTAAGCGACGATAGCGGCCAATTTGTTGTAATCCCACGTCACCTTTGGACCCCTCGATCCTTACAGCGAAACACAGCAGCTCGCTACTGCGAGACGAGGTTCCGTGCCTCCTTGCGAGGGGCCCTCGGATCTTATCATCGCCCCCCTCTGTTGCAATCTGTTGTTCAAAATGTCGCAAAATATGAAAGCATCCGCCATGCTATATTTTATCTATGGTTGGTCATAGATGTTGTTTTACTCTGTTCTGGTGTTGTAAACTTTTTTCATAATAAATATTTCGTGTCTCATTGTAACATCGTTCTGTTTATTTTTTATATTTCATCAGTATAGGCCTAGCTAATCTATAAACCCTAGTTACAGGTGACGAGGCATTCCAACTTAATCCTTAGGGCGGCAGTCATAACTAATCGTTATATAAACTGTGTGCTCGTTTGTCACACTTGATATAAAATAAAAAAAAATCGTTTCGTTCCATGCTATGATTATGTTATTACTACGGGCAAGGCGCTAAAAGGAAACAATTGCTCGTCTGAAGCAAGCGTTCCTGGTTTTTTTTTAATTACCAATGTCTATGACACACTCTGTCCAAGTTTACCTTTGTCTATGGTATACACTCGCTCTCTGCAACTTAAGGCTGATTTTATTTCTGTGTGTGTGTGTGTTTGTGTGTACGTACTGTTTGTATATAAATAAGCTTTCTAAAAACCATTACTTGGTTAGCAATAATTTATTTATTATCTAATAGAATTAAGTTTTATTTTGTAACAGAAACACTGGAATATATTGATTTATATACAATGTTGTTGTTTTTCTTAATTTTCCGTATGTAACCGACGAACGGCAGATATTTCTTACCAGACATGGTTTGCGTAGGGCTGAGGGTTCCCAGACTGTTTTCTCATAAAAATAAAAAATATTTTACACATATGTTTAGCTATTGTGTGGCTCCACTAAGACATGTTTTGCAATTAAATTAAGAATATGGTCGCACATTTTTAGTTTGATATTTAACCGTTGTCCGTTTTCACTACACGACCGCGCGATACAGTTAATACTGGGAATCGAACTCAGTGCTCACTGCGACTTCCGTTAAGTGTTAGCGTAAGGGTAACTGATAACACTGAAGAACTGCGTTTTTATAAAAAATTATGACAAAAAATAAATTCACTAAAACACTTAAAATTTACATCAGTATAATGGTTTACATTTCGCGTCAATAGATGTCGCTGCACAGAATAAAATCGTGCTATCAAAAGACTGCGCGAGGAAGTATAGGTAGGTAGCGCGCTCAATGTTGGGTCGTCACCAGTAATAAGGTAGAATCCGATTTCTACACTTACCATACTATTTTTCATACGCGGTGCCTGTGCTCTGGTGCAGGTTACCGTAAATTATAAATATATATTAAAATAAATTAATCTTTATACCGTAATATGATTTCTCAGTTCATATATAAATATAATAATTATTATTTATTAATACTGTACTCAATGTCACCCACGGGTATCTAACGTGGAGTTTGTCCAGGAGTGCCGTCCCCTAAATGCTGAATTGGTTTACTTTGTAATTAGTATTTAGATAATGAAGAATGATCGACAATCTTCATCACAGCCGCCGCCTATCCATAGACCGCTGCTTATGCTTGTTGAAAAAGTATTGATGTATTGATATTTTTAATTCAATATATCGATAAAAAAAAATCCAACATCGCAAATTGAATCAGATTTTTTTTCTATTTTTTTAACTAAATTCACTAGAATCCAAAACAGTAAAGGATAGAGGAACGAACGGAAAAAAGTAACTGTATTAGGAACTACAAGGAATTTATTGGTAACTAACACTATCGTATTGTATTATGTTTGCATCTTTATTTTGTATGTTTATTCTATTTATGTATTTTATATCTATATATGTATGTATGTATTATTTACTTGTATATTTTATATATCAATTTATTAAACAGTCTTCATGGAAGGAAATTTTATATTTTAATAATCCTGCCAGTGTTAGGCGTTATAACAACAGAAAGGCGCACCGAATAACACAAAAAAAACCATGTCCCTTTTTAATAGGGTGACCATGGTATCGAATATAAATAAACAAAAATTATAATAGTAGTACAAGTAATGGAAATAGAAGATAAAATGTAAAAAAAAATGTATAGGCTTGCACGTAGAGTTAATACAAAAACTTTACATTAAATATACAAAGTGTATATCATGGAATTAGCGAATACTAATTTCTCATGGTTACCTTACTAAACTTTCAGTGCGACAGTGACATACTCCTGAAAAGGTGAGTCTCTCTCGGAATGTAAACCTATTTTGTCTATGCTCATTACAAAAATGATAATTAAATATACCCTATAATAAGGTTACTTGTTTAGTTGCAAGTACGAAGGACACCGTCCTGTTGTATGTAGTACATATTACTTCTATTGTATTACTAAACACATAGATGTCACTGTCCCTATCATTATTTTTGACTGTCATTCAGATATGTTATTTAGAGTTATAGTTCCAAAGTTTATATGAACAAAAATAATAAAAAATAACCACAATAACCGAAAAATGGTTACAGTTTGATCGAATTTCTAGGTTTTTCTTAAAATGCCCATAATTTTCAAACTGCATGCATTGGTTAGATTTCATTTTCTCATGATGGTGACGATCAATCCTGTCACCCCGTTTCGGCTTGACGTTGAGTTCTGGGATATCCTATATAATTATTTGATAATATAATTTCTATGTATGTACATGTATATATATGTATATTAGGGATGGATCGTATCGCTTTTTTTAAAATCGTATCTGAATCAGATTTCGACTTTCAATACTAGATTTCAAAACTATATATTCTAATATCTAGATATTTTAGGTTCGCGTATCCATCTTAGATTTATAAATCTCAACTGATACACGGTTTAAATAGGACACCACGATATCGGTTTCGATACAATTCCGCATTGTAGATATAATTAATAGGAATATATTGTTTTAAGTAAATGTCTGCGGTTGGGCGGGCAATTCATTTTTTTTACTACATATTGTAATTAATTTTTTTAATATTTTCATTTCTCATTCTACACACATGCAAACATTTACTTTAATGTCCATGACATAACTTCCCTTTATACTTCTTCCAGACTGGCTGCTTTGTTTTATATTATAAATTGAATGTTTAATCTGACAAAAAAACAAGGAATTTAAAATGACAGTCCATGACAGTGACATAAAATCCGTTCTTAAATCTGTCACTACAATATCAAATTTGGGTTTTATGCAGCAAATTGCGATGCGATGGATATTGCCTTACCGCTCTAGTGCAATATCTGTCCCGTACGGCCGATGCGTATCGTATCGCGTAGGTACGATAGGAAATATCTAGATATTGTAATACATAGATTTCGAACAAGCCAGTAAGCGATTTTTTAGATATTGTATCAATATATAGTTTTCGTGTCTATATATGATTTGTATTGCCCACCTCTAATGTGTATATATATATATATACATATATATATATATATATACACACATATATATATATATATACTGATTTTCATTTTTATTATATAAATATCTTCCTTTTAAATGAAAGAAATTTATATATAAAAGATTATATTTACACAAAAAAAGTGTGACAAGCTTGCACACAGTTCACCTCATGGATAGCCGAGGCTCTTGTGCTGGTTACCTATATATAGAGGTCTCGACTGAGTGCCATTAGCGCTCGGTCACCTCTCAACCCGGTGAAACTAAAAAGTAAAGCCCTCGGGCTAACAGTGGTCTTCAGCCCGATGGCTTCGATCACCTCATGGTAAGCGACGATAGCGGCCAATTCATTGTAATCCCACGTCACCTTTGGACCCCTCGATCCTTACAGCGAAACACAGCAGCTCGCTACTGCGAGACGAGGTTCCGTGCCTCCTTGCGAGGGGCCCTCGGATCTTATCATCGGCCCCCTCTGTCGCAATCTGTTGTTCAAAATGTCGCAAAATATGAACGCATCCGCCATGCTATATTTTATCTGTGGTTGGTCATAGATGGTGTTTTACTCTGTTCTGGTGTTGTAATCTTTTTACTATAATAAATATTTCGTGTCTCATTGTAACATCGTTCTGTTTATTTTTTATATTTCATCAGTTTAGGCCTAGCTTATCTATAAACCCTAGTTACAGGTGATGAGGCATTCCAACTTAATCCTTAGGGCGGCAGTCATAACTTATCGTATAACGATTTATATAAATGAACTATGTGCTCGTTTGTCACACTTGATATAAAATAAAAAAAATCGTTTCGATCCATGCCATGATTATGTTATTACTACGGGCAAGGCGCTAAAAGGAAACAATTGCTTGTCTGAAGCAAGCGTTCCTGGTTTTTTTTTAATTACCAATGTCTATGACACACACTCTGTCCAAGTTTACCTTTGTCTATGGTATACACTCGCTCTCTGCAACTTAAGGCTGATTTTATTTCTGTGTGTGTGTGTGTTTGTGTGTACGTACTGTTTGTATATAAATAAGCTTTCTAAAAACCATTACTTGGTTAGCAATAATTTATTTATTATCTATTAGAATTAAGTTTTATTTTGTAACAGAAACACTGGAATATATTGATTTATATACAATGTTGTTGTTTTTCTTAATTTTTCGTATGTAACCGACGAACGGCAGATATTTCTTACCAGACATCGATTGCGTAGGGCAGAGGGTTCCCAGACTTTTTTTCTCATAAAAATAAAAAATATTTCAAACATATGTACGTGCCTTTTAGCTATTGTGTGGCTCTACTAAGACATGTTTTTCAATTAAATTAAGAATATGGTCGCACATTTTTAGTTTGATATTTAACCGTTGTCCGTTTTCACTACACGACTGCGCGGTACAGTTAATACTGGGAATCGAACCATGTGCTTACTGCGACTTCCGTTAAGTGTTAGCGTAAGGGTAATTGAAAACACTGAAGAACTGCGTTTATATAAAAAAATGACAAAAAATAAATTCACTAAAACACTTAAAATTTACATCAGTATAATAGTTTACATTTCGCGTCAATAGATGTCGCTGCACAGAATAAAATCGTGCTATCAAAAGACTGCGCGAGGAAGTATAGGTAGGTGGCGCGCTCAATGTTGGGTCGTCACCAGTACTAAGGTAGAATCTGATTTCTACTCCATACTATTTTTCTTACGCGGTGCCTGTGCTCTGGTGCAGGTTACCGTAAATTATAAATATATATTAAAATAAATTAATCTTTATACCGTAATATGATTTCTCAGTTCATATATAAATATAATAATTATTATTTATTAATACTGTACTCAATGTCACCCACGGGTATCTAACGTGGAGTTTGTCCAGGAGTGCCGTCCCCTAAATGCTGAATTGGTTTACTTTGTAATTAGTATTTAGATAATGAAGAATGATCGACAATCTTCATCACAGCCGCCGCCTATCCATAGACCGCTGCTTATGCTTGTTGAAAAAGTATTGATGTATCGATATTTTTAATTCAATATATCGATAAAAAAAAATCCAACATCGCAAATTGAATCAGATTTTTTTTCTATTTTTTTAACTAAATTCACTAGAATCCAAAACAGTAAAGGATAGAGGAACGAACGGAAAAAAGTAACTGTATTAGGAACTACAAGGAATTTATTGGTAACTAACACTATTGTATTGTATTATGTATGCATCTTTATTTTGTATGTTTATTCTATTTATGTATTTTATATCTATATATGTATGTATGTATTATTTACTTGTATATTTTATATATCAATTTATTAACCAATCTTTATGGAAGGAAATTTTATATTTTAATAATCCTGCCAGTGTTAGGCGTTATAACAACAGAAAGGCGCACCGAATAACACAAAAAAAACCATGTCCCTTTTTTAATAGGGTGACCATGGTATCGAATATAAACAAACAAAAATTATAATAGTAGTACAAGTAATGGAAATAGAAGATAAAATGTAAAAAAAAATGTATAGGCTTGCACGTAGAGTTAATACAAAAACTTTACATTAAATATACAAAGTGTATATCATGGAATTAGCGAATACTAATTTCTCATGGTTACCTTACTAAACTTTCAGTGCGACAGTGACATACTCCTGAAAAGGTGAGTCTCTCTCGGAATGTAAACCTATTTTGTCTATGCTCATTACAAAAATGATAATTAAATATACCCTATAATAAGGTTACTTGTTTAGTTGCAAGTACGAAGGACACCGTCCTGTTGTATGTAGTACATATTACTTCTATTGTATTACTAAACACATAGATGTCACTGTCCCTATCATTATTTTTGACTGTCATTCAGATATGTTATTTAGAGTTATGGTTCCAAAGTTTATATGAACAAAAATAATAAAAAATAACCACAATAACCGAAAAATGGTTACAGTTTGATCGAATTTCTAGGTTTTTCTTAAAATGCACATAATTTTCAAACTGCATGCATTGGTTAGATTTCATTTTCTCATGATGGTGACGATCAATCCTGTCACCCCGTTTCGGCTTGACGTTGAGTTCTGGGATATCCTATATAATTATTTGATAATATAATTTCTATGTATGTACATGTATATATATGTATATTAGGGATGGATCGTATCGCTTTTTTTAAAATCGTATCTGAATCAGATTTCGACTTTCAATACTAGATTTCAAAACTATATATTCTAATATCTAGATATTTTAGGTTCGCGTATCCATCTTAGATTTATATATCTAAACTGATACACGGTTTAAATAGGACACCACGATATCGGTTTCGATACAATTCCGCATTGTAGATATAATTAATAGGAATATATTGTTTTAAGTAAATGTCTGCGGTTGGGCGGGCAATTCATTGTTTTTACTACATATTGTAATTTATTTTTTTTATTTCTCATTCTACACACATGCAAACATTTACTTTAATGTCCATGACATAACTTCCCTTTATACTTCTTCCTGACTGGCTGCTTTGTTTTATATTATAAATTGAATGTTTAATCTGACAAAAAAACAAGGAATTTAAAATGACAGTCCATGACAGTGACATAAAATCCGTTCTTATATCTGTCACTACAACATCAAATTTGGGTTTTATGCAGCAAATTGCGATGCGATGGATATTGCCTTACCGCTCTAGTGCAATATCTGTCCCGTACGGCCGATGCGTATCGTATCGCGTAGGTACGATAGGAAATATCTAGATATTGTAATACATAGATTTCGAACAAGCCAGTAAGCGATTTTTAGATATTGTATCAATATATAGTTTTCGTGTCTATATATGATTTGTATTGCCCACCTCTAATGTGTATATATATATATATACATATATATACATATATATATATATATATATACACACATATATATATATATATATACTGATTTTTATTTTTATTATATAAATATCTTCCTTTTAAATGAAAGAAATTTATATATAAAAGATTATATTTACACAAAAAAGTGTGACAAGCTTGCACACAGTTCACCTCATGGATAGCCGAGGCTCTTGTGCTGGTTACCTATATATAGAGGTCTCGACTGAGTGCCATTAGCGCTCGGTCACCTCTCAACCCGGTGAAACTAAAAAAAGTAAAAGCCCTCGGGCTAACAGTGGTCTTAGCCCGATGGCTTCGATCACCTCATGGTAAGCGACGATAGCGGCCAATTCGTTGTAATCCCACGTCACCTTTGGACCCCTCGATCCTTACAGCGAAACACAGCAGCTCGCTACTGCGAGACGAGGTTCCGTGCCTCCTTGCGAGGGGCCCTCGGATCTTATCAACGGCCCCCTCTGTCGCAATCTGTTGTTCAAAATGTCGCAAAATATGAACGCATCCGCCATGCTATATTTTATCTATGGTTGGTCATAGATGGTGTTTTACTCTGTTCTGGTGTTGTAAACTTTTTACTATAATAAATATTTCGTGTCTCATTGTAACATCGTTCTGTTTATTTTTTATATTTCATCAGTTTAGGCCTAGCTAATCTATAAACCCTAGTTACAGGTGACGAGGCATTCCAACTAAATCCTTAGGGCGGCAGTCATGACTTATCGTATAACGATTTATATAAATGAACTATGTGCTCGTTTGTCACACTTGATATAAAATAAAAAAAATCGTTTCGATCCATGCCATGATTATGTTATTACTACGGGCAAGGCGCTAAAAGGAAACAATTGCTTGTCTGAAGCAAGCGTTCCTGGTTTTTTTTAATTACCAATGTCTATGACACACACTCTGTCCAAGTTTACCTTTGTCTATGGTATACACTCGCTCTCTGCAACTTAAGCCTGATTTTATTTCTGTGTGTTTGTGTGTACGTACTGTTTGTATATAAATAAGCTTTCTAAAAACCATTACTTGGTTTGCAATAATTTATTTATTATCTATTAGAATTAAGTTTTATTTTGTAACAGAAACACTGGAATATATTGATTTATATACAATGTTGTTGTTTTTCTTAATTTTTCGTATGTAACCGACGAACGGCAGATATTTCTTACCAGACATGGTTTGCGTAGGGCTGAGGGTTCCCAGACTTTTTTTATCATAAAAATAAAAAATAAAAACTACTTACAAAATTTAGATGGTTCCGGTGAAGGCACTGCAGATACATTTCTTTTTTTACAAGTAATAGTCGCTGAGCTTCTTAAAATATGATCTGCCTACATTGATAGGTGAAGTCAAGCCCACATTGTGGTTGTTGAATATCGTAAGCAAACGTGGCCCCCCGCTTACGAATTGTGAACCCCCACTTTTTGTCATGCCAACGTAGTCTCCCGTTTACCCCTGGGGTCCACCTGTACCACTTTGGGAACTAAGAGCATAGGGGCAGGACAGCGTACGTTTCGTTTCCAAAACAAGAAAATGCTTTAAGAAGCCATGACGATAAAGAATCTTAACTAAGTCCTTAATGGGGACAAAAATAATCTAAATACATTCAGCTTAATTAGTAACAACTTTATTCATAATGGCGTTTTACTTAAGAATTTCTACATAAATGCCTCAATCGGACGGAAGATACGCTTATCGTTCTTGTTGCTAAAAAAGACCCAAGTTAAGGCTCCAATCAGATTAAAAATGAAGTTTTTTCGCTTGATGACCCGAGAAACATCTCGTTAAGACTGATACGCCGAAGATTAGTGGAAGCTAAATTGTTTGGAAGAATCTCTCGTAAGGTACCGCTTCTTACCAAGCAACACCGAAAGAAGCGATTATTATTCGCTAAAAAATATGTTAATGGGACGGTACGAGTATGGAAAAAAGTGTTTTTTTCAGATGAAACAAAAATAAATATGGTAAATTCCGATGGAACGCGCTATGTTAGACGTCCTGTTAACAATGCTTTTAGTTATAATTATACAAGGAGTTCAGCCAAGCACAGTGGCGGTAGCATTCAAATGAGGGGGAATTTTTTATCAAAAATTGTCATTAATACCATCAAAAAAATAAACAGTAATACCATCAAAAAGTCACCATTGATACCATCCAAAAAATCATCATTAACACCATCAAAAATCAACGGTAATACTAACAAAAAAATATCATTAATGCTATCGAAAAATCAACAGTAATACCATCAAAAAATCATCATTAAAACAATCAAAAAAATCGTCATTAACACTATTTAAAAAATCAACATCAATACCATCAAAAAGTCATTATTTACACCATCAAAAAATTCATCATTGACACCATCACAAAAATCAACAGTAACCATCAAAAACTTATCATTAACAATAAATAAAGTATTTCTTGTTGGCCATCAGGGACAAAACGCATACAATCATTATCTTTATTGTAGTTCGAGGCAGGATTCATTGGCTGCAGTCGTCCCTTTTCACCAGAATGATCTGACTCATTTATCACTAATAAAATTATAAAAAAAAACGTCAACCAAATCAACTTCTTTTTTTATTATATTGAGACAAATAGCACACAGTTCACCCGACGGCAAGTGATTCCTGCGGCCCACGTCATCTACATTCATCCTTGACAAGAAATCATAATGCAGATGCGTTGTCTGAATTGAATGCCCCGTCACCAATAATAAAGTTCTCCGGATCCCGGCACTCACCAGATGAAACACAATAATATTATGTAATGTATGTATGTAATTTTTTGATGGTGTTAATGATGACATTGTTGGTGGTGTGGCTGTTGTTTTTTTTGATGGTGTTAATGATGACTTTTTGAAATGTTAGAAATGACACATGGAATTGATTAAAAAAAAACAATTCGATGGAAAGATGAAGCAAGAGGTCCTAAACCATTTTTACTCGAATGCTAATTACGTCAGTATTATATAAAAAAGTTGTGATATATAATTAAAATAGATTACTGCAATTTGTGTTTGTAAAAAAAGTGTTGATATACATTCGTGCTCCGCGGTAAAGGCAATCGTCGTGAGGAATTGCGTGTCTAAGGAATGAATTTACAAAAAAAAATCCAACACATGTGCCGCCAATCCGCAGTGGGGCCGCGTGGCTGACTCTTTTTTGACACCCTCTCTAGACAAACCTATGCCCAACTGTGGGCAATGTCAATATGCAAATATACGGACATGGGAAATATAGAATTAAAATAAACCTGAAAGAACTTAGTTGCCAATACAATGTTTATCATTTCTGTATATATATATACCTAGTCCGGCCATAAGTTCTGTTACAAATGAAAATGCATTTTTTTTAATGAAGTAATGTAATATTATTAAAATTTATACCTACATATTTATTAGTCTGAGCGAAAACTAAAAAGATATTCTATTCGAAAGGTGGCCCCTTTGGCTTTTATACAGGCCTTTAATCTGTGTGGCCACGAATCTATGGAATTACGCAGTTCCCAAGGGAAATTTCGCAATTGCATGCTCCAAAGATTTTTTATGAGACTCAATGTTGCTTTGTCGTTTAGAGCTGGCCAGGTCTGGGCTAGATGAGGGCCAGACTTCAGCTCTTATAAAGTCCGGAACGTTGGTTTCAAGCCAGGCTTGGGTAGTTCGTACCTTGTGACCAGGTGCAGAGTCCTGCTGGAAAGTCCACGGTATATTTTTAAAAAGTGTACTGAGAGGTTTCACAACATGATCCAAGACTGTATCTTGATACACTTTGGCTGGAGTTTTCACTCCTTTTTCACAAAAATGTAGTTTTGTGACTCCTTGATAAGACACGCCCCAACAAACCATTACTGACGCAGGATGATGACTACGTTGTACCTTTCCGACCACTTGGGCAGCTTCTTTAGAACTGTGAGCGTACACTTTATCATTTTGCTTATTGTAGTGTTCTTCAATAGTGAAAATTTTTTCATCGGTAAAGAGGATATTTCTGTGCCTTTCACCTGCGTATCACGGCAGAAGGCGTTTTGATCGATCCACTGTATTTAATTGTAAAGATTGATTTAGGGTGTACTGTATTTCGACAATAAGCACCGAGCTACAGGTGCTGTTTTATAATCCGCGACAGAGTTCTAGCGGGAATCTTCACTTCTCGCGAAAAGATTTTTCCTAATGGGGTTTTGACGAATTCTGGCTTTAACAGTATTAACAGCCTTTGTACTTCTAACAGCACGCGGCCGCCCCGATCTTTTCTGGTTTTCGACAGAGAAAGTGTTGATGTATTTGTTTATAGTACGATATACGAACATACGGCTGATACCAGGGTTTTGAAGTGTCTGGAATATGACCGACGGCTCCATACCCACTTTGTGCAAGGCGATCACTGAAATCCTATTTTCTTTAAATACCCCATTCTTGTATTTTGATAATGAACACGAAAAAATAAGTGAAATCAAAATCGAAGTAAGTTTTCAAAATAATATCCAAATTCAAAATTATTAAAAAGTTGAAAAAAAGAAAAGTTTTCATGTAACAGTATTCATGGCCAGATTAGTAATTATTATTAGATTGGTAATTATTATTATTATAAATTATACGACACAAAAATAAAACCCTTCAAATGTACATCAGTATAATGGTTTACATTTCACGTCAATAGATGTCACTGTACAGAATAAAATCGTGCTATCAAAAGACTGCTCGAGGAAGTATAGGTAGGTAGCGCGCTCGATGTTGGGTCGTCACCAGTAATTGGGTAGAATCCGATTTCTACACTCACCATACTATTTTTGAAACGCGGTTTCTGTGCTCTGGTGCAGGTAACCGTAAATTATAATAAATTTTATTATATATATATATATATATGTATGTAAATATATATATGTATATTAGGGATGAGATATATTTTCCGAATTCAATACAAGGGCTTTCAAGTAAAAGAGTATTTAAAAATACCTTGGTCGAAAACCAGGTTTTAAGATACTTTGAATCTATTTACGTAAGGACGCTGCTTATGCTTTATAAATCTCAACTTAAGAGTACTATTTTGTGTTATTACGGTTTTGCCATGAGCTAGGCTACCAACTTAGCATCAGCAGGCGTAGGGAAAGGATTTTAATTCATTTTGTGTACTTCATAATTGATAGGTAATTTTAAGGCCTTTTTCTACAAAAAAATATAAATTTATTTTTTATTTTGTTGTAGAAACAACAATTGCTCTAATTTTCGACTGCCTAGTACGGATCTGCTCTCCATCAATATGTTCCCTGCAACAGAAAACAATCATTCACAAGGCACGCCAAAGGCCATTACGTTTAATATTATTTTGGCCAGTCTGGCTAAATTCGGATAAATATATTGATTTATTCGCCACCATTCCTAAGGAACCATGTCTGGAGACAAAACTGTATCGTCTATATATTTTTCCGTTCTTTCGTTCCGGAGGGTCGTACGTTGTGCATTAATTTGTTATAATGTTTCCATAAAATGCTGTTAGATTTTTTTCCGGTTTGATCCGGTACTTCAGAAGTTGACGCTGATGACCGATCTCGTTCATCTTCTTTAATGAATGCGGCAAAACCAAGCCCACGACATGCTTTTTAGTGGTGACTGCAACATTTTCATACTGAAAATATAGCTTATACCTCGGGTCTAAAAACATAGCGGTGGTGTAAGTTCTGCTCTGTTCCCAATTAGAAAACCGCGTACTTATTTCTGAGAGCAGATACCGACGGCACATTTAAACTTCGTCCGGCAAGATGTTGATATTATTTTCTTGTTGATATATCGGACTTATGATCTCGTTGAGTGCGTTGGTGAGACCAATCGTTAAGCGGACGATCGAGATTCCACTTACATATTTCTGGCCGCTCATTTCTCTCGTCACTTCTTCGCATGGCTGTTACACTAAGAGCAAGGACTGGCAGATATCCCACTCATAATTAATGTGAGTAATTACATTAGTTTTGTCCAAATTACTGAGTGCGAATTTCATTTCGTCTTTTAGTTCGTTTCTATCATATAAAATGTGGAGGTTCCAACTTGTAGCGACATCTTGTATCGGTCTTTTAACTACTGATAACTTTTAATTTATTCCAGGCTTAATTACTTCGTTTAAAGTACGTAACTATGGCTTTCGCGTTGTTAATATAAACTATATAATTATGCGTTCCCCAATGCTTTTTGGACTGCCAGGTTAAGCGTACGCGCATTGATGTTTCCACTCTAAGTTAGCTATTGCATTTTTAATATTAGCCCCGTTGTCTGACACTGCAAGGAGGACTTTGTCTGTGATATGCCATCGAACCACATTTCTTAACTCCTCGGCTACATGATGAGCTGTGTGAGTTTTCTCTAATACTTTACATTCAAGTAGCACCGACTGTAGGATAAAATTTTCATCTTTGTATTGTCCCGTGTCCGCGTGGTAAGAGTCAGTATTTCTTTACGTCCAAAAATCAGTACTTGGGCACATACTTTTTGCATCTTTATTTAGAGTGGCTGTAGTATTAGATTTGACTTCTTCATATAGCTCCGGCAATAAATTATAAGCGAAATACTTTCGCGATGGTATCACATAATTTGACTAATTCGAAACCCCTCATCTTCCACTATAGAAAAAGCCTGTAAGTCCCATATGAGTAGATTCATTAAACGATCATCAATTCGGTTTAATTTATTTTATGGCAATCATGTCGAAGAAATGCTGAAATAGTAGACGGATTAGACCTTATCGTACTAGATGCCACAGTTTGTATATTAGGAACATTGAGTGCCGTAATTTGTGCAGCTTGTGAAGCATGAGCGTGCACCTCTAGATGTTCCCTTCTCAATAAATTCACAGAGATATGTTTTCTCTGTACACTGTTTGACACTCCCGACTTGTATGAGATAATTAATTTACACATTTTGAATTCACCTTTGTCTTCACATTTGTACACAAAATGATCCCAAGCCAAACTTATGACTATGTTATTACTTAAAAAAAATACCTAAAAATTATTTATACAAAAAAGCACAGTTCAAAAATCGTCTTTTCTATATAAGGAACACAACTTTTAAGAATTTATTTTCGTAAATACGATTGTGTTCCTTATAAACATAGTAGTAGGGTCCAATTTCCTATGCAAGTATTTCTTATCCCTTTAAGCCGGGACGCGGCCGCGGGCAGCGCAGGTATGAGTATCGCGGGGCTCACGGCGTTGACATGGCCGACAACGTCTTGAGCCCTGCGCGTACGTACTAATGAAAATACGTGCATAGGAAGTCGGTCTTTGTGTAATTATAAATAAGGAGCACAATCCTATTGCGAAAAATAATACATCGAAGCTCATTCAATATTTTTCGTTTCGTAAATACGATTGTGTTCTTTATTTATATTACTATATGGAACGATTTTGTAAGGCATACTTCGAAACTTAACTTCTTAACTAAAATAACTTAGTTGGGTTTTGTGTGTGGATGTGTGAGGAGGGGGTGGGGGTCGTATCATCAACGTATATCAATCTTTCAGTGGCATTAAGTTTCTATAACCATTCCACTAATTCCATTTTTGCATTTTCTTTTGGTAATGGGAAGGTTTTTATTAATTCTATTATATAGAAGTCGTCCAAGGAAACAGAAGAAGCGCCCTGCGAATTTAGATTTAATCTTTATACTTGACTGATAGAAGGGTACACAACGTCTGTTTAGTTTTTAGTATTCAGAACAAAATTAGATTGAGCTATGCCGTTTTAGGATCGTGTGTAATATAAATAATTGGCGAACAGTTAGAACTTTTGCTCTCTCATACAACAATACCAGGATAAAATGGCAACATAATGCTCCTGTGTTACGTTTGGTTATTGATTCCGGAACGCCCTCGTTACTGGTGACGGACTAGGGCGGCGGTCATGACTTATCGTCAAATAAACTGTGTGCTCGTTTGTCACACTTGATATAAAATAAAAAAAATTGTTTCGAGCCGAGCCGTATCCATGCCATGATAATGTTATTACTACGGGCAAGGCGCTAAAAGGAAACAATTGCTTGTCTGAAGCAAGCGTTCCTGGTTTTTTTTTAATTACCAATGTCTATGACACACACTCTGTCCAAGTTTACCTTTGTCTATGGTATACACTCGCTCTCTGCAACTTAAGGCTGATTTTATTTCTGTGTGCGTGTGTTTGTGTGTACGTACTGTTTGTATATAAATAAGTTTTCTAAAAACCATTACTTGGTTAGCAATAATTTATTTATTAACTATTAGAATTAAGTTTTATTTTGTAACAGAAACACTGGAATGTATTGATTTATATACAATGTTGTTGTTTTTTTTAATTTTTCGTATGTAATCGACGAACGGCAGATATTTCTTACCAGACATCGATTGCGTAGGGCAGAGGGTTCCCAGACTTTTTTTCTCATAAAAATAAAAAATATTTCACACATATGTACGTGCCTTTTAGCTATTGTGTGGCTCTACTAAGACATGTTTTTCAATTAAATTAAGAATATGGTCGCACATTTTTAGTTTGATATTTAACCGTTGTCCGTTTTCACTACACGACTGCGCGGTACAGTTAATACTGGGAATCGAACCATGTGCTTACTGCGACTTCCGTTAAGTGTTAGCGTAAGGGTAATTGAAAACACTGAAGAACTGCGTTTATATAAAAAATGATGACAAAAAATAAATTCACTAAAACACTTAAAATTTACATCAGTATAATAGTTTACATTTCGCGTCAATAGATGTCGCTGCACAGAATAAAATCGTGCTATCAAAAGACTGCGCGAGGAAGTATAGGTAGGTGGCGCGCTCAATGTTGGGTCGTCACCAGTACTAAGGTAGAATCTGATTTCTACTCCATACTATTTTTCTTACGCGGTGCCTGTGCTCTGTGCAGGTTACCGTAAATTATAAATATATATTAAAATAAATTAATCTTTATACCGTAATATGATTTCTCAGTTCATATATAAATATAATAATTATTATTTATTAATACTGTACTCAATGTCACCCACGGGTATCTAACGTGGAGTTTGTCCAGCAGTGCCGTCCCCTAAATGCTGAATTGGTTAACTTTGTAATTAGTATTTAGATAATGAAGAATGATCGACAATCTTCATCACAGCCGCCGCCTATCCATAGACCGCTGCTTATGCTTGTTGAAAAAGTATTGATGTATCGATATTTTTAATTCAATATATCGATAAAAAAAAATCCAACATCGCAAATTGAATCAGATTTTTTTTCTATTTTTTTAACTAAATTCACTAGAATCCGAAACAGTAAAGGATAGAGGAACGAACGGAAAAAAGTAACTGTATTAGGAACTACAAGGAATTTATTGGTAACTAACACTATTGTATTGTATTATGTATGCATCTTTATTTTGTATGTTTATTCTATTTATGTATTTTATATCTATATATGTATGTATGTATTATTTACTTGTATATTTTATATATCAATTTATTAACCAATCTTTATGGAAGGAAATTTTATATTTTAATAATCCTGCCAGTGTTAGGCGTTATAACAACAGAAAGGCACACCGAATAACACAAAAAAAACCATGTCCCTTTTTTAATAGGGTGACCATGGTATCGAATATAAACAAACAAAAATTATAATAGTAGTACAAGTAATGGAAATAGAACATAAAATGTAAAAAAAAATGTATAGGCTTGCACGTAGAGTTAATACAAAACTTTTCATTAAATATACAAAGTTTACACCATGGAATTAGGGAATACTAATTTCTCATGGTTACCTTACTAAGCTTTCAGTGCGACAGTGACATACTCCTGAAAAGGTGAGTCTCTCTCGGAATGTAAACCTATTTTGTCTATGCTCATTACAAAAATGATAATTAAATATACCCTATAATAAGGTTACTTGTTTAGTTGCAAGTACGAAGGACACCGTCCTGTTGTATGTAGTACATATTACTTCTATTGTATTACTAAACACATAGATGTCACTGTCCCTATAATTCTTTTTGACTGTCATTCAGATATGTTATTTAGAGTTATGGTTCCAAAGTTTATATGAACAAAAATAATAAAAATTAACCACAATAACCGAAAAATGGTTACAGTTTGATCGAATTTCTAGGTTTTTCTTAAAATGCCCATAATTTTCAAACTGCATGCATTGGTTAGATTTCATTTTCTCATGATGGTTACGATCAATCCTGTCACCCCGTTTCGGCTTGACGTTGAGTTCTGGGATATCCTATATAATTATTTGATAATATAATTTCTATGTATGTACATGTATATATATGTATATTAGGGATGGATCGTATCACTTTTTTTAAAATCGTATCTGAATCAGATTTCGACTTTCAATACTAGATTTCAAAACTATATATTCTAATATCTAGATATTTTAGGTTCGCGTATCCATCTTAGATTTATAAATCTAAACTGATACACGGTTTAAATAGGACACCACGATATCGGTTTCGATACAATTCCGCATTGTAGATATAATTAATAGGAATATATTGTTTTAAGTAAATGTCTGCGGTTGGGCGGGCAATTCATTGTTTTTACTACATATTGTAATTTATTTTTTTTATTTCTCATTCTACACACATGCAAACATTTACTTTAATGTCCATGACATAACTTCCCTTTATACTTCTTCCAGACTGGCTGCTTTGTTTTATATTATAAATTGAATGTTTAATCTGACAAAAAAACAAGGAATTTAAAATGACAGTCCATGACAGTGACATAAAATCCGTTCTTAAATCTGTCACTACAATATCAAATTTGGGTTTTATGCAGCAAATTGCGATGCGATGGATATTGCCTTACCGCTCTAGTGCAATATCTGTCCCGTACGGCCGATGCGTATCGTATCGCGTAGGTACGATAGGAAATATCTAGATATTGTAATACATAGATTTCGAACAAGCCAGTAAGCGATTTTTAGATATTGTATCAATATATAGTTTTCGTGTCTATATATGATTTGTATTGCCCACCTCTAATGTGTATATATATATATATATATATATATATATATATATATATATATATACACACATATATATATATACTGATTTTTATTTTTATTATATAAATATCTTCCTTTTAAATGAAAGAAATTTATATATAAAAGATTATATTTACACAAAAAAGTGTGACAAGCTTGCACACAGTTCACCTCATGGATAGCCGAGGCTCTTGTGCTGGTTACCTATATATAGAGGTCTCGACTGAGTGCCATTAGCGCTCGGTCACCTCTCAACCCGGTGAAACTAAAAAAAGTAAAAGCCCTCGGGCTAACAGTGGTCTTCAGCCCGATGGCTTCGATCACCTCATGGTAAGCGACGATAGCGGCCAATTCGTTGTAATCCCACGTCACCTTTGGACCCCTCGATCCTTACAGCGAAACACAGCAGCTCGCTACTGCGAGACGAGGTTCCGTGCCTCCTTGCGAGGGGCCCTCGGATCTTATCATCGGCCCCCTCTGTCGCAATCTGTTGTTCAAAATGTCGCAAAATATGAACGCATCCGCCATGCTATATTTTATCTATGGTTGGTCATAGATGTTGTTTTACTCTGTTCTGGTGTTGTAAACTTTTTTCATAATAAATATTTCGTGTCTCATTGTAACATCGTTCTGTTTATTTTTTATATTTCATCAGTTTAGGCCTAGCTAATCTATAAACCCTAGTTACAGGTGACGAGGCATTCCAACTTAATCCTTAGGGCGGCAGTCATGACTTATCGTTATATAAACTGTGTGCTCGTTTGTCACACTTGATATAAAATAAAAAAAATCGTTTCGTTCCATGCTATGATTATGTTATTACTACGGGCAAGGCGCTAAAAGGAAACAATTGCTCGTCTGAAGCAAGCGTTCCTGGTTTTTTTTTAATTACCAATGTCTATGACACACACTCTGTCCAAGTTTACCTTTGTCTATGGTATACACTCGCTCTCTGCAACTTAAGGCTGATTTTATTTCTGTGTGCGTGTGTTTGTGTGTACGTACTGTTTGTATATAAATAAGCTTTCTAAAAACCATTACTTGGTTTGCAATAATTTATTTATTATCTATTAGAATTCAGTTTTATTTTGTAACAGAAACACTGGAATATATTGATTTATATACAATGTTGTTGTTTTTTTTAATTTTTCGTATGTAACCGACGAACGGCAGATATTTCTTACTAGACATCGTTTGCGTAGGGCAGAGGGTTCCCAGACTTTTTTTCTCATAAAAATAAAAAATACTTACAAAATTTAGGTGAAGCCACTGCAGGTTTTTACAAGTAACAGTCGCTGAGCTTCTTAAAATATGATCTGACCTATTGATAGGTGAAGTCAAGCTCACATTGTAGTTCTTGAATATCGAAAGCAAACGGGGGGCCCCCCGCTTACGAATTATGAACCCCCATTTTTTTGACATGCCAACGTAGACCCCCGTCGAGTCTCCCAGACCCCGGGGGTACACCTGAACCACTTAGGCAACTAAGGGCGTAGGGCTAGGAGAGCGTACGTTTTTCTTCTCCAAAAAAAAAATTTTGTTATAAAGCCATTACGATAAAGAATCTAAACTAAATGATTAATGGGGACAAAAAATAAACAAAATACTTTCAGTTTAATTAGTGACAATTTTATTCGCAATGCCGTTTCACTGTAGAATTTCTACATACATAAATACCTCATTAGGGCTATTACAAACATTAAAAAAAAAATTAAAACCATATCAGTGCAGCCTTTCTCAAGTGACAAGCTTAGTAACGAACAGTATATAAATATTTTATTAGATAAAAGTCCTCATAAGACGGTGAACATTTCACGCCCATACCGCCCTTTCTACGTCCGTCCCGCTCGCACTCGTGACCGCCGCCATATGTGTGAGGGTACTCTGAAAACATTTAAACTTTTTATGATAGTATATATATGTATAATTTATATGGTGCTGTCCTTCTGGTCGATTCCTGTATACGTTCCGGTTATTGGACTACGTCAACTGAGCAGGATATATCATAGTGCCGTAAACATTCCAATTAATACGTATAATTTATAAGGTGCTGCCCTTCTGGTCGACTCCTGTATACGTTCCGGTTATTGGTCTACGTTAACTGAGCAGGATATATCATAGTGCCGTAAACATTCAAATTAATACGTATAATTTATAAGGTGCTGTCCTTCTGGCCAAGATGACCGGAACCTTTCTTCTATCGTTTTTCGGTTTTAATATATATAAGTTCAAACCATTAGCACATAACTAAATGATATTTTGCGACATATCAATATATATATATATATATATATATATATATATATATATATATATATATATATATATATATATATATATATATATATATATATATATATACAGGATGTCCCGTAAGTAGCGCGACCAACTTAAGGGGAAGATAGATCGACGGGTCACCTATCAGTGCACAAAAAATGACCTTAGTAAAGCGTCCACCATTAACGAGATATTGCGATTTTTTATTTTTCTAACAATTCCCCTCCCCCCTTAGATGTCTTTTGTTACTGTGTGCACAAAGAAGGCAGATTATTTTGTTATGTTTTTTTTACCTTTTATCAAATAATTGTGTACTATAATTGTCCAACATAATTGATTAATATTCATATATCATATTAATCAATTTCATTGGAAAACATTACGAACGAAAAAACATTGGCTTCAATAAAAATTAATGACCTGTTCAATACAGATTTCAGAAAGTTGTAGCACGGATTATTTTTTTCTTGGTATTCTTTTAGAAAAAATCTCGATATCTCTAAAACGTATTACACTTTTACCAAGGTAATTTTTTTTCTGGTAGGTATATACTGTGTTTTGGGAGACCGCTTCCGAAAACGAAGACAGACGATAGTACTAATGGTACCTTTGATGATGGCATGGAAAAAAAATCGATCCTGATTTAAAAAAAAACATATTTTTAAAACGTTTTATTAGCATTATTTACACGCCATCATGTTAGTACAGCTAAATGGAACTATAGTTTCATAAAAAATACATTACTTTACTAAAAAAGAGCCAGCAATGAAACACAAAATCAAAAACAGCTGATGCTCGGATCAACGAAACGCCCGGGCGCAGCGCTGATACCGCGAAAATGCTCAAAGTGCCGTCAACCGATGCCGCGGCCCAGCGCAAAAGGAGCGGTTTGTCTTGGCGGGATTGATTATTATGTTTAGTGTTTTTAGTTTTTGAGACAGTTTCACCCGTTTTTTATGAAACTATCGTTTCATTTAGCTGTACTGACATGGTGGAGCGTAAATAATGCTAATAAAACGTTTTCAAAATATGATTTTTTTTAATCAGGATCGATTTATTTTCCGTCTCATCATCAAAGGTGTCATCAGTACTATCGTCTGTCTTCGTTTTCGGAAGCGGTCTCCTAATACACAGTATATATATAATCAATTGTACAAATAAATAAAGAATATTATGGACGGGTCAATCTTCAGTATATCCAGGTACCTGTGCCTCCATCGGCTTGGCCCTGCTCCTCTTCGGCCAGGGCTTCTTCATGTGCACGTACGTGATGTGAACTCTCTTCAGACTGATATTCTTGAAGGCCTTCCCGCACATCTCGCACTTGTACGGCTTCAGACCGCTGTGACTCTGGAGGAGAAATTTATAGATTACTCATATTTTATTTAAACCCATAGACGAAGAATCTGCCATTAAACTGGAGCCACTTAATTGGACAACACCCTCACAGAATTACCAGCCGACCACTGTTTCATATTACGAGGGTTAAGTTAGTCCGGAGACCAAATTGCTGGTGACGAAGTTACTTTCATATCAATCTTCGGGGACAACGAGCTCTGGATTCAATACTGGACAACTCCTGGACTTTTTGTAACTTATTAATTTAAAATAAAAAACACCAGTCGCTGTTTCTCCTCGTTACCAAGTGCCTTCCGAAGCGATGGTAGAGACCTATTAGCTATATTGATGGATCAAAAGTGTTTTTCAATTCTTTTATTATCGGATAACAGTAATCCATTAATACAATACACAACACACACACAGACAAAAACATAAAATAAACAAGAGAAAATAAAACAAACAAAGAATAACAATAAACAATTAGGTCTAAGGTTTTAGGTATTAGGTTTTGTATAGACCTAGTTTAACAAAGCCTTTTTTGATTTGGATTTTTTTTTGACCGCATGAGAGTTTTTAATCTTCATGATATAGAAGACATTCACCACTTGCGATGATACAGGTGTACTCAACTTTTTGTCAGCCTTATAACACATGAAAAATCATTGAAAATGTAGATCATAAAAAAAAATATCACAATTCAAAAGATAAATATCAGATGTAACAAACCTAAGGTCCCATCATAACTACATTCATCTTTCATGATGAGTTTAAACGCAGATGAGTTTTCAACCCTGACAACTCGACGAAATCTCTAGTCGTTAGTAAAGGATACTGTTAAATCAAAACAAATAATATAATAATTATACGTTTTATATTTGATGTCAGTATGTCATTTCTTTTTAATCAGGGGTAACTAACTAACCTTTGGCCGATGACATCTTACTTTCGTATTTCAAAAAATATATCAAAATACTTAAAAAAATATGCTAGCAATGGTAGAAATATTACTAAATTTCCGTTCAACCACTCCAACTAAGGCGAAAATGCTTGTGCTAGGAGATGCTTTACGAAAATAGACTGTGGATTCGAACCTACGACCTTAAAGTTCGAAGACGGAACCCTAAAAGACTAGGCTGTTGACGCTTTTCCTATCAAGGCAATTCCTCATGAAGGAGGACGTCTCAGACGGAACGTTTTATCATCAGTATGCTTGTTTGACACAATATTTTTTTTCTTTTATCTAAGGGACAACGCTTAAATAAAGTTTACGAGGGCGGAATTAATGACCAGCGACATTCTCTGCCAGTTAACCGTGGGTGAGAGACGGAAAACGTCGGTAGACGTAAAATAAAAAACCCATTCAATGATAAAAAACATCATAGATTGTAAACATATATAAATAAAAATGTAAATACACATTCATCCATGTAAACAAATACACAAATACAATGGGAAAATATATATCAAATGTTATTTTCCTTCAAACATTGTTGTCGAAGATGCGATTTAAAAGAAACTCCACTGGGTGCATTCTCGACATCGTCTGGAAGGTCGCAACAAAGGAGTATACCTTGTAGTGTTAAGGAAGAACTAAAAAACACGGGTAAGACCACGCCCTCGCAGAAGACCAGCGTAAAATAGCAGCATAATGCTGCTGTGTTTCGTCCGGTGAGTGTAGGGATCCGGAAACATTTATTACTGGTGGAGGCATTGCATCTCACTCCTCAAGGGTCACACGCCACGAATTTGCATTATGATTCCTTGTGAGGGATGAATGTAGATGTCATGGGCTGGAGGAGAAATTTATAGATTACTCATATTTTATTTAAACCCATAGACGAAGAATCTGCCATTAAACTGGAGCCACTTAATTGGACAACACCCTCACAGAATTACCAGCCGACCACTGTTTCATATTACGAGGGTTAACTTAGTCCGGAGACCCAATTGCTGGTGACGAAGTTACTTTCATATCAATCTTCGGGGACAACGAGCTCTGGATTCAATACTGGACAACTCCTGGACTTTTTGTAACTTATTAATTTAACAAAAAAAAACACCAGTCGCTGTTTTTCCTCGTTACCAAGTGCCTTCCGAAGCGATGGTAGAGACCTATCAGCTATATTGATGGATCAAAAGTGTTTTTCAATTCATTTATTATCGGATAACAGTAATCCATTAATACAATACACAACACACACACAGACAAAAACATAAAATAAACAAGAGAAAATAAAACAAACAAACAATAACAATAAACAATTAGGTCTAAGGTTTTAGGTATTAGGTTTTGTATAGACCTACTTTAACAAAGCCCTTTTTGATTTGGATTTTTTTTTGACCGCATGCGAGTTTTTAATCTTCATGATATAGAAGACATTCATCACTTGCCATGATACAGGTGTACTCAACTTCGATTGTCATTCTTATAACACATATGAAAAATCATTGAAAATGTAGATCATAAAAAAAAATATCACAATTCAAAAGATAAATATCAGATGTAACAAACCTAAGGTCCCATCATAACTACATTCATCTTTCATGATGAGTTTAAACGCAGATGAGTTTTCAACCCTGACAACTCGACGAAATCTCTAGTCGTTAGTAAAGGATACTGTTAAATCAAAAGAAATATATAATAATTATACGTTTTATATTTGATGTCAGTATGTCATTTCTTTTTAATCAGGGGTAACTAACTAACCTTTGGCCGATGACATCTTACTTTCGTATTTCAAAAAATATTTTGCAATCTTGCAATGCTAGAAACATTACTAAATTTCCGTTCAACCACTCCAACTAAGGCGAAAATGCTAGGAGATGCTTCACGAAAATAGTCTAAATGTGGATTCGAACCTACGACCTTAAAGTTCGAAGACGGAACCCTAAAAGACTAGGCTGTTGACGCTTTTCCTATCAAGGCAATTCCTCATGAAGGAGGACGTCTCAGACGGAACGTTTTATCATCAGTATGCTTGTTTGACACAATATTTTTTTTCTTTTATCTAAGGGACAACGCTTAAATAAAGTTTACGAGGGCGGAATTAATGACCAGCGACATTCTCTGCCAGTTAACCGTGGGTGAGAGACGGAAAACGTCGGTAGACGTAAAATAAAAAACCCATTCAATGATAAAAAACATCATAGATTGTAAACATATATAAATAAAAATGTAAATACACATTAATCCATGGAAACAAATACACAAATACAATGGGAAAATATATATCAAATGTTATTTTCCTTCAAACATTGTTGTCGAAGATGCGATTTAAAAGAAACTCCACTGGGTGCATTCTCGACATCGTCTGGAAGGTCGCAACAAAGGAGTATACCTTGTAGTGTTAAGGAAGAACTAAAAAACACGGGTAAGACCACGCCCTCGCAGAAGACCAGCGTAAAATAGCAGCATAATGCTGCTGTGTTTCGTCCGGTGAGTGTAGGGATCCGGAGACATTTATTACTGGTGGAGGCATTGCATCTCACTCCTCAAGGGTCACACGCCACGAATCTGCATTATGATTCCTTGTGAGGGATGAATGTAGATGTCATGGGCTGCAGGAATCACTTACCATTAGTCAAATATATATACACATATACACACATATATATATATATATATATACTTATGCTACATAGTGCAATGCTACTGGGCATTAACTACGCCCTTGTAGACTTGGTTATTTAAGGGGAACATAAAGTATAATTGAATAAATAAATATATAAACCGTGTGCGAGTTTGTTACTGTCAATGTAGTAAAAAAATAAACTACTGACCGCCAAATGCCGTTGCATATTGCTGGCCGTGGAGAAGGCCTTGTCGCACACGGCGCACGGGTGCCGAGCGCGCGCGCCTGCGTGCAGCCGCCCGTGCGCTATCAGCCGGTACCGTCGCTGGAAGCTCTTGTGGCACTGGCCGCATTGGAACTGCTTCGAGTCCGTGTGGTTCCAGCTGTGGTCGCGGAGCAACGCGAGGCTCTGAAACGGGGGCCAGCGTGTAGTACCTTAGCTCCACGTTGGCGTGACAAAAAACGATGGCGGTTCGCAATTCGTAAGCGGGAAGATCCACGGAAATTTATTTGGTTTCGATAGTGAAGAACAGAAATTTCGGCTCGACTTTACCCACCAATGTAGGCAGATAATATTTTAAGAAGCTCAGCGACTGTTACTTGTAAAAACTTACTTCTACCAGACGCCGGGGCGACGGCGCTGATATGACCAGTGCCGTCAACGGCGGCCGCGGCCCACCGCAAAAGGAGCGGTTTGTTTTGTCGGGATTGTTTCTGAGACAGTTTCGTTGATCCGAGCATCAGCTGTTTTTGATTTTGTGTTTCATTGCTGGTTTTTTTTTTAGTAATGTATTTTTTATGAAACTATCGTTTCGTTTAGCTGTACTAACACGATGAAGCGTAAATAATACTAATAAACGTTTTAAAAATATGATTTTTTTTAAATCAGAATCGTTTTTTTTCCGTGCCATCATCAAAGGTGTCTTAGTACTATCGTCTGTCTTCGTTTTCTGAAGCAGTCTCCTAATACCCTGTATACACCCAAAGAGACACCTTGTCCAAAATTAACTGATACCTCAGACCCCCGTAACCAAACTACTTTAAAAATTTAGTTTTTTTCCTAATGATACAAAATACTTACTACTACCAATGTAAAAACTTTACGGTTCATTGAGTAAACTTGACACCATTTTCTCATCAAAACTGTCATCGAAGTGATTTAATGCGTGTGTAAAAGAAAGTCTAATTAGTAATAAAAAAAAAAAACAATCACCTGGAACATCTTCCCGCAGACCTCGCACATACACTTGTGCGGCATGGCGGGGTATTTGGTACGATTCTTGTCCGGGTGCGCATACCGGAAGTGCCAGTAATAGGACGACGCGTTAGGCAGTTGTTTCTCGCACTGCGGACAAACTTCGTTATGGTTAGTTCGGTTTACTACAGCACCGGCAGCATGGATCTGGTTTGTTTACCTTACACCTTCTGTGCAAGGAGGTTGTCTATTTACGTCATAGTAGCAGAGGTGTCCAATTCTCCGCTGTAATATATTTGGACTCTAATCTTCCAATATTGAAGCAAAAGCGGCTCCTTTGCGTGTTTTTTTTTATGACTGATGGCCACTGTTAGATAGACAGCTGTTACATTTCACCGAGTTGAATGGTGGCCGAGTGCTTAGGGCACTCAGCCCAGACCTTTATTAATAGGCAACCAGCACAAGGGTTCCGAGGGAGCTTCGGCTTGGACCTTTACCCTGCGCGCGAAAGCGACTGACTCGAGGGTTTCATTATTACATTGAGAGTAACAAACTCACACACAGTTCACCCGATGGCAAGCGATTCCTGAGGCCCACGACATCTACATTCATCCTTGATGAGGAATCATAATGCATATGCGTTGTCACTCTTGAGGACTGAGATGGAATGCCTCGTCACCAGTAACAAAGGTCACCGGATTCCTGCACTCATCAAACGAAACACAGCAACATTGTGTTACTATTTTACGCTTGTATTCTGTGGGGGCGTGGTCCAGCCCCGGTCGAGATGACCCATTATACAACATTATGATGCTATATTACGCTGGTGTTCTTCGAGGGTTTCGTCCCAACCCGGTCGAGTAAGAAAGCAGTTAGAAAGAAACCGCTCAGTGCTCAGGAATTAAATGATCTAATTCCCCCATCCCCGTTCCACCATCGGACCTCACGACGCACTGTTGGATTTCATCCTCTTGTTGTGAAAATCCCTCAAACCCGAACGAAGCGCTTTGCTTCGTCTTTCATTATTCCTATAGCAAAGGACTGGAACAGTTTGCCCGCGTCTGTCTTTCCCTCCGATTACAATGTGGGTGTTTCCAAGAGTAGAGTGAATAGGCATTTACTGAGCTGGTGCGCCTTACCATCCAGGACTGCATTTCCACTTAACATCAGGTGGGATCGTGGTCAAGCACTTGCTTAGTGTTTAAAAAAAAGCATAAGGCTGTGTTTCGTCTGGTGAGTGCAGGGGATCCGGAGACCTTTATTACTGGTGACGAGGCATTCCATCTCAGTCCTCAAGGGTGACAACGCATCTGCATTATGATTCCTTGTCAAGGATGAATGTAGAAGTCGTGGGCTGCAGGGATCATTTGCCACCAGGTGAACCGTGTGCTGGTATGCAACACTCAAAAAAAGGATAGTCCGCAGGTTTCTCTCCCTCCCGCCATAACCCTCGACCGTTCGGACTCTACCCTGTCGAGGGATGCCCGTCTGCTTGGTCTTTATATATTATATTGCATTTTATTTATATATTTATTTTATTGACCAACCAGATGGAGATAGTAAAGAAAATATCCCCAATAATAATTTTTGTTTATTTAATTAGTTACATTAAATTTATCAATTCAAAGTGATCAATCAATTTTCATTATTCGATCTTGCTCCTTATGATGAGGGTCCGGAGACCCAAATATACAGCATCAGACCACAGGGGATGTTGATGTGATAGCTTCATCTATAATCAGACGGTTTGTCACCTCCTGGTGACAATGTTAGAGCCACACTTTAAGAGTGGTAGAGATACACTGCAGTTCATTTGGGTCAGCTCGACTGGGGTAGGACCACGCCGTATACAGTATACCAGCTTAAAATAGCAGCATAACGCTGACGTGTTTCGTCTGGTGAGTGAGGGGATCCGTAGACCTTTATTAGTGGTGACGAGGCATTCCATCACAGCCAGTCCTCAAGGGTGACAACGCATCTGCCCTTGTCAAGGATGAATGTAGATGTTGTGGGCCGCAGGAATCACTTTTAAGACTTTTCTGTAGAAGGTCCCTAAGTCGTATCTGATTCCACAGAGTATTTGTGACGAGTCCCAGATGCGTTGCCGGCCTTTAACGAAGGTGTAGTCTCTTCTCTTGAAGGTCCCTAAGTCGTATCAGTTCGGAAACATAGCGACAGCTGATTCCACACAGTTTTTGAGATTGTCAACCATCGTGATGATGGGTACGGTGAGTTTTACGAGGTAACAGAGACTCAGACCAGATCCGACGTAGGTTGAGGCTGGTGCTTCCGAGATGCTACTTTCCTGGAAGCATGGGCTCCGGTGAGCGGAGTAGGGATCGCAGCGCTATCTTTAGTAATATAATTAACTTCCTGGAACCTGTGATGCAGCAGCCCGGTCCTTTAGCAATTGACCGATGTTGCCTATACACACCTGTTCGCAGGGTATGGGCCCCTTCACACTGAACTCGTTGCCTCCTTGCTTGGGTTTGTCCGTCTTCATCTTCACAGAGGACTTCTTCTCTAGACCCTCAGCCTGCATATCTTTGTTTGGTCCCCTACCCTTTGTGACTTCAACGGCTACATGTCTGGAATGGTTTCCATTATTTATATCTTCTACTATTCATATAGTAAAACCTAGATATACATAAAAAAAAATAGGAAATCAAATGGTGTCCCGTAATTGTCTAAATGTCATTTACATAAAGAAAAGAGCATTTAGAAATATTTTGTGTGCTCTTTTGTGTGTCCGAGAGGAATAGTCATTCGATCAATTCACAAGATAATATTACAATAATGTAGCACAGCATCCAATTTATTACTACCTATGTTTGTGTGTATTCATGTATGACTACCAACATATTCTTAGGAACTCCCCGGGTTGACTGGTAGAGAATGCCTTTGGCATTAAGTCCATCTTTTGTGAATGTTTAACTTTGTTAAGGTTAATGCAATAAACATTAAATAAATAAATAATTATTAACTATACATACTTGTTATGAATAAGTCACATGAAAAAGACAAATTTATAGCTTATAGAATGCTAAGTGAATGTAAGGTGAGTGCAGGGATCCGGAGACGTTCATTACTGGTGACGAGGCATTCCATCTCAGTACTCAAGGGTCACAACACATTCATTTGCATTAGATGTCGTCGTCTCTCTACTCAGCGGGCCTCCCGCTCGCGAGTCTGATTAGATGAAGCTGTAGAGGTCTCTGGACCGACAGCAATGCTCACACACACAAAAAAAAAAAATTGAAAGTCTAATTGAAAATCTGTCCAATCTCGTTCCAGCCACGCGGCCAAGCTGCACAGGGAGTACCACAAGGGCACTAGGCCTCGTTTATAAATCACTGGGAGCATGTATAAAAAAAAAAAAAAAGCGACATCTACATTCATCCTTCCAGATAGACGCGTCGTCACCCTCGAGGACTGAGATGGAATGCCTCGTCGCCAGTGATAAAGATAAACTGGCAGACCTCTCCAAGTCCTCTTTCCCATTCTCACCTGTCCTTGTGCCGAGCGGATCCCTTATAGTGTTGATGCAGGGCCTCCTCTGTGGCGAAATTGATTTCGCAGTCCTTACAGAATGGACTGTCACTGGTTATCTGAAAGTGATACTAATTTAAGTTCTTTCGTTTTTTTTTTTACTTTTTTTTTGGCAAACGTGCAAGCAGTCGACTCGATGGTAAGTGGTCACCGTCGCCCTTTGAAAGTTTTTGTGAAAGGAATAAAGTCTAAGAATATATATAATATATAATATTTATGTAACAGGTTGGCAACTAAGTTATTAGAATTTTTTTTTTTTAAGTTCTTATGTAAAATTCTTTAAGATATTTCATAAAGAATGCAACGATACGAGTTATTTACGAAAGACAAGATAAGGTTTCACAATTTATTGAAATCAAAATGCGAATAGAAATTTATAAGGTTTAACTTTATTAAAGTTAAGCAGAGTTTATTCCAATTTTTTTTTTAAATTTCTAATGTAGAATTCTTTAAGGTATTTCTTAAAGAATGCCAATTACGAGTCTATAAGTAATGAGAACGCACCTCTGTTCGGTTATAGCACCAAAACCAGAGAGATAGAGAGAGTGCGATAGACAAAACGCCCATCGACAATGTTGGACAAGAATGTTACCAACATAAAAATTTTAATTAATTAATAAGTAATTTTACATTTTAATTATTTTTCAGAGATGTCTCGGAACACATTTAAATGTTTCAGTCAAAGGACTTCTGCTTGGAATTGAATTGTAATTAGATTTTTCTAGTTGGAAGTTGCGGTGGTGTTGAATTAATGTCAATTCTATAAAAAGAAACGAATTGAAATAGTTTTTCTTATACAGAATACGTGGCAAACGTGCAAGCAACCAGACCAGCAACCAAACAGACCAGAGAGCAACACCAGACGAGTCGCAGATACTCTGTCGACCTATAAGAAAGGTGTAGGCTCATCTCTCGAAGGTACCCGGGTCGATCGATCGGGAAACAGCGACGCCTGATTGCACAGGATTTTGTGTGATTGACGGGAAATTTCGGGTTCGAGATTAACCTATGTGTTTCGTTTCCCCATCTAGTCCTACGTTATGCACATGCAATGGAATCACGGGGCGGGGAGGGTCATGGGGGTGGGGGGGGGGGGGTTGAACGGAGCCCAAGAAACATGACACATAACACGTTATTCCTATAAATGATCTGGTATCCGTCTAGTAACCCACATTAGTCTAGAGCATGGGTGGGCGGACCTTTTTTAGCAACGGGCCCGTCCAAATTTTGAAATTTACGTTAGAATACAACTTCAATCTATTAACGGGATAATATCTGTAATACAAATAAGCGATTGGCGGGCCGCGGGTCCTCTCATCCCTGATCTAGAGGACTCTCTAGATGTATTACGAGTTTCTTTTATTCGTATTTGTATTGCTGGTGACCCAGCTGAGTGTTACTGAGCATTTGAGAGTGAAGAGTTCGTGTCAAGTGTGTGCTCGCTCGTCACCGTTCCCACCGGCGTGCGGTCGAAGCGATGCTTCAGCTTCTTGTGCAGCATCAGACCCTTGTCGCTGACGAAGGAGTAGCCGCACAGCTGGCACACGAAGTCCGACGGATGCTTTATGCGTAGGTGACTCATGTACGTTGAGTATTTGCTGAAAATGTAATTAAAAAAAAAACATTTATATTTAAAATTTTAAAATAAACTTTATATATATATATATATATATTTATATAACGAAAACTGGTTTGTGGGTCGATGGTGTCTAAAAATCGACCCCTATTAATTAATACTTGTTTTCCTTTGGAAACTTTCAAGATCCTGTGTGAGTTGTGTCACGTGTACCATCTCGTTATAAGAATGACTGAAGTCTCAGTACCAAGTATTGCTGTTGTACTTTTGAAAAACTTAAAAGTCGATATATATAGTCTTGTTAGATGACAAACTAGGCAATTTTATGTTTATTTATTTCGTTTTGATGAGAAAAATTATAGCGAAAAAAAAAGACAGGATTTTTAAAGTAATTTGGTTATGGGGGGGGGGGGGGTTGACACACTTAATCTCAAGTATCAGTTCATTTTGGAGAAGGTCTCTCTTGCACAAAACGGTTTGGGAATCCCCGCCCTACATGATATCTGCAAAAGAACTAAGGCAGCCCACACAGATCAAAGGAAGCTTAAAGGTAGCCGAAGCGATAGTAGGTTGACCATATCGCTCGTAGAACTGATAACCGACGGGGAAGGCTGTACCATCTGTGGCTTACTGGTGGTACAAAGCCAATAATAGTAATATTATATTGTATTTATTTATTTCTTTAGTTTTTTATTTCTTTATTCTATTGACCATCCAGGCGGAGATGAAAAAAAAAAACATCCCCTAAATAATAATAATACTGATATTAATGTATAATCCTCAGTCAGAAGCAACGGAGCCGAGGCGAGGTTCGGTACTCTCCTCGACATCCTCGAGTCAGAACACGCTCTCGCGGAACCCGGCGAAGCTGTAAGAGCCGCCATGGGGCTAAAAAAAAAAACAAATAAAAAAAGTTTCACCCGGGCCAACCTCGGACTGGCTGGTACAATGACAAGTCTACGTTAGTAGCCAGAGTGCCGATGGGCCGCTACAGTAAGCCCATGCATGCGATGCCGAGGTAGCGCCGTGCACTAGCCGTGCATGCAGTGCGAAATACAAATTAGCACCAACCCGAAATCCTCCTTGCAGTGCGGACACGCGTATCTAGCGCCCTTGTGGTACTCCCTGTGCAGCTTGGCCGCGTGGCTGGAACGAGATTGGATAGATTAGACTTTCAAATTAGATCTTTTTTTTTCGTGTGTGTATTGAGTATTGGTCCAGAGGACCTCTACAGCTTTATCTAATTAGACTCGCGAGCGGGTGGGCCGCTGAGTAAGGGAGACGACGACGATGCCGAGCCCTGCGGATGGAGAACTTCGAGGACAACAGAGCGGTGGTGGGGGTGATAATACGATCCGAGGGGGCCCCTAGTAAGGAAGTAAAATACCTCGACTCGGATCGCAAAAAACGGACGACATCAAATTAAATCACCAAATGGCGTATGTATGCCAAAACAAAACCTTACTACGATAAGAATCTATACCAACCAGTATGGTTACATACAGACCGATTGACGTCCACAAACAAAAAAAAACCATTATTTTTTTTTCTTCAGTTTTTTTATTCCATCAGAATATATACAAATAGAACCAAAATCTTGTGAAAGAATAGTGTATGAATGGAAGGCTATGGCAAAACCCTTCCGGATGATGTGAAGATAGCACCTCTAAACTTTTCTTCGACAACATTTTTTATTTCTTATATATATCTAGTTATATATGTATTTTATATGTACGCATATATTGTTTGTTTATATAACATAATAGTATTGTTTTTGGTTGACCGGTAGAGAATGCCTAAGGCATTAAGTTCGCCTTCATACAATCTGTTTACGAAGCTTAAATAAATATATGTGTACTAATATCATAAAGCTGAAGAGTTTGTTTGTTTGTTTGTACGCGCTAATCTCAGGAACGACTGGTGCGAATTGAAAAATTCCTTTTGTGTTAGATAGTCTATTTATCGAGGAAGACTATAGGCTATATAAAATCACTCTACGACCAACTGGTGCGGGGCGTCCATGAAAAATGTTGCAAAAACGGGAAAGAATATTCCATTCATGACGGAATTGTTCCTCATTAAAAGTTCTATAAAAAGAAGAGCGTTGCTTTACACGAGACATAAGTACCAAGCAAACTATAGTCTCCACATCTAGTAAATAAATACAATGGCAATAACAAACTCACACACAGTTCACCCGATGGCAAGTGACTCCTGCTGCCCACGACATCTACATCCATCCTTGACAAGGAATCATAACGCAGATGCATTGTCACTCTTGAGGAATGAGAACAAGATTCGAGCGGTAACCATGGGCCAGCCACGCTCTAGGACGGCCCAAAGAATAACCATAATCATAATATTTATTTTCAGGAATGTGTTGTACACAGTTTTTTTTTAATTTATTACATTGAGAGTAACAAACTCGCACACGGTTCACCCGATGGCAAGTGATTCCTGCGGCCCACGACATCTACATTCATCCTTGACAAGGAATCATAATGCAGATGCGTTGTCACCCTTGAATACTGTGATGGAATGTCTCGTCACCAGTGATAAAGGTCTCCGGATCCCTTCACTCACCAGACGAAACACAGCAGCATTATGCTGCTATTTTACGCTGATATTCCTTGAGGGCGTGTTCCTAAATCCGTGAACTGAACCATTCATTCTACATAGCTAGTAACAGATTGCAGTGTACGTGGGGCTGTACTAGCACTGTTACATAACAGATATGTATGTATATATAAAAAAAAGCTATGTCATACCGTCTGTTTGTAATGTATGGGCAATGTTTGCATATAAACTTCTGCATATGCGACGTCTTGTGATGATTCAGGGTACGCATGTCGAAGAAGTGGACCTTGCATATCTCGCATACGTATGTACCGCACTTCTGGAAGATTAGGGAAACGATTTATTAGATTTTTTTTTTACAGTAGCTTTCTTAATATAATCAACTGAACCCCAATTAATATGGATATATATATATATATATATATATATATATATATATAAATATATATATATATATATATCGCGTTTGTTATTTAACTGTCTGTATGTATACAAATGTAAAGGAGTGAATGTTAATATGGTATTATAAAATTATACTAAAAAAATTATGTTTTACATTGATTACTTAACTTTTTGCCTTTTTTGTGCAACATAAAAATAACAAACAAAAAAACTTTTTTTTTAATAACTTTGATATAGACTATTCTAATATATATCAATATAATTTTTATATATCATCACAACACCACACCCATGGTAGCCAAACTGCCGGCATCGATGTAAATGTCGATTGCAATTTCATATGATATTGAATTTGCCCACACCACATGCTCTGCGTTGAAGGAAAATTATAGTGATCGTTAGAAAACCTGCATGTGTGAGAAATAAATAAATAAAAAATATAATTCAAAGAAATATGAAGGCTGCCAAAATTTAATATGCTCCAATACCCTTGAGCCTTGAGAGGAAGCTTATAAAATTCGTTCATTAAACTGATATCATAATGAATGTGATCCAATTGAGTAAATCAATTGCATCACTTAGCGCTCTAGAGAGCAGATCAACCCATGGTGGACCTAATATCAACACCATTAATAGTCCACAGTTTAACATACGCCTGATCACCTAATTCCCATAAAGCAGAGATGAGATGAGATGACTAGCATCCATTGATACTCGCAGATTTATTAAAGGTAAAACTACACTGCAGTTCGTTTCCAGCTGCAGAATGAATGGCTCAGCTCCACCGGGGTAGGCCCACGCCCTCACAGAATACCAGCGTAATCCTGCTGTGTGTGTGACGAGGCGTTCCATCTCAGTCCTCAAGGTAGACGTCGGGTCTGCATTACGATTGCCTAGTCACGGATGAATGTAGATGTCATGGGCCGCAGGAATCACTGGCGTCAGGTGAACCGTGTGCTCGTTAGTTACTCTCAATGTAATAAAAAAAATAAGACGTATGTCTTTGTGCCAAATATGGCCAATTGCCAGTCTGAGGTTGCCTCTCCGGAACCTCTCTTCCTTTTTGGTTAACAGTTCTACAAGCATTGTGACAACCCATTGTCAACATATATTTCGGCTATTTATAAACAATATATATATATATATATATATATATAAAACTTAAAGTCTAAGGCTTTTAATTTTAGTTCGAATACGAATTTCCGCGTTTTCGAATTTACGGTGCCGATTTTCCTTTGTGATCATTTCTTTTTCAGTTACTTTGAAATAAGTTCCTAGTTGTTATGCATTGTTGGGGAGATAAGAAAACGGTTATGTTTTTAAAATAATCTGCAAGACAAGTTTCATAACGTTTTTTAAGGAATTTTAGTGGAAATAAAAATTGAAATAATATTGTTTTTCGTCTCACATTTTTAAATTTGGACCATTATTATTATTTTATAATTGATAAATAACCAGTGTTTAATCGTTTTTTATAAATCAGAAGAAAAAAATAAATTTAAATTGATACTTATTTTTTAATAAATCTTCGATGTTGCATTATTGAATTATTTTGAAAAAAGATAAAAACATGATAACTCAAAATTGTTCACTTCTGCATAATGCATATGGGGGTCAAAATTATCACAAATAGTCACCCCTATCACCTCCCAACGGGAATACGTCGAATCACCAACAACCCTGTACATATTTATTTACTAGATAACAATACTTATAATATAAAGGAGGATTTTCTGATGAAAAATCAGTTTAGCTAACTACAGCCTTTTTTGCATGAACTGTTAATATTTCTTTACGCTTTTAAAGTATAATAATTGCCAATCAATGTTCTATTAGATGATTAAACATTTAATATTTTATTGGAGTTTCATTTTATTTTCCTACTTTAATTAAGGCGGTCTTAAACTTTAGGCCTGAGTACATTAGCTGTTAATATATTTTGTTAAAAGACAAAAAATACTTACATCTGAATGCCGAACCATATGATTTTTAAGAATCCCTTCAATTAAAAATCCTTTATAACATTCCTCGCATTTGTGCGGAGAAAACTTATAATTTTCCGAATGCTTCCTTTGCACAATTTCTTTCATCTGATCCTCAATGGAGACATCGATTATATTGAACACGGGATCTAGCACATCCGTTACCGGTTTCTTTCTCCGGTCTATTTTGGTTTTAGACATATTATTTTTTAGTCTATGCGTAAATATTTTATAATCTTCATTGTTTGAAACATCAGCGACTTTATCAATTTCATCTGATGCTGAGTAATCTGATCGTTCATCTATATCATCGTGGTTACTGTCTTGTACTTCGTTTTTAACTTCTACAATCATTTCCTGATCTGTTTCCTTCATTGGATCAATGTCTGGATCCGTTTTAGTGTCATCGTTATTTTTCTCTTCTATAATAGTTAGGTCGCTGTGATTGGTTGGGTATGTTTTTATACTAAGATTTAATGTTAAATTTTCTGTTTCTACATCCAACGATTGAAGGTTTTCTTGTGTTAGCTATAAAATAAATACATCATTGTTATGATAATGTACAGGGATCTGCGGAGAGTTTGGAGTTATTAGCAGAAGTAATAACAACTGTAGGTTTTGAACACATTACAATTTTTTTCTCTATATCCAACGATTGAATGGTTTTTAATGCAAACTGTTAAATAATATATATATTTTTATATATATATATGCATATATATATGTATATCTATATATATTTTATGGTTATTGCCAGATGACATCAACTGCGAACACAGAAGCACACACCCTCTTTATTCCATTGTTATGCATTTAACAGTGGTAGAGCTACACTGCACTTTCGTTACTAACTGCACAACGAATGGGCCAGCTCAAACGGGGTAGGACCACACCCTCAGAGAATAGCATAACAAATAGCAGCATTATGCTGCTGTTTGTCTGGTGAGTGCTCGGATCCGTGACCTTTATTCCTGGTGACGAGGCATTCCATCTCAGTTCTCTCTCCCTACCCTCACCAGACGAAACACAGCAGCATTGCAGCATGCTGCTTTTTTTTTACGCTGGTATTCTGTGGTCCTCCTGCCCCGGGTCGAGCTGACCCATTCATTCTGCAGCTAGAAACGAACTACAGTGTAACTCTTCCACTGTGGTTGCTAGCTGGTAGCTTTTATATTTAGTGTTTGTTTACCTAATCAAGAAAGTTACTCATACTACTCACATGTGGTTCAGCATTCAAAAGGTTTCTCAACAGGTTATCGGTGTATTTTGCTAGATTGGTGAATTTCTCCGAAGACATGAGCTGATGTGCACATACCCAGCATAGTAGTTTGGGCAGTCTGTCATCTTTTTCTATCTGCAAGTTTTTATAAAGAACAATTAATAAAATTAAATTAAATAAACTATACAATTATTACATGAGACTGCCACTTCATTGAGCCTTAAATCTAAGGTACAAGATTGATGACAATGTTATTTGGTTGGCGGCATACTGTATTTCGTGTATCCTGTAATTTTGTCAGCGCTTATGCAGGTGTGGATGTTTACGAGTCATTGTGCAGGCGGAAATATAGACACGCTTGGTGGTCCAGGATGTATAACTACATACAATACAATACATACAAATTAAACAATATAAAAATTTTCATTTATTAAATTCTGATAAAACTTAATATCAGATAATGTTGAACGGTGTATATAAAATGGATATTTTTTTTATTACATTGAGAGCAACAAACGAGCCCACAGTTCACCTGATGGTAAGTGATTCCTACAGCCCATGAAACCCATATTCATCCTTGACAAGGAATCATAATACAGATGCGTTGCCACCCTTGAGGACTGAGATAGAATTCCTCGTCACCAGTAAAAAGACTACATGGATCACCAGACAAACCCATAGCAGTATTGTGCTGCTATTTCACACTGGTATACTGAAAGTGGGGACATAGATAGAATGCCTTGTCACCAGTAATAAAGGTCCAGGTCACCAAATAAACCCGCAGCAGTATTGTGATGCTACTTCACACTGGTATAATGAAAGTGGGGACATATATAGAATGCCTCGTCACCAGTAATAAGAGTATATGGATCACCCGACGAACCCAAAGCAGTATTGTGATGCTATTTCACATTGATATTCTGAAAGTTGGGACATAGATAGAATGACTCATCACCAGTAATAAAGGTCCGGTCACCAGACAAACCCAAAGCAGTATTGTGATGCTATTTCACATTGATATTCTGAAAGTTGGGACATAGATAGAATGACTCATCACCAGTAATAAAGGTCCGGGGTCACCAGACAAACCCACGGCAGTATTGTGATGCTATTTCACACTAATATTCTGAAAGTTGGGACATAGATAGAATGCCTCGTCACCAGTAATAAAGGTCCGGGGTCACCAGACAAACCCACAGCAGTATTGTGATGCTATTTCACACTAATATTCTGAAAGTTGGGACATAGATAGAATGCCTCGTCACTAGTAATAAAGGTCCGGGTCACCAGACAAACCCACAGCAGTATTGTGGATGCTATTTCACACTAATATTCTGAAAGTTGGGACATAGATAGAATGACTCATCACCAGTAATAAAGGTCCGGTCACCAGACAAACCCACAGCAGTATTGTGGATGCTACTTCACACTGGTATAATGAAAGTGGGGACTTATATAGAATGCCTCGTCACCAGTAAAAGACTACATGGATCACCAGACAAACCCACAGCAGTATTGTGATGCTATTTCACACTGGTATACTGAAAGTTGGGACATAGATAGAATGCCTGCGTCACCAGTAATAAAGGTCCGGTCACCAGACAAACCCAAAGCAGTATTGTGGATGCTATTTCACTAATATTCTGAAAGTTGGGACATAGATAGAAAGAATAAATGTCTGGATCACCAGACAAACCCAAAGCAGTATTGTGATGCTATTTCACACTAATATTCTGAAAGTTGGGACATAGATAGAATGCCTCGTCACCAGTAATAAAGGTCCGGGTCACCAGACAAACCCACAGCAGTATTGTGATGCTATTTCACACTAATATTCTGAAAGTTGGGACATAGATAGAATGCCTCGTCACCAGTAATAAAGGTCCGGGTCACCAGACAAACCCACGGCAGTATTGTGGATGCTATTTCACACTAATATTCTGAAAGTTGGGACATAGATAGAATGACTCATCACCAGTAATAAAGGTCCGGTCACCAGACAAACCCACAGCAGTATTGTGGATGCTACTTCACACTGGTATAATGAAAGTGGGGACTTATATAGAATGCCTCGTCACCAGTAATAAGAGTATATGGATCACAAGACAAACCCATAGCAGTATTGGGCTGCTATTTCACACTGGTATACTGAAAGTTGGGACATAGATAGAATGCCTCGTCACCAGTAATAAAGGTCCGGGTCACCAGACAAACCCAAAGCAGTATTGTGATGCTATTTCACATTGATATTCTGAAAGTTGGGACATAGATAGAATGCCTTGTCACCAGTAATAAAGGTCCAGGTCACCAAATAAACCTGCAGCAGTATTGTGATGCTACTTCACACTGGTATAATGAAAGTGGGGACTTATATAGAATGCCTCGTCACCAGTAATAAGAGTATATGGATCACCAGACAAACCCATAGCAGTATTGTGCTGCTATTTCACACTGGTATACTGAAAGTTGGGACATAGATAGAATGCCTCGTCACCAGTAATAAAGGTCCGGGTCACCAGATAAACCCACAGCAGTATTGTGATGCTATTTCACACTAATATTCTGAAAGTTGGGACATAGATAGAAAGAATAACGGTCTGGATCACCAGACGAACCCACAGGTACTGTATATATTCTGAGAGCATGAACATACCCTTGTGAGTCAAAATGCTTGGCGTAGTGATTAGAGTAGTCTGAATGCTACGGCGAGGGACCTAGCTGCGATGATCAGCTGATGAACCATATTCATGTATAACAAACTGTTGATATTTATGTCTAGGTTAGATGTATCTTTGTCCCTTGTAAACACAGCATTGAGCCTACCTCCCAATCATAATGCACATTCATCGCATCGGACTAGGGAAGGCTAAGACAGCGAGTGCCTCAGTGCTTCCGGTAGTAGGAGATTCGACATCATCATCATTGTATTTATACAGAACACAGAGCAGTCGTACCTGTATATTTGTGACATTTTCATAAACCGCTTTAAGATTGTACCGGTTAAGGTCATACATTTTCCTGTCCGTCATCAGGCAAATCCTGCACACCTGTGTAACCAATAATCAATATCTTTAAGTGTGTAGTAACATAGACAAATTACAATGTACAAAACAATGACAATTACAATATAAAAAATATTTTTTTATTTATACTAAATAAATTTGATTTATACTATTTAATTTTTTTTTATTCATATATATATATATATATGTATATATATATATCGGTTTTTTAAAGGGTTATTGGTAATTCGACGTATACCTAAACTTAAAACTAAACATAAAAACATTGTTTGAATATCTTCTTGATCCTATAAAAAAAAAAGAGCCCTTAAATTGGCCGCTGAGTAACTCAGGCTACTGACTACTATGTGCCTTTTGGTCGCGAGTGTATTTCGGTAAAGCTGCAGAGGTCACTGGGCGAAAGGCAACAAACAAATAAATAAATATGTGAGCAACCACAGCTTTCATATGTAATGTATAACATTAAATGATTAATTCCAAAGATGTGCATAAGCATACATCATATTATATTTTGTTAAAACATCTCTGGAACTCCTTGCACGTAGATATAAGAAGAGCATTGAATAAACTCTCTTTTAAGGCTGGTACGGAAGCATTATTTAAGAATGTCTGATGCTAATTAATATGGTAAATTAATCTTGTCATTGTTTGTTCTATGTTTAACTATATAAATTTATATATATATATATATTTATGTATATATGTGTGTGTATGTATGTATATACATATATGTAAATGTGTACATATATATATTTATATTTCAAATATTAAGTTTTAAGATTTTTTTTCTCCTTTTTACAATGTAGGCACTACCACAATCTCTCCCCACGCAACAGGTCGACTGGTAGAGAATGCCTTAATTTAATTATGCGGTATTAAGTCCGCACTTTGTGTCCCTTTTTTAAAGTTTAAATAAAAAAATAAAATAAAAAAAAAACAAAAAATTAGATCACAATCTTGCCTTATGCCAATAGCTGAATTAACTTAGCACCTACATAGACAATTTTCTTAGCAGTCGGTGCACTTCTTGTCTTAGACTTTAATTTTTTCTTGGAGGTCCCCAATATTTCCCTCTTCTTTTTGTCAGTTTCGGGTGAACCCTGTATTAAAAAATAATATAGTTATTTTTAAAATGCTTTCATTATCTTAACTGGAATCTAAAATCTTACATTTTGAAGACATTTTAAGTATTTATTTTTTTAGACATTACCAATGATGATACAACACTTTCATGACTACACATGTTTCAATGTTTTAATCTGAACATATATCAGATTTGAGAAAAAGTTAGACTTTTGTTTATGTATGGGTGTGTAGGTCCCAGTGGGGCCTTCTTCCCAGTTCAGACTTCCTTAGGTGATTTAATGAAGCAACTGAAGATTTCTACTATTATTATGATGTGAATCTTACTTTGAATAGTAAGTTTTAAAATCCTTAATTTAATAAATCGATTCAGGGGTAAAAGCTAACACAAAGTAAATAATTCTTACTGGAATAAATTTAGTTGGGACTGCGCCAGGAACTAAATAACTCACACTTGCCGACTTTATGAGCAAATGTTTCTCAAAATGTATGGAGCAAACTCGGGAATACACCGATGGTGGTTTCCAGTTGTCCCTCCCGCAAGCTTTAACCCACAGGCTATATGTGGGTTCACTATTAGGAAACCTAAAATTAATAGTTATATTACACACAGGACTTTGAAATTAAAGTAAAGAGAAATGATCACAAACCTCGGATTGGCAAGGATTAATATTTTGATATTTTTTATTTATAGATAAAAAGCAAATGTGAGATTAGCTTCATCAAAATCCAGTAACATCAGCTTAACAACCAGAACAATCAGAAATTGCAAGTGTGACTCGCCTTCTGTCACTCTTGCTGGAACCCCAGAGAGGGACCATCCTGTTTATGGCTGTGGTGTGGGTCTATCATGTAAATGTGTCATCAAGTATTAAGTCTTCATTAAGTTTAGAACAATAAACAAAATAAAAATAACAAACCCAGGGAGGGTTTGTCGTTACTAACTAAACTAAATATCCTTTATATATAGAAAGAGCATTGTATGTATATATATATATATTTATTGCTACACAACACTAATGATTTTTATTATATAATAATTTATAAGCATCTAAAGATTGGAAATAAAAAATCAATATTTAGGTCTTACATATTGGAGACATTATATTTACGTATTACGTCTTTAGAGATAGTCTAGTGGCTAATTGGCAGATATATATATTGCGATCGTGTTTACGAATACTACTATTTTCATAGAACAAGTCTTCATTTTGCAGGTTTTTACGTAAAAGAATCGCATACAACATAAATTGTACCCAGTTTACTGTGGTGTGTGTATAGGTTCAGACTGTATCACGTATGAAACTTAAAGAGCTATAGGTAGATGTGGATTTATCTCTATTTCTCCCTATTGCGATAAAATAACGAACTGATAAATAGCTAATATTTGATTTGAGCAATAATCGTAAAAACTTACCTGTGAAAAGATATGTCACCATCCACAATTTGCTTGCGGGCCTTGCAACCGGTAACACTACAGCTCACCATTACGTATATAAAAATTTTGAGTACTAAAATAAATTTAAAATAAGTTAGAAGTAAATAATAAACTTATTTTGAAAGATAAACTTGTTTAAAAATCCTTTGTTTTGGTAAAGTTTGCATTCTAATAAAACTACTACATATTACACAGATGATGATGATGATATTAATTTATCCCTAATCGGAAAGGCAAAGGACTTTAGTCCATACAGCCAGGTCTTGTTTGTATGATGGATGGTGTGAAACGGCTACTACATATTCAATTTATTTAAACACAAGAAAGTCATAGACAAAGATTTTTTTTGTATTAATTATAACCCCCTAATTTTGAATGCCCATTTCATTTTATGATAAAATATGTTATTTAAAACTTTTACTAAATAAAATAACCGGAGCAATATTAAAATAGTAGCAAAACGTAAAAATAAAAAGTTGTTTGACCTTCTTGGATCCACCTGCTGTTTCGATAAATAAAGTAAATAAAGGTAATTTTCATAGATTTTTATTACTTTAATGTTATCTTAGTAAATTTCTTTAGAATTGAGCTGTTCATAGTAATATTATTAATAATATTGTTAATTTCATGTTACTTTTGTTCAAATTAAAGCTCTCTTGCTGATGAAAAAAGAAAATCGGAATGGACCGCCTATAATTACGCATAAATCCTGACTGGATGAATTTTGGAAACCACTAAATAGAAGAGTGGTTTGTTCAATGCATTTTGGTGATATGATATTTTAGCATTATAAAACTGGCTCATTAAAGAAGCTTCTCCTCGTATAATAGTTTGTCAAATTACATCCTAATTATAAATACAGTGTTTAAGTCTGCAAAGGTTGACATCTCCGTTCAAAAACCTAAAAATTTTGCTTCTTACATCAATGTTTAAATTATATTCCAGCTATTTCGAATTATATGGAGTGTTATTCTAAAATCTTTTGCTTGGTCCTAAATTTCCGCATAGGTCGTCTATCTTGGGCGAACTAAAGAGGATAACAAATAATGGTGAAATCTTAGAAACGCTAACATAAAATTTTGTGAAAATTAAGTTAGCTACTTGACAAGTTTATACAGGATTATCACGTAGTAGATAAGATGTATGAATACAAAAGAGTTTCTATAGTAATCGCTGATAATATGTAGTAATACGTTCAGTAGTAGTAGTTACACTAGCATTACAAATCTACTTAAATAATATATTATATAGATCTTATAATCACATTTACATGGAAGGGCAGGAGACAAAAAATATCGATATACACTCATTTAAACTCAATGATGATGATATTAATTTATCCCTAATGGGAAAGGCAAAGTACTTTAGTCCATACAGCCAGGTCTTGTTCGTATGATGGTTGGTCTGAAACTCCTCTCATTTAAACTTTAGCTTTAGCTGTCATTATGTCAACTCATATAGTAATACATCAGTCAAATTTATGGTAATGATTAAATTAAAAAGTTAACCGTTATTTTTCTAATAAATCAGTTTACTTTTTTTGTCGAGTATATTTTTAGATTAAGTGTACCAAATACCTGTGAAAATTTAATAAATTTTTGGGAAAAGGATTTAGTGGGAATTTGATTGGCCATGTTATCTTACACTTCTTTTGGCGCATTGAGAGTTAAAATTTGGCAGTACGAAATCAGTCGTTTTAGAAAATTAAATGTTTATTTTTATTCTTATTAAGTTTTGAAACCTTTTTTAAAGTCATAATAAATGATAACGTAGAAATTGCGTATGAGCTCCATTGTTCCGAGAAAATTCCCGCTAGATTATATGAAAAAAATTACATAATTCCATATAATAAGTGTTCAGCCTTTAAGATGGCCGTGTATAACTTGCCAGTGATAAACAAATGAGTAAGGAGTACTTCACTTCTTCTGGTATGACCTTCGTAAATCAGCATTGGTGGCAAGTCCAATTTTTGAAGTTGGAAAGGTTTTGTTGAATTAAATTTGGATTTATCAACCAATGAACCAAGGGCGTGATAAAAAGCTCCTTAGGTTACTCCAGGAGGATAGTGGTCGAACTAGAGGGCAATGTTTCTATTAGATATCTGCATGCGGGTTTATGAGATCCAATTACACGTAACGAGGCCTCCTATCCATCTCGGTCCTCACGATTGACGATCTATCGCGTACCTTAAATTAAAAGCGAGCACTCGAACTAAGTTGCCACGGTTCTGGTGAAACTGCGGTGACATCTAATTGATGACAAGGATATTGTGTTAAATAAATAAAAAGGCAATTTCTCAATTAGTATTTTTAATCAGTTTTTTTTATGAATACAAGTTAAGAGTAAGTCGATTAGTCATTGAAAGACATCAACCGAGTGGAGATAGAGCCGAAGTTATATCTATACTATGTATTAGTATATTATCTAGTATATGGTATAAGTATATTTTGCTTTTAAAAGTGTTAAATATGGATGTATACGTCATTCCTAGCCGTTTAAAGTTTTTTCTTTTTTTTAGTCTAGACGTTTAAAAAAAAAGTATTGATAAACGTAACAATAATTGTTTTTTCTTAAAAAAAAAGAATTCTAGTGGTGCGATATTAACATTACAAACAATACGGTTAACCAGTCCAGCACCAGCTTAAAATGCTTGTGCTGGGAGACGGTTTACAATAATCCAATGGCGGATGCGAATCTAAGTCTGTTAAGTTCTGCAGACCGTAACCTATAAACCCTACCGTAACCTTTTAAAAAAAAAGTTACAGTGAAGCTGTAAAAGACCTCGGGCTAACAGAGGACTGATGTCCAGCCAGAACAAAAAAAACCGTAACCTAAAACATAACGTTATTGACAGTTCTATATAGTTCAACCACCCATAAGCAGATATGGTATTCGAGAAAGCAGCAGAGTAACAACGCCGATTAAAATAATTTTTGTAAACTTTTCGTGTCGTTGTAAAACTGTAAGATTTTTTTAATGTTTGTATTACAGTCTGTATGTCAGATTGTAAATAGATATAAATATTCTATATTGTACAATACAAAAAATATAGAACTAGGTATGCGACATTAAAATAAATGGACAATGGGTGGCCTTATGGGTTAAAGCTATCTCTTCCAGACAAACGAGAGTCGGTACAGATCTCTAATTGTGTGTTGTACTTTTATGTATTTCTCTCAATTATAAAAAAAGTATATTCCCATATTTTCCCGTCCCTGTATATTGATCTTGAACTACTTAAATTTGGCAATTTATTCAAGAAGAATGCTTAAAAACCAAGCAGATTTAGAAAGAATAAGCAACAATTTTAACCAAAAACAGAATTGCTATCGGTATGTCAAAAAATACCGATGCTTTTTTGTTTTTTTGATTCCTTCTCATACATAGTTTTACTGACACCTTAACAATATACACATAACTTTTCCCACAGGAATAACATCAGAGGTAATAACTTGTAATCCGGAAAGTGCGTTCCTAGTCGGGCCGGCCTATTACTGTTACAGATCTAATAAAAATTCAATATTTATACATCAGTTTTTTTTTTTTCACTTCCCGTATCCACCATACGGTTTACATACTCTAATTATAACATATAATAATTAATAATAACGTTAATTTTCTACTTTTTTTTTGGGTCACATAGTAAAAGGATGAGCCCCGTTTTAAGTAAAACAAGAATACCCGTGGCAGAATGACTAGGTCTTCCATAGCTAAGATTAATTATAAACATTTAAAATAGTTTGAGTTCTTTTTTTTTAAAAGTATATGATTTTGTATACAGTTAATATATAGATAAAATATCACTTGAATGATCGTGCCGCAGAATTCGCACATGCCCTTAGTTTATTGTATCGGTTAGTAAGTGATTCTTGCGGGCCAATAACATTAATCCCCGATAAGGAATTATAATGTAGATGCGTTACGGTAGTGAGGGCCTTGTACGATATCGCGGTGTACTTGGTTCCATTAGAAGCTGCTTCAAACTCTGCGGACAGAGAAATTAAATTATTTTTCAGTTCACGGCGACAACTTCTCGTTATCACCAGATCGTCGATAAGTACGAACCTGCCATTCGACTGATGTCGTGAACCTTCTCCTAGCGCAAACTATGTTAGGTTAGGTATTATCCCGATGGGTTCTATCCTTGTCGTGGCGGGGGGGCTTAGTAACCGTGGCTTGGTCACCAATGGTGAAGCTAAGAGGAACCCAAATGGCCGGCCTAAGACGGAGGGCTCGTAACGAGCTCGCCTCGGAAGCGTGTCGGTGGACTGCTGGGGGCGGAAGTGGCGGAGCGAGGCCGCCTTCCCCGCCCTCAGTAGCCGAGGCGGGGCCGCGGGGGAAGAGGAGTGTCGATGTTTCGTTGCCACTCTCCCTGTCCTCCGCGGCCGAACATCGGTCGGCGGTGGAGCCGCAGACAAGATCCGCCGCAGAGGGCTGGGGCTTTCCTGTCCCCCATGGCCTCTGGGGGGCGGACTCGGGGGAGTCCGCTTCCCACCTACAGAGGAGGCCGAGTCGGAAGGCGCGTCCATGTTCCGGCGCGCCTTCACTGGAGGGGTGGAGAGGGAGATGTCCTCCCCCGGAGAAGGGGCCGGCTTGCCGGCCAGTGCAGGCGGGATCGCGGAGGTGTGTGAAAGCGTTCCCGTGGCCCCGCCATACGCGACGAAGGTGGAACACCATGGGGTTTTAGTCGGTGCGAGTCCGACATAACCCATCCTTGCCCCCACAGGGGTGGGTATGCGTAGGCATTTCCCCATGTAAAAAAAAAGGTCGGCCCGTCCCCCGAAGGTTTCTCGCCTTGTCGGGGCTTCGGGGCGGGGGGGCTTAGTAACCGTGGCTTGATCACCCACGGTGAAGCAAAGAGGAACCCTAACGGTCGGCCTAAGCTACTCTCTGGCCCGACACTGCGGGGGGAGAGGGTGATGGACGAGGACCGTCTTCCCCACCCTCAGCAGCCGAGGCGGGATCGCGGGGGAAGAGGAGTGTCGGTGTTTCGGGCGTCGGGGTAAGCGAACTCGGAGAGGTCGGCAACTCGAAGTGGTCTCGAACTGCCGTAGCACAGTGAGGCTTGGCCGTCTTTGAAATAAAACTAGTAAGCACAGAGATCACTCACTCGTAGCCACCTTCCCTATTCTGATGTAATGCGTGTGCAATGATATATAATTATTGAAAGGACCACTGTTCCCATCTCTTGGCCGGAGCTGACCTCTCTCCCAGTAGTAGCTCCTTCCATTTAAAGGCATTCAAAGAAGAGAGTCTTGAATCTTTGACGACCAGGTACTTCTGCTATCGATCAACTTGATTCACTGGCACTGCTAAGAGATGTTGCATCTCTTTGCTATTTTACCGTATTTACCATGGGGAGTGTTCTGAGGAGTTGTTCCGATTATGGTGGTAGCGTGGTGTTGTGTTAGTTTATATAGGTATATATATATAGTTCACAAGGAATTACCACCACGAGAGAGTCAGAAGGTTTATTGTTCACAAGCACAAAGATAGTACAGCAAATACACAAGTCTATAGAGAACAGAGAGGAACACTTAAGAAGGAAAATAATTGGAGCTGGCAGAAGTATAGCCCACTAACGTAAAGCAGATCGAAGGTAACAGTGACGTGCGCTTGCGTCGAGTGTCGTGGAGGACTGGCGCGGGGGACCCGCGCCGGTGCAGAGCAAGCGCAGATGGGGGCGTGGCTACTTGACCTATTTACGCACGAGTGGCCCTTACGCTCAGCTGCTAAGCGCATCTTGCGGTAGCAGGTTCTGTTCTTCTGTTACACATAAGCACGCCACATCACCCCCCTCCAGAGACCGTCCTACGGTCGATAGTAATCAGGATACCGAACTTTTCTTCCTGACTGAGTGCGTTTTTCTGGTATATTCGCTGAGGGAATGGTTCTATTGTTTCCGAACGTCAATTCAGGAGGCGTTTTTTCTTTGACGTGAGTTGTATTTCGCAATAGATAAGCAGGTTTTAACCTATCTATTGATACAGTAACTTTCTTGCCTTTGACTAATATAACATACGTCTTGCTGTTTCTCTCCAAGACTTCATGTGGTCCTGTATAAGCTGGTTGCAGGGTTCTGCGGGTGGCGTCGTCACGGAGAAATACATGTGTTGTCGTTGCGAGATCTTTGAACACAAATATCGATTGTTTACCGTGCCTAGAAGCTGGTGAAGGCTGTAATTTTGTGGCGTAATCTTTAAGGCGTGCTATAAACTCAGTTACGTCTGTGGTTGTGTTTGTTCTGGGGTTAAAGATTTCCCCTGGCAATCTAAGGGTTTCGCCGTATAATAACTCAGCAGACGTAGCTTTCATATCTTCCTTGTATGCACAACGTATGCCTAGTAGGACTAGAGGTAACGTCTCTGTCCAGTTTTCGTTTCCATGGCATATAATGGCTGTTTTCAACTGTCGATGGAATCTCTCGATCATGCCGTTACATGCTGGGTGATATGCAGTTGTGCGTTTGTGTTGAAAACCAGCTATTTCAGCCAGATATTTAAATAAAGACGATTCGAATTGTCGTCCTCTATCGGTTACAATTTCTATCGGACATCCATAGCGTGCTATCCATCCTGATAATAATGCTCTAGCAACTGTTTCAGCTGTTATGTCGGCAATCGGTATAGCTTCAGGCCATCGAGTAAATCTGTCGATTGCAGTGAGGCAGTATCGTTGTCCGTGGGAAGGTGTTAGTGGTCCGATGAGATCAATATGCACGTACATAAATCTGGCGCGCGGTATATTGAATGTACCTAGCGGTGACGAAACGTGTCTTGTGATTTTAGCAAGCTGGCAAGCGTGGCAAGTCTTCGTCCATTCTCGGCAATCTTTGCGTACACTTGGCCACACGTAACGCTGAGATACTAATCTTGACGTTGCGTTAGCTCCAGGATGGCTTAGTGAGTGTAAGCTTTCGTACACGCGAAATCGTAGTTCCTTAGGGACGTATGGTCGATATATTTCTGTGCGCTGATCACAATACAGATATAGGTTCGTTCCTGGTATGATATTTTTTGTTAATATTAGTGAAGTTTCACTTTTGAGTAAGTTTATTAACTCTGGATCAAGCGCTTGCGATTTGGCTATCAGAGTTAAATCGATTGGCTGAACCAGTTCTTCCACTCGAGACAGTGTGTCGGCGACTACGTTGTCCCTCCCGGCAATATGTTTGATATCAGTTGTGAATTGAGAAATGTAATCCAAATGTCTAAACTGTCTGGGAGTACAATTCTCCTTCCTCGAACTGAAAGCGAAGCACAGTGGCTTGTGATCTGTGTAGATCGTAAATTGCCTTGCTTCAAGCATATGTCTAAAGTACTTTATAGACTCGTAAATTGCCAATAACTCCCTGTCATACGGTGAGTACTTTTTTTGTGCTGGACTTAGCTTGTGTGAGTAAAAAGCTAGTGGTTGCCATATGCCATCTTTCCTTTGTTGCACTGCTGCGCCTATGGCCTTATCTGAGGCATCTGTTACTAAAGCTAAACATGATTGTAAGTCCGGATGTGCGAGGAGTGCAGCTTGGCAGAGACTGTCTTTACATGCTTTAAAAGCATTTAAACTTTCACCTGTGATGTTTATGGCATGTGATCCTTTAACTGCACCAGTAAGAAGTGCGTGTAGAGGTTCCTGAATTTCAGCTGCGCCTGGAATTAGTCGCCGGTAATAATTGATCATCCCTAAAAAACGTCTAAGCTCCTTGACGGTCTTTGGGATGGGAAAGTTCTTTACGACTTCAACCTTTGATTCTAGAGGCTTCACACCCTGTGCTGAAACGGTATAGCCTAAGAATGTAACCTGAGACGCCCCTAATGTACACTTATTGGTGTTAATAACCATATTATATTTTTTTAGCCGGTCGAATAGTTGAGTCAGATGGCATGCATGAGTTTCCTCGTCGGGTGAAAAAATGAGGAAATCGTCCAAGTAGACGTAGCAAAATTCCAGATCACGTGTCACTTCGTCCACGAATCTCTGGAATGTTTGTCCTGCGTTACGTAGGCCGTAGTTCATATATGGGAATTCGTATAATCCAAATGGTGTAGTAATCGCCGTTTTGCATATATCTTCTTCGGCAATTCTTATTTGGTTATAAGCTTTCACAAGATCTATTGTGGAAAAGATACGGGAACCTGAGAGATTATGCGTGAAATCTTGAATGTGACGTATCGGGTACCTGTCTGGTATTGTGCGGGCATTTAGCATCCGGTAATCTCCGCATGGGCGCCATCCATTATCCTTCTTTGGGGTAAGATGAAGTGGAGACGACCACGGACTGTCCGAAGGTCTTGCCGTACCACACTTTATCATAGCTGCAAATTCCTGCTTTGCTACTTTTAATTTGTCGGGTGCCAACCGTCTTGGATTGCAAAAGACAGGTGGACCCGGAGTGGTTCTGATATAATGCACCGTGTTGTGTGCAGGGACGCGCTGGGTACCAGATGGCCGCGTTATCTCTGGATATTTTCTGAGTATATCATGGTATTTACTTTCTCCTGCCATAGTCTTCACGGAAGAAATGATGATAGAAGAAGATGCTGGCGTTGCTGTCGAAATTAGTGTTGTGGTGTCGTCTATAAGCCGTCTGTGTCGGACGTCGACTATCAAATTAAAATGCGACAAAAAATCGACACCGATGATGGGCTTCGTGACGTCAGCCACAACAAAGCGCCAGGAGAAATCACGACGAAGTCCTAAATCCAATTCTAGGTGTGCGAAACCATATGTGGATATACTAGTGCCATTAGCTGCGAAAAGTTGGTAATCCGTCTTTGGTCGACCTCGTTTGAGCGCAGTTTTAGGAAAGACGCAGATGTCGCTTCCGGTATCGACTAAAAACTGTATCTTGCTTCTGCGGTCTGTTACAAATAGGCGACCTGGTATTAAAGAGCAATCGTCTGTCGCCATTATCGACCGCCCTTTAAGTTTTCCGACACATAGTCGCATGGTTTAACACATTGCTTTGCATTGTCTCCGTACCTCACATGATACCAGCATTTAGGAAAACGTCTATAGCTCGATTGCGATCTATTTTGACTGTGCTGCCTATGGCTACTCTTACCTCTCGAGCTAGACCGCGGTCTATGCTTATGACGAGTGAGAGCTTCTACCTGTCTCGTAAGATGGTCGATCTGCCTTGACATTTTGTCCAATGGCGATCCCGGAGCAGAAGATGTGGCTGCTATCTGGGGTGTAGATGACACGATGTCTATCACCGCATCTGCTAGGTCGGCTAGGCTGTTTAAATCCGAACGGGGCTGTGAAGCGATTGCTGTTTGAACATGAGTTGGAAGACGGCTTGTCCAGATGGTCTTAAGGAATTCGTCAGGTACTTCTGTTCCCGCCAAGTGTCGCAGGTGTCGTAAGAACTGCGATGGACGACGGTCACCCAGTTCCTCATGTGTCAATAACTGCTTGACTTCTCTTTCTCTGGACATCGATAACCTCTTCGTTAATTCGTTTTTCAGGTGCTCGTACTTTCCGGTATTAGGTGGTGAGACGATGATATCTTTAACTTCGGCTGCGTAACGGTGCTCGAGTTGAGATATGACGTAATAGAATTTCGTCTTGTCATCGGATATTCCCGACAGCGCGAAATGTCCTTCTACTTGAGCGAACCATACAGCTGGTTCCTCCGCCCAAAATGGCGGTATGCGAACACCCACTCGAAAAGTGTCGGAGGGTACCGACGAAACATTGCCACTACCTCCGGTATTTTGTTGTTTCGACATTGTTGCACTTGTGATCTTAATATTCCAAATTCGGGGTCACCAGTATGGTGGTAGCGTGGTGTTGTGTTAGTTTATATAGGTATATATATATAGTTCACAAGGAATCACCACCACGAGAGAGTCAGAAGGTTTATTGTTCACAAGCACAAAGATAGTACAGCAAATACACAAGTCTATAGAGAACAGAGAGGAACACTTAAGAAGGAAAATAATTGGAGCTGGCAGAAGTATAGCCCACTAACGTAAAGCAGATCGAAGGTAACAGTGACGTGCGCTTGCGTCGAGTGTCGTGGAGGACTGGCGCGGGGACCCGCGCCGGTGCAGAGCAAGCGCAGATGGGGGCGTGGCTACTTGACCTATTTACGCACGAGTGGCCCTTACGCTCAGCTGCTAAGCGCATCTTGCGGTAGCAGGTTCTGTTCTTCTGTTACACATAAGCACGCCACACGATTAATTCCAGCCGCTGTGTAAACATTGTACATGACGACAGAATTCGAAATTTTATCCTCACCTCATCATATCATGTCCAATTGTTGGTTGTCAAACCGCCACTGTGCGATTTACGCGAAATTTCCAGCCGCACACGTACAACTACTCGGCGGAGGCAGCTGTCGCCAGCGGTGTTTCCGAACCGATACGACATAGGGGCCATCAATAGAAGAGCCTACACCTTTCTTAAAGGCCGACGGATTCTGCGACTCATCTGGTGTTGCTCACGGTCATGAGCAGAGTTTCATGATCACTTACCATTAGATGAGCTGGAAGCAGCTTCCAGCTTTGCCACATATTCTGTATAAAAAAAAACTCAAGAATTGACATTAATTCAACACCACTTGGAACTTAAACTAGAAAAAGCTAATTACATTTCAAATCCAACGAGAAGTCCTTTGACTGAAACTTTTAAATGTAAAACCTTATCTTATCTATCGTTAATAACTCTCATCGTTATCTTAATTTACTCTATTCGTTATTATTTGTATAGACTTGTAATTGGCATCCTTTAAGAATTCTACATTAGAAATTAAGAATATAGGAATAACTTAGTTGCCAACCTATTGAATAAATATATTTAATAGGTTGGCAACTAAGACATTCCTATTTTTTTTTTAACTTTCTTCCACCGTTAAACAAGAACTTCAATACCTCGTTCGTATTAAGCTCTCAAAATTTCATCCAACTAATATCTCATCGGCATCAGTATTAAACCGAAGTTTAGATCGAAAGACTAATTAAAAAGAAGATTCCGAAAGAACAGAAAATCCCCTTTCAAAAAAAACAAAGTAATGACATACGGAATATGAAATAATAATAAAAAACGGAATGAACTTAGTTGCCGACCTAATTTTTATTTATTGATATAATAAAATTGTTGTATTAATTATTATCTCTCCTCACCTGTAGTTAGTTATGCCGAGGGGAATCCCAAAAGTGTGTCCTTAACGCAGCCACTGTGGCAAAATATGTTTTGCAGACTTCACAAAATGGACTATCCCTGGTTATCTGTAATAAATTCTTTATATATGACTTCTATATATATATATATAATTAGAACATATATTAACATTATATCGTACGATACGATATCACTTGTTTTATATTATAAGTGACAAACTCACACACAGTTCACCTGACGGCAAGTGCTTCCTGCGGCCCACGACATCTACATTCATCCTTGACAAGGAATCATGATGCAGATGCGTTGTCACCCTCGAGGACTGGAGATGGAATGCCTCGTCACCAGTAATAAAGGTCTCTACACTCACCAGACGAAACACAGCAGCGTTATCCTGCCACTTTACGTTGGTATTCTATGAGGGCGTGGTCCTAAATCGGTCGAGTTTACCCATTCAGCTAGAAAAAAATTGCAGCGTAGATCTACCAATGTTAAAAGTGGTTAACGAAAATGTTAATAGAACTGCTATAATTTTTTTTATATAGGTAACATTCATCCCTTTTTTGACCTCAAAGATACAACCCCATTTACATTTATCAAGAATGTACGAGGGTATTAAGAGCCTAAGCGAACTGTGTGCTAGTTTGTCACCGTTCCCACCGGCGTGCGATCGAAGCGATGCATCAGCTTCATGTGCAGCGTCAGACCCTTGTCGTTGACGAAGGAGAAGCCGCACAGCTGGCACATGATCTCCGACGGATGCTTTATGCGACGGTGACTCATGTACGTGGAGTATACGCTGGAAATTTAATTAAAAGAAAATAGAAAAAAATAAAATCTATATAAAAAAAATTGATAGTAAATCAACTGTTTACCTGATAGTAAAAGTGAGGTTTCAAAACTTCTAAAGACAAAAGCCGCCAATACCTATATACTTGGAACTTACAAGACGAAATGGAGGACACTTGCGGAGTATCTTTCGCTATTTAGTATAGTGCGTGTTTAGGAAAAAAATAAAGTAAAACATTCATTAAAAAAAAAATTGTACCAACCCTTATACAAAGGCCATTTGATAACAAATCTTTTGGTATCTTAATAATTAAACGCCGACGCTAATGGTTAACTATGACATCAGGAATCAAAAAGCCCAGTATCCCCAGGGCCATGAGTAAAACACTCAAAACGCCAGGAACACTAAAATTTTAAATTAAACGCGTTAAAATCCATAAAATTTCGTTTTATTAATTGCGTGTATATATACAAAATACAATATGACTCTATATTTATGTCCAATTCATAAATATTTACGCGCCAAAAATGGCATAATGTCCCTTTTTCGCGCGCATTTAATTGAAAATTACAGTTGTGGACCATTACAATAAATTGTATATTAAATATCTACTACATTACTACAATTATATTACGATTACAGTTAACATTTATTTATTTAAGGCAACATTACAACTACCATTACAGAACTGTCTAGCGATAACGAAAAAAAAATTTTTAAAATTTAAAAATAATTCTATAAAAATACAAAATTAAAGCATAAAATACTAAATAAAAAACTGAATATTTTATCACAATAAAAATAAAGTTACAATTAAATACAAAGTGAATAAGTCATGTTAGAAAATGTCATATTGTCTATGGGTTTGGGATTCTCAACGACTATGCCGCGGCACTTTTGTATGTCACTAAATTTTAGAAATGTATATAGTAAAAATTATAATGCTTTTTTTTATTACGAGTAAAGTTGAAATTAATGAAAAGTCCTTAAATATGTGAACATGTCAAAAAAAAAACAATATTATTAAATATTATAATTAAATAAAAGGTAGGTTATTAAACATTAAGTTATAGGTAAGTATACAGTTGAATAATGAAAATATTCCTGAGGTATGTAATTATTCAATTACCTTCATACTTTTTTTTATACTATTAGTGAAGGCAGATAAGGTGTGTCTTATTTGCCTTCCACCTGAAAAAAAGTTTCAGGAAGCACGTGCGTTTTCATTTCTAAGGGGACTGAGATATACACCAGCAGTAACTCGGTGAATGTGCGGTCCATCCCCATTCACGTTGAAGTCAGAAACTAACTGCAGCACAGATCTAACACGGCAGAGTGAACTTCTGTACACAACCCAACTGAAGAACCTCTTTTCAAGAAAGTTTACGTGATATGGTGTTTATATTAAAACATATTAAGATTTCAAAAATAAAAAAAATCATATATCAACATAACATGCACAATAAACTTCAAAAATCTATACATAAAGCTTAAAAATTAAAAATATTACATGTACAATTATATATTCTAATGTCTCAAGTCCCTAGTTTACACAGTAAAAAAAAAAAGTAAACTACCCAGAGAGAATGTGCAGGGTTCTCACAAACCAAAAGGTTTAAGAACCTGAAGTGAAAGATGATATTGTATATAACATATAAGAAATAAATAAATAAATACCAAACATTATGCATGGGACAAAAGATTACGTTTTTTTTAATTTTTAAATATTAATTATTATTGTAATAATGTATCCTCCCTTATAAACAACTTTTACCGATTTTCAATACCTCGTAGTAAGTTACGACTCGAAAACTTCATCCGACCAAGATGTAATTTCTGCATAGGTATTGAACGATCCTACGCGTATAGCATTTCAAAGAGATGGGAACAGGTGGAAATCTACATAAATAAGCTCAACAAAAAAACAAAAAAAACTAAACATCGCAAAACATAATGCAGATAACATTTAATAACATGCAGAATATATTAAAAAAAAAAAAAAGAACTGAAGTCACTTAGTTGCCAAACTAATACGCACACAATTTGCTAGGCGAGATCCAATGCAATTCGATCACTTTTTTTTTTAAATAATATTAGATACGATAGATTTTTTACGATATTAATATACGAAATGCATGTACCGTCGTAAGTCTTATTTTGTTGCATGTCATTACTTATCAAGGATTACTGTAGGTGGTATGGACCGCTGGTATCTAACCCTTGATATAATTAAAAAAAAAAGTGTCACTGATGTATATAAAGACTTATGCTGAAAGTTGAATTAAAAAACAATATTTTTTTTTTTTAATATACTTTTTTTTTGTATCAAAACAACAAAGTACACACCATGGTAAGTAGTGACACCGCCTCATAATATTTACATCCGTCCTCGACAAGGATTCAAGATGCACATGTGACAATGCGTCACCAATTTGTATGTCTCCTTTTTTTACAACCGTTTATATATCTATATCTCACTGGTTAACACCAAGTATTTATCCATGTACCCTCAATTAAATATCTATTTAAAAGTTAAAGTTTTATTAATATTCACAAAGGCGCACATTCTTTTCTTTTTTAATTTAGATAAGAAAAATCATAGAAAAAAAAGCCCCTTCTTTTAGACCATAGATTCTCAATCTTCTCTGGATTCCCCTTATTAATATAAAAAAAATCGAATATACTATTTACTAAACATTAAGATGTTGATGCAAATTATTTTATACATATAACAGTCTGTGTATTTTTGTCTCTGGTCCAGCTACCGTCCCCTCGGAAGTCTCCCATGCCCCGTTAGGAATCTATTTCTTAAACGTAATCGGTAGAGCTAGCTGCACTTTGTTTCTAGCTGCACTTTGTTTCTAGCTGCAGAATGAATGGGTTAGCTTGACCGGGGTAGGACGATGCCCTCACAGAATACCAACGTAAAAATAACAACATAACACATCTGAGTTTCGTCTCGTGAGGGCAGGGATCCGGAGACCATTATTACTGGTGACGACGCGTTCTATCTCAGTCGTCAAGGGTGACAACGTATCTGCATTATGATTCCTTGTCGAGGATGAATGTAGATGTCGTGGGCCGCAGGAATCACTTTCCATCAGGCGAACTGTGCGCGAGATTGGTACTCTCGTAAAAAAAAATCTAGGTAGGGTCTAAAAAACAAATAAGCCACATCACTCCACTGATTCATCATCAGCTCTGTGCCAGCAATGTACACACAGACACACTTTATTGCTAAATGTGAACCACATTATTCCGGGACAGCTTTGCTGCTATTGGCTAGAAATTCAATAAATACTCACTCGAAATCCTCCTTACAGAGTGAACACGAATATATAGTGCCCTTATGATAATCCTTGTGCAGCTTGGCCGCGTATCTGGAACAAGATTCGAGCGGTAACCATGGGCCAGCCACGCTCTAGGACGGCCCATAGAATAACCATAATCATCATATTTATTTTCAGGAATATGTGTTGTACACAGGTTTTTTTTTAATTTATTACATTGAGAGTAACAAACTCACACACAGTTCACCTGATGGTGAGTGACTCCTGCGGCCCATGACGTCTACATTCATTCTTGACAAGGAATCATAATGCAGATGCGTTGTCACCCTTGAGGACTGAGATGTCACCGGGAATAAAGGTCTCCGGATCCCTACACTCACCAGACGAAACAGAGAAGCGGTATGCTGCCATTTCACGCTTGTATCCTGTGAGGGCGTGGCCCTGCCCAGGTAGAGCTGACCCATTCATTCTGCAGCCAGAAACAAACTGTAGTGTAAACCTTGAAATTATGTTCCAATGGAAATTTTTCGACTTTTCCAAGAATTTCCATAGTATTGACTTCAATGGCCGTAGGTCGTCTTCTTTTGAAAGTTGTGATACAAAAAAATATATTATTTAAAAAAAAAAGATCAACTAGTCAAGTTTCCCGCTTTATCCTCTGTCAAGCAGCTGCCTCCCGGAGCGGTGCGCCTATTAGCTGTCCTGACGATTCAAAGTGTTTTGTATAAACATACATGAATAAAGGTTCTTTTGATTTGATTTAACTATCATCAAGTTTTTATCCTATATATACAATATCATTGTTGGCAATCCACATGCCGACGCTACAGGCTGGCAACAATTGTTATGTCACTGATGGGAAGAGTAAAACGTTAAACGTTCAATGCCATCGCTATATACCATACGCTTAAACTAGTTCGCTATGTTCCTAGACTAACCCCTGTAAGATATGTTATATAATGTGTGTATATATAAATGTTAAATAAAACAAACACGTAAATTATACACCTAATGTTGGAGTAAAGTAATCGTATTGTTCTATGTCGATATTATTTTTTATTTAGATAAACTTTATTGGTCACACCTTACAAGAAAGGATACAGAGGGCGGACTTAATGCCGTAAGGCATTCTGTAGCGGTCGGTGGCGTGGGGAGACATTGTGGTAGGTGCAATACATACAATGTAAAAAAAAATTACTTAATATATATATATATATATGACGGCGCATTGGAAATTGTCTTGACAAAAATCGGGTTTTAATTGATTCGCACAATTTGTAATTTCTAAACGGAACAGAATTCGTACGCCGAACTCTGGAGAGGCGAGCGTGAGGGAATTAATTAGTCTAGGAGTGAGCGCGTGCGCAGCCACGTGTTCGGCGGACGTCATAATATCTGTCAGAAATTGTTTCATTAATCTTGTATAATCTTTATTTTAATTGTAATATTGTCAAAGTTAATTATTATAGCAGTGTTATCATAAAGAGGCCATATTTTATTAGGACTCTGCTGCGACGAGCCACGGGAACACCGTGGTTCGTACGTAATCGCGAACTTCACGTAGATATAGGGCTACCAACAATAGCCCAATTCTTTAAGCAGGCATCTCGACGGTTTTTCGGGACTGCCACCACACATTCATATATATATAAAATAAACTATATACTTAAACATCTTGCAAGTGGCCGGCCACTTACAAGCCATTCTCAACTAAATTCCGAAAAACCGTCACGTCGTCCGGAGGCCGAGACGTGTTCTCGAGACGATCCGGACGACGCGATAGCCATAGCACAGGCTAGATCGCAACAAGTAAACAAAGCGTCCATTCGCGACCCTCAGAGGTTGCGAATCATTTTATCTCGTTACCGCTGTTTTATGGATGGTCCTCATCCGTTAGATGTTAGGAGCGTTGTTGGAGATTCTCCGGACACTTCATCTCTCAGCGTTTAGCTCGGAAATACTCGTGCGTAACATAGTAACCGTCCAAGCCGAGGTCATCCCCCGCCGGGGGGACCCTTGAGCCGAGTTACTAGCAATAGTACTTAAGAGCTGTGCCACCTCTCAATCCGGTGAAGCAGTAAAAGTCAGTTTCTCTGACTAATTTGTGTAGTTCTTCAAAAAAAACATTGAGTGGACATAGGCGTGTCTCCTCCTTCCCATGTAATTGTTTAAATTGTTTAAAGTAAATGTGCAAGTGTTATTCAATTAAAAATATATTACATCAAGAGTGCTTGCCTATATATATATTATTATATGTGATTTACCGTCTGTTCGTAATGTATGGACAATGCATGCAACAAAACTTCTTCACATGCAACGCCTTGTGGCATCTTAGGGAGCCCAGGCTGGAGAAGTGGATCTTGCATACCTCGCACACGTACGTGCCGCACGCCTGAAAGTTTATTAGAAAAAAAAATTGTTTCGTACTAAACTAAGCAAATAATAAATAATAATATGTTTTTTTTCCTATCTCCGTCCTGATTGGTCAATTAATAAAATAAATAAAATACTAAACACATATCATTACAACAAATATTTAAGGAAGGTGTAGGCTTTTTTCTTGAAGACACCTCAGTCGTATCGTAAATGCACGAATATTTTATGTTTACTGTGCCTTATGGGGGGCGTTCGGATCATATTACCCCCCCCCCCCACCCCTCTATCTGTTGTCGTTGACGTTCTTCGTCCACAGGGGTCGGAGTGCAGCATCAGTCTCCGCGCCAGCTTCGCAGCATCGGCGCTGTCTCCCGCTCGCGAGTCTACTTAGATAAAGCTGTAAAGGTCTCTGGACCAACAGCAATACTCACACAAAAAATTGCCTCACTATTTTATAATAAAAATTATTCCTATAGTCGTATCTACAAACGGGTTATTCCCAACGAGCCTCTCGAATCACCTGAGGCGGTCACGGCTTCGGGACGGGCAGCCGCAGGCTCTAATGCAGTAGGCGATGCTCCTCGACACTAATCGTATAGTCAGGTTTCTCTCCCTTCCTCCCTAACCCTCGACCGTTTCCCGGTAGATTGGTATTTATATATGTATTGTATATATCCGTTTTATTACAGTATGTTTTTAGTATTTTATTTATTTACTTATATTATTGTCCCACCAGGCGGAGAGAAGAAAATTTCCCGAAAATAATAATCTTTATTTTTAACATGACATTAAGTACAGAATTGTAGTAACTCTGAAGCTTGTGCTACCAGCTTCAGGGTCTTATCAATTAATGTTACTAGTTACAAAGTAAAATATATCTTTTATTAGCTTAAACTTATATATATATATATATATATATATATATATATATATACGGACAATGCATGGACTGATTATATTTCTTTACGCTTTAAAAAAAAAAAAAAAAGTATATTGTTTGCCAATCAATGTTCTATTAGACGATTAAACATTTAATATTTTATTGGAGTTTCATTTTATTTTCTTACTTTAATTAAGGTCATCTTAAACTTTTGACCTGAGTACATCAGCTGTTAATATATTTTATTAAAAGACAAAAAATACTTACATCTGAATGCCGAACCATATGATTTTTATATGATTCTTCATCTAAAAATCCTTTATAACATTCCTCGCATTTGTGCGGAGAAAACTTATAATTTTCCGAATGCTTCCTTTGCACAACTTCTTTCATCTGATCCTCAATGGAGACATCGATTATATTGAACTCTGAAGGATCTAGCACATCCGTTACCGGTTTCTTTCTTCGGACTACCTTAGTTGCTGAGATTTCTTTTTTTAATTCGTCCTTATTATTGCATTCGTTATTTGAAACGTCAGTGATTCCTTCCGTATCAACTGTTGCATGTTGATCATTATACGGTTCCCATTCTACCTTTGGCTGAATTTCCGGGTCCGTTTTAGTAACTTCGTCGTTATGCTCTTCTATGACGATTAGGTCGGTGTGATTTGTTGGGTATGTTTTTAGTGTGAGACTTGATGCCAAGCTTTCTATTTCTATATCCAAAGATTGAAGGTTTTCTTGTGTTAGCTATGAAATGAAATAAATACATCATTATTACGATGATACACTGCGATCCACTTCTTATCCATGTTGCCAACGCATACCGAAGTTGTGGTTAATGTCGTTATTAATAATGATATTAATTTAGTTAATCATAAGGCGAGGCTGGCCCTCCGGGACACCCCCGAGTCAGAGGCTTTCACGCTCAAAGCCGAGGCTCCGAAAAATCAGAGTATAGTCCATACTCAGCTGTGGGACGCACGACCACATCGTACAGGCGCAGATAGTTGTTTTTAATTTAACCCACTTACAAGTAGATTAATTATGGTACTCACATATGGTTCAGAATACAAAAGGTTTCTCAGCAGGTTGTCGGTGTATTTCGCTAGATTGGTGAATTTCTCCGAAGATATAAGCCGATGTTTACATTCCCAGCATAGCAGTTTGGGCAGTCTGTCATCTTCCTCGTACTGCAAATAGAAACAATAAATAAATAATAATATTTATGTTATGAAGTTTATATATATGTATTAATCATTATCACAGCCCGTCACCAATCCACACCTAAATAAGGACCTGCATCCTTCGATTGATTTAATTTTATTGTTGAACAAAATCCACAACCCTTTAATATAATATATAATTTTACATCAGCTTAACTTAAGGCCAAGAACGGATTGACATTATTCAGATAATTAGAAATATATATATAACAAAGAACTGTTTATGGGCAAACAAAACTTAAATTAAAATAAGACCAAGTAATACTTTCAAAACATACATAAAATAACAATAAGCGTTGCAAAAAAAAAAAAAGTTGATAGTAATTCAATATCAAATAGTTTAGCAAAAAATAACATATATACCAAGCGAAAATGCATATATACTTACATGTATGTGGGTGTGTGCGTGAATGTTTTGTTACTCCCTCTAACAGTTTGTATATATCCATTTTAAATGTTTTTTTATTAGCATGAAAAATGTCCAATGAGTGAAATTTATTATTATAGGTTCTATGTAAACGGTTTGCTATATAGTACTGAGCATATCTTGTTGACTTTTTGCAGTTGAAAATAAAGGAGTGTGCCTTCCCGAAATCATGAATAGGTTGTCACTGCATACTCCTGCCCTGGCCATTTCGAGGTTGCCACACGAGAACTTTTCTTTTTTTTTTTTTCTACGAGCTATATATCCGGCCAATTGCATACTGTTCCTTTGACCTATGTAGATTACCATAGTTCTTATAATTAGAATAGCACATTAATTGGCTCGTCAAAAAAAACTAAGCCGTGGAAACCATAACGCTATTCAGAAGTAGTGCACAACGCCATCTATCGAGCTTAGATGTATACTTATTTATAATAATTCTTCCTAAACTTTATATAAGACACTTTCATATCTAAATTCATGCTGCTTCCGTCAAAAGTGAACGCACTTCGTATATATATAAACTTAAAAAAAAATTTAACCCCTAATTGACCCTATTTTGAAAAATGCCGATACACGTATGCATTTATTACTAAATTAGGTAAATGAAATTTTGTATTCATTACTTTGAAAATTACGAATTTCCATATAACCGTTCATCCCTTATTTTTTTTTCATACGAGGGATGAAAATTTCAAAATCCTTCCTTCGTATGCCCTTAGTTCATAGTGGTCCTTTCCAAAAGCACCCCCAGGAGTCCACGTTGGCGTGACAAAAAAATTGGGGTTTACAAGTGAGCGTCTACGATATGTCTATGTAAAACATAAAATCGCTGTTTACGCTGTTGTGACGAGGCATCTCACTCCTCAAGAGTGACAACGCACCTGCATTATGATTCCTTGTCAAGGATGAATGTAGATGTCGTAGGCCGCAGGAGTCACTTGCCGTCAGGTGAACTGTGTGTCAGTTTGTTACTCTCATAGTAATAAAAAAAAAAACCTACCTCCCAATCATAATGCAAATGCATCACATTGGACTAGGGAAGGCTATGACAGCGAGTGCCTCAGTGCTTCCGGCTGTAGGAGATTCGACATCATCATCATTGTATTTATACAGAACACAAAGCTGGTCGTACCTGTATATTTGTGACATTTTCATAAACCGCTTTAAGATTGTACTGGTTAAGGTCATACATTCTCCTGTTCGTCATCAGGCAAATCCTGCACATCTGTAACCAATGAGATAATATTAATAAAGATGAAAAATGTTTGTTGGTGACTTGAGAAAGTCTGGACCGGTTTGGTTATTAGTTTTAGAAAAAAATATTTAGAAAAAGTTACCCAGTATAAAATATAAGAAATATACGCAAACTGTGGTGTGGCTCGAACATTGATAAATAAAATATTTAGACCGTGCCTAACTGTGCTTGACTTAATATAATACTTACATAAACAATTTCCTCAGCAGCTATTGCTTGCTCTTCAGATTTATTTGGTACTTCCGTCTCAGTAGTAGATGCTTCCTGTAATTTTTTTTAGTACATCAATAATTCGATAATACAAACTCACACACAGTTCACCTGATGCTCAGTGATTCCTCCATGATATGTTCATGTTGCATCCTTGACAAGCAATCATAATGCTGTTGCGTTGTCACCCTGGAGGACTGAGATGGAATGCCCTGTCATCTGTAATAAAGGTCTCCAGATTCTTGCACTCACCAGACGAAACACAGCAGTATTACGCTGCTATTTTACGCTGGTATTCTGTGAGGTCGTCATCTTACCCCGGTCGAGCTGACCCATTCATTCTGCAGCTAGAAACAAACTGTAGTGTAGCTCTACACCTGTGAAAATAATTTTAATAAATATAATGCAATTATTTATTTAAATAAATTATAATTAACAACGGTGTTTAAAAAACTTTTTTTAAGGTAATGATAAAGATAAAGGTAGCTTTTATTGCAAGAAATAATTTACAATCTAATAACAAATTATTAATCTATAAGTTTTTTCACTAATCTCTAACTTGTTCACTGACATAGGCCTCCTCGTAAGTTCTTCCAGATCATTCTTTCTTGTGCTTTCCTTGTTCATAATGATTGAGCAACTTTCTTAAGATCATCTTCCCACCTGCGTATCTGTCCGCCTCTCTTTCTTTTTGCATCTCCGGGGTACCAATGTGTTACTTTCTGCGAACATTTGTGTGTGCCTCCGATCATATGACACGTCCATCTCATTTTAGTTTCTTGATGGTTCTTGTTATAGGATTTACGTTAGTTTTCTGTTTTATGCCTGCCAGTCTTATTTTGTCTCTTATTTTTATGCCTAAAAAAACTCCTCTGCAACGATTTTTGAAATACTTCTAATTTCTTTATGGTTTTGAGTGTTGTTGTGAGTGAGTGGCCATGTTTGGCATCCATAGAACAGACATGGTGTTATACAGGTGTTTATAATGTTGCCTTTTTCTAGTGTAGTAAATATACTTTTTTTTTTAGGGTAATAAAAAGTAAATACTTACATGAATAAATTTAGTTGGCACTGCACCAGGCACCAAACAAGTAACACTTGCCGATCTTATGAGTGAATTACTATCAAAATGTATGGAGCAAATACGGGAATGCACCGACGGTGGTTTCCAGTTGCCCCTGCCGCAAGCGTTAACCCACAAACTGTATGTGGGATCATTATTAGGAAACCTAAAATTGTCATGTACATTATACACTATTCTATCTCTGTATAAACTCCCGCTATACAAAGTTCTCGAGTGGCAACCCTCATCTGGCAGTTGTTACAAACCCCCACTAGACAGAGCGACAATCTACTAAGTTTGCTAAGTAAATAAACAGATGCATATCATTCTTTGTGCCAATCCAGAACTATATGTGGGAACACTATAAAATTAAAATATACATTATATATACACTATTCTACCTCTATACAAACTACCACTATACAAAGTTCTTGAGTGGCAACCTTGGACTGGTAGTTGTTACAAAAACCCCCACTAGGAGCGACTATCTAATAAGGTTACTAAGTTATTAAATGGGTACTGATCATCCTTTGTGGTAATCCACACTATTACGAAATGTAAAATTAACATATATATTATACACTATTCTACCGCTATACAAAGTTCTTGAGTGGCAACCTTGGACTTGCAATTGTAGTGTAAGATGGAGAGACAATTGAAATAAGCTTGCAGAAAATCAATAGATGCACGATCACAGCCTCGTCTTTTGTGGTAAACCATAGCTATAATGTGGGATCACTATCAGGAAACCTAAAATTAATGTGTATTATACACTGCAGGGCATAGACAATTCAATATAAAGAGAAATCATAACAAATAAAATATAAAAAAAAAATACCTTCCCTATTTGTCTATAACAAACAATATACACATATGCCCAACCTCAGACTGGCAACATTTAATATTTTGAATGATGTTTTTTTATAGAGAGAAGGAAACAATCTTGTGGCTCACATGATGGTAAGTTATAATCATTAAAATCATCACTGGGTTGACTATTAGGAATTAATGTTGTTTGATTGGAACTTAACATTTTTAAAACTGGTCTAAGATAACAAAGAGATGAGTGCTCTAAACTTAACTTATACTCCGAGGGGGACAGTACTTAGTTTCCACATGAATGGATCAGCCAAGGAAAGGACCTCCCGGAGTAGAAGTGCTGGTAACAAGGCATCCCTATCACGTGGCTATGAGTATAACTTCCAATTCAGCTAACCATTTCCCCATTTATATACCATTATATACACTCAGGTAGCATTGAGATATCATTACATGATAGAGTAACACTGTAACTGGTATGTTGGTGGTAACAATGCAATTTATATCTAACTGCAGAATGAATAAGTCAGCTTTACCGGGGTAGGACCACGCACTCACAGAATACCGGCGTGTAATAGCAGCATAATGCTGCTGTGTTTTGTCTAGTGTAAGAAGGGATTCGGAGACCTTTATTACTGGTGACGAGGCATTACATCTCCGTCCTCAAGGGTGACAACGCATCTGCATTATGATTCCTTGTCAAGGATGAATGTAATGTTTGGTTGCAGTAATCACTTAACATCAGGTGAACTGTGTGCTTGTTTGCAACTCTCAATGTAATGAAAAAAAAATCATAAAAATTAATTTGAAACAAGTGTTTTTTTTTTTAAAGATGCTAGCAGTGTAATATACATTACTAACCCCCTTAACCACTCTAACTAAGCTTAAATGCTTGTGTTAGATGGTTCATGACATGGTCCAATGGCCGATTCGAACATACAATCTTTTCTTGCAGACAATACCTAAAACCATTAGGCTAATGAAGTTTTGCAAAACTGTACACTTGGTTCACCTTAAAGTAACTAAATCTTATAGCCCATGAGACCTATAACCTGAGATGAAACACAGCAGTAATTAGCTGGTATATTTCAAAGGCCGTCCCTAGTCAAGTTAACCTATTGGTGCTCTAACTTGTTTATTACTCAAGCATAACTCCAATATGTGAATAATATTTTAAGACAATCCCTTCAAATATGCTTCACATTTTAACTGCAGTGGTGTTAATGTACCCTGGATTCTTAAATATGTTTCACTCAGAAAATTAAATTATTATTATCATATTTTCATTTTACTTTTTATTATATTTTTTACAATATGAGGGATGAGAAACTAACACAAGTCACCTGATGATGGTAATAAAGAAATAATTGATGATAGGTTTATATACATTTATCATCAACAATGATTGATTATAGACATGAAATGCATTATAACCCCTTCTGGCTGATATTGAATGCCTTCTTGTGCCTGTACTTATAATTGGGTCCCTAGGGACTACTTACTTATGACCAAAAGGTATTCTCTAGTAGGTATTAGCTTAAGGTTGAGCAGAGAGTATTATTTTAATATTATATTGATGGTAATATACATAAAAATATAACTCTTGAACATTAAAAGACCGAATTTTTAGAAAACTTTACACCCATCAGCACAGGATAAAATAATGCATCAAATTTATGGTATTTAGTCCTTAAGATACATATATCAGATTTTGGGAGTCTAATGTCGCTAAGACTTCCGATTTAATATATCATGATAGTGCGTACGAATACTATTGAATGTCTCTGCTTTTCCAGTTTTTGCGTAAAAATACTTGTACCCGGTTTACCGTTTATAAGACCGAGTAACGTTTTAGACTTAATAAGCATCATCGGTAATCGCATAGCTATCTTAAAAGAAGATAAAGACAATAGACAGGAATAAAATATAAAAACAAACCTGTGAAAAGATATATTGTCATAGCCAAATTGCTTGAGAGCCTTGCAACCTTTTACACTACAACTCATGTTACGTATTTAAAAATAAAATACCTTATCATACACGAAATAAGAAAGAAGTAAATGATATATTTCTTCAAAATAAATTTGTTCAGAGTATTTCTGTTTACCTTTCAGCTTTTCAGTTGTCAAAATACAAAACTGACAACTTGAAGATAAAAATTAAATGGCAGTGATCTGTGATACGACTGGCACAAGTTGGTTGATGATGATGATATTAATTTATCCCTAATGGGAAAGGCAAAGGACTTTAGTCCATACGGGCAATAAGGGGCACACTTTTTACGACTTTAGAACAGAAAATCTCGAAACTATTGATTTATGTAAATAGTAATTTTGAAATTTGCGTATAATTTTTTACGCGCGCTGTGTGTATACCCTTATTTTCGTAATTTCTCAGAAAACACCAATCTTCCTAAACGGATAGATAAAAATGTACGGAACAGCTACAGGGATTCGAATTAGATGCATATCTACTTGCTTTTTCTGTTCCGTAAATTAAATCGTAAGTACATTACACTTCTAAAATCTTGTAAACAATTATATTCGTTGAACTAGAAATTTAGTTTTCATTCATTTTTTAATTCTGCTACATTATGCAATTATAATTGCGTCCATTAGTGAATACTGGAATCATTAAAACTATTCAGTTACTTTTGCAATTTAATTTTTATAAATTTATTATTTTATCAATCAAACTGAGCCAAGTACCTTAATACTTAGTTTATGTTGGCACCCTTGATAAAAAGTCAGAAAAAAAAAATAGTGGCGCGAAAATGAGCTAATTTTATTTTTCCTCAATTCAAAGTTTCAACAAGTCAATTAACTACGATTCTTTATATAAAGGTAAAATTTAAGATTATTTTTTAAGAAATATTCGATATTGTATCAAACAAGTTGATTTGTCAATGAACCAATTTTGTGAAACCAATATTAGTTAAATTTATTATTTATTTACACATGTGTATGTATGATAGAAAATACCCGCCAAATTATTACTGTTAATTTTATTTTTGGTTTTTTAAATATTTAAATTAAAGCTTCACATGTAAAATAAAAACTTTATGTTCATAAAGTTTTTATTTTACATGTGTTCATTTTTGAAATATATAAATATTGGCATGTTTTGAAATATGTATGTAATTTATTGTTTTAGATACAATGAGTCGACAAAATTTACGAAAGCTCCCACGTATCAATTATTACGAGCCTGAGGAGCCCAGCTTCGACGAGTATACTTGTAAGTATATGAACATATATTGAACATTCGTATGAATTAAAAAAAAAAGAAAATTACTAAAGAGGATGGACTACGTCCACACAATACCAATCGTAAATAGTAGTATAAAGTATCTGAAGCTCAATTACAGGTGACGAGACATTCCATCTCCAGTCCTCAAAGATGACAATACATGTTTATGTAGAATCTTTGTTAAATTATAATTAATTACATACCACCAGATGAATTGTGGCATTTGTTGCCCCATATATTTCAAAAAAATATATATTTTATTTTAAAGTTCGGCAGGTTATATTTATATTTTGTTTACACTTACTGTGCTTTGTTCTAAGAGTGGGTAAGTAGTTTTCTGTTTTCTTGATTTGAAGGTTGACTAGATAGTGAACTTGAAATATTTTTTGGTTACTTAACAATGACAAAGTTATTAAATTCTAGGCGACCATTAGATTTTTAGACCATACAAAAATCATATAGAAAAAAAAAACTTTCAGTTTTTACCGAATTTGCAAATAATCCGGTTTTCAATCCATAAAAACCTAATTCGGACTATTACGAATATTGAAAAAAAAATAACCAAATAGACAAAATAATAAAAGACCGTAACCATTCCCAAGTTATGCGGCTTACCAACGAATAGAATGAATTTATAGATTAAAGTGTCAGGAAATTCTTCGTAAAATTATATACATAATACTAAATACAATCAAAAATACAAAGTACTACTGTTTTTTTTTAACGAAAACGCGTCCGTCATGACGATAGAGGTGGCAGTGCGGGAGTGAGGGAGGGGTGGGGGTGGGGTTATGGCTGACGTCACAGATTCACCGGTTTGGGTATATCAATAGCAATCATAATGCCGATGTTTTTTTCTGTCTATCGGCCATTGTTAGCCCGTGGTGTTTTGTCAATCGAATTGAAAGGTAGGCCACCGGTGCGCCGTGGTTCTTGCGTAACGAAAATCTACGCATAGATCTTGAGCTGCCGACCATAGCTCAGTACCTGAAGCAGGCTTCTCGCCGATATTTCGACTCTGCCGTCACACACCGAAACCCTTTGATTGTAAGTGCCGCCACTTACAATCCCATCGCGAATCACAGATTTACCCGCGTCCGTAGGAGACCGAGGCACGCCCTCGACGACCCTGACGACGCAACCACCAGGGCCCAAGCCCTTCATAAAACACAACACACGTACATAGCACCCTCATATCGTCGCAAACAAAAACGAAGTGGTGGTACAGGTAGTTAATAATAATAGTGATATTAATTAAGATAATCCTCTGTCAGAAGCAACTGACCGAGCCGAGGTTCGGCCCTCTCGGGCACCCTTGAGTCAGACGCTCTCGCGAAACAGGGTAACGGTCCAAGCCGAGGCTCCCTCTTGGGAGCCCTTGAACCTGGTGAAACTGTAAAAGCCCTGGGGCTAACAGCGGCCATCAGCCCGGAAAAAAAAAAAAAAAGCGGCCGTCAGCCAGAAAATAAAAGTCAATAGATAAAATTTCTATCTTATTACTGGTAATTTAATTAATTTAGGTAAAAATAATGTTGTATTTATATATATATATATATATATATATATATATATATATATATATATATATATATATATATATATATATATATATATATATATATATATATATATATATATATATATATATATATATATATATATATATATATATATATATATATATATATATATATATATATATATATATATATATATATATATATATATATATATATATATATATATATATATATATATATATATATATATATATATATATATATATATATATATATATATATATATATATATATATATATATATATATATATATATATATATATATATATATATATATATATATATATATATATATATATATATATATATATATATATATATATATATATATATATATATATATATATATATATATATATATATATATATATATATATATATATATATATATATATATATATATATATATATATATATATATATATATATATATATATATATATATATATATATATATATATATATATATATATATATATATATATATATATATATATATATATATATATATATATATATATATATATATATATATATATATATATATATATATATATATATATATATATATATATATATATATATATATATATATATATATATATATATATATATATATATATATATATATATATATATATATATATATATATATATATATATATATATATATATATATATATATATATATATATATATATATATATATATATATATATATATATATATATATATATATATATATATATATATATATATATATATATATATATATATATATATATATATATATATATATATATATATATATATATATATATATATATATATATATATATATATATATATATATATATATATATATATATATATATATATATATATATATATATATATATATATATATATATATATATATATATATATATATATATATATATATATATATATATATATATATATATATATATATATATATATATATATATATATATATATATATATATATATATATATATATATATATATATATATATATATATATATATATATATATATATATATATATATATATATATATATATATATATATATATATATATATATATATATATATATATATATATATATATATATATATATATATATATATATATATATATATATATATATATATATATATATATATATATATATATATATATATATATATATATATATATATATATATATATATATATATATATATATATATATATATATATATATATATATATATATATATATATATATATATATATATATATATATATATATATATATATATATATATATATATATATATATATATATATATATATATATATATATATATATATATATATATATATATATATATATATATATATATATATATATATATATATATTTATATTGTTAACTATGTATAATTTGATATTTTTATCTAATTAACATTCTTATTTTTATGCCTAGCAACATATTGTCTTGAACTCCCAGGGTTGACTGGTAGATATTGTATAGCGAACATAAAGAATAAATATAAAAAATAAATAAGAATTATGTTTATCGCACGTATCTTGTATGTAATGTTTTGGGACCCAATTGCAAATTATAAACTGAAAGAGAATTAATAGGATCCAATCGCTATTATACTTAATGCGAATATTTAACATAGGTTTTCAGCCCACAATATAGTCCGTTTAACCGATGTAGAGTTCAACTTTGTTTATGGTTTATTTTAATTTAGTTTTCTGTTCTCGATCTTTTTAGTGCATTTCTTATAAAATTGTCTCTTTTTTGCAGTCGGGTTTTTGATTTTTATTAATTATTTTATTTTTTAACACAGCCGTTGCGTTCAAACGTTACTATCAAAATGGCGGCTGTCGGCGCAAACGTCTGCGCAAGCGCAGCGTCTTCAGAGGAAGCTCGTCGGCTACATCATCTCATTGTCTTGCACTAAGCGCGTCAGGCTCTCGAGGATTATCGATAACAGTATTTCAGTCGCCGTCCGTGTCACCGAGCCGGTCTGTGTGAACGGACACTAAGTCTGGCTTAGGCTCCCCCGGTTGGGGGTAAGACCCATTCGTCTGTCGATTGCCTACGAAACTATAACATACTCTGCGCAGTAAATGTCGTTTGATAATAAGTTGAAAATATCCCCGTGGTCGAAGTTGACCAGTACATTTCTGAAAAACAAAATATAATCTAAACTTTAAAAGCTTGAGTCGAACGACTAGATATATGAAAAAAAATGTATTCTATTTAAACGTTTCGGGAGAACGTTAAAATTATTATTTAAATATAGGTGCCAAAGAAAACGAACTTCCCGCCATACGTACCGCGAGCTGCCCTCACCATACCTAACGTGTTCCTGCACCTTGGTCCGTCCAGCATACCAGGTTTGAGCTTAATTTTAACGACGAATTTGCTGCGAGGCGTGTTCTGAGGAGTTGTACGGATTAATTGCAGCCGTTTAGGTTGAACATCGTATATCAAGACAGAATTCAAAATTTCATCCACATCATCTTTATGGTCGGCATTACACCACTGTTCGTTTCGCGCCAAATTTCCCACCACGCACAACTACTCTGTGTGAAGCAGAGCAAGAGAAGACCCTACACCTTTCTGAAAGGTCGGCAGAGCGTCTGCGACTCCTCTGGTCTTGCGGATGTCCATGGGCGGCGGTGATCACATATGTACCATCAGGTGAGCTGGTTATTGTATGTTATCCTAAAAACCTACATTAACCAAAATATACCTATGTCATCATATATATATATATATATATATATATATATATAAAGTATATACAGAAGAATGCCACACAGTTTTTTTTATGTGTAATGGCCGGTGTTAGCCCGAGAGCCGAGGGCTCGTGGTGCCCGTTGCCCATTTGGAGGTTAGGAGAGGCGAAACCCATATTGGTGTAGGAGGAGAAATATTCCTCCCCCGAAAATGGAAATTGGTGGCAACACTGACGTATGCGATGAAGATGGAACATGCCGTTCTGGTCCCTGTAAGGGTATGAATAAGGTATTCCCCCCCCCCCCCCCATATATAAAAATAGTGGAACAATCTCGCACTTTACCATAGCCCTGATTTAAAGGGGCCTGTAGCAGTGTGTAAATATCATAATAATATTCAGGAGCTGGCCTTGGGGTGTTCGCAACTTTGAATCTGCCAGCCGACGTCCGCTTTGGTCCGTACCGGGGAGAAATAAGCCAGGACATCAGCTCTATGTACTGTTGGCAGGTACGAATTTTTATTGTATATACAATAAAAAAAAAACACTTTCTTTACGTTTATCAATTTTTTATATTATTAGGAAGGAATATGCCCAATGTAATATGTAAGAGATTATAAGTATGCAGTCAGAATTTTTGGTTACTTAATACGAACAAAGTTAGTTTTTTTTTATAGAAACCTATTCTAAAACGTAAAACGAGAAAGCAGCAAACCAAACGGTAAGCGATCACTGCCGCCTAATACATACTTGCAACACCAGAAGAGTCGCAGATGCTCTGCCGGTCTTTATGTAAGGCTCTTTTCTTCAAAGGTCCTATAGTCGTATCGATACGAGGGCGACAGCTGTATGCAATAATGCTGTCGCCCTTGGACGGAAAGTATATATATACTCAGCACTGGAGAATTCTCATTGTCTTGTCCGCATAGATATATAATAAAGACAACAAGGCCAAGCACGTGGTGGACGCTAAGGACCCGAATCACTCCAACTGGATGCGGTATGTCAACTGCTCCCGACATTGGCAAGAGCAAAACTTGATCGCCTACCAGTACAAGGGGCAGCTTTATTACAGGTTCAATTTACATAACTTAACATATATATATATATTTATTTATTGAAAGAAACATACGGTCATATACGAGAAATCTATACATTAGGACTTTATCTATATAAAATCTATGTAACCCTTTGTTGAGCGCAACGGAAGTGAGTCTTGTCATAGTTAAAGGTAATATCGAAGAGTGCAAATGTTTACTGTCAGTCAGTATGTCAGTGAAACACTTATTAGTCTGTGGTCAATTTATCGCACAGAATAGAGATTGTCTCTAAGGTGTTATATAAAGCATACATTACAAATACGTTAAATATTTAAAAAGTCATTGTTTTCGTTTATACTGAAGTAGAGATTATCGCTGAAGAATTTATATTTAATACAAATAAATTAAACTTTAATATATATATATATAAATTCATTAAATTAAACTAAAACGTTCGCAGCTGACATAAATTCAAATATATTATATGCAATTAAGGTTTTTAAGTTGGAACGTTATTGGATTTCCCGAACTTCAATAACGTTCCAACTTAAAAACTTAATGAAATACGATTGAATTTCGACCCACTGTGCGACCACTAGTTAAAGTAAATATTCAGCGTAAGAACTGCACGTACGAGTTGGCTTGTTGGGTTATATGAAGAGTAGGAGAACCCTATTACATATAACGGGGTATTCCTTCTCAGTCCTCATGGGTGTATAACCCGCAAGAGTTAATGCGCGCTCCCCTCCCGAGCCCCGCCTTCTTACCGCTCTCGCAATCGACGCGTCAGTACCGTTAGCAACCTCACACGTAACGTACGTGCGTTTGGTTTCGTTTGTTTTTTTTTACCCGATTGTATCAGTTTGGTAGTTTTATGTAAACATGGGTAAGACTATACACAGGGCTGAACGAAATCTTATTTTTAAAGTGATAACCTTTTTTTAAGGATATTTGGTAAAAGATCGAATCCAAGAAACACACGAACGGGAACTAATCATTCAATTACTATACGATAGTGATTCAGATGGTGACAGCTACAGTACAGATTTTTTTTTTTTTTTTTTTTTTTTTTTTCGGGCTGATGGCCGCTGTTAGCCCCAGGGCTTTTACAGTTTCACCGGGTTGAGAGGTGACCGAGCGCTTATGGCTCTCAGTCGCGACCTCTATATATGGGTAACCAGCGCAAGGGCTCCCGAGAGGGAGCCTCGGCTTGGACCGTTACCCTGTTTCGCGAGAGCGTCTGACTCGAGGGTGCCCAAGAGGGCCGAACCTCGGCTCGGTCAGTTGCTTCTGACAGAGGATTATCTTAATTAATATCACTATTATTATTAACTACCTGTACCTCCACTTCAGAATGCGGGCGCTGGAGAAGAAGTGGCGCAAGAAACTCCAGCAACGCTTCTATCTGTATGGACTGGAGAGAACCGGCCATTGACATGGCGGTATCGCGAATAACTTTGTTTGCGACGCCCCGCCGTCGGCGGGGCGATATGAGGGTGCAATGTTTGTGTGTTGTGTTTTATGAAGGCTTGGGCCCTGGTGGTTGCGTCGTCAGGGTCGTCGAGGGCGTGCCTCGGTCTCCTACGGACGCGGGTATGTCTGTGATTCGCGATGGGATTGTAAGTGGCGGCACTTACAATCAAAGGTTTCGGTGTGTGACGGCAGAGTCGAAATATCGGCGAGAAGCCTGCTTCAGGTACTGAGCTATGGTCGGCAGCTCAAGATCTATGTGTAGATTTTCGTTACGCAAGAACCACGGCGCACCGGTGGCCTTGCGCATGAAACGATTTTGTATTACCTGAAGGCGGTGAATGTGACGCGGGGAGGCATGCGCAAAGACGGGGCTTGCGTATGTCATTATGGGTCAGATGCACGCTTTGTAAAGTGTAATTTTATTACGCAGGACATTTTGCTATTTTTATTAAGTAACGGGTGCAAACGACCTAGGACGAACGCTGCTCGATTCCGTACGCGGTTGACATGCGGACCGAAGGTGAGTCTTTCATCTAATGTGACGCCTAAGTATTTGACTGTCTTTCCCAGGGATTGGACGATCAAATAACTCTATAGTTTGGAGATGCGGCGTTTTGTTGCGCCGAGAGAAGTAAATGGCTGCACTTTTGGTGGGTTAACTCGATCCTCCATTTCCGAAACCATTTCCCTAAGGTGTTGGCTGCAGATTGGAGGCGTTTACAAATAGCCTCTGGTTTAAATCCAGACACGTAGAGGCCGGTGTCATCGGCGAAAAGGGCTATTCTACACCGCGAGTGCGCGGTATGTCGTTGGTAGAGTGTGTATAAAGTAGGACCTAGACAGAGCCTTGTGGTACTCCGGCACAAATGGGTGAACTCGGAGCGCGTTCCCTCGACGCGGTAACGAAAGGTTCGATTTCGGAGAAAATCTCGTATGATAAGTACGAGTCGATCTGGCGTACCGAGCTCATATAGTTTGTATATGAGCCCGTTGTGCCCGACCTTGTCGAAAGCTTTCGCCACGTCGAGAAAAAGTGCCCCAGTTTGGTAGCCCTGAAGAAATTTACTGAGGATGTGCTCCGTGATGCGGTGCACTTGATGTGTGCATGAGTGTTAGTGCGAAACCCGAACTGCTCATTGATTGGCAGCCCTCGGGACAGCATGAAGTCCTTGAGGCGGGTGAGGATGAGCCTTTCATATACCTTACCCAAGACTTTGAGTAGGCTTATGGGTCGATAGGCTGATGGATCGGTTGGATGTTTTGAGGGCTTGAGAATCCCTATGACATCGGCTTCCTTCCAGGTGTTCGGGAAGGTGCCTTTGGATATGGCCGCGTTGTAGATTATCACCAGTAGGTGTAAAATGGACATGGGTAGGAGTTTCATCACCTTGTTGGTGATACCGTCGGGCCGGGAGCCTTGCGTGGTCGCAGGTTTTAATTATGGACTCAACTTCGGTGCATGTAACTTGAGTGACGGAATCGCGAAGTGGTTCCTTACTCCTCCGGTCGACCTCGCTGTTAACCATTTCAAGGTGAGCGGCGTCGATCGGTAGGGTGCATATATATATATATATATATATATATATATATATATATATATATATATATATATATATATATATATATATATATATTTATTTATTTATTGAAAGAAACATACGGTCATATACGAGAAATCTATACATTAGGACTTTATCTATATAAAATCTATGTAACCCTTTGTTGAGCGCAACGGAAGTGAGTCTTGTCATAGTTAAAGGTAATATCGAAGAGTGCAAATGTTTACCGTCAGTCAGTATGTCAGTGAAACACTTATTAGTCTGTGGTCAATTTATCGCACAGAATAGAGATTGTCTCTAAGGTGTTATATAAAGCATACATTACAAATACGTTAAATATTTAAAACGTCATTGTTTTCGTTTATACTGAAGTAGAGATTATCGCTGAAGAATTTATATTTAATACAAATAAATTAAACTTTAATATATATATATATAAATTCATCAAATTAAACTAAAACGTTCGCAGCTGACATAAATTCAAATATATTATATGCAATTAAGGTTTTTAAGTTGGAACGTTATTGGATTTCCCGAACTTCAATAACGTTCCAACTTAAAAACTTAATGAAATACGATTGAATTTCGACCCACTGTGTGACCACTAGTTTCAAGTAAATATTCAGCGTAAGAACTGCACGTACGAATTGGCTTGTTGGGTTATATGAAGAGTAGGAGAACCCTATTACATATAACGGGGTATTCCTTCTCAGTCCTCATGGGTGTATAACCCGCAAGAGTTAATGCGCGCTCCCCTCCCGAGCCCCGCCTTCTTACCGCTCTCGCAATCGACGCGTCAGTACCGTTAGCAACCTCACACTTAACGTACGTGCGTTTGGTTTCGTTTGTTTTTTTTACCCGATTGTATCAGTTTGGGTTTTATGTAAACATGAGACTGAGGATAAGACTATACTACAGGGCTGAACGAAATCTTATTTTTAAAGTGATAACCTTTTTTTAAGGATATTTGGTAAAAGATCGAATCCAAGAAACACACGAACAGGAACTAATCATTCAATTACTATACGATAGTGATTCAGATGGTGACAGCTACAGTACAGACAATTACAGTGAATTATCTGGAATACAATCTATAGATAACCAGTAAATAGTTTAAATATGTCAAAAAAAAATCTGCTTGTATATTTTTTTTTATGGTTAATTGTATTGGTCTTATAATAGTGTTGTTGTGTAATTAATTAAAGTAACATAATTAATTATACACAACACGATAATAAGACCAATTCAATTAACCATAAAAAAAAATCGACAATTAGACGATATTTTTGTGGGTACAGTGCCTCGCTCTTACGTCATCCGAGCGAAGTGTCAAGTTAACTCTTGCGGGTAGTAAGTTATCCTCGAGTCTTTGTTGAATTTATGATAGATCAGGTGACCTGATGTATACAGATTTATTGGAGGTGGTTTTTAGGAGGTGATAGGAGTGACTATTTGTGATTTTAATTGAATTGCATTTTTACATTTGGACCGATAATTGTTATTTTAATCTTGATAAATAACCAGTGTTTAATCGTTTTCATAAATCAGAAGAAAAATACTAGATTTAAATTATTGATAGTTTTTTTTAAAATAAACTTTTGATGATGCATTATGACTTATTTTGAAAAAGCAACAAAACATGGTAACTCAAAAATGGTTCACTTTTGCATATGGGAATTAAAATTATCATAAATAGCCGCCCCCTATCTTTTTTTTCGGGCTGATGGCCGCTGATTGAGGTGACCGAGCATGCCGGGTAACCAGCACAAGGGCTTCTCGTCTTCTTGGGATCCTCGGCTTGGATCGTAACCCTGTTCCGCGAGAGCCTGTGACTCGAGGGTGCCTGAGAGGACCGAACCTCGGCTCGATCAGTTGCTTCTGACTAAGAATTATCTACATTAACATCACTATGATTATTATTCGCTACCTGTACCACCACTTCGGAATGCATGGGCGCTGGAGATGAAGTGGCGCAAGAAACTCCAGCGACGCTTCTATCTGTATTGACTGGAGAGAACCGGCCTGTGACATGGCAGTATCGTGAATGCTCATCGTGCATGGGGGCGATATGAGGGTGCAATGTACGTATGTCGTGTCGTCGGGGTCGTCGAGGCCGTGCCTCGGTCTCCTTCGGACGCGGGTGAATCTATGATTCGCGATGGGATTGTAAGTGGCGGCACTTACAATCAAGGGGTTAGAGTGTGTGACGGCAGAGTCGAAATATCGGCGGGAAGCCTGCTTCAGGTACTGAGCTATGGTCGGCAGATCAAGATCTATGTGTAGATTTTCATTACGCAATAAACATGGCGCACCGGCGGCGGCCTTGCGCATGAAACGATTTTGGATTTTGAAGTCGGTGAATGTGACGCGCGTAGGCATGCGCAAAGACGGGGCTTGCGTATGTCATTATGGGACGGATGCACGCTTTGTATAGTGTAATTTTATTACGCAGGGACATTTTGCTATTTTTATTGAGTAACGGGTGCAAACGACCTAAGACGAACGCTGCTCGATTCCGAACGTGGTTGATATGGGGACCGAAGGTGAGTCTAATGTGACTCCTAAGTATTTGATTGTCTTTTCCCAGGGGATTGGACGATCAAATAACTCTATAGTTGGGAGATGAGGTGTTTTGTTGCTCCGAGAGTACATGGCTGCACTTTTGGTGGGGTTAACCTCGATCTTTAATTTCCGAAACCATTTCCCTAAGATCCCCACCGCTGTAGGCATTAAACTGCAGCTAGAAACCACGAATGACCATAGAGCGGTCACCCGCTACTTACAAGACAAAGGTGTATTCTTTCACACCTACACCCTGGCAGAAGAGCGCCAACTTAGAGTGGTTATTAAAAACCTTCCGCGGGAAATCCCCGCAGACCTCATCAAAGAGGACCTCCAGGCTCAGAATTTACCCGTCCTATCCGTGCATAGGATGTACAGTGGGCATAACAAAAAGCCATTCAACATGGTAATTGTGGCCCTCGAAAGGTCCGAGGCAGGAAGCAGGTATTTAACCTGAAAACGTGCTGCCACCTTTCTGGGCTCACAATAGAGCGCCCTCATAAAATGGCCCTCCGGGCCAGTGCCACAAATGCCAGTTATATGGCCACTCTGCTCGCAACTGCTTCGGGAAACCCAGATGCGTAAAGTGCCTGGGTGACCATGGCACCACCGACTGTCCGAGACCCAAGGACAAGGCCCTTTGGCTGCTTTCGGCCCCCGCATGTGTCCTGTGCAACTCAGAGGGACACACAGCCAATTACCTTGGCTGCCCAAAGGCTCCTGCCGAAACGCCCGGCACTTAAAGTCGCACCTAAGGTAGTTACACCGATCGCCGCTCCCGCGCCTATTCTCGCTCCTGTTTGTCCTCTACGTCCCGCATGGAAACCTCCTACTGGCGTAGTGACCGTCGCTCAACCGGTTGAGCAGCCCTCCATCAGCCGGACGGCCGGTTAACGAAAGCGACCTCGACCTTGTGTGTCGCTTCGCCGCCGTTTTCAACGGCGCTGACGTCTCAGCCCTTGCAAAAGCCCTAAGGACTCCAATGGCAAGCCCGAAATCAGGATTGCTGCCACAATGCGCTACCAACATGTAGTGTCAGCCATCGTCAATTTTCAAGCATAGAGGGCCTTTATAACGGCAGAGTAAAACCGCGTTCCCTTAACGTCGCATTTTTAACGCGAACGGTATTAATAATCAACGCGACGAAATCTTCAATTTTGTTCGCGATCACCAAGTCGACGTGCTCCTAGTGCAAGAGACATTCCTCAAACCGCACACTCGCAATCCCAACATCGCGAATTATAACATCATTAGGAATGATAGAACTTCCGCCGCTAATGGCGGAACTCTCATCTACTATAAAGTCCTTGCACTGCGTGCCCGTCGATACGCCAACCCTAACCTTCCTAGAAGCCTCGGTCTGTCAGCTAGCCATGACCGGCCACGCCCCATCACAATCGCGTCCGTCTACCTGCCTTGCAGACGTGACGCACAAGTATTACGAAGCGACTTCGTGGCGCTCCTTTCCCTTGGAAACTCAGTCATTTTGGCAGGAGATTTCAATAGCAAGCACACTCGGTGGAAAGCAACTAAAATCAACCCCCGGGTTGGCTTTAGACTCGCTAAGCGACGCACTCGACTTCGACTTCGTAGCGCCTACTACGCCTACCCATTTTCCATACATATTGGGTCACGCACCGGACGTGCTTGATATTGCCATCTGTAAGAACATCAATCTCGCCTTCCAAGGCATAGAGGTAATCCATGAGCTCGCTTCCGATCATCGCCCTGTTCTTCTTCGGTTAGGCCCTCCGCCCCAACCTCACCCTCCACCAAAACCATTGTAGACTGGCACCGACTCAGGAACGCCCTGAGGGAAGCCACATCACCGCACCTAGATGCTATTCCTAGGAACATATCTTCAGTCAACGACACGAACCTCGCAGTTCATGCCCTCACTAGGCACATCCAGACCGTAATCGTGGATTGTTCGAGGCAGGTTCCTCGGTGGAAGACCACCGATGGACCCTGCCAAACGACATAAAGGACCTAATGAGGCGCAAGAATGCGGCGACTCGTGCCCACGACTTATATCCCACTGAAAGTAACCGGCTGGTGCTACGTACCCTTCAGCGTGAAGTCCGATCACGCATAGCCCAGTATAGGAACGATCGGTGGGATAATCACCTCTCCAACATCGAACCTTCCCATCTCGCCTACTGGCGACTTCCCAAATCCCTAAAAGGGGGCACCGCCCAAACAATGCCTCCCTTAGCGCGTCCTAATAAACCACCCGCCTTCTTAGACGAAGAGAAAGCCGAATGTCTGGCTGACAATCTGGAGCTCCAATGCTCACCGAGCACCCTACCGATCGACGCCGCTCACCTTGCAATGGTTGACAGCGAGGTCGACGGGAGGAGTAAGGAACCACCTCGCGATTCCGTCACTCAAGTTACATGCACCGAAGTTGAGTCCATAATTAAAAACCTGCGACCACGCAAGGCTCCCGGCCCCGACGGTATCACCAACAAGGTGATGAAACTCCTACCCATGTCCATTTTACACCTACTGGTGATAATCTACAACGCGGCCATATCCAAAGGCACCTTCCCGAACACCTGGAAGGAAGCCGATGTCATAGGGATTCTCAAGCCCTCAAAACATCCAACCGATCCTACAGCCTATCGACCCATAAGCCTACTCAAAGTCTTGGGTAAGGTATATGAAAGGCTCATCCTCGCCCGCCTCAAGGACTTCATGCTGTCCCGAGGGCTACCAATCAATGAGCAGTTCGGGTTTCGCACCCAACACTCATGCACACATCAAGTGCACCGCATCACGGAGCACATCCTCAGTAAATTTCTTCAGGGCTACCAAACTGGGGCACTTTTCCTCGACGTGGCGAAAGCTTTCGACAAGGTCTGGCACAACGGGCTCATATACAAACTATATGAGCTCGGTGTGCCAGATCGACTCGTACTTATCATACGAGATTTTCTCCGCAATCGAACCTTTCGTTACCGCGTCGAGGGAACGCGTTCCGAGGTTCACCCCATTTGTGCCGGAGTACCACAAGGCTCTGTCCTAGGTCCTACTTTATACACACTCTACACCAACGACATACCGCGCACTCGCGGTGTAGAGCTAGCCCTTTCGCCGATGACACCGGCCTCTACGCGTCTGGATTTAAGCCAGACGCTATTTGTAAACGCCTCCAATCTGCAGCCAACACCTTAGGGAAATGGTTTCGGAAATGGAGGATCGAGGTTAACCCCACCAAAAGTGCAGCCATTTACTTCTCTCGGCGCAACAAAACGCCGCATCTCCAAACTATAGAGTTATTTGATCGTCCAACTCTGGGAAAAGACAGTCAAATACTTAGGCGTCACATTAGATGAAAGACTCACCTTCGGTCCGCATGTCAACCGCGTACGGAATCGAGCAGCGTTCGTCCTAGGTCGTTTGCACCCGTTACTTAATAAAAATAGCAAAATGTCCCTGCGTAATAAAATTACACTTTACAAAGCGTGCATCCGACCCATAATGACATACGCAAGCCCCGTCTTTGCGCATGCTTCCCCGCGTCACATTCACCGACTTCAGGTAATACAAAATCGTTTCATGCGCAAGGCCACCGGTGCGCCGTGGTTCTTGCGTAACGAAAATCTACACATAGATCTTGAGCTGCCGACCATAGCTCAGTACCTGAAGCAGGCTTCTCGCCGATATTTCGACTCTGCCGTCACACACCGAAACCCTTTGATTGTAAGTGCCGCCACTTACAATCCCATCGCGAATCACAGATTTACCCGCGTCCGTAGGAGACCGAGGCACGCCCTCGACGACCCTGACGACGCAACCACCAGGGCCCAAGCCCTTCATAAAACACAACACACAAACATTGCACCCTCATATCGCCCCGCCGACGGCGAGGGCGTCGCAAACAAAGTTATTCGCGATACCGCCATGTCACTGGCCGGTTCGCTCCAGTCCATACAGATAGAAGCGTTGCTGGAGTTTCTTGCGCCACTTCTTCTCCAGCGCCCACGCATTCTGAAGTGGTGGTACAGGTAGTTAATAATAATAGTGATATTAATTAAGATAATCCTCTGTCAGAAGCAACTGACCGAGCCGAGGTTCGGCCCTCTTGGGCACCCTCGAGTCAGACGCTCTCGAGAAACAGGGTAACGGTCAAGCCGAGGCTCCTCTCGAGGAATTGCTGCGCTGGTTACCCATATATAGAGGTCTCGACTGAGAGCCATAAGCGCTCGGTCACCTCTCAACCCGGTGAAACTGTAAAGCCCTGGGGCTAACAGCGGCCATCAGCCCGAAAAAAAAAAAAAAAAACCATTTCCCTAAGGTGTTGGCTGCGGATTGGATATATATTTAGTACGTCTAATATTATTACAGAACTATAAAAATAATACCACGCTTCACGGAACTTTTGGTATTCTACGGTTGCGAGTTCGCTAATTATCTAAACGTGGATTTGAGATGTTATAATTCTACTCAGCGTGCTAACGGTAACATTTTTTTTAGAATTTTTTATGTTTTTTCTTTTTTTTTTGATGGGTAAAAGCGAGTGCTTGTGTACGTTCTCACATGTTAAATGATGATGTGGACATGTAGATGGTAGAGCACACTAACTCAGCAAACGCCTATTCACTCATCGCTTGAAGACACCCACTCCGAAGGACTGCCGCAGGCAAATTATTCCAATATTTCGAGGTTCGCATTAAGGTTGGAAAAAAGAATGTTGAAATAGGAAAATCATATTATGTAACACCTATGCACACTCTCCAAAATGTATCTTGTACTAAAGAAAAAAAAATGAATTATCATTAGTTGCTAGTTTGTTTTTAGCTGCAGAATGACTGGATCAGCTTGACTGGGCTAGGACCACGCCCTCACAGAATAGCAGCATAATGCCGCTGTGTTTCGTCTGGTGAGTGTAGGGATCCGGAGAGCTTTATTACTGGTGACGAGGCATTCCATCACAGTCCTCAAGGGTGACAACGCATCTGCATTATGTTTCCTTGTCAAGGATGAACGTAGTTGTCGTGGGCCGCATGTACCACATGCCGTCAGGTGAACTGTGTGCGACGTCGTTACTTTGAACGTAATAAAAAATTCAGCTCAGGCCCATCAACGACAGTTATCTATTAAAATGCTTGATACAAACCTCTATCGTCTCACACACAATACGAAGACGTGAAGTTTCTCAGTCCGTATATGGCTTAACAAGAGCTAATCTATTATACATAAATAAAAATTATATACTGTCCGTTGGTAAGCGGCTGGATCGATTTGTTTTTTTTTTAAATGTTCGTCATACTCCGAATTAGGTTTTAGTGGCAAAAACAGAATTGGAAAATTCGGGGAAACACTGAAATTTCATTTTTTTTATGTGATCTTTGTATGACCTCTATAACATGACACGATTGATTGAAAGATATGGATAATTTTCATAACACGGAAAATGTTTGTCGGGTCTGTTGTCATAATAAAATTGTTTCCTATTCGTTGTGTCCTATTCGTTAATTGTTGAAATGTTGTTTAATTTCAAAAAGGTGACTCCGTAAGTCGTAGTTAGTAAAATATAATGACGTCTTACATGGAATTCCCCGAAATCATAGCGATAAAATCCAAAAGGAATGTTCGGATCTTTTAATATTAAGAAATTCTTGTTAAATTATATAATTAACAAAATAAATAATAATATATTTAATCTCATTTTTAGAATATCAACAACCTATTGTATCAGGTAAAGTGTCCGAGAAGGTAGAAAAACAAAAATCTAAATCTGCAGAAGAAACATTTGTTAAAACTGTATGTAGTAAAGATGAATTCAAAGAAGGAAATGAGGTTGTCATAGAAAAACGTGATAAAGGAATAAGATTTCAATTAGATAACGGAAGCAATATAAAAAATATAAAACGTAAAAAGATAACAAAAAATGATTCTAATAAACAAAAGAAAATCATCAAACTTATTAATAAAAGCAATCATACAACCAAAAGTCTATTTAAATGCGCTCAAACTTGTAACACAGTAGATTCTCTGAGAAAGCATGATTTAGAATTAAGCAATCATGACACGAATAACAACAAAAACATTCGGGTGTTGGCGAAACAAGATAAGGTAACTTCACATACCGAACCGTTCAATTGTGATATTTGTAATTTCAAAACCACGCAAAAACGTTACATCGTGTCTCATTTGAAACTACATTACACTGGAGAGAAACCGTTCTCATGTCATATCTGTGAATACAAATGTGCACAAAAATGCGGTTTAAAGAGTCATATTAGAACACACACTGGAGAGAAACCGTTCTCATGTCATATCTGTGAATACAAATGTGCACAAAAATGCGGTTTAAATAGTCATATTAGAACACACACTGGAGAGAAACCGTTCTCATGTCATATCTGTGAATACAAATGTACACAAAAATACGATTTAAAGAGTCATATTAGAACACACACTGGAGAGAAACCGTTCTCATGTCATATCTGTGAATACAAATGTGCACAAAAATGCGGTTTAAAGAGACATATTAGAACACACACTGGAGAGAAACCGTTCTCATGTCATATCTGTGAATACAAATGTGCACAAAAATGCGATTTAAAGAGACATATTAGAACACACACTGGAGAGAAACCGTTCTCATGTCATATCTGTGAATACAAATGTACACTAAAAGGAAATTTAAAGAGACATATTAGAATACACACTGGAGAGAAACCGTTCTCATGTCATATCTGTGAATACAAATGTACACTAAAAGAACATTTAAAGAGTCATATTAGAACACACACTGGAGAGAAACCGTGATAGCAAATTGTTCCTGAAAAGTAGCTTTGAGAAACATTAATACTTGTGAATACAAAGAAAAGAATAATTATATATATATATATATATATATATATATATATATATATATATATATATATATATATATATATATATATATATATATATATATATTCCGTGAAAGCTATTTTCAAAGCGGCGTAATGATGGTTTGATTCCACCGGTGAGGCATAACACCGATCTGAATCCATTCCTAAATAACATTGAAGATGCAGATACATTCTCAAGTCTGTGGACTGAGATGGAATGCCTCATTAAGTTCACCATACGAAGCACAGCAGGTTTCTTACGTAGTATTCTTGTGTATTAGCGCAGACCCATTCTTGCTGCGCCTCTGTTAAAAGCTAGTACTGAGGCATTACATTTCAGACCTCAGGGGTGAAATCGAATGTATCTTGAATTTTTTTTTGATGATGGGCTCAGTTTCTTAGCGCTCGCTTTTAATTTCACAGTCCGCGAGCAAACTTAGTTCGACTGTCGTTGCTGGCTACCAATGGACATAATTAATTATTATATCAAGTGCTGAATACGTATCTGGTGAAAGAAAAAAGGGAAATCTTGTAAAAGCCCGAATGTCTTGGAGATAATAAAAAAAATCACGACAAGACCTATATATGGCTCTACAATACTCTCACTAGAGAGGAGGGATATTTACAGGCGTTTGACACTGACAGCTACACTGCAGTGTGTTTCCAGCTGCAGAAATATAATATATAAAAAATAGCAGCATTATGGTGCTGTGTTTCGTCTGGTGAGTGCAGGTATCCGGAGAGTTTAATTACTGGTGACGAGGCATTCCTTCTCAGTCCTTAAGGGTGACAACGCGTTTGCATTATGATTCCTTGTCAAGGATGAATTGAGATGTCATGAGCCGCTCGAAGGAGAAGAAATAAGGTGGTGCATGCATAGGTTTTTATGGTCTGAGGACTTAATAGTCCCAAGTTATATGTAAAAGTTATTTTTTTATTTATGGCGACATCCAACTTTTAATTACCTTAAACCTTGTTACATTATCCCATATTTATTTTAATATATTTGCTTTATTATTTTACTTGTAATTCTTTTTTTTAATATTAATTTATTTTTTTATTCTTTCAACTTCATTCCTTCCATATTCTTAAATTTTCTTTTAAAAATAAATATTATTAAAAAAAAATACAGTTTTTATTGGTGTTTTTTACTGTGTTACTACTATTATTCTAATTAAAATGTTGTTGATTGATTACTAAAATTAATGTTTTCAAGAAGTGCCTAATATTCACAAAATTAAATAAATAATAAAATGTTTATACTTAAGTCATGAAATTTATTATTATTTTATAAATAAATATAATTTCATATGAAGATGATTCGCTTTTGACATTAAAATCTGACGTCTGATAAAATACTTAAACAGTTTCCATATCCAAATTTGTTTAGGTTTAGAAATGATCCGGAAAAAGTTAAAACAGAGCCATCTATTTATATTCTAATAACAACTTAACAGTCTTGACACCTTGCCTTTACACTCTTAAAAAAATACACAGATGACAGCATTTGCCCCTTAATGATGATGATATTAATTTATCCCTAATGGGAAAGGCAAAGGACTTTAGTCCATACAGCCAGGTCTTATTCGTATGATGGTGGGTCTGACAATTGAAGATCAAATGTTTTGCCCCTTAAGTTTGTAAGGGTTTATTATTTTTTTATTTTTAGCCATCTATATTATTTTTTACATTTAGTTTCTCTTTTCTTAATTATGTCAACAATCGTACACTCGCAAAAAGGATCGTATAATAAGAAATTGTTAGCTAAAAATAAGTCAAAAAACGTCACAGTATTTAGACACTATATATATTAGACACTAAGATATTTTGATTTTCGTTTCGTCGCGCTCTTTACTTTTTTTGAATTTAGTGATATTACTTATTATTCCGAAATTATTGAGAGAGACATTAACTAGTTATGGGAATTTGGGAAACAATGCTATTTATCTTGGGGCTGTTTTAACCATATTGCTTATCTAATCATAGTTTTGTAAATAAATAAGTTTCTTATATACTTATTAATATCAATACTTAAACACAATTGAACTTTTCATTACTTCAAAACATAGCATAGACATGCATCAAAATGCAAAAAAAAGTTAAATGTATCTGTATTATATATATGTTGTAGTACATATCTGTTTAATTTGTTAAGAAAATAAATACTGTAGGTAATTTAAGTAGTTCATTTTTTGTTTTTATGCGCAACTATATGAATGGTTATTTGCAATTTAATATGATTTTGTTTTAAGTTTTCATCAATTATATATCAGATAACACTTCGTATCTTAAAAAATAACTGGTTACAATTGAACTAGTTACGACCCAGTGACACGGTCATAATCTGTGACATTAAACACCGCCCACACCTATTTGACAATGATTTGTTTACTAACGTTGTAACCTTTAAACACGTGTAAAGTGCTTTTTAAAAGGCATAATAAATAATATAATGCCAAAATTACAAATTGATGAAGTATATACAAAAAATAATGTACATCCAATGGTTATTAATTTTCAAAACGGGTACACAACCAACGAATTTCCCCCTACCGAATGTATGTTATTACGAAACGAAAATTCTGATAAAACAACCATTGCCATTCAACTGAATGACTCTATTTACGCTGGAGATGAGGAGAAGGAAGATTTAGGTAAGACTATCCTATTGGCACGAAATAAAACTTCTGGGAAAGTGAGGTTAATAGAAGTTGGAACAGCGGAGTTAAAACCCGTGCTAAAGGTAGACTTGAATACAACGCAGTTGTTGGAAACGAGCAATTTGGAGCTCAGCAGAAAGTTTGGTTCAAAGAAACAGAAGCAGCAGGTGGAACATCGCGAGAAATTAAAAATTAACGTCACAATCGTAAACGAACAAATGCAAAACGTCACTCAAGAGATATCAGAGGATACACTAGACCTTTCATCGTACGATAGAAGCGATTCAGACGATTTCTATATACCACCAATTGACCGAGATGCACAAAAAGCTGATTTAATTTATGATTTTAATAAAATTTTGAATGAAGAGGAATATGAAAAAATTTATTCAGAGTTAGAAGATAAAGATTACACAAGTGATATGCCAGTATGGATTAAAAATATGGTAGCATCCAAAAAAGATATAAAACACATAGTATTAGGTGTATATGCTAGTACCCTTATAAAATTATACTCAACAATGGTACGAGAGATAACGAAAAAGATGTTTACAGTCTGTAAGTTCTCACCTACACTTAATAGTATAGTATTATCAAATTTTGTACTAACTATGAATGGCAAACGCAGTAGACCTACTCCATACAAAGATAAAGCTTTATGCCATGCAATAGTTTTTTTATTACTTATAAACAATCTATCAATAGACTTGGATGCTCTATGTCAAGGGATCAAGTTAACACCAAACACTGCATCAACTAAGCTCAGAGTTACCGGAGCATCTATTGTAACTATTGGTAACAAGAAAGTGATACAATTAAAATTACCGTTAAGGACTAAGACGGTTTTTAGGAGAAAGAGTGCAAAATTTTAATAAAAAATATTTATAAAATGAAACTGTTTTCTTTATATAACTCCGTCACCCTGCATACCATAAAACTTTAGAATGCTCTGCATCTAAATATACTGCTAGCTAGTAAAACTTCATTTATGTGCTTGGTCAGGAAACATTAGCTAATACTGAGGTAGGAATTAATTGTATTTATACTATTAACTTAACTACGTTTTTTTATACTTTTTAATGTCTTTTCAAAATTTGTATTATTTTGACACAAGTTAACAATAAGTTGTATGTGTCATATATAAACCCGGTGAAGCTGTAAAAGCCCTCGGGCTAACACCAGCCATTAGCCATAAATAATATTTAGTGGCGTATCCCTTATTTTTAAGTATTAGTAATTAAAAAAAAAAAAACTGTCATTCTTCTTATATATATATATATATATATATATATGTATATATATATATATATGTATATATATATATACAGTGCTGGTCATATAATAAGAAATACTTCTTATGAATAAAGAAAGTATAACTTCAACATACAAATGTTCGTAAAAAATATACACATTCAATAATATACCCACTCAAATAAAAAACTCATTAAATGCATAAAATATAAAACATATCTTGCTTTTAATTACAAAATTAGTCTAACACATGTAGGAGGAGTTTATTTTCTGTTAGTGGCCGCTTGGACTCCTAATTATAAAATTTTTAAAAAGCATCCATAGCTCATTTTTTTTTTAAAATTGGAGAAAAACATTACATTCTTGGCTTTTTCTATTATTTTGGCAGTAATTCAAAATTTAATCTGAATTTTATTTTGTTCAAAATGGGCATAAATAAAAGTTGTGACGCATCAACTAGGCAAATAATTGTTAATTTACATATAGATCATAAGTGGGCGTACAGAAGAATAGCTGAGCATTTAAATTGTTCTGTTAAGAAAGTTTTTAATGCAATTGATCATTATAAAACACATGGAACTGTTGAAAATGTTCTTAGAAAGGCTCGGCCAAGAAAAACCTCTACCCGAGAAACATCTTGTCAAGACTGATACGCCGAAGATTAGTGGAAGCTAAATTGTTTGGAAGAATCTCTCGAAAGGAGGTACCACTTCTTACCAAGCAACACCGAGAGAGTTGATTATTATTCGCTAAAAAATATGTTAATTGGATGGTACGAGAATGGAAAAAAGTGTTATTCAGATATATCAGGTAGTGAGATTCAGATGAAACAAAAATAATTTTGGTGAATTCCGATGGAAGGCGCAATGTTAGACGTCCTGTAAACAATGCTTTTAGTTATAAATACACAAGGAGTATAGTCAAGCACGGTGGTGGTAACATTAAAGTTTGGGGGTGTTTTTCCGGATGGGGGTTAGACCCGTTCGGAAGATTTAAGGTACAATGGATCAATGGCAATACAAAAATATCTTAGAGCACACAATGACTCCCTACTCGGATGATCATTTGCCTGTAACTTGGATCTTTCAGCATGACAATGACTCTAAACACACGGCCAATAGCATCCAATGTTTCCGTTTTAGCCAGGCCAGCAAATAGTCTGGATTTAAACCCGATAGAAAATCTCTCGTATATTGTTAAAAAGAAAGTCTCAAACTAACGTAACACCAGTCAGAACGAACTATTAAGCATTTGTTGAAGCATGTAATCTCCCTAGAAAAATGTATGAAATTGATTGAATCAATGCCACGTCGTTGCAGCGCTGTTATTGAAAATAAGGCATACGTTACTAAATATTAATTATAACTATTGGTAGGCTGTGGATAGTAGCTATTTCTGTAAATAACAATACCAATTACTAATACTTAAAAATAAGGATACGCCACCAACATTAATTATAACCATTGGTAGGCTGTGATAGTAGCCATTTCGTAAATAACAATACTAATTACTAATACTTAAAAATAAGGATACGCCACTAACATTAATTATAACCATTGGTAGGCTGTGATAGTAGCTATTTCGTAAATAACAATACTAATTACTAATACTTAAAAATAAGGATAATGCCACTAAATATTAATTATAACCATTGGTAGGCTGTGATAGTAGCTATTTCGTAAATAAATAACAATAATTAATTACTAATACTTAAAAATAAGGGATACATACACTAAATATTAATTATAACCATTGGTAGGCTGTGGATAGTAGCTATTTCGTAAATAACAATACTAATTACTAATACTTAAAAATAAGGATACGTCACTAAATATTAATTATAACTATTGGTAATCCAGAATAGTAGCTATTTCGTAAATAACAATACCAATTACTAATACTTAAAAATATGGATACGCCACTAACATTAATTATAACCATTGGTAGGCTGTGGATAGTAGCTATTCTGTAAATAACAATAATACTAATTACTAATACTTAAAAATAAGAGATACGCCACTAAATATTAATTATAACCATTGGTAATCCAGAATAGTAGCTATTCTGCAAATAACAATAATTAATTACTAATACTTAAAAATAAGGGATACGCCACTAACATTAATTATAACCATTGGTAATCTGTGAATAGTAGCTACTCTGTAAATAACAATACTAATTACTAATACTTAAAAATAAGGATAATGCCACTAAATATTAATTATATAACTATTGGTAATTCAGAATAGTAGCCATTTGCAAATAACAACACTAATTACTAATAATTTAAAAATAAGGATAATGCCACTAAATATTAATTATAACTATTGGTAATCTGTGAATAGTAGCTATTTCTGTAAATAACAATACTAATTTCTAATACTTAAAAATAAGGGATACGCCACCAACATTAATTCATAACCATTGGTAGGCTGTGGATAGTAGCCATTCTGCAAATAACAACACTAATTACTAATAATTTAAAAATAAGGATACGCCACTAAATACACTATAACTATTGGTAATTCAGAATAGTAGCCATTCTGCAAATAACAACACTAATTACTAATACTTAAAAATAAGGGATACGCCACCAAATATTAATTATAACTATTGGTAGGCTGTGATAGTAGCTATTTCAAAATAACAATAATACTAATTACTAATACTTAAAAATAAGGATAATGCCACTAAATATTAATTATATAACTATTGGTAATCCAGAATAGTAGCTATTCTGCAAATAACAATAATTAATTACTAATACTTAAAAATATGGATACGCCACTAAATATTAATTATAACCATTGGTAGGCTGTGGATAGTAGCTATTCTGCAAATAACAATACTAATTACTAATACTCTAAAAATAAGGATACGCCACTCAACATTAATTATAACCATTGGTAATCTGTGAATAGTAGCTATTTGCAAATAACAATACCAATTACTAATACTCTAAAAATAAGGATACGCCACTAACATTAATTATAACCATTGGTAATCCAGAATAGTAGCCATTCTGTAAATAACAATACCTAATTACTAATAATTTAAAAATAAGGGATAATGTCACTAAATATTAATTATAACCATTATAATCCAGAATAGTAGCCATTTCGTAAATAACAATACTAATTACTAATAATTTAAAAATATGGATACGCCACTAACATTAATTATAACCATTGGTAGGCTGTGGATAGTAGCCATTTCGTAAATAACAATAATTAATTACTAATACTTAAAAATAAGGGATACGCCACCAACATTAATTCATAACCATTGGTAGGCTGTGGATAGTAGCTATTTCCGTAAATAACAATACTAATTACTAATACTTAAAAATAGGGATACGCCACCAACATTAATTCATAACCATTGGTAATCTGTGAATAGTAGCTATTCTGTAAATAACAATACCACTACTAATACTTAAAAATAAGGATAATGTCACTAAACATTAATTATAACCATTATAATCCAGAATAGTAGCCATTCTGCAACAACAACACTAATTACTAATACCTCTAAAAATAAGGATACCACCAACATTAATTATAACCATTGGTAATCCGTGAATAGTAGCCATTCTGTAAATAACAATACTAATTACTAACACTTAAAAATATGGATACGTCACTAACATTAATTATAACCATTGGTAATCCAGAATAGTAGCCATTCTGCAAATAACAATACTAATTACTAATACTTAAAAATAAGGGATAATGTCACCAACATTAATTCATAACCATTGGTAATCCAGAATAGTAGCTATTTCGTAAATAACAATACCAATTACTAATACTTAAAAATAAGGGATACATACTAAATATTAATTATAACTATTGGTAATCCAGAATAGTAGCTATTTCGTAAATAACAACACTAATTTCTAATACTTAAAAATAAGGGATACATACTAAATATTAATTATATAACTATTGGTATTGTGGATAGTAGCCATTCTGCAAATAACAATAATTAATTACTAATACTTAAAAATAAGGATACGTCACCAACATTAATTATAACCATTGGTAATCTGTGAATAGTAGCCATTCTGCAACAACAATACCACTACTAATACTTCAAAAATAAGGATACCACCAACATTAATTATAACCATTGGTAGGCTGTGGATAGTAGCTATTTCGTAAATAACAATACTAATTACTAATACTTAAAAATAAGGATACGCCACCAACATTAATTCATAACCATTGGTAATCAGTGAATAGTAGCCATTCTGCAAATAACAATAATACTAATTACTAATACTTAAAAATAAGGATACGCCACTAAATATTAATTATAACCATTATAATCCAGAATAGTAGCTATTTCTGTAAATAACAATACTAATTACTAATACTTAAAAATAAGGATACGTCACTAACATTAATTATAACCATTGGTAATCCAGAATAGTAGCCATTCTGCAAATAACAATACCACTACTAATACTTAAAAATAAGGGATACGTCACTAAATATTAATTATAACTATTGGTAGGCTGTGGATAGTAGCCATTCTGCAACAACAACACTAATTACTAATACTTAAAAATAAGGATACGCCACTAAATACACTATAACCATTGGTAATCAGTGAATAGTAGCCATTCTGCAAATAACAATACTAATTACTAATAATTTAAAAATAAGGATACGCCACCAACATTAATTATAACCATTGGTAATCCAGAATAGTAGCTATTCTGTAAATAACAATACTAATTCACTAATACTTAAAAATAAGGGATACGTCACTAACATTAATTATAACCATTGGTAATCCAGAATAGTAGCCATTCTGCAAATAACAATACCACTACTAATACTTAAAAATAAGGATACGCCACCAACATTAATTATAACCATTGGTAATCCAGAATAGTAGCCATTCTGCAAATAACAATAATTAATTACTAATACTTAAAAATAAGGATACGCCACTAAATACACTATAACCATTGGTAATCTGTGAATAGTAGCCATTTGCAAATAACAATACTAATTACTAATACTTAAAAATAAGGATACGCCACTAACATTAATTATAACCATTATAATCCAGAATAGTAGCCATTCTGCAACAACAATACTAATTCACTAATACTTAAAAATAAGGGATACGCCACTAAATACACTATAACCATTGGTAATCCAGAATAGTAGCCATTTGCAAATAACAATACTAATTTCTAATACTTAAAAATAAGGATACGCCACTAAATATTAATTATAACCATTGGTAGGCTGTGGATAGTAGCCATTTCGTAAATAACAATACTAATTACTAATACTTAAAAATAAGGGATACGCCACTAAATATTAATTATAACTATTGGTAGGCTGTGGATAGTAGCTATTTCGTAAATAACAATACTAATTACTAATACTTAAAAATAAGGGATACGCCACTAAATATTAATTATAACTATTGGTAATCTGTGAATAGTAGCTATTTCGTAAATAACAATACTAATTACTAATACTTAAAAATAAGGGATACGTCACTAAATATTAATTATAACTATTGGTAATCTGTGAATAGTAGCTATTTCGTAAATAACAATACTAATTACTAATACTTAAAAATAAGGGATACGCCACTAAATATTAATTATAACTATTGGTAGGCTGTGGATAGTAGCTATTTCGTAAATAACAATACTAATTACTAATACTTAAAAATAAGGGATACGTCACTAAATATTAATTATAACTATTGGTAATCTGTGAATAGTAGCTATTTCGTAAATAACAATACTAATTACTAATACTTAAAAATAAGGGATACGTTACTAAATATTAATTATAACTATTGGTAGGCTGTGGATAGGAGCTATTTCGTAAATAACAATACTAATTAGTAATACTTAAAAAAATATTGTTTTTTATATTTTTTTGTTGTGTCTAATTAGCTGATTTAAATTTTTGTCCGTAATGTAATATTGAAATGTAATGGGATTTATATTGTTTTTCTAATAAATTATAAATCGTTGAAAATATTGTTGTCCTATTTATTGTTTAATTTCAAATTAAAAACGATTGCGGTGAAGTATCTTACATAATGTCAAGGACCGCTGGTAGTGTTTCTAATTATACGACCACGACTGTTTATATATATATATATATATATATATATATATATATATATATATATATATATTTATATCTATATATATATATATATATGTACATATAAATATATATATATATATATATATTTATATCTATATATATATATGTACATATAAATATATATATATATATATATATATATATATATATAATATGTATGTAGAGTATAGATAATTTTAATTAATATGCATTTTATTTCTATTAATATATTGTATATTATTCTATTAATATATAACATTTATATACTCGCAAAATTTCTTTTCTTGCACCCTTAATACATACACGGCTAGTGGAGAATCCCTTTTAGCATTACGGTCTGCCTTTTTGATATGATGAACCTATAATTTATTTGAAATTTAAATATTACATAATTACTATGAAAAGGTATCCAAGATAATATCGTAGTAAGTTGAACTCCACAGGAATCTGCTGGTGTCCAATGCCTACTGCCATCGTGCTGGTGTCCAATGCCTACTGCCATCGTGCTGGTGTCCAATGCCTACTGCCATCGTGCTAGTGTCCAATGCCTACTGCCATCGTTCTGGTGTCCAATGCCTGCCACCGTGCTAGTGTCCAACGCCTACTGCCATCGTTCTGGTGTCCACGCCTACCGCCACCGTGCTAGTGTCCACGCCTACTGCCACCGTGCTAGTGTCCAATGCCCACTGCCATCGTTCTGGTGTCAATGCCTACTGCCATCGTTCTGGTGTCCAATGCCTACTGCCACCGTGCTAGTGTCCAATGCCTACTGCCACCGTGCTAGTGTCCAATGCCTACTGCCATCGTTCTGGTGTCCAATGCCTACTGCCACCGTGCTAGTGTCCAATGCCTACTGCCATCGTGCTGGTGTCCATTGCCTACTGCCATCGTGCTGGTGTCCATTGCCTACTGCCATCGTTCTGGTGTCCAATGCCTACTGCCATCGTGCTGGTGTCCATTGCCTACTGCCACCGTGCTGGTGTCCAATGCCTACTGCCATCGTGCTGGTGTCCAATGCCTACTGCCATCGTGCTGGTGTCCAATGCCTACTGCCACCGTGCTGGTGTCCAATGCCTACTGCCATCGTGCTGGTGTCCAATGCCTACTGCCACCGTGCTGGTGTCCAATGCCTACTGCCATCGTGCTGGTGTCCAATGCCTACTGCCATCGTGCTGGTGTCCATTGCCTACTGCCATCGTTCTGGTGTCCAATGCCTACTGCCATCGTGCTGGTGTCCAATGCCTACTGCCATCGTGCTGGTGTCCAATGCCTACTGCCATCGTGCTGGTGTCCATTGCCTACTGCCATCGTTCTGGTGTCCAATGCCTACTGCCACCGTGCTGGTGTCCAATGCCTACTGCCATCGTGCTGGTGTCCATTGCCTACTGCCATCGTTCTGCTGTCCAATGCCTACTGCCATCGTGCTAGTGTCCAATGCCTACTGCCACCGTGTGCTGGTGTCCAATGCCTACTGCCATCAAAGTTGGTGTCCAATGCCTACCGCCATCGTGCTAGTGTCCACGCCTACTGCCACCGTGCTAGTGTCCAATGCCTACTGCCATCGTGCTGGTGTCCAATGCCTACTGCCATCGTTCTGCGTCCACGCCTACTGCCATCGTGTTGGTGTCCAATGCCCACTGCCATCGTGCTGGTGTCCAATGCCCACTGCCATCGTGCTGGTGCGTCCAATGCCCACTGCCATCGTTCTGGTGTCCAATGCCTGCTGCCATCGTTCTGGTGTCCAATGCCTGCCACCGTGCTAGCGTCCAATGCCTACCGCCACCGTGCTAGCGTCCAATGCCTACTGCCATCGTTCTGCGTCCACGCCTACTGCCACCGTGCTAGTGTCCACGCCTACCGCCACCGTGCTAGTGTCCAATGCCTACCGCCATCGTTCTGGTGTCCAATGCCTACTGCCACCGTGCTAGTGTCCAATGCCTACTGCCATCGTGCTGGTGCGTCCATTGCCTACCGCCATCGTGCTGCGTCCATTGCCTACCGCCATCGTTCTGCGTCCAATGCCCACGCCATCGTGCTGCGTCCAATGCCTACTGCCATCGTGCTGGTGTCCAATGCCCACGCCACCGTGCTGGTGTCCAATGCCTACTGCCATCGCTGGTGTCCAATGCCCACTGCCACCGTGTTGGTGTCCACGCCTACTGCCACCGTGCTGGTGTCCAATGCCTACTGCCTTCGTGCTGGTGTCCAATGCCTACCGCCACCGTGCTGGTGTCCAACGCCTACTGCCATCGTGCTGCTGGTGTCCAACGCCTACTGCCATCAAAGTTGGTGTCCAATGCCTACTGCCATCGTGCTGCTGGTGTCCAACGCCTACTGCCATCGTGCTGGTGTCCAATGCCTACTGCCACCGTGTGCTGGTGTCCAATGCCTACTGCCATCGTGCTGGTGTCCATTGCCTACCGCCATCGTTCTGCGTGTCCAATGCCTACTGCCACCGTGCTGGTGTCCACGCCTACCGCCATCGTGCTGGTGTCCATTGCCTACCGCCATCGTTCTGCGTCCAATGCCCACTGCCATCGTGCTGGTGTCCACGCCCACTGCCACCGTGCTGGTGTCCACGCCCACTGCCACCGTGTGCTGGTGTCCAATGCCTACCGCCATCGTGCTAGTGTCCAATGCCTACCGCCACCGTGCTAGTGTCCAATGCCTACTGCCATCGTGTTGGTGTCCAATGTCTACTGCCATCGTGCTGGTGCGTCCAATGCCTACTGCCATCGTGCTGGTGTCCACGCCTACCGCCACCGTGCTAGTGTCCAATGCCCACTGCCACCGTGCTGGTGTCCAATGCCTACTGCCACCGTGTGCTGGTGTCCAATGCCTACTGCCATCAAAGTTGGTGTCCACGCCTACCGCCACCGTGCTGGTGTCCAATGCCTACTGCCATCGTGCTGCGTCCACGCCTACTGCCACCGTGTTGGTGTCCAATGCCTACTGCCATCAAAGTTGGTGTCCAATGCCTACCGCCATCGTGCTGGTGTCCACGCCCACTGCCACCGTGCTGGTGTCCAATGCCTACTGCCATCGTGCTGGTGTCCAATGCCTACTGCCATCGTGCTGGTGTCCATTGCCTACTGCCATCGTGCTGGTGTCCAATGCCTACTGCCATCGTGCTGGTGTCCAATGCCTACTGCCACCGTGCTGGTGTCCAATGCCTACTGCCACCGTGCTGGTGTCCAATGCCTACTGCCATCGTGCTGGTGTCCACGCCTACCGCCATCGTGCTGGTGTCCAATGCCTACTGCCATCGTGCTGGTGCGTCCATTGCCTACCGCCATCGTGCTAGTGTCCAATGCCTGCCACCGTGCTGCGTCCAATGCCTACTGCCATCAAAGTTGGTGTCCAATGCCTACCGCCATCGTGCTGGTGTCCATTGCCTACCGCCATCGTGCTGGTGCGTCCATTGCCTACCGCCATCGTGCTGGTGTCCATTGCCTACCGCCATCGTGCTAGTGTCCACGCCTACTGCCACCGTGCTGGTGTCCAATGCCTACTGCCATCGTGCTGGTGTCCATTGCCTACTGCCATCGTTCTGGTGTCCAATGCCTACTGCCATCGTGCTGGTGTCCAATGCCTACTGCCATCGTGCTGGTGTCCAATGCCTACTGCCATCGTGCTGGTGTCCAATGCCTACTGCCATCGTGCTAGTGTCCAATGCCTACTGCCACCGTGCTAGTGTCCAATGCCTACTGCCATCGTTCTGGGTCCAATGCCTACTGCCATCGTGCTAGTGTCCACTGCCTACTGCCACCGTGCTAGTGTCCAATGCCTACTGCCACCGTGCTAGTGTCCAATGCCTACTGCCATCGTGCTAGTGTCCAATGCCTACTGCCACCGTGCTAGTGTCCAATGCCTACTGCCATCGTGCTGGTGTCCAATGCCTACTCGCCATCGTGCTGGTGCGTCCATTGCCTACCGCCACCGTGCTGGTGTCCACGCCTACCGCCATCGTGCTGGTGTCCAATGCCTACCGCCACCGTGCTGGTGCGTCCAATGCCCACGCCACCGTGCTGGTGTCCAATGCCTACCGCCATCGTGCTGGTGCGTCCATTGCCTACCGCCATCGTTCTGCGTCCAATGCCTACTGCCACCGTGCTGGTGTCCATTGTCTACTGCCACCGTGCTGGTGTCCACGCCTACCGCCACCGTGCTGGTGTCCAATGCCTACTGCCACCGTGCTGGTGTCCATTGTCTACTGCCACCGTGCTGGTGTCCAATGCCTACTGCCATCGTGCTGGTGTCCAATGCCTACTGCCACCGTGCTGGTGTCCAATGCCTACTGCCACCGTGCTAGTGTCCAATGCCTACTGCCATCGTGCTGGTGTCCCATTCCTACAGCCAGATACTACATTACAGCAGATTCTATAAACTGGGGCTGCGTAACACTTGTATATTTACATTTTTATTTGCTTTAGTTGAACTTTACCTTTATTCCTTATTTTGATACGAGCCATGATGCTGATATCTAATAACTTGTTACACACTCTTCTCACAGCTTTTAATTCACCTTACACAAGCAAACTGAGTTTGATGCTCGGTGCACTGATCCTCCCTTTGGATAGCAATCCGGTCTCGTACCTTCTTATGGGGGGCCCCCTCGGATCGTATTATCGCCCCCTTCTATTGTCGTCGACGTTCGTCCACAGGGGTCCGAGTGCAGCAGCAGTCTTCGTGCGCGCTTCGCGGTATCGTCGTTGTCTCCCTATACAGAGGGTCCCTCCCTCACGAGTTTAGTTAGATAAAGCTGTAGAGGTCTCTATACCAACAGCAATATTCACACATACAATAAAAAAAGCTCGGTGCCTACAATAATGAAGCACTAATTTACCACGTCTTCGGCAGTGAAGGAAAATATCGAAGAGGAAAAATATAGAGGTAACCTATCACAGATATTAAAAAAATATACAAAATTAAATAAAAATCGAATACATACGAAGTCCGCCAATCGGCATTGAAACATGGCGGAATATGCTCTGGCACCCACTAGAGAGGCTGGTGGGATATATATATATATATATACCACCACTTTACTACTTTTTTTCTGTACTTTTATAAATGTATATATATTTTTATTTATGGTTAATTCCTTAATTATGTAGTAACAGCGATAGAGCTAGTAGTAGTGGTAGAGTTGCAGTTTGTTTGTAGCTGCAGCGTGGGTTAGCTCCACAATCTGCCCCTGTGGACCACGCCCTCAAGGGATACCAGCGTGAAATAGCAGCGTTATGCTGTTTCGTCTGGCGAGTGCAGGCATTCGGAGACCTTTATTACTGGTGACGAAGCATTGCATCATTGCATCTCAGTCCTCAAAGGTGACAACGAATCTGCATTATGATTCCTTGTCAAGGATGAATGTATGTAGATGTCATGGGCCGCAGGAGTCACTTGCCATCAGGTGAACTGTGTGCTCGTTTGTTACTATCAATGTAATAAAAAAAATGTTCGAGTGGACTTATGGATTGGCTGGTTAATAAATATATATATGGTTAAACAGTCACGCAAAGTGTGGCTGCAGCAATATCGCGAGGGGGGGCGGTGGTGAAATAGCTTACATAACCATGGGGAAGAATGGGTATATATATATATATATGTGTATTACACTGCCATTGCCAGTCCGAAATTTCCGCTCAGCGACCATTCTTCCCCATGGTTATGTAAGCTATTTCACCACCGCCCCTCGCTATACTACTGCAGCCGCACTTTGCGTGAATGTTTAACCACATACCAGCGAGTGAAGCTGGGGTCCAAAACACCCACATTCCTCCTCGGTAAGGTTACGATGCAGATGATTTGTCACCTTCAAGGAACTCGATGAAGTTTCTGTCATTGCAGGCAAAACATCGCAGCGGTATGCCATTATATTTGTTGTTTCTTTGTATGTTATTAGTAGCGATGTGGCTCTATCATCATTTCCGTAATTAACTGATTGTTTGAGATACCTCCGAGCAAAATTATAATTTCGCTCCATAATCGACCCAGTTATAAAAACCGATAATAAGACAAACCGAAAGCGAAAAACTTAATGTTACCGAGTGCGTGCGTGTTTTAGGCTCAGTTGGAGAGGTTACTTGGAATGTTAGTAATGAATGCTAAGTTACTAATTTCATCCTCATCATCTCGATAGTTGGCAGTCTACCACTGTGCGCTTTATGCGAAATTTCCTGCCGCGAGCAACTACTCTGTGCAATCAGCTGTCGCCAGCGGTGTTTCCGAACCGATACGAATTAGGGACCTTCAAGAAAAGAGCCTACACCTTTCTTAAAGGTCGGCAACGCATTTGTGACCCCTCTGGTATTGCGGATGTTCATGGACGGCGGTTGTCACTAACCATCGGGTGGACTGCTTGCATGTTTACCACCAATTATATAAAAAAGAAAAATTGGCACTTACGTATTAACGCCACCGCAGCTACAGATTTGGCGGTTAAGTGACACCAACCTACACCTTTTGAGTGTTTGGCTTTTAAATAAATAAAGTGATAATATAAAACACTTTATTTATTTAAAAGCCAAACACAATGTACACCAAAGATTTGTAGCAAAAATTTTTGGTGTACATTGGCGGCACTTAAAAACCGCCAAATCTATAGCTGCGGTGGTATCAATGCATTCTTAGAAAAAAATACCTTAAAAAATATCCGAAAATATAATCTAACTGGCTGGTTAGCGCATGACGACACATACACCGATATATGAATATAACGTTCCGGTATGACGGTGACGATATCTGGAATAGAAAAGCAATAAATAAATAAAATAAAATAAAATTTGATTTGATTTATCAAAGTTGATATAATTTAAAATAACTTTTACAGTAATACAATAATCACAGAAGCTGCATCCGCGCCGAAAGGGACCATCGTATTTTTTTTCTCAATATTTATTAAAAAGTAATTCACACAGAAATACTATGAAAAAGAAATATATATACGACCTATGATAAAGAAAAAAGACCATGTAAAAATAATTTTAAAGAAAGTTTTGTATAAAGCTTAAACAACGAGCACACAGATCATCTGATACTATGTGATTCCTGCATACGACACCCATATTCATTCGATAAGGAATCATAAGGCAGATGGCATCCCTGAGAACTGAGATGGAGTGCCTATTTTTTTTTTATAGAATCGTGGCAAACGAGCAAGCTCAATAGGGCCTACAATTGTAACTAAATTATAGGCACTCCATCTCCATCAATAATTGTGCCTCTGGATGCATACATGCTACACTGTGTTATTATTTTCAAGACGACCCATTAATTTTTTTTTAAAAAGTAAGTTAAGTTGAAAAAACTAGCATATTTATAATTCTTTATTTGCACAAGTAACGTAAACATTGTACTCAGTAAACGATATATTTGGGACTTATCATAACGAGCCCATTAAATTATGATATATTTAAGTGGATTGCCAATAATTTTTTTATTTGACAAATAACATTATGGCCGCCATTTTTTCTCTCTTATGACGTCACCCGTCCTGTTCACATTCGACTAGCTGGTACAAAAAAATTATAAAGATACCTCGATAACAATTACTGAAAATTATTCGTTGTCAGGTAAAATACAGACTTAGGCCACGGATTCATCGTTTTTTATAGAAGCACTCATAATATGTTTCAGACTTTACACACGGTGTATACAAAACCTTATATTAAAAGCATCATAGTAAAACCATTTGACAATAATGAAAACTTATTAATTAATAAATAACTATTCTAATGGAGGAAATTGTAACTTCAAATGACTTGTAAGACGTAGTCAGTCTTTTAGTCCCGGGCTACCCCCCGCCCGTCGTATAAAGCGACTAAAAGGGAATTTCAGGAATAGGTTGAGATCAGGGCAGGGGTTATCTCTGAATGTCATGACATCGCCGTAGAGTATAGGATGCTAGAGATGGCGAGGAGAGGATCACCTCTGCAGAAGTGCGTTTCGTAAGAGATCTCTGAATCCCATATAAAAGACTACGAGAGAGTATGGCCACCGAGACCGGAGGGTGTTAGTTGGTACAAATGCCACATAACTCTTTCTTACTCTCAAGAGATAGGGTATCTTTAAAGTTCACCCAAAAAAATATTTTTTTTTATAAATATTTATGTTACTGAATGGCATACTGGCGCACCTGGTACACCTGGCGGTAATTGATGACTCTGGTCCTTGAAATATGCTGTCATGACAGGTGGAATGGACAGGTGATGAAGCATTCCACCTGACCACGTCCATTGTCTTTTCGGTGTAGGGACACCGACTACACAAAAGACAATGGGCGTGGTCGAATACCAACCCATTCAAGGTGCAGTTAGAAACTAGAGGTCTACCAACGTTGATCACCAAGACCATGCCATGATCCCCTTAATACTAAAATGGCTGCCTTACCCATATAATAAGATCATCAGTTTCTTATAGCATAATACTGCTAACTAAACAAGTTCTACACATTGCTAGCGTGATGCTGCATTTTAAGCCCACTAACAAGCCAAGTTTAAAATATATGAGGAAACGTGCATTATATATATATATATATATATATATTACGGTTAACACGGAGGTGGTTTTATCGGAAACGAAGACGGAGATAAAAAGGAAATGTATTAGGAGCAGTTCAAAATAAAATAATACGACTATCTTCCCCACAACCGGGATTCCCCGTACCAAATGTATAAAGTTTATACATGTCGTACGGGGAATCCCGGTTTATACTATGAACCGGTATTAACGCGCCGACGGTCTGCTTTCGCCGCCCCTTATGTATGCTTCAAACTTCGATTAAAACCTCCGGTTCAATATTACCAGATCCGAAATCGGAGGTGTAATATCAATCGACAGTTCCGACCTTTCGTAATCGGAATCGAACCTCCGTAACATCCCTAATATATATATATATATATATGTATACTTATATATACTTTACTTTTTGTCCGAGTTTTAAAAAAACCACTTATAATTAAATTTATGGAGAAATAGGTTCAGTCTTAACTTCATATAAGGTATCAGGGGGTTCAAATTTATTGTCAACAGTCCTGCTCTGTGGCTCCATGACTTCTTCAGCACCATAGGCATGAGGTTCCCCCTCACTCATCTCCGCAGTACAAAGCTCACTCAAAATCATTTTACTTTTACACACATTCACCAATTTATATCTCAAAATGGAATACTCGAATGCGTTGTAAGATGTGAAACATGATAGACATTTGAATATGATAGAATCGCGCAGATTCTTCAACTCTTGGTAGACATTGAAATTTAATTCATCATTGAAACTCTTGATGCACTCTTCGCATTCAATATTCGTTGTTCTTACTCTCCAGCCGAAGGTCAGCAATTCCTCAACATCGAACTCCTCGTGGAACTTCTTAACGTGACGCTTCAGTGTCTTTCTCGAACTGAAATCTTTATTACATATAATGCAACGAGGTAAACATTTTCGCTTCACGTAATGTACTAAATTAGCATGTGTCAATTCGTTGTGTTTTTCAAATTTCTCGTGACCCTTGAAAACTAGATTGCATTCTTCGCATTTGTAAATTTCGTCTTCAGCTAGGTGGTTCGTTTGTAAATGTATGTTCAAAGCTTCCATTGAATTGAACGAGACTGAACACAGATCGCACGGATGGGTGTTCATGTTGAACGAATGGAGTAGTTTTAGATGTATTTTGCATGATTTCGCGGATTCGAAGCGCTTGTGACATATGTGGCATTGGGGGAACGACATCGAATCGGGATGTTTGACTCTCACATGTTTTCTAAGACTCCTTTTCTCTTTGAACAAGGTCTCGCATTCTATACATTTATATCTTTGCATGCCTAGATGCGTATACTCAATGTGCCTTCTAATATTTCTTTTGGATTTGAATTGTTTATAACAATAATCGCATTTAGACCAAGAGTCGTTTGTATGAACTATCTTAATATGAGAGGCGAGATAATATTTGTTGCTGCACAATTTCCCACAGAGCTGACATTCCACAGCTTTGTCAGTGGTATGTTTTAGTTTTATATGATGCTTTAAAGATCTATCACTATAATAAACACGGTTGCAAGAAGCACATTTATAAGAACCGAAGTCAACAGAGGTGTCATCAATGTTACTGGATGAGATTATTGAATCGGCGATGTCCACTTGTGGGTGAAAGATTCTCCTGTGAAATTCTAAACTGGTAATATCAGTGAAGAGTTTGTCGCATTGGCTGCAAGAGTTTACATCTGGAGGCGGTAGACATATTTTCTTATGTTCAATCACGGCTTCTCTACTATAAAACTTGTTGAAGCACACATTACAAGTTGATAAGCTATATTCTTTGTCATGACTCGCACGCATATGTTCTTTCAATTCGTAAACCCTAGCAAAAATGTTCTTGCAATATTCACAATTAAAAAAATGTCTCCTGCGTGTCATTGTGCCTTTCATTAATCTTAACAAGGATATTTTGCAGTAATTATAAAAGTCTTGGAATGTATGTTCCATCTTAACGTGACGTCGTAATAAAGGCTCATCGTTGAAAGACTTTCTACAGTTGCCGCAAACAAATTTAGAATTTAATTTGTAATCATAATTATTGTATTCATCTCTATGGCAAAATGTAATATGAGTTCTATAATTATCTTTCCCCGGTATAATTTTATTGCAACATTCACACTTGAATTGGGCCACATTATCGGGCTGTGTCTGGTTCTAGTATGTCTTCTTAAGCTTTGATTGGACGTGTATACTTTTGGACAAGAGTCGCATCTGAATTCCCCTCGTTCACCATGAAACATTTCTATGTGTCTCTTTAGATTGCGATTGTTTGTATAGACTTTTGCACACAGATTACATTTGATCAGTCCTTTTTCTGTAAGATTATGCATTGATTGTATATGAGCTATTAGAGAAGGCTTGCCTTTGAATACTCTGTTGCATTCGTCACAAGTAGGATATTGTATGTACGGATTGTGTAGTTGATTCATATGCCTCTTAAGATTCCTTTCTGTAATAAATGTTTTGTTGCATAATTTACATCTTATATCGGGGCGTACACCTTGCAAGTGTACTGTTATCATATGAGAAGTTATGTTTTGTTTCCTTGTGAAAATTCGTCCGCACAGATCGCATTCAGGGAAGGCCTGACCGTATCTATTATGGCCCCTGGAAAGGTGCAGCTGTAGGCCGGCCGGACTCCCGAATCTCTGGTTGCATATTTCACAGTAGCAGGAAGAGTTCATGTGGTAGTTTTCTATGTGAGTCTGTAGATTATATTTACGGGTAAATGTCCGGCTACAGTAGTCGCAAACATAGTCTATCAGGTTTTGAAACATATTTATCTGGAAAAATATTAATATACAAATTATTACAGTATAGTCTGAGATCTAGATCTGCATCTGTTCCTGCTTAGACCTTTGTATTGTTCACAAAGCATAAGACAAATGGTATTATAATTTTAAGCTACACTAACTATCATGAGTCTCATTTATTGTTCCTAAAAAATCTTGCTTATTATTTGATGAAATCTACTTTCCACCGTATTTATATGCACATGAGGCAACACCAAGTCACTTACTCATGGTACCCTTCTATAATTTTAAAATTAAGGAATATTTCTATTTTTGTAACACATATATTGTGTAATTTTTATAACATTAGGGTGTAATAAGTGATTAGGGTAAGTGATGACATCGGCCTAGGACATCTACATCAACTCCTAACAAAAATTCAATATGTTGACACCTCTGATGTGTGATCCTCCTGATCAATTTCACCCGTAGCAATACCTTCTGGTATTCATCAGATGATAACTGCCTATAATATATTATAGTGCATTAATGAAAAGACAGAGGCACTCCCTCATCATTTATTCCCCTAGTCTGATTTAATATTATATATGCAAAAAGCTCCAGAGAAGATACAGGTAGAATGCACAGGACATATATATATTAGTGTGGGTGTATTGTCCCATGTCATAGGCAAGTTCTTTTTGAATCCCTGACAGAACAAACGAGCACACAGTTTACCTATTGGCAAGTGATTCCTGTGGCCCGTGACATCTACATTCATCCTTGACAAGGAGTCATAATGCAGATGTGATGTCACCCTTGAGAACTGAGATGGAATACCTTGCCGACAATAATAAAGGTCATAAAAATCTACACAACATACCCAGACATAAAATCCAATAATTAGCATTGAACAAATATAATTATAGAACCCAGGACCAGCATCATGGAAGCTAGTTGCTCAGACTACTATTTTGGGTCAGTTGTGGACGTTGGGGACCACTAATTTAGTCTAATATGCATATGTATAAAGGTCGGAGGAAGGTATAGTAGATCATACAGATAGTAGCAAAAACAAGATTTTATTAAAAAAATTAGCAAGTAAAGCATAAGATTATTTAACTTTTAATAAATCAATAATATATCATTTGTTTGTTTATAATGTCTTCGACCAAAATTGTGATTTGCATCAATTAAAGTAGTGTTTTTACATCAAAGACTTCGTATTTAAGATTGTAAATAAACCCGGGCTTGACTTAATTTAAAAAAAGTGAAAATATACACACAGACGAAACAATTTTTTTCTATCCTTAGCGATATTAAAAATATTGTATAATGTAATGTATTTACAATTATTTTATTATCTATTACAGATTTATACAGTATTTAGTAGTAAAATCCATTCATGGGTACTTACTATTATTTTTCCTTTTTAACTCGTTATTGAACATATTGTTATTAATGTGAAATAGTAGTCGATGAAATAATAACGACTTGTGTTCATTGTACTTTAAGTAAATCAGCGCAAATTCTTTCTTTCATAAAGTACTAATAAACTTATTTTTTTTATTTATTTATGTTAGAGAAAGATATTTCTGTATCCAAAAAGCTGTCACGATGATGATGATATTAATTTATCCCTAATGGGAAAGGCAAAGGACTTTAGTCCATACAGCCAGGTCTTGTTCGTATGATGGTTGGTCTGAAAACTCTCATTAAACAGCCTCATTCGACAGTTTCGACAAGGCATTGGTGCTAGAGAAATACGCTCTGAATGAACTGAAGTATTGCCCATATTAAAGCATGTTTTAATATAATTTTATGTATAGTGGAATAGGATTTTGCAGATAAAAAAGGCTATTGGAAGATGAATTAAAAAAAAATAGCACCCAAAAACGACAAAATAATTTAACTGTATCTAGTTGATACAGTTACACAGTTATTATTTGTTTATAAATAGAAAATCTTTATTTACCACCATAATTAATTTTATATATTTTATCTGTTCACATTCATTTATGATGTATGGTATAATTTCTGTAGTTTCATAAGTTTCTTTATTCTACACATGTCTAACAACTCAAATTCTCTATACATAACCATATTAAAGTTGTACTCTTTAATAAAACATAAAAATTAATGTCGATCGTACTATATAAATAGACACAATTAATTGAAACTTGAATTAATTGAAAAGTGGAAAAAATTATTGTAAATATTACAAGAATGAAATAAAATTAATAAGAAAAAAATCTCATAATCACATAATTTATGAAGAGTAATAGCAATACACACGAACACTAGCTGGGTTGACGCTAGTCCTTTGTCTTTTTCAATAGAGAAGAAAAAAAAATCATCACAATTTGATTGTGATTTTGATGGCTGAATTTGATCCGAGTTTTGTTTTTGTTTATATGTGCCAGGGAAATGTCTATTAACGAAATTTGTAGAATTTGTTTAAGCCTAAATGTTCGAATGTTTGCATTAAAAAGTACCGTACTTCAAGATATATATGAAATACTGACGAAACGATGTGTAAGCATATTCCATTTAATTTTATTATTGTATGTTTTAGCTAAATGTAGTAATCTGAGTCTTAAAGAGTAACCAAACACCAATAAGAGCATCGTCCGAGTTACATTCAGTGCATTTATTATAGATAGATTTGAAATATAGATTAATTCGCACCACTCCTGGCTCTTTGTGGAGTTTTCAGTTTATAAAATCTGTATAGTTTTTGAAGCGACAATAGCTTAATGACGTAAAGTACAATCTGCGAAACTTAAGATCATCGGTTCGAATCCGCCATTCTTCTATTGTCGTTAACTATTCCTAACAAGCTCTTTCAGCTTACTTGTACTGGTTAAACGGTATGTTAGTAATATTAATCGCATTTATATTTTTTTTAAAAATGTAGTAAATCGATTAACAGTTTTCAAATCTCTTCATAATTCTGAGACAGATAGTTTACTCACTTTTATAAAAAAAAAATTTTAGAATAAAAAAAAAAAAAAACTTTTTTTTTTTTATTGCTCAAATTTGCTATTGATGCTCTTAATACTTATAGTATACACTTTAATGGTGGTAGAGCCACACTGTAGCTAGTTTATAGGCACAATATGAATGGGTTATTTCTACTAGGCTACAGTACCAACATATGAGAGAAGTACTGCTGTGTTTCATATAGCAAATGTAAGGATCTCGAGACCTAATAACAGATGATGAGGAATTCCATTTTGGGCCTCAGGGGTGGCTAAGCATGTGCATTCATCACTTACCGTCAGGTGAACTGTGAGTTCTTATATAAAATAGAAAATATAAACATTAATTCATACTGATATCTGGTGTCTATAGATGATGTCCTCTCATTAGAATATGATTACAGCAATTTCTCTTTTTGCCTGATGATAACAACTATGTATAATATTTTATAGTGACATAAACATTGTGTAAATACAGAGGCACTCACACATTGTCTCGTTCCCTAGTCCTAATTCATGTACAATAAGATCGGAATTTCAGATTCAGTGTATATAATACACAGGACATACATACAGTACACCCAGATCTGAAAACTATCTTCTAACTATTTGTGATACACAAGTACTGTTCCTCAACTAGGAATCTAACTCTGGCGCTCTCACCACACTACATCATGAGATCATGGTTATATTTATGCAATTTAGTCATGAAGTTAAATTATTTTCAGCATAGTGTAGAAGGAGGAAAAGCATTGATGGCCTGTTACATCTGTTATACAAGACTAAAATGCTGCAGCAGGTTACAACAACAGGCAATCAAGTCCAATGAGGTTTTGGAGCAGCTGCTAAGAAGAGGGTCTGCGGTATTATATTTTATTTATCCATATCATAAATGGCACTGCTTAGAGGCTTATGTATAAGAGTAGACATTTTTATCATCACAGCCTGTCCATCTGTCCAGTCCACTGCTGAATATAGGCCTCCCTCATAGATTGCTATATAGTATGATCCTGAGTTTCCTGCATCCATCTATTTCCAGCAGCCTGTCGATCCATCTAGTAAGGGTTCATCCTACACTGCGACTGTCAATTAATGGTTTCGGCCACTTCCACATCAGTTATCGGTTCTACAAGCTTTAAAGCCTAGCCAATTGCCACTTCAGCTTGCTGATCTTTTGAGCTATGTTGGTGACCCTCATTCTAATATGAAGTTGATGTTGCATTCATTTGCCACGGCCAGACCTGAATAACTTTCAACAAATAACGGAAAAATAACTTTTGTTTATAAAATAATACAATTTAAAGTCAAATACAAATTGAACTTGCAGTAGTTGATCCAATGAGTTGACCGCTACATATAATGATTAGCTTCATCATCCTAGCACATCACCAGTCAACACATGATTTCCCCACACGCTGTCACACAAGATAATCCTGAGCAACCTCGCTACCTGCATCTATGAACATTGTTAACAGTATTTGTTTTGTTAGTTCAGCTCTGAAGTTTTTTTCTAGCGGTATGAATGGGTCAGCTAGATCAGACAAGAACCCCGCCCTCACAGAATACCAATGAATAATAATGAAATAGAAACTATACTAATACTGGTGTTTTGTATGATACTTTCCTCGTCTATTAAAACTATAAGAAATGCATCATTACTATGTCAACTTCTTCTGTACAATGTTCAGCAAACATAGGCCTCCTTCATTAATTGCCACAAATCGCCATTATGAGCCATTGACTTCGCTCCATCTATAGTCGACGCATTTTAAACTGAGTCGTCGGCCAATAAATGTCACTGACAGTAGGAATGTGCAAGAAATGCAACCCGTTATCGATAAGCATCTCTACAATTCTTAGGCACATCACTACACATCTAATGCTTCGACTATAACTATCCTAAGTCCTCTCTCCATCTCATTGATTTTTTGTTAGAATATATGCTTTTCAAACAGCTTGTCTATTCTATATTTAAAACTTTTGTAGTATTAGTCGGTTGCCATTGTGTGTGTATGTAGTGTTAAAGTATTTCACCTTTACTTACTATCACACAGTCATTCTAATGGCAACATTATAGTTAATTGCAGCTTGCTTTTCACAAGATAGTAGGACACAGCATAATAGCTCATATATTATGGTGGTATTCCGGTGATGGTAAAGATTAAAGACAACAATTAAAGAGTCAATAGCCTAATGATTTACGGTACGGCCTGCCGGTAAGGTTGTAGGTTCAAATCTGCCATTCAACTATTATCCTGAACCATCACCTGGCATAAGCATATAAGCTTAGTTGGTGTGGTTAACTGAACCATCACAGACATTGGCATCGGTGACATTGTATCAGCATTATAATCAAGGATGTGTGTGGTCTGAGTGAAGCTACAATTAATGTCATGAGAAGCATGGCATACCTTTATATAACCATAAAGTTTTTATTTGTTAGTACAATTTATATATAATAGATATATCTTGATGAATATATTAACACTGGAGATGCCTGCAACTTTATTTGTATCAGAATTGAGTCTAGAGAGAAATGAAAAATGTCTAATAGAACATTGTATGATGTATTCACTCAGTTACTCTTTGCTTTTCATATGGTCTGCTTCCTATGGGTCCCTCAAGAGTATAAAGTGTACCAAATTTATACTATATGAAGTGTCAGTATCCTTTATGAAGGATTAGCGTTGTGTGTTTTGCAATTGACGTAATTTATGTTTAAATATTAGGAAGTGTGTTATGGTATATGTTGACTGGCGTGAAATTTACATCCAGCCTCAATCAAGTGCCAAGATGCACATCCTGACGACTGAATTGGAATGCCTGGCTACCATAACTGGGTCCCTGGATCCTTACACTCCATTACTATTTTCTATATGAAACAAACAAAATTTACTCTGACATATGATACTAAATTGTTAACAATGGTGGAGTCACCTGTATCTACTTTCTAAATAATACATGAATGGGTTAGGCCACATGTTTTCATTGTTTCTGATGGTCAGTGTAAGCATCCGGGAACCCATTTGAGTGATGTTTACACTTTGTCCACGAAACCAGCTAAATTTTGAAAGTGGTCTATGAGAATAAATGTCTGGGAACCTCTGCTTTAGATAGAGCGACGACCTTTTTTTATGTAATAGGTGGAAACGAGCAAACAGCCCACCATATATGATAGTGATGTTTTCACGACAGAATTCTGATGAAATTACAACACATCACCACTGTGCGTTATACGCACAAATAAATCTTCTGCCACCAACAAATACACTTAGCTGTCGTCAGTGGTACTGGCAGAAAATAATAAATCATACAATGATGTCTCACAAATTTTCATTTCTTCATAGTGAACTCAATTTTGAAGACCGTGAGATGGAAATCATGGGCAGATGCTCGTGTCATGTCCCGGGATTATTCTATGTAATTTCATTAAATTTTTTGTGTAATTAAGGTAACAAGAAACGGACGAACTTTCACATTTGAGCCCTGTATATCCAAACTGGTGCAAAGGCCTACACCAGACAGAGAGATCTGTAAGCAGCAGTTTTTAATTTTAACTATAGACGTTTTGATTTTCAGATCACTCACGGTTCAATTCAAAAGCATTATGATGTGTATAAGGCTCAAGAGGAATTCCAAATCACACCCATCTATCATGTCCACTTGGAACCAGTATCATGTGAAGTTGACACTGACCCCATGACTGAAACAACAAACTTTAAGGCTGATAAGGATGATGCGGAGAGTAGTCCTATAGGTATGTTTTTAAATTGATTACTGTTTTTGATTTTTGTTTGAAAGATACATCTTAAACCTCGGGAAGTGTCACTGTATCTGCACATCTTACTATAGTTGACGCGTTATGAACTGAGGCTTTGGGTCACAAATCATATTTATCTGTCTGTCTCGCTCGCACTTATATATATAGTGTCTTATATAGAGTGCGTAAGAATTGTAGAGGTGCATATCGATAACGGGATAGGTACGATAGATATTCAAAATTATGTTAAGTATTAATATGCATAATTTTTGGCTATTTGAAAATAAAAGTTTTTAATTTGTAAGATAAAATGTATGTTTCGACGTAATCATAGAGAATTTAATGAGTGTCATAACAAAAAATCTTATATTTATAGAAAAACAACAACCCTTACTTGTAATGATGACCAATCAGGAGTCAGAGTGCTAATGAAGGTCACGATGACGCATCGCCGCCGCGTGCGCAGGTAGCTAAGTATCGATAACGGGTTGCATTGCGTGCACATTCCTACTGTCAGTGATATTTATTGCCCGACGACTCAGTTTATAATGCGTCGACTATAGATGGAGCGAAGTCAATGGCTCATGATGGCGATTTGTGGCAATTAATGAAGGAGGCCTATGTTTGCTGAACATTGTACAGAAGAAGTTTACTATGGACAGGGTGTAATGATGCATTTCTTATATCAGAATAAAGTATCATACAAAACACAAGTATTAGTATAGTTTCTATTTCACTCTGGTATTTGTGAGGGTGTTGTCCTCTCCTGTTCTGACGTGTGGCTCCTGTCCAGTCTATGAAGAAATTTAAGATAAAAATATCACACAAAACACCAGTATTAGTATAGTTTCTATTTCACTCTGGTATTTGTGAGGGTGTTGTCCTCTCCTGGTCTGATAAGTGGCTCCTGTCCAGTCTATGAAGAAATTTAAGAAAAAAGTATCACACAAAACAAAAGTATTAGTATAGTTTCTATTTCACTCTGGTATTTGTGAGGGTGTTGTCCTCTCCTGGTCTGACGTGTGGCTCCTGTCCAGTCTATGAACGAATGTAAGAAAAAAGTATCATACAAAACACAAGTATTAGTATAGTTTCTATTTCACTCTGGTATTTGTGAGGGTGTTGTCCTCTCCTGGTCTGACGTGTGGCTCCTGTCCAGTCTATGAACGAATGTAAGAAAAAAGTATCATACAAAACACAAGTATTAGTATAGTTTCTATTTCACTCTGGTATTTGTGAGGGTGTTGTCCTCTCCTGGTCTGACGTGTGGCTCCAGTCCATGACCAAATTTAAGAAAAGGTTGTCATGGGTTTTTTTTTATTGAATAAATGGCAAATAAGCAAGCAACTCACTTGAAGGTAAGTGATCCCAGCCTCCCAAGAACATCCAATGTGCTGCGGGCCTTTAAATGTTTGTTACTTGGAAACTGTGTAGTGGTTCCTGGGTTCGATTGCTAACCTAGGAATAATATTTGTGTACCACAAATTGTTTTCAGGTCTGGATGTTTATATGCATGTGCCATGTCTCTGACACTTCATCAGAGGAAGGTCCTCTGATATTATTGTACATGTATTAAATTGGAATAGGCAGGAGTGTGTGTCTCTGTTCTTACATTAATGTTTATGGCACTATGAAATTATTTTGCGCAGTTGACTTCATTGATAACCACTTTTGGTGGACCAGGCATCATCATTGTCATCCAGAGGTTGTTGGGGGAGTTTGATTTTATAGAAGTTTGGAGCTGATTAATCAATGTATATAATTTCTCAATTTCTAGGTGTTGCTGAGAACACAGATGATTACAATGTTGAGAAATTTCAAGATAGACAAACAGACTCAGAGGATGACTTGCCGCTGATAGTGATTGGTTCGAGTAATAAGAAGAAATTGAAAAGTTCCAGTTCAGTAAAGAAACTAAGGAGAAATAAAGATGACAAAGGTTATTCCTTATATATTTAGATGACATTTATCGACAGCACTTTAGTTCAGTGTCTGGACATGGTATCCCCGAGGCCAGCAACAATGAAATTATTGAGAGCTATTTTGAGTGGTAATTGTACAGGTTCTTGGCGGTGACAGCTACTTGGTATTGTGGTGACAGTACGTGGCTGCTATGTTGCGGATCGTTGTTTGTATAAGCAATGTTTGCGTCATAAATTGTTGGTTTTCCAGGTCTGGGTGTTTTGTATGTATATCCCTTGTCCTTGATGCTACGTCTGAATTACATAGGAGTATGGATGGGGACGACGAGTGAGTGCCTTCTTACAGCACTATAAAAATTCTGCACATGTTAGTGTCATCTGGAAATAAGCAAAAGATTTGATTGCCATAGTTTAAATCCTTAGTTCCCAAAGTAGATCAGGTAAACCCCCAGGGGTTCCACGAAAATTAATTGGCTTGAATTCACCTATCAATGTAGGCGGATCATATTTTAAGAAGCTCAGCGAGTGTTACTTGTAAAATCATCAATCAATCAATGAATTAACCAATCAATTCTCATTTTTTTTTTCGAATATTATTAATTCGTTGTCGGAACTAGGCCGCAACGCAAATTTCCATAGTAAGATCTAATCTTCACATTTATTGTATAGTTTTGAGAATATGGTAGAGATGTAGCTGCAGGGGTCCACTGGAACCAGCTAAATTTTGAAAGTGGTCTATGAGAAAAAAGTCTGGGAACCTCTGGTTTGAATCAACCAGGAGGATATCATCTTGGCAGTGAAGGTAAACATAGTGATAAAGTCATTTGAAGTCTGCCAATTCGCAGTGGAGATGCATGAGTGAGACTATACTCCAATACTCTCCCTAGGGGGTGGATTACACCCTGAAGTTGAATGATCTTCTGTTACTTTCATCTCCCTCATGATACTTCAAATCACTCATGTACATTTTACGAAACATACATAAGGGATTTCTTTTTTAAGTTACATATATATTTTATTGGCAATCCAGTAATTGTTTTATAAAATATAAACAAGATTCATAAGGATGTCATTCATGTCATTCCCGTCTATACCAATGTATATAAACTAAAATTTTTATAGATACTCTTGATGTGGATGCCAAAGAAATAGAATTAACCGAAGAGGAGCAAAAGTTGGAACTGCTAGAGAGAGCCAGCTCGGAGAACTATGTGAACTCACCATACAAATGCGATAAATGCTACAAGGGTTTTGTCCATCCACAGGCATTTAGCAACCATATGGAAAAACATGATCAGGTTATTATTTTCTTTTTGTTTTTTTTTTTCAATCGAGCACACAGTTCACCTGATGATAACTGATTTCTGTGGCCCACGACACCTGCATTCATCCTTGACAAGGGATGAGTTTTCACCTTTGAGGGCTGAGATGGAATGCCTCGTCACCAGTAATAAAAGTCTCTGTAACCCTAATCTCACCAGACGAAGTGCAGCAGCATCATGCTGCTATTTCACGCTGGTGTTCCGTGAAGGTGTGGCCCTGTCCCGGTCAAGCTGACTAGTTCATTCTGCAGCTAGAAGCATACTCTACCTCTAATATATATACTTTGTATAAAGCATCCTGCCTTAGATAAGTATATATATATGAAAACATGCACTAATGCTTTGTATATAATACAATGTATTATTATTATTTTGTGGTAATTTATATCTATGTCCGTCCGGTTGGTTAATAAAACAAATATGCATCTGCTACTCCTCTAGTATTGCGGATGTCCATGGGCGGCGGTGATGACTTACCATCGGATGGGCGCTAACACGTTTGCCTAACTATGGTATAAAAAAAAATTAAAAGCTTAGGTTAGGTTTCCTATCACGTCAGGTCTTTGTTTTTTCTTTTCTTTTTAATGTATTAGGTTTACAAATGTGCACACAGTTAACCTGTCATAATGCAGTTGTGTTGTCACTCCTTTTGGGAGTAAGATCGAATTGTAAACAGTAATAAATAATAGTAAATCCGTTTCCCAATTCACATCAAACGAAACACGGCAGCGTTAGGTCGTGACCTATTTGGCATGACAGGCATTCGCATTTAAATTCCACTGCAATTGTGTACATCATTGGGCAGCAAAATCTCTTTTAGTTTTTTTTTCTTATGTAATTCTTATGTAAAAACACCCCTAATTTAAATTACACTGCCGGCCAAAAGTTTAAGACCACCTTAATTTAAGTAGGAATATAAAGTAAAACCCCAATAAAATATTCAATGTTTAATTAACCTGTTTAATCGTCTAATAGAACACTGATTGACAAACAATATAATTTAAAAGCGTAAAGAAATATTAACATAACAGCCATGCAAAAAAGGCTATAGTTACCTAAACTGATTTTTCATTAAAAATCAGTTTAGTCCTTTACATTTTATGACTTATTTCATAATTCTCGGCATACGGGCAACCAATTTGTTAACGGTGTCTTGTGATATATTGTTCCAAATTTCGCATAAAGCATTCCACATTTCTTCTCGCGAGGATGGGCCACGATTACGAACGTTCCTATCAAGCTCTTCCCACAGAAGTTCAATGGGACTGAGATCCGGGCTCTGAGGAGGCCAAACCAAGTTTTTTAACACTCCTTGTGCCTCTTTCTCATCTAAATATCCTCTACATAATTTTGAGCTATGTTATTGGATTTTTCTTGTTGGAGAATCCATCTCCAATTAATCGCAACCCGGAAAAAACTGTATTTTGTTCTAAAATGATTTTGTACTGTTCGGCAGTTCCTTGGCTAGAGAAGCAACCCCAGGCTATAATGGAGCCACCACCATGCTTGATTGTTGGGACTACGCAATCTGACATCATGTTTTCTTCGATAACTTCAGTTGTGAAGTATTCCCACGTTCGGATTTGCCTTCGTTATGTAAAACAACGATGGCAGAACGCACTTAACTGCTAATTTCTCGAGCTTTTTCCATTTTATGACGTCTTCACTGTAGAAACCACAAGTTTAGACAAATTGAGATTGTTTGTGAACAAACCCAAGTAAACTCGGGTAACAATAAGTTAGAAAAACGTGTTTTCATGAGCAAAATAATCCTAATTATTGACCAATACGTAACAAAAGCAAAGTAATTAGTAATGAGGACATTATAAAAATATTATTACGACTCTACCACCTCTACTGGCTCTAGCGCAGCGTTCGTCGGTCAATATATATATATATATATATATATATATATATATATATATATATATATATATATATATATATATATATATATATATATATATATATATATATATATATATATATATATATATATATATATATATATATATATATATATATATATATATATATATATATATATATATATATATATATATATATATATATATATATATATATATATATATATATATATATATATATATATATATATATATATATATATATATATATATATATATATATATATATATATATATATATATATATATATATATATATATATATATATATATATATATATATATATATATATATATATATATATATATATATATATATATATATATATATATATATATATATATATATATATATATATATATATATATATATATATATATATATATATATATATATATATATATATATATATATATATATATATATATATATATATATATATATATATATATATATATATATATATATATATATATATATATATATATATATATATATATATATATATATATATATATATATATATATATATATATATATATATATATATATATATATATATATATATATATATATATATATATATATATATATATATATATATATATATATATATATATATATATATATATATATATATATATATATATATATATATATATATATATATATATATATATATATATATATATATATATATATATATATATATATATATATATATATATATATATATATATATATATATATATATATATATATATATATATATATATATATATATATATATATATATATATATATATATATATATATATATATATATATATATATATATATATATATATATATATATATATATATATATATATATATATATATATATATATATATATATATATATATATATATATATATATATATATATATATATATATATATATATATATATATATATATATATATATATATATATATATATATATATATATATATATATATATATATATATATATATATATATATATATATATATATATATATATATATATATATATATATATATATATATATATATATATATATATATATATATATATATATATATATATATATATATATATATATATATATATATATATATATATATATATATATATATATATATATATATATATATATATATATATATATATATATATATATATATATATATATATATATATATATATATATATATATATATATATATATATATATATATATATATATATATATATATATATATATATATATATATATATATATATATATATATATATATATATATATATATATATATATATATATATATATATATATATATATATATATATATATATATATATATATATATATATATATATATATATATATATATATATATATATATATATATATATATATATATATATATATATATATATATATATATATATATATATATATATATATATATATATATATATATATATATATATATATATATATATATATATATATATATATATATATATATATATATATATATATATATATATATATATATATATATATATATATATATATATATATATATATATATATATATATATATATATATATATATATATATATATATATATATATATATATATATATATATATATATATATATATATATATATATATATATATATATATATATATATATATATATATATATATATATATATATATATATATATATATATATATATATATATATATATATATATATATATATATATATATATATATATATATATATATATATATATATATATATATATATATATATATATATATATATATATATATATATATATATATATATATATATATATATATATATATATATATATATATATATATATATATATGTATTGATACATGTATTTTTTATATATGTATTTTATAATTAAGCATATATAGTTTATTTATATAATATAATATTATTTAAAACAAGATTTTTAAGTATACAATCTACCTCATTTCATCTCTGCATCACCCTAAGTTTGAATGGTAGAGAATGTCTAAGACATTAATTAAGTCCGCCTTTATACACATATGACTGTATAATGAAGCTTAAAAAAAAAAACTAAGCACAACAAGTTCACCTATGATAACGCAAGATACGGCTTGCAAGTCACGACGGCCGCATTGGACCACAATGAGGTGTCATAATGAAGATCCGAGCCGATCAGACAGAATTCAAAATTTCATCCTCACTCCATTCCGTGGACTTAGCCGTCGCTATATTACCGAACCGATACTACTTAGGGACCTTCGAGAGGAGAGCCTACACCTTTCTTAAAGGCCGGCAGCGCATCTGTGACGACTCCTCTGGTCTTGCGGATGTTCATGGGCGGCGGTGATGATAATAATAATATCACCCCATGGTCTCCGGATCCCAACACTCATCATACGAAGCACACCAGTGTTATGGTGCCATTTTACGCTGGTATTATATAAGGGCATGGTACTGTCCCTCCTGGTCGAGTCGTCTAGAACTTAGAAACTAATTGCAATATCACTACCACTATTCAGAGGTAGATATACTCCTTCTGTCCATGACTGTTGGATATGTCCTGAACTAGCTTTTCTTTAATTGTATTGAGGGTGACAATCAAGTACACAGTTCACTTGATAATAAATGATCCTTCATGACACATTCATTCTCACTAAGGAATCAATATATATATATATATATTTATATATATATATATATATATATATTTATATATATATATATATTTATATATATATATATATATGTATTGGATACATGTATTTTTTATATATGTATTTTATAATTAAGCATATATAGTTTATTTATATAATATAATAGTATTTAAAACAAGATTTTTAAGTATACAATCTACCTCATTTCATCTCTGCATCACCCTAAGTTTGAATGGTAGAGAATGCCTAAGATATTAATTAAGTCCGCCTTTATACACATATGACTGTATAATGAAGCTTAAAAAAAAAAAAATAAGCACAACAAGTTCACCTATGATAACGCAAGATACGGCTTGCGAGTCACGACGGCCGCATTGGACCACAATGAGGTGTCATAATGAAGATCCGATCCGATCAGACAGAATTCAAAATTTCATCCTCACTCCATTCCGTGGACTTAGCCGTCGCTATATTACCGAACCGATACTACTTAGGGACCTTCGAGAGGAGAGCCTACACCTTTCTTAAAGGCCGGCAGCGCATCTGTGACGACTCCTCTGGTTTTGCGGATGTTCATGGGCGGCGGTGATGATAATAATAATATCACCCCATGGTCTCCGGATCATACGAACACTCATCATACGAAGCACACCAGTGTTATGGTGCTATTTTACGCTGGTATTATATAAGGGCATGGTACTGTCCCTCCTGGTCGAGTCGTCTAGAACTTAGAAACTAATTGCAATATCACTACCACTATTCAGAGGTACATATACTCCTTCTGTCCATGACTGTTGGATATGTCCTGAACTAGCTTTTCTTTAATTGTATTGAGGCTGACAATCGAGTACATAGTTCACTTGATAATAAATGATCCTTCATGACACATTCATTCTCACTAAGGAATCAATATATATATATATGAAGGGACTTCGTTCCTATGCGGGTAACCGATTTTACACTATGGCGTGGGTTATCGGGCGAGGAGAGGATAGTCCTGGTATAATAATTAACTTTGACACTATTACAATTAAAATAAAGATTATACAAGATTAATGAAACAATTTCTGATAGATATTATGACGTCCGCCGAACACGTGGATGCGTGCGCGCTCGCTCCTAGACTAATTAATTCCCTCACGCTCACCAGATGGCCGCCTATAAATATATATATATATATATATATATATATATATATTTAATGCCCGATGACCACTGTTAGGGCTTTTACGGCTTCACCAGGTCGAAAGGTGGGTGAACGCTTAGGGTACTCATTGTAGAGACTTTTATTTATGGGTGGCCAAAGGTTCCCAGAGAGGGAGCCTCGGTTTGTACCGGTGCCGTGAGCGTGATAGCGACTGACTTAGAGTGGCTGAGAGGGACGAACCTCTGCTTGGTCAGTTGCTTCTAATGGATAAAGCAGATGCAAGTAACCACAAGGACTAAGATGAAATGCCCCTTCACCAGCAATGAGGGTCTCCAACACAAGAAGATGAAGAATCAGATGTTTGATTCTGTGTTCCGCTGAACCAGGCTTAAAGATGATTATCCGCAATACAACTTGCATCATCCACCTGTTTCCTTTCCCCCCCTAACCCTATGCTGGTTCCCCCCTGTCGAGGAACTCTTGTTGGTTTGTACTTTAATTTAATTTATTAACCGATTTCATTTAACGATGTGTATTATTTACTTTAATATATTTAATTGTATATATATAGTCTGTGTTTAGTTTTAGTCATAGCGTAGGACCCCCACCACCAGATGGGGCGACGGTTTATGACGAGTTTACCGGAATTTGTTGGATGCGTGCGTCTCTGTATTGTGCTTTGTGGCTGTGCACCATGGATGATGTAGTTTTTTTTTAATTTATTTTATTGACTATAGAAAACATACCCACCAATAATAGCTGAAGCCGGACGTGTATTGTTATAATTTAAAAAAAATATTAGATTTTTTTTCTTCTTTGCTTCCAGGCATCAAGCGAGGGATCACGAGAAGTGGCATAACGGACACACGTACCCATGTCGGATCTGTGGTCAGAAGTTTCAGTGAGTTATAGAATTTATATTTTGTTTCTATATGTCTGGCAGAAATTAGTAAATTAGTAGCTTAGTGATATTGTTATATATGCTGACTAAAAGGGTATGACTTTATTTAAAAAAAAAAAGGGTGACAAAAGTGCACAAAGTTCAATTGTATTGATTGCGGCACACATCAGGATTGATATGGAAAGCTCCGCTGTCAGTGACTTGGTCTCCGGTTCTATTATTGTAGGTGAATAAAACCATGTGTTGCTCTGTAATCAAAGAAAGGACATTTAACGTTTATTATTCACAATCTCAATCTTTTCTTCAATATTTTTAACACTTGAACACAATAATAAATTACATTCATATCTTTCAAACCTCTCGGACAATGACAGCCCCGCTACCAACGTAGTAGATTGCATCCCTTATACCGCCATCTGTCGACCGAGCCCGACTCCACACTTCTTTACCAACGGAGTGAGTCACGGCTAAATTCAAATTAAAGAAATGTTCTATAATAACTACTTCTTTATATATATATATATATATATACATATATAAATATATATATATATATATATATATATATGAGGATGAAATTTTGAATTCTGTCGTGATGTTTTCAGGAAGAAGTGCCAAGTGATTAATTGAGTCCCGATGTTTCAGCCTGCTCATGGTGTAATTTCTGATTTATTGTTTAGTGTTAGGTCTCCCTCTGGAACGGATCTGAAAACACATTTCAGCCTGCTTGAAACACTTATAAGTGATGGAAAATTAATAATGAATACTTCCATTGTCAACTTCCAAATGGATTTGAACAATCAAAGTATTGTTTGATGATGTATTTGTTATAGAATTAGTACTATAACAAATACAATATGGGCCTGGTATTTATATATATATACATTCCTGATATCACACAACCCCCAGCATTAAGCCGTCTATATATTAATAGTAGATATTAAAAGAATAACATGTAGGTACTCATTCATTTTCACCTTAAAAACTTAGTTGATATAGACACGTTCACACTTCGATGTACTGAGCGAAAATGCTAAACTAGTCCTAGTCCGGCCATAAGTTCTGTTACAAATGGAAATGCATTTTTTCTTTAATGAAGTAATGTAATATTATTAAAATTTATACCTACATATTTATTAGTCGTTCAGCAAAAAATAAAAAAATATTCTATTCTAAAGGTGGCCCCTTTGGCTTTTATACAGGCCTTTAATCTGTTTTGCCACGAATCTATGGATTCACGCACTGTTTCCAAGGGAAATTTCGCCTCTGCTTGCTCCAAAGATTTTTTAAGAGACTCAATGTCGCCGTGTCGTTTAGAGCGGGCCATGTCCTCTAAAACTGAACATAATTTGAAGTTTAAATATATACCCAGACCATAAATGCTATATTTAAAAAAAAAACCTTTTCTCTACTCGTGTATTCTATTAATTTTTATATATTCCTAAATATTCGTGTAAATCAATATAATTTTATATCTTAATTAATAAAATAGTATTTTTCAACTGTTTATTTTCAACAAAATAGTTTTTCTTTTAATATATTGAACAATTGCGTAATAACAGAACGCAGTGCTAATTGCTCAATTTTTTTTTTTATTTCACTACCTGTCCCTCGAACCCCGGGTATGTTGTGTGTGCGTGAACAGATAAAAACATATATATTATCTTATATATATATCATAATACAATTTCTTTCCAGGAAACCCACATCATATCTGACTCACATGCGCAAAAACCATTCGGAGCACGTCTGCGTGCGTTGCGGCGACAGCTTCGTCGGGAGACACGGACTGCTGATGCATTTGAGCAAGACACATAAACGGGATGAGCTGGTAGGATTGTTTTGTAATATTTTTATGTTGCATACATCGTAATGGTCTTTTCCAATCCTGGTGATATGTCTTCTGGTAGGTCAACCAATCAACTGCGGGTGATAGATGATAGTGTCCTAACTACATTGCATATGGTATAAGATAAGAGGAAGCTTCAAATGCGGTCGTAGAGCTACACTGCAATCTGTTTCTAGCTGCAGAACGAATGGGTCAGCTCGACCGGAGTAGGTCACCACGCCCTCGCCTAATACCAGCGTAAAGTAGCAGCATAACGTTGCTGTGTGTTCGTCTGGTGAGTGCAGGGATCCGGAGACCTTTATTACTGGTGACGTGGCATTCAATCTCAGTCCTCGAGGGTGACAACGCATTTGCATTATGATTTCTTGTCAAGGATGAATGTAGAAGATGATGTCGTGGGCCGCAGGTATCACTTGCCGAGAGATTATATATATATATATAAAAATACATACATAACACATATGTATATATGGCATGTGATTCCTGTATCCAATGACAACCGTATCAGTTCTAGATCACAGAATCATAATGCAGATGCATTGTCACCCTTGATTTTTAAGATGGATGCCTCATCACCAGTAATAAGGATCTATCTACACCCACCACACGAAACACAAGCATAATACTGCTATTGTATGATGCTTGTATATCTAAGCGTTCGTCTTTAAGTGCACCTTTCACCGTAGTGCCGACCCATTCGTGCCGCTAGAAACTGGCTAGTGTGTAGGTCTACCATGTAAGATTTATCCCTTTGCCCTTAGGAGCAAGAGAACACTGACGAGGCGGCGTTGGATAGATTCTGCAGCGATTGCAATATTCAGTTCCTGACAGTAAACGCTTGGAGGAAACACGTATTAACTTCCTTTAAACACACTGTTAGGAACGAGAACTGGTAAGGTTTTATTTAATATTATTTTTGTGACCCATGACCCAGCAAAATTTAACTGATATACAGGGTTATTGGTAATTCGACGTTATTCCCGTTGGGAGGTGATAGGGGTGACTATTTGTGATAACTTTGACCCCTATATGCATTATGCAGAAGTGAACCATTTTTGAGTCAAAGATCCAACATGAAAAATATATTTATTATGAAATATGTATTAATTTTAATCTAATTTTTTCTTCTGATTTATAAAAACGATGAAACACTGGTTATCTATCAATATTAAAAACAATTATCGGTCCAAATTTAAATATATTTATTTCTATATATTTTTGAGATTTTTTTCCACTAAAAGTGCCTTAAAAAAAATTGCCAAAATAAACGTTATGAAACTTGTCTTGCAGGTTATTTTAAAACACAACCGTTTTCTTAGCTCTCTCTCCAACAATGCATAACAACTAGGAACTTATTTCAAAGTAACCGAAAAAAAATGATCGCAAAGGAAACGGGCGGAAATTCGTATTCGAACTAAACTTAAAATCACTGTTTATTGATTTTTGATTTCACGATTATTGAATCAATACAAAAACATAATTACGATAATTTAATTAATCAAATAAAATAAATAATATCGTAATGAAATAATGATGAATTGTCTAATTAGACGTTACTGTTCTTCCAGTAACCAGTGCGATATATGCGGGGAACAGGTGACGTCACTAAGTCGAGGGTCGCATATGCGAGGACATATACGAGAGTTGCGCCCCCAGGCCACGCCCACTCCCAATTCCACGCCCACTCTTCACTGTTCACAGGTAATACAATAAAATAAATAATATCCTAGTCCTAGAGAATAAGTGTTGATTGTACTGAAGGTTTTTTTTTTATAGCATTAAGAGTAACAAACGAGCACACAGTTCACCTGATGGTAAGTGATTCCTGCGGCCCACGACATCTACATCTACATTCATACTTGACAAGAAATCATAATGCAGATGCGTTGTCACCCTTGAGGACTGAGATGGAATGCCTCGTCATCAGTAATAAAGGTCTCCGGATCCCTGCACTCACCAGACGAAACACAGCAGCGTTATGCTGCTATTTTACGCTGGTATTCTGTGAGGGCGTGGTCCTACCCCGGTCGAGCTGACCCATTCATTCTGCAGCTAGAAACAAACTGCAGTGTAGCTCTACCACTAGTAAGACGCCGTTTCGCAGTTTTTTTTTTAATTTTGATGTACTTAAGGTGACTTGTTGAGGGTGACAAGTTAAACATATTTCATCGGACAACATGTGGTGACTGCAGCCTATAGATACTTAAATCAATCCTCAACAAAGATTCAAGATGAAAAAACGTTTAGCAGTGGTAGAGTTACGCTGCCCTTTGTTTCTAGCTACGGAATGAATGGGTCGTCTCGACCGGGTAGGACCACGCCCTCAGCATAAAGTATTGCTGCTGTGTTTCGTAGTACTGTGAGTGTGGGGATCCGGAGACCTTTATTACTGGTGACGAGGCATTCCGTCTTAGTCCCCAAGGGTGACAACGCATCTGCATTAGATATCGTGGGCAGCAGGAATCATGCAATCTTGCCATCAGGTGAACTGTGTGCGAATTTGTTACTCTCAATGTAATAAAAAAAAAAAAGGAAAACTGGAAGGGATATGGAATGTAATGATAACAGTAACTCGGTTTCCGGTTTCGGTTTTTCTGTTTGTGTTGGGACGGAAACCTACTAAAACCTCTAAAAAAATTATCTGGGATTATCCACTATGGTCCTCCCACCTTAGTGGATAACTACTCCTAGGGACTTCAGGATTTCCCATGGAATTCAAAATTTCATCCTCATCATGTCGATGGTTGACAATCCACCACTGTGTGCTTTTCACGCGAAATTTCCTGCCACGCACAACTACTCTGTGGAAGCAGCCGTCGCTATATTTCCGAACCGATACGACTCATGGACCTTCAAGAGAAGAGCCTACACCTTCCTCAAAAGGCCAGCAGCGCATCTGCCCCTTCTTGTCTTGCGGATATCCATGAGCGGCGGTGATCACTTACTTAGGTTTTGTTCGCTGGCCAACTGTAATATAAAAAAAATCACATCAGAAGACTAACATAGAAGGCAATAAGGGTCTCCGGATCCCTACACTCACTGAACTCATACGAAACACTAATGTCATGTTGCTATTTAACGCTGGTATATTGTCACAGAGCATAAATCATTTATTGTCAAGTGTGCTCGTTTGTCACCCTCAAAACAATAAAAAAAAAAAAAGATGGGCGGTTCATGTTAAGTAAAACTCCTCTGTACACATTTTACTTTGTGAACTAAGTCCACTGTTTAAATTATTGCTCTCTCCATCATAGATGAGGGGAGTGACGGGGATGACAGATGACGGGGTGTCCGGGAGGAGGAGGAGGTTAATGTCAATGAGGTGTTGCTAATATATATATCTCTCTCTTTCTTTCTTCAGTGCGAAGGCCAATTCTTGACGCGTTCACGTCTGCAAGCGCACGTGAAGAGGGTACATCTCGGCTTGAAATATAACAAGAACGTGGTCTGCGAAATGTGCGGCAAGAAGTGTACAGTAAGTGTTCACCTTTGTCGTATAGACGGTGACAAATGAGCACACGTTCCACCGGAATTGATTTCCGTTACTGTTCCATCGTCAGCGTTGCCATCAATGACGACCGAAATGCCTGAATGAAAAAATCACCTGTATTAAGTTTTTTCCCGGATTACTGCCACCATTGAAATGTTATTACGCTGTTTTACGATGCAATTTTATGTTGGTATTCTGTGTGGGCGTGGCCATGTCCTGGCTGAGATGATCCAAATCGTAAACTCTTTATATATGTATATATATATATATATATATATATATATATATATATATGTGCGCATAATTATGTAAGTGGTCTGGGTCAAAATAAAAAAAAATGAGTTTACACATTATTTTTACATTATTTTAAACTAAATTTATTCAATGTAATTTTTAGGATATCGTCAAAATTAAATTTTAGATAGTGGTTGTGATTTCAACGTTATACGGAATTCATTTAGTGTTAATTATGAAAGTGGTCCGAGTCAAAAAATTAATGAAATTATATTAAATATACGAAAATATTACATTACTTCTATTATACGCCACCATTATCAGTTTACCACCATACATCCAGTTTTTCAGGAACATTTTAAGAACCTTAAAACTTCGAAATGATAAAAATGGATTTCTTTTTAACAAATTTTCAACAATAATAATTAATAAATGTTCAAATATTTCAGGCATTATATATATAAATATATATATATATATATATATATATATATATATATAGCGTCACTACCAGTGGCGCCATCGCTTAATAGTTTGTAATCGATTACGGAAACGTCAAGTAGTACACTTGGGTGAAGTCGATACAACGTTGGTATCGATTTTGATGTCTGTCATTGTGATATAGATTTGGAACGGGACGGGGGTGCAATCGGTCGCCGCCACGTTGTGTCGAAATCACCAAGTTTCCTAACATTGTAATAGATCCGTCGGCGTCCGTGTAATTAATAGTCATTTCTAGAAAAGTGTTAATGTTGTTTATCAAATACAGTTCAATAGTACCTATCCGAGGTATTATTTCATTCTGTCAAGATGTGTGACCCGTCTGAGAGTGGTGCGTTACGCGAGCCCTCGTTATATATATATATATATATATATATATATATATATATATATATATATATATATGTTTCTTTACCCAGTCGGCAGCCGCTCTCCGCTACCACCAGCGCCGCCACACAGGCGAGCGACCATTCGCGTGTTCGCAGTGCACGGCGCGGTTCGCGGAACGCGGCCGTCTGCGGGTACACGTGCGCACGCACTCCGGCGAGCGGCCGTACGCTTGCCACGCTTGTCACAAACGCTTCAGCCAGAAGCCGGCGCTGAACCGACACTATAGGGTTAGTATTTATACACTAATAATACATATTTTTATGTGTACTACCCGCAAGAGTTAACTTGAGACTTCGCTCGGATGACGTAAGAGCGAGGTACTTAATCACAAAAAATATCGTCTTTTTGTCCATTTTTTTATGGTTAATTGTATTGGTCTTATAATAGTGTTGTGTATAATTAATTATAGTTACATAATTATACAAAACAATTATACAAGCAGAAAATTTAAAAGTTTTGTTATGGTTAATTGTATTGGCCTTATAATAGTGTTGTGTATAATTCATTATAGTAACATAATTATACAAAACAATTATACAAGCAGAACATTTAAAAGTTTTGTTATGGTTAATTGTATTGGTCTTATAATAGTGTTGTGTTATAATTCATTATAGTAACATAATTATACAAAACAATTATACAAAACAATTATACAAAACAATTATACAAAACAATTATACAAGCAGAACATTTAAAAGTTTTGTTATGGTTAATTGTATTGGTCTTATAATAGTGTTGTGTATAATCCATTATAGTAACATAATTATACACAACAATTATACAAAACACCATACAAGCAGAACATTTAAAAGTTTTGTTATGGTTAATTGCATTGGTCTTATAATAGTGTTGTGTATAATTCATTATAGTAACATGATTATACAAAACACCATACAAGCAGAACATTTAAAAGTTTTGTTATGGTTAATTGTATTGGCCTTATAATAGTGTTGTGTATAATCCATTATAGTAACATAACTATACAAAACAATTATACAAGCAGAACATTTAAAAGTTTTGTTATGGTTAATTGTATTGGTCTTATAATAGTGTTGTGTATAATCCATTATAGTAACATGATTATACAAAACACCATACAAGCAGAACATTTAAAAGTTTTGTTATGTTTAATTGTATTGGTCTTATAATAGTGTTGTGTATAATTAATTATAGTAACATAATTATACACAACAATTATACAAGCAGAACATTTAAAATTTTTGTTATGGTTAATTGTATTGGTCTTATAATAGTGTTGTGTATAATTAATTATAGTAACATAATTATACAAAACAATTATACAAAACAACTATACAAGCAGAACATTTAAAAGTTTTGTTATGGTTAATTGTATTGGCCTTATAATAGTGTTGTGTATAATTCATTATAGTAACATAATTATACAAAACACCATACAAGCAGAACATTTAAAAGTTTTGTTATGGTTAATTGTATTGGCCTTATAATAGTGTTGTGTATAATTCATTATAGTAACATAATTATACAAAACAATTATACAAAACAATTCATACAAGCAGAACATTTAAAAGTTTTGTTATGGTTAATTGTATTGGTCTTATAATAGTGTTGTGTATAATTCATTATAGTAACATAATTATACAAAACAATTATACAAAACACCATACAAGCAGAACATTTAAAAGTTTTGTTATGGTTAATTGTATTGGCCTTATAATAGTGTTGTGTATAATCCATTATAGTAACATAATTATACAAAACAATTATACAAAACAATTCATACAAGCAGAACATTTAAAAAGTTTTGTTATGGTTAATTGTATTGGCCTTATAATAGTGTTGTGTATAATTAATTATAGTAACATAATTATACAAAACAATTATACAAAACAATTATACAAGCAGAACATTTAAAAGTTTTGTTATGGTTAATTGTATTGGTCTTATAATAGTGTTGTGTTATAATTCATTATAGTAACATAATTATACAAAACAATTATACAAGCAGAACATTTAAAAGTTTTGTTATGGTTAATTGTATTGGCCTTATAATAGTGTTGTGTATAATTCATTATAGTAACATAATTATACAAAACAATTATACAAGCAGAACATTTAAAAGTTTTGTTATGGTTAATTGTATTGGTCTTATAATAGTGTTGTGTATAATTAATTATAGTAACATAATTATACAAAACAATTATACAAGCAGAACATTTAAAAGTTTTGTTATGGTTAATTGTATTGGTCTTATAATAGTGTTGTGTATAATTCATTATAGTAACATAATTATACAAAACAATTATACAAAACAATTATACAAAACAATTATACAAAACAATTATACAAAACAATTATACAAACAGAACATTTAAAAGTTTTGTTATGGTTAATTGCATTGGTCTTATAATAGTGTTGTGTATAATCCATTATAGTAACATGATTATACAAAACAATTATACAAGCAGAACATTTAAAAGTTTTGTTGTGGTTAATTGTATTGGTCTTATAATAGTGTTGTGTATAATCCATTATAGTAACATGATTATACAAAACACCATACAAGCAGAACATTTAAAAGTTTTGTTATGGTTAATTGTATTGGCCTTATAATAGTGTTGTGTATTATTAATTATAGTAACATAATTATACACAACAATTATACAAAACAATTATACAAAACAATTATACAAGCAGAACATTTAAAAGTTTTGTTATGGTTAATTGCATTGGTCTTATAATAGTGTTGTGTATAATTAATTATAGTAACATGATTATACAAAACAACTATACAAGCAGAACATTTAAAAAGTTTTGTTATGGTTAATTGTATTGTCTTATAATAGTGTTGTGTATAATTCATTATAGTAACATAATTATACAAGCAGAACATTTAAAAGTTTTGTTATGGTTAATTGTATTGGTCTTATAATAGTGTTGTGTATTATTAATTATAGTAACATAAGACTTCTATTCAAGTCCTGTATTATTATCTAGTGTAGCTTCCTGTTTGATTCGCATCAAAGTAGCCTTTGTATACATTTAATATGGTATGATGGCTTTTAGAATAAGATTTCGTTCAGCCCTGTGTATAGTCTTACCCATGTTTACATAAAACTACCAAACTGATACAATCAGGGAAAAAGAACAAACGAAACCAAACGCACGTACGTTACGTGTGAGGTTGCTAACGGTACTGACGCGTCTACGGCGAGAGCGGTAAGAAGGCGGGGCTCGGGAGGGGAGCGCGCATTCCGCTCAGGTTTCAAGTTGACTCTTGCGAGTTAAATGTATATTCGGGGTGGGAGACGAGATACGGTAACACAGGCCCATGAGATCTACATACATCTATACTCAAAAAAGGGAGACTGTGATCCTTGAGGGCTGAAATGGAAACGTGTAATTGGATCCCCTGATTCCTATCCTCGCTATAGAAGTGTATATCTTGTATTCTCCGATCTAGTCGAGCGATTTATGGAGATAGAAACTAACAGCACTGTGGCTAGATTATATAGAGAAGCATTGAGTTTATAACCTTTTGCTACATCGTAAGAAAATTTAAAACATCATCCTTATCACGTCGACGACGACTCTGTGGGAACAGCTGTCGCTATATTACCGAACCGATACGACTTAGGGACCTTTAACAGACGAGCCTACACCTTTCTTAAAGCGTCAATAACCTAATGGCTTTGGGTACGGTCTGCGACACTTAAGATTGGTTGGTTCGAATCCACCATTCGAATATTTCCGTGAACCATCTCCTAGCGCAAGTATTTTGTGCTTATATATAAAAAAAAAACAAAGGCCAGGTCAGCGCATATCTATGACTCCTCTGTCTGTGTTGCGGATGTTCACGTGTGACGTGACGGTGGGCTGTTTGTTCGCTCGTTTACCACCTGTTCTATATTAAAAAAAAAACATAACATCCACCGACTAGATATAGAGAGGGGCCCTCAAAACATTCAAACTTCCCAGGTGCACTCCGGCGCGAGGCCGTACGCCTGCACGCAATGTACGAAGTGTTTCAGTCAGTCGAACTCCCTGAAGCTCCATATACGAACGGTCCACCTCAAGCTGCCGCATGTCAGGAAGACTGAGAGGTCCAAACCCTTATCGGACACTGGGCAAGAATAAAGATTTTTTTTTTATTATAACTCGGTTTTATTTTTACCATGAATGCTTAAACTATGATTGTTATATTTATAACGCAGAGGTTCCCAACTTTTTTTCTCGTAGACAACAATGAAAATTTAGCCGGTTCCGGTGGACCCCCTGCAGATACATTTATATAATATACCTAAAACTCGACGAAAAATGTGGAATATGCTATAAGTAACAATCGCTGAGCCTCTTAAAATATAATCTGTCTACATTGATAGGAGATTGAAGTCAAGTCAACATTTCAGTTCTTCACTATCGAAAGTACATAAACTAACTTTAATGTGAACCCCCATTTTTTTGTAGCTCTAGCGGAAACATAATTTTTTTTAATTTTATTTATTTACTCTTCATTTTAACCTTGACAAAGTAAAGGTTCACAAATGGCGGACTTAATGCCCAGGTCATTCTACCAGTCTGACCCAAGGTGTGGAGGAGTAAAGATTACCTCTTTAAATTCAAGCTAGCGGAAGATCCATTCTGTGCTTGCGATGGAGAGACCCATGAGACTATTGCGCATATCCTAACCAAACATGCTTCGTCACACTGCGTCTCGACTGGGAGCACAGAATGGACCATACCATCGCTGAGGACACCGCAGTGCAGATAGTGCGGAACCAGGACACGCGTGAGATCTTTATGGAGCGGCAAAAATAAATGGGTCAACCGTTGTCAATTAAAACTTAGTGACAAACCTTTTGAAAAGGCAAGTCAATCTCTAAATCTAGTCAAATATCGACACGAAGCTGTGACGTTTAGCTGAGACACAGACAGGCGTGGAGACTTCCGGCCGGCCGGCCCGAGGAATCCGCCCGGAGCTCTAAAACTAAAGAGTGACGCAGCATCAGAAAGAACCAGGTACGAGGGAAATCCTGCACCCCCATTCAAAACCAAAAAGAAGTTTGGGCTCAAACCAGCCAGTACCCTAAACCCAAAACCACCCCCCAAAAATATCTCCCCCTACCACCCCCCACAAAAATTTTCTTTCCATATTTACTTTCCACACGGAAGTCACCACGCCCCCTGAAAATTTTACCACACCCCACGAAACTCTCCCCCGGCCCGCTCAAGCTTACCTCACCCCGCGAACCATATCTCAGGAACCAAACAAGATTGACCCATCGAGCAAGGGCTCAATCGAATCAGGAAACGAAGATCTTTCATTTGGCCCCAACAAAATCCCGGTTAAACACAGTCACACACTCAAAAGACGCAGCACTCGCAATCTTATCATCAAGAGCCACACCGCCAGACCCTTCACGCGACGCACGCACTCAACGCACCACAGCGGCAGTAACGTATCATCACGCCAACAGCAGTGAGTTCACAAAATAAATAATATAAAAAAATGCATACGTTTATATATATTTAAATTAAGTTAATAAAGTCTAACTAATATGTCAGGAAATAAAAAAATCACAAAGACCACTATGGCGGAGACCATCTTGTCCAGCAGAACAGTACCCGTAGTCAACTCACCACCAACTAGACCTTCACAGTCGCTGCGGGAAAAGGTACTTAAGCAAAGGACATCGAAAACGGAGAGGTTGATGCAACCCGACCAACCGTCACCCTAGACCGTCGAACTGCAACGTGCAGCAGGACCCGTCATAACGGCAGCAGCAGTTACCGAAAAGCCTTTTACGCTTAGAAACAACTAAAACCTCCGCCAATAATGAAAAATCCGCCATTTTGTCAGCACACGACTTTTTAATATAAATAATCCCAACAAATACCTTGAGACTTCAAGCCCGATGAAGAGACAGTCTTCCATCAGCCTCTATACTAAATTGTATTTTCTCGAACTCGCGGCATTTTTTTTTTACTGTTTATGTGCATTTTACTGTTTTATGAATTTGAATGTGCATTTTGTTGTCCTCTGTTTTATTTGTGCAGCAAGCAATATTGCTCAGATCTAATTTTACATCTTTATACAATTTTTTGTGTTCATATTTATTGGTTTCCTGTCACAACAATTACCTTTTTTCTTCCTCTTTTTCACGGTCAAGCATACATTTCATTTCAATTAACTATTTCCTTTTTTTTATTGCATTGTTGTGGTATTTGTTGGTGTTGGGTTATACAATTCTTACCATGTTTACTGAGAGTGAATTGCGTGCACAACTGGAGGCTATGACAGCTACAGAATGCCCAACAACGGGGCGCGGCTGCTGCCATAGGACACTCCAAATGAGGAAACGATCGCAGATAATTTAAAACGGAACCATCTATTTAAATTCTAATAAGACTTTGGATACTTGACACCAAATATTTTTAGAAAAAAAAAAACACAGACGGCACCATTTGCCCCGTAAGTTTTCATAGGTATTTTTTTTTTATGATAAGTGCTTCGTCTTTGTTTATTTAAGCGTCAGCGTTCCTGAATTATTGTGGTGTAAATATTATGTTTTATTACATCATTCTGTGAGTGTTATACATAAAAAAAAAACTTTAAGAATAGTCCTTACTGATTATGAGTAAAGTAGAAGGTAATCAATCTTCGGGAGCGTCCTTTGGACTTTTTAAAAATAAAAGATTAAACTTAATTACAAACTAATTTAATTAGCGTGTTGCCATAGTTGGATGCCAACAACGAATGTCCGAAACCATCACTACAAACTAAACGTTAAAATGTCTTACTGTAACTTAACCTACGTGGGAACATAACAATGCTCTGTTACGAAAGCACCGCAGGTGTGCTTTTATGCTGACATAGCACAATGTGTACGGGCCGTGCTTCCATAACTAGGTAGTCAAATTTCGGGAGCAGTAAATTATGTTTTAAAAACTAAATAAAACTAAATGCCGATATTGAGGCTTTACTTTAATAAAATAAAAATAGGTGTTGCCGATTTGGAGGCACTAAAATTAATGAATAAATGTGTTCTTATTTAATAAAGTTGGCTGTATTTGCCTGGGAACACTTGTTCAGTTTTCTCGGAAAAACAATGGTATCGCTGACTGTGCTTTCTCACGGTTGAAGACTGTGAGAAAGGTAGAAATATCTGAATTGCGAAATTGCTGAACAAGCCCTCTCTAGTCTAATACAGATGGGTGAGGGGGATGCATAACTCCTCCCTCCCTAAGAGAGAAATTATCGGAATTTGCTATTGTTGGCCTATTCCGATGATTTCGTACACACTCGTACACTGCTTTTGAAATCTTATCTCTAAACATATAAAATAGAAAAATAGTGAGACTTAACGTTATAAGACATGGAACACTATAGACTAAAACACTGAATTTAGAGCCCGTTTCTGTGGTTAAAACACTGTCAAACACTTCACTATTCTTTAACGCATACGACATGAACTTTACGTCATCGAGATTGATTTCGCGCATGTTAAGTGCGCGTGCACTGGATAGGGTTGCATTCGTGTGTAGCGTGGGCAGATTTATGACGGGTATCGGTGGCACAGCTCCCGTCTCCGTGTAGACCCGGTGGTGTCGAATCCGAATTCCTTTAATTTCTAGGTCACAGGGCTCGTCGAGAGTCATAATGTATGTCCCAAACACTGAGTATTTGGTTATATCGTCGCCGCATTGTTTGGTTAATGTAGCCTTTAATTTGGTGAAAAGTATCCAATTGTCAGGGTTTAATTTCTGGACTCTCACGTCTTCAATATGAATAGGATGCTGTTTGCAATATGTAAGGTTGCTAGCGAACTTCATTAGCTGTTCTTCACAAGTTAGCCCCGGGTACAGAACTCGATTGTCCTCAGTACACAGGAAATGGTCTCCAGCGGCGAGAGGACGACATGGAGCTACGATCGGCAAGTATTTTACACCTTTTGCCAACAGGTAAGGGAATTTAGGAAATACGGCTAGGGTTGTGTTTATAGTCTCAAGGAAAATAGGTAAGGAGTACATTTTAAAATAATTGTAAGTGCAATTATCAGTAAGTGGAACTTCCATAATAAACGTGATCTGGTTTTTCTTAATGTAAGATTTAACAGAAATGGTTTCTTCTAATTTTACTAGATTTGATTCATTAGGTTCGTATACTAACTTTCCGGATTGAGATATAAGTTTTAAATGGTATAATAATTCTGTAGAGTTTACAATGGATTGGTGCAATATAGAACTTTTACTTAATGCTAAGGCTGTCTCAATTTCACTTAGATGAATAAAGATTGTACGGAAACTACTTATGAATAAGCTATATAACCCTAAGATATATGAGGCTGATACCCAGTTATTTTCTTTCGTTACCAATTCTCCTAGAGTGGTTTCGACTTTCTTTAAACGTGTGTCAAGTATTATGCCATTCTTAGTTATAAGTTCGGTAGTGTTTACGAAACTGTCTAACATTTTAGATATAACAGTAATTTTTTGGTCTTGACTTATCCTAGAAGTTAATCTATCATATTTAAGAGCGTCATCGTGATCCAAATTACCTGTTAAAATTTTTATAATAGAACCTAATGGATTTAAAATGCCTCTTTTAGCACGTCGCGGTATAAGTTGACGATATTTATCGATAGTAATATCGCGCAGATACTCTACATGCATTAACATACCAATAGACTCCTGAGGAAACGGTTGTTTAAGCGACAATAATTTCTGGAATTCAGAAAATTTTGATATTATTATTATTAAGTCGTCGTATATTTTTTTTAAGTTTAGGGTCTTAAGGATAGTCCAGTTCTCAGTTTGTACATACGCTTGGCCCTCCTTAATGGGTAGAATTCCTGGATTTCCTTCAAGTGATTGGAGTTGAAGAGCGACTGTCGACGTCGCTACTGTCAGAATACAGCACCTGTGGAGGGCGTTTTATATTTTTAATGGGGGCTTTTGTATCCTTTCTTTCCGTAATTACTTTAATTGGGACCACATTCCGTTCAGTCACACCTACAATTTCCGCTTTCTTATATCTTGGCTTATCTTTGCTCTTACGCTTATTAATATCTTTTACAAAAACCGTTTTTCCTATTTGTAGTTTAACATCGCCTTCTCCTCCTTTCCTTTGCCTAATCTTTTGCTTATTAGCTGTCATCTTTTCTGCCAAATGCGTATACAAAAACTTAGTGCGCTTTTCATGGTCTTTAACTAATTGTTGTGTATAAGCTTTTTCTAATTCTGTGCTAAATGGATTATCGGAATCTGTATGTCCAAAAACTACCTCAAAAGGAGTTAAGCCGGTAGCTGAGTGAATAGTATGGTTGTATGCCATAATGGAGTACGTCATAACTGATGATGCGTCGGTGCATTTTCGCTCATACTTGGCAAGCCTATATATCTCTGTAATGGTCGAATGAAAACGTTCTATTAAACCCATAGAATTTGGGTTATTTATTGTTCCTACGTGGCGATCTATTTTGTGAAAGGCAAGGAGTTCTTTCATGAGCTGATTGTTGAATTCCTTGCCTGGGTCTGAGCTGATTCTTTTTGGAATGCCGTAGTATGAAAAATATTTAATAAGTGCTCTAATAACTTCGGGTGTAGATTTGTTGGGGATCTCTATTGCCTGTCCTAATTTACTGAATGCGTCTATTAGAGTTAAATAGTATTTCCCTTCTATAGAAAACAAATCCACAAAAACTTCTTGGAACGGAGCATTTTGTGTCTGAGTTAATTGTAGCTGTGGATTGAGAGGTTTTCTATCGATTTCATTGATCGACAGGCGTCGCAAGCATTTATAATAGCAGCAACTGTTTCCTCCATTTTTTCCCAACAATAACTCCTACGTAATTTAACCAAGGTTTCCTTGATACCACGATGACATGTCTTTCCCTGGTGGTACTGCAAAACAATTTCCCTTTGCTCACATTCATTAGCCACATAAACTACCCGTTCTGTACATTCATACAACCTTACCGTATCTTTCTTAAATAAGGCAATGACTATACTACTAAACTGTTTCCGATGTTCCTCTTCCTCAAAGTAAATAAAGTATTTAATTTTTGGCCTAACGTATTCCTTCAAGAATTTTTTTTATTAACTCTGTGTTATTTATTGGCAAGAAAACTTCTATAATATTATGTTTCTCTCTTGATAGGTCTCTTACTTGCATTTCATTCTTCAACCACGAAAACACAAGTATTTGGTTTGGCTTGTTATCGATGGCTTCGTGCAAAATGGGAATGCCTGTGCCCTCTAAACTAGCGGCAGAATGAATGGTTTGCGATTTACTACTTTCAGAAGGGGCATAGACGGGTTCCTCTATAGGAAGGTTAGAAATTGATTTTGTCCTTTCTGATGAGCTATCACTACTATCCGAGTCAATATTGATAGGCAAGTCCTTGGTTATTTTTCCGGGTGTTTTCTTCTTTCCTTTTAGTTCCTTTTTGTCCACATTAGCAACCATAGAGTTTGCGTCGTCGTCATCAGAATCTAAGGCATTGAGTTTTATTCTGCTGAGGGCATCGGCGTTGGTGTTTTGTTTACCGTTTTATATATGATCTCGAAGTCGAAATCTTGTAGTCGTAATTTCCAACGAGTCAATTTGCTATGTGGATCCTTTAATGAGTTAAGCCATGCCAAGGGTCTATGATCGGTGTATATATCAAACTTGCGTCCATACAAGTATGGGCGGAAATGTTTGGTTGCCCATACTATAGCGAGCAGTTCACGTTCTATCGTACTGTAACGACTTTCAGTATCGCTCAAGGTGCGACTTGCATATGCTATAGGTTTGTCGCTACCTACTTGACCTTGAGACAATACTGCACCCAGCGCTACATTTGAAGCATCTGTCGTTAATATGAATGGTTTTTCAAAGTGGGGGTACTGTAACAGAGGTGCATGCGTTAAAAGTTCCTTGCATTTGTTGAACGCATCAATATAACTTTGAGTAATTATGATCTTATTTCTCTTCTTTAGACATAATGTAAGAGGCTGAGTTATCTTGGCAAAGTCTGGAATGAAACGGCGATAATAACCAGCAAGCCCAAGGAAACTTTTAATTTCGGTCGTTGTTTTGGGTATGGGGAAGTTTAAAACAGCGTTTATTTTGTCATCGTTTGGTTTAAGCCCATCTTTGGTGATTGTATGGCCCAGATATAAAACTTCCTTACGTATAAATTCTGATTTGTCTAATTGTACCTTTAAGTTAGTTTGCCGGAGTCTGTCAAATACTAGTCGTAGTTTATGTATGTGTTCTTGTAGGCTACTGGAAAATATGATGACGTCGTCTAAATATACCATACAATGCAGGCCAATTAACCCTCGCAATACATTATCCATCGTTCGTTGGAATGTTGCTGGAGCAGATCTCAATCCGAACGGCATTCTCAGGAACTGAAAATGACCACTTTGCGTACTAAATGCGGTCTTCTGTCTATCCTCTTCTTGAACCTCGATCTGGGGGTATCCACTGGCTAAATCAATTGTGCTGAAGTAGACACTTTTACCCAATTTATCGAATAAATCGTTGATGTTTGGCAATGGGTATTTGTCGTCGATGGTGATGTCGTTAAGCCTTCTATAGTCAATGACCATGCGCCATTTAACTTCTCCCGAGGCATCCATCTTTTTGGGTACAAGGTGTACAGGCGCATTCCACGGAGAGTGGGATTCCTCAATGACATTGTCATGTAACAACTTATCGACTTGCTTATTTATTTCAGTTGCTTGTGTAGGTGCTTGTCTATATGGTTTTACGTAAATCGGGTCTTCGTTTTTTGTTCGAATTTTGTGTTTCACTTGGTTGGTGAAACTAAGAGGCAACTGATCACAATGAAATATGTCTTTATATTCTCTACATAATTTAACTAGGTGTTCTCGTTCTTCTTCGTTAGTATGGCCTAATCTGATCTTATCTAGGTTTTCGTTTAATAACCGGTCTATGTGTGTTTCATTGTCAGTAAGAGTCTCGGAGGTGAAATTTAAATTGCAATCCAAATCTTGATGTTGAGTGACCTTCAGAGGGTTCCTGACTGTTAATTTAATTGGTTTCTCAGAAGCGTTTTGGATGACTGTTGAAGCGTATCCATTTGTGCAATTAACTAATGCGTTAGGCATTCGCACGCCGGGGCCGAACTCTCTGTAGCTAATTACAGCTTCACCAGAATACTGATTAGTAGGAAGCTTAACTCGGTGTTCAGTTCGTGGCTGTAGTTCAATAATATAGTCTAGGTTTTTTATTTATTATTGGTATGCAGGCAGTTTTGGTTCTTAAAACTTGATGTTTTAGGTCGATTATGGCCTCGAGCTGGTTTAAAAGGTCGTTGCCTATTAGTCCATCGTATCGTTGATCAACATCATATATATAAAATTTATGCCATTGGTCACATTGAAATGTCGGCATGAGGGGGGCCTCGATTACCTCATTATGAGTGCTGGATGCGTGAGTGCTGATAACCTTGAAAGGTTCTTGTCTTACATAAGCTTGAAAATACTCGTATGATTTTTGAGGGCTCAAGAAAGATCGTGTACTGCCCGTATCTAACATCATTTTCGCGTCGATTTCTGGCAGGTATACATATGGCAGTTTAAGTGTTGGATCACAATTTAGTTCTATTTCTTCTGGTCTGTATTGGAGGCTGGTGTGGGAAAATTTTCGTCTTGAGCTAAGTCTGTCTGTGATGTTCCGTAAGTTACGTTATCGTCGTATGTGTAACTATCATCTACGGGGTACTCCTCTATGTAAATGTTATCGTTTCTTGTGTCACAGAGATATTCATAGTACTGTTGGTCTTCATCGGTAAGTTCATTCAACTTAAAACCATCGCGTGGTGTAGGCAATGCTGTTCTCATGGTCACATCAGACGATTGAAAATGTGGTTTTTGTACCTGAGGGGGTCTGTAACCAAAGTTCGGAGGCGCCACGGGATAATTTGGTTTGTAACCCATCGGTTGTTGTTGTTGGGTATGATGAGGGCCAAATTGTGGGCGATAGCCCAGTTGTGGGTTAGATCCAAGTTGTGGAGGACGGTATCCGAACTGTTGTAGGTTGCCTAATTGGGGCGGCCGATAGCCTAGTTGGGGCCGATAACCGAAATTCTGAGGTATATTTTGTGTAGGCATTTTATATGGTTGCGGGGTGAAGTTTAATTTTGGTGATGCATTATTTTGAGGTACGAAGGGAATTTTAAATCCACTATGCTGTGGCCCTATACCAAATTTAAAGCTTTGACCTTGTGGTATGGAAAATATCGGTTTTGAGGAAGTACCAGTGTTATACATTTTGTTCCTCATATTATATTGGTCGTGGAAATTAACTTCCTCGAGCACTACACCTAGAGCATCTTCTAGAGTAGAGGGTGATTTTAAACGTACTATACGAATTAAATTCTCGGGCAAATTATAAAGAAACACGTTCAAGGAGGTGTTATTATAAATTATCGTTTTGGCACGTTTTAAATCCACATCGTTTATTATATTCACTTTGGAGATAAGGAGTGACCTTACTGTCTGTATCCTACTGCAAAAATCTAGATAACTTTCGCCAGGTTTTATTTTCATCGACTCTAACTCAATATTAATACACTGTTCAGTTCTAGGATCTCCAAAGTGTTGTATTAATAAGCTCTTTAGATCTGACCAGGAGGAAATATCCTCGCGCTCTGATAACAAGGCGGCAGCTTCGTCTTTTAAACGACTTGTTATTGAGTGATACACGTATAAATTTTGGTTCTCGTGACCTCTATATCTATCAATTACATATTCGCTCTTTCTAAGGAACAAATTTAGCTGTCTTTTGTCACCACCGAACACCGGAATTAAATTTGAAATTTCACGCGGAATTGCAATTAATTCCTCGTCACACATTTTTACAACTTATTATTAACACAATATAAAACAATATAATTAGATAATAATGAAAAATGTTAAAATTTTAGTTTATTTCGATGTCAATTCAATTCATTTATTAAAAGAACTATAAAACTATAAAACTTTATAATATATTTGCTAAACTATGGAGTTTTTTTTTTATTTTAATTTATTCAATATCAATTTGTCGCTGTAATTATTTTAATTGCATTTCAACATTTTACACTGAAAACATAACACAAATTATTTCATTCACAATACTACTATAATAATATTACGATCTGTTCTTAGAATTTGATAAGACAACCGGATTACGTTATATAGGGAGAGTTCCGATCCCACATATAACAATTAATATATTTATTACTTGTGCAACTACTGGGAAACAAACAACAGGGATGGCAAAAAGTTGTACTTACCAGCCGATCACGTCCATCCTCAGCTCGTTGTCCCGTTTGACGAATTTATTTGTTTGGTTCCGGATTTCTCGAAATACGGCTTCTCGCGGGTTTCCCGATTTGAGGGTAACTTGTCGCACCGTTAATTCAAAGAAAGCAGCCGGTAGGGCTGCGCCAGTCAAATTTCGGGAGCAGTAAATTATGTTTTTAAAAACTAAATAAAACTAAATGCCGATATTGAGGCTTTACTTTAATAAAATAAAAATAGGTGTTGCCGATTTGGAGGCACTAAAATTAATGAATATAAATGGTAATGGTAAAATGGTAACATAACTAGGTATTTATTGTACTGTGTATAAACAATGGCCGAAAACCAAAAGCAACCACAAAAACATCAGGTCATTTCAAACTAAGACACCCCTTGTCATAGACCACGGGTTTCAATCATACACAAATTTCATGTTGTCATTAATAAACCTTACAACGGTATCGTTGGTAACGATTTTCTAAAAGAATTCTGATGTTCCATTGATTGCGTAGAAAATAGTCTACGAATTTGCAACCGGAAAATTAAACTACACTTTAGTGAACCAACTTACTTATATGTACCTAGCACGGAAACAGTGGTTGAATGTTCGTTGTCGAACCCAGAGCTTAAAGATCTTATTTTAGATAGGAACATATCTGAAAATTAGTTGATTGTAAACTGTTTCATTTACGTTAAAAAATAGCAAAATATTTAATCTCACTGTGCTTAACACAGCTGAATCTCAAGTCATTAAATAATAATAATAATCAAATTGTTAACAATCCACACGGCGATAATTAAAGAATTGATAATCACATATAAGTATCTCATGTCATATGCTATGTGCCATACATTTGAACTATCGCCAGGTATCATATGCGTAAACTGTTGCTACGCACAATACGGACGAACTAACACTATGTGTTATGTAAATATATAATATTGCCATATACTTACTTAACCCTTAAATGCATAAAGTAGTAAAACTGCAACATACCATTCAAACGACCATAAAATTATTAGTATGAGTTCAATGCATGCTGTTGCAGGATTATTACTATCATGGTGATATATTTAATCGAGTGGCAACACACTTTTTTTCTTCAGGACTGTCAAATTTAAATTGATTTTGACAAATCAAAGCCGATCGTAATTTTGGAGCGGATGAAAATTGTGTATTTGCTTTTTTTCGAAGGTACGTTCAAACAAAATTAGTTATTTTACGTAATAATTCATCTTCTTTTCAGTACAATTTATAAGTTATAAAAAAAACTTTTGGTGTGTTCGGAAATTTTGTTTATTTTGTTGTTGTAAATCTGCAACAATATGCATTTACTAGAAAATGTCCCTGTTTAGTTACTAACTATCACTTTTATTGGTTTTCAGATGCCATACTTGAATCAAAAGCAAATAGAAGAGTATTTAGCTCTAATAAATGATGGAGAGATTTCGGAAGATGATCTTGAGGACTCGGATACAGAAGGTAATGAGAATTTTTATGAAAATGAAGACGATTTGCTTCACGATCTTGAGAGTCCATTAGAAGAGGAAAATGATGACCCCGATAATGATCCATTCATGGCAGGAGACCCGCCATTGATAAATGAAGCTACAGCAAATGATCAAGTGCCACAGGTTCCATTCCCCTCAACAAGTCAAGCTAGCCGAGCAACTATGAGAGGACTCGTATGGAAGGTAAAAAAAATTGTTTTGAATTCTGACCAGACAGCTTTTCATGGAGACACTACATACCCACCTGAACTGAAGGATGAGGCTACTACTGGTACTACCTATAGTATTTTTTCACATTTTATTACATCAGAAATAGTTCAAAGGATTGTGGAAGAGTCTAATTTGTATTCCGTTCAAAAAAATGTGACTAAACCATTAAATTTATCTGAAACTGAGCTAAGAAAGTTTATGGCGATACTGATATACATGTCTGTTATAAAATATCCCAATGTACGGCTATACTGGTCAAATACTGTAGGTTTTCAACCAATCAAGGACATAATGACTGTCAACCGATTTGAGACTATTCGTAGATTTCTACATTTCAACAATAACGAGAAACATTTACCCAAGGAACACCCACAACATGATAGGCTCCATAAGATAAGGCCTATAATTAGCCATCTAAATGAGAAATTTGCTTTAGTTCCTATGGAACAAAAACTCTCAATTGATGAACAGATGTGTGCCACAAAAGTGGCACACTTCATGAAGCAGTATTTACCTAATAAGCCCCATAAGTGGGGGTTTAAATTATATGTGATGTGCAGCGTGAAAGGTTATGCTCATAAATTTGAAATATATACTGGCCAAGAGAATGAACGGCTTCCAGATGAACCAGATTTTGGGCCAGTGGGAAATGTTGTAGTCCGGCTTGCTAGAGGTGTCCCAAGGCATATAAATCATATAATTTATTTTGATAATTTTTACACCTCTGTACCTTTAGTTACCTATCTTGCCAAACAAGGAATCTATAGCCTAGGTACTGTGCAATCTAACAGGCTAGTGAACTGCAAACTGCCGGACAAAAAAACAATGATGAAGAAATCTGTTCCTCATGGAACTTATGAAGAGCAGATGACTGAATTTGACGGTATTGATTTGACAGCAGTTACTTGGAAGGACAATAAAGTTGTAACTTTTCTATCTTCATATGTTGGAGCTGAACCTGTGGGCCAAGTAGAAAGATTTGACAAGGCAAATAAGACTAGAATTAAAATTTCATGCCCACATATAATAAAGGAATATAATGCCCATATGGGCGAAGTGGACCTAATGGATAGCTTTATTGGGAGGTACCGAATTGCAATGAGAAGCCGAAAGTGGTATCTTCGTATCTTTTACCACTTATTGGACATGACGGTCATAAATTCTTGGCTTGTGTATAAAAATTTAAAAACAACTGAAGCCAATTCATCAGTTCTAAACCTATGTAACTATAGACTGGAACTAGCTGAGGTATTAGCCAAAGTAAATAACTCATTTGAACTCTGCAACAAAAGAGGAAGGCCAAGTACCAGCAACAGTGTTGAAATGGAAATACAAGCAAAAAAAAGGAGAGGACCAGCTCAACATATTCCTCCTAAGGACATAAGGACTGATAATGTTGGTCACTGGCCTGGTAATTGTGTTCGCAGCAGATGCAAAATGCCTGGATGCAAGGGATACACGCAAAACAGGTGTGAGAAGTGTGGAGTAGCTCTTTGTCTTACCACAACCAAAAATTGTTTTAAAAATTTTCATATGTAGTTATTGTCTAGTGAGTGCATAGTGTTGTAGTTCTGCAACAAATGGTTTTTAATAAAAATAGCTATGAAAATAAAAAAAACTATTTTTTTTATTATTTTTCCCTAAATCAGCATATTCATGGCTCCAAAATATATTTTTTCTCGGTCTAAAAATAAAATCATGCATAAAATCATGCATTTAAGGGTTAAGCCACGTTCCTAATACTAGCCTCTTGTCGGATATAATATATGCTTTAGCTAATTAATATATTCTAAGAACGTAAGTTATGCACAAAATCTTTACCAAAGATTATAATTAAAAGTAATGTCATTAAAAGTAAACTAAAATCTTTCATTGCATGAGAATTTACTATGGTGGAATCTATAAGGACATTATATTATGACGGTATTATAGGTAGGTTATTCGCGATACCGCCATATCACAGGCCGGTTCTCTCCAGTCAATACAGTTAGAAGCGTCGCTGGAGTTTCTTGCGCCACTTCTTCTCCAGCGTCCACGCATTCCGAAGTGGTGGTACATATAGCCACTAATAATAATAGAGATATTAATGTAGATAATTCTTAGTCAGAAGCAACTGACCGAGCCGAGGTTCGACGCTCTGGCGCAACAGGGTTACGGTCCAAGCCGAGCCCTTGTGCTGGTTAGCCACTAATAGAGGTCTCGACTGAGCGGCATAAGCGCTCGGTCACCTCTCAGTCCGGCGAAACTGTTAAAGCCCTCAGGCTAACAGCGGCCATCAGACCGAAAAAAGAAAAAAAAAACGGTATTATAGGTATATATAAACTATAAAGTATTTAATCGTGTATAGATTTAGGAACAATAAAGAAATGACAGATAATAAACGAAACAATAACGAGTTCGTTATAGATGCTAGACCACCCCTTATCTATTCCCATAACATCGTGTTGACGGGACTCGAAGAAGGCACAGTGTGTGGTTTCCGCTAACGTCAACACTCGAGATCCTCGGACTTGTTTTTCATTGGCCTAATATACTTAGATAAGTAATGTTCGACTTAAGACATAGCCATTGTAAATTCATTCCGTATTAAACTCTACTACGGTGAACATGTTATTTTTATATTTAAAAACCCTCCGGTGCCATCTCCAAACTTAAGTAGTTTGAACAATAATATTGTATAAAAGTAAAAAATAAAGAATTCTTTGTACAGACAGTTCATTGAATATGATATATTAAACATGAATGTGCTCCTTCAGGGAATAGAAGTATCAACGGTTACTTGATTGATATAGTAAAGATATGATCTAATATGTATGAGATCTGAAGTGCAAACAGATCGATTCCTTATAAAATCAGTCAATGTATGCGGCCAATCAGTGCAATTTTTAACTGTGCGAGCAGAAAGCTCAGGAAAGACAAGAACGGGTACAACAGTCGTAATATTATGTGCGCTAATTGGTTGCGGGCCATTTTTAACGGGTTCCGCCCATGACTACGTGTCAACACCCTATAAAGGGTATAAATATAAGATAAGAAGGACGAACGTAATGCAGTCGACCTCCTTCTCAAGTATTGTCTAACTTGTTTCTTTAAAGTGTAAGTGTTCTCTGATAAATTATTTTACATCAGTGTTTTACAACAGTTTTTCTTCGCATGCTCAACACAAATCATTAAGATCAAATCTTAACCTGACCTTATCACCCGCTGTTCCGAAACAATTTAGTGATCCAACAACTACTGCTATACCTTCACATAGAATAGAAAATATAAACACCGGCCGAGGCATACGTGAAGTTTTAAACCAATTAAGGATAGCACATCGTAATGAAAAAAATAAAATAAAAAAAACCTAACCTAACCTTTTTTTTTTAGCGTGGGGCCCTGGGGGCGAGGACGGGTTATGTCGGACTCGAACCGACTGAAACCCTACGGTGGTCGCCACCAAAACTCGCGAGGGGTCGCGGGATCTCCGTAAGATACGAAACCGCAACGCCCCTGCGCTTCGTTGGGATAGCCCGTCCCGGAGGCGTGCATGAAGATCGCACCCCAGAACCCTCGCAGAACTATCACGACGACACGGTACCACGTCGTGCCGTCGTCCTCCTCGGGGTCACTCATAGTGGACGGTCGGAGCCTCCACTCCGATCGTCAGCGACCCGTAGGGCCCCGTTTACGGTAGGGCATCACCGATAGGAGGGCCGTTTCCGAGTAGGATCGCTCCTCTCTCTATACCGCTCGGCAGCCTCTTTTCGGACCATTACGGTCTCGCAGGAGGCTACGGCCCTCCACGTCAATTCCCCGCGCAGCATCGCCGTCATAGTGGAAGAAATTCGCCGTCGCCTCGCGACAGATCTAACACAGGTAATCACCGAAGCAACCATGCCCGGTGATCAGAGCGCTCTCACCGGACTTCTGGCAAGCACGTTTTTCCCTAGCGATGAACTCGAAACCGACACAGTAGACCTACGGCAAACCAGAACAGCAGTCGAAAAACTATACCTGAACGCTGACACAACGACACCAGATGTGGTGTGCTTCACACAGGAAGAAATTAAAAACGTTCTATGCGCAATGAACCCCAAAGAAAGCCCCGGGCATCGACGGCTTCACAGCAGACATCTGCCAAAAGGCATTTCAGATAGAGAACCACATCTTCGCTGGTGATGATGAGAGGGTGCCTTCGACAATGCGTGGTGGCCGGCCATCCTACATCAACTAATGAGAAGAAACCTTGATCGCGTTAGTGCGCAGCTATCTATCAGGTAGGAAAATCGAACCTCGCTACGCATGAACACGAGTGGTCCAGAAAACCAATAAAGGCTGTATCCAGGGCTCAACTTGCAGACCCCTGTTATGAAACGTCCAACTCGACCAGCTTCTTCAGAAGGCAGAGGAACTGGAGGACCACGTCCAGGCATTCGCTGACGACGTCCAAGTCGTGGCTACATCAGATGACACAAATAATCTAGAACGAAAAATTGTCAAAAGCTCTAGACCTAATAACCAAGTGGGGGAAAAGCTACAAGATGCGCTTTACCGCACAAAAGACGTAGGCAATTCTCATTACCAGGAAACTCAAGTATCAGAGGCCAAAGGTGGTATTTGAGGGAGTCGAGATTCCACTTACTGGAAGCCTCAAAGTGTTAGGACTCACAAAAGACACTAACTTAAACTTTGGCCAACACATCACAGAAAGGCACAATAAAGCCACTAGCATATACAAATCTGTCTCCAGAGCGGCCAGCGCTCATTGAGGTCTAAACAGTGACATTTAGCGCACCATATACAGGTCGGTGGTCGAACCCACACTGCTGTATGCGGCGAATGTCTGGGCGGAAGCAAGGGACAAAAAGAACAACCGCTAGAAACTGGACAATATCACCAGAAGTTTCGCCATCATAAATCCAAGTCACACAGACCAACCTCCACTGTTGCCTCGACCACTCTGGCTAATATTCTGCCCTTGGATCTGCGAGCGGAGGAGCAGTTTAAGCTATTTCAAGTAAAGAGAGGCAAATATCTACAAGGACTCCCTGGCAGAACCCTAGAGCGCAGGATACACCCTCGCCAACTCCCACATCCGGTGAACAGGAAATCCAGAGAATTTCTAGAGATCAGGGAAGTCGGAGATCTCAAAAAGATCGACGAAGGGGCAACTCACATATACACAGACGGGAGCAAATTGGATGACAGAGTTGGGGCTGGGGTGTCAGTCTGGAATGATGACCGCGAAAGGAGCAATACCATCCTGGGTCTTCCTGACTATTGCAGCGTCTTCCAGGTTGAACTGGATCAGAACTGGACAGATCGGCTCTACAGTGCATCAGCGACCCGACATCAAGGCGCATGCTGGGCTGCCGGGTAACGAACGAGCGGACGATATCTAAGAAAGCAGCCTCCAGCCGCCAGCAAAAAAACTCCCTCGTACGACTGCTTCCCTCTATCTTCGGATCTCTATTTCCTCGCGCATAGCGTCTTCGGGCACATGGACCATACCAACCTCAGAACCCAAATCCTTACGGGTCACGGAGGAGTAAAAGATTACCTCTTTAAACTTTGGCCAACACATCACAGAAAGGCACAATAAAGCCACTAGCATATACAAATCTGTCTCCAGAGCGGCCAGCGCTCATTGAGGTCTAAACAGTGACATTTAGCGCACCATATACAGGTCGGTGGTCGAACCCACACTGCTGTATGCGGCGAATGTCTGGGCGGAAGCAAGGGACAAAAAGAACAACCGCTAGAAACTGGACAATATCACCAGAAGTTTCGCCATCATAAATCCAAGTCACACAGACCAACCTCCACTGTTGCCTCGACCACTCTGGCTAATATTCTGCCCTTGATCTGCGAGCGGAGGAGCAGTTTAAGCTATTTCAAGTAAAGAGAGGCAAATATCTACAAGGACTCCCTGGCAGAACCCTAGAGCGCAGGATACACCCTCGGCAACTCCCACATCCGGTGAACAGGAAATCCAGAGAATTTCTAGAGATCAGGGAAGTCGGAGATCTCAAAAAGATCGACGAAGGGGCAACTCACATATACACAGACGGGAGCAAATTGGATGACAGAGTTGGGGCTGGGGTGTCAGTCTGGAATGATGACCGCGAAAGGACTAATACCATCCTGGGTCTTCCTGACTATTGCAGCGTCTTCCAGGTTGAACTGGATCAGAACTGGACAGATCGGCTCTACAGTGCATCAGCGACCCGACATCAAGGCGCATGCTGGGCTGCCGGGTAACGAACGAGCGGACGATATCTAAGAAAGCAGCCTCCAGCCGCCAGCAAAAAAACTCCCTCGTACGACTTCTTCCCTCTATCTTCGGATCTCTATTTCCTCGCGCATAGCGTCTTCGGGCACATGGACCATACCAACCTCAGAACCCAAATCCTTACGGGTCACGGAGGAGTAAAAGATTACCTCTTTAAATTCAAGCTAGCGGAAGATCCATTCTGTGCTTGCGATGGAGAGACCCATGAGACTATTGCGCATATCCTAACCAAACATGCTTCGTCACACTGCGTCTCGACTGGGAGCACAGAATGGACCATACCATCGCTGAGGACACCGCAGTGCAGATAGTGCGGAACCAGGACACGCGTGTGATCTTTATGGAGCGGCAAAAATAAATGGGTCAACCGTTGTCAATTAAAACTTAGTGACAGACCTTTTGAAAAGGCAAGTCAATCTCTAAATCTAGTCTAATATCGACACGAGGCTGTGACGTTTAGCTGAGACACAGACAGGCGTGGAGACTTCCGGCCGGCCGGCCCGAGGAATCCGCCCGGAGCTCGAAAACTAAAGAGTGACGCAGCATCAGAAAGAACCAGGTACGAGGTACGAGGGAAATCCTGCACCCCCATTCAAAACCCCTCAAGTTTGGGCTCAAACCAGCCAGTACCCTAAACCCAAAACCACCCCCCAAAAAAATGTTCTTTCCATATTTACCTTCCACACGGGAGTCACCACGCCCCCTGAAAATTTTACCACACCCCACGAAACTCTTCCCCCCCCCCCGGCCCGCTCAAGGTTACCTCACCCCGCGAACCATATCTCAGGAACCAAACAAGATTGACCCATCGAGCAAGGGCTCAATCGAATCAGGAAACGAAGATCTTTCATTTGGCCCCAACAAAATCCCGGTTAAACACAGTCACACACTCAAAAGACGCAGCACTCGCAATCTTATCATCAAGAGCCACACCGCCAGACCCTTCACGCGACGCACGCACTCAACGCACCACAGCGGCAGTAACGTATCATCACGCCAACATCAGTGAGTTCACAAAATAAATAATATAAAAAAATGCATACGTTTATATATATTTAAATTAAGTTAATAAAGTCTAACTAATATGTCAGGAAATAAAAAAATCACAAAGACCACTATGGCGGAGACCATCTTGTCCAGCAGAACAGTACCCGTAGTCAACTCACCACCAACTAGACCTTCACAGTCGCTGCGGGAAAAGGTACTTAAGCAAAGGACATCGAAAACGGAGAGGTTGATGCAACCCGACCAACCGTCACCCTAGACCGTCGAACTGCAACGTGCAGCAGGACCCGCCATAACGGCAGCAGCAGTTACAGAAAAGCCTTTTACGCTTAGAAACAACTAAAACCTCCGCCAATAATGAAAAATCCGCCATTTTGTCAGCACACGTCTTTTTAATATAAATAATCCCAACAAATACCTTGAGACTTCAGGCTCTTCCATCAGCCTCTATACTAAATTGTATTTTCTCGATCTCGCGGCATTTTTTTTACTGTTTATGTGCATTTTGTTGTCTAATTTTACATCTTTATACAATTTTTTGTGTTCATATTTATTGGTTTCCTGTCACAACAATTAACTTTTTTCTTCCTCTTTTTGACGGTCAAGGATATATTTCATTTCAATTAACCATTTCCTTTTTTTTTTATTGCATTGGTGTGGTATTTGTTGGTGTTGGGTTATACAATTCTTACCATGTTTACTGAGAGTGAATTGCGTGCACAACTGGAGGCTATGACAGCTACAGAATGCCCAACAACGGGGCGCGGCTGCTGCCATAGGACACTCCAAATGAGGAAACGATCGCAGATAATTTAAAACGGAACCATCTATTTAAATTCTAATAAGACTTTGGATACTTGACACCAAATATTTTTAGAAAAAAAAAACACAGACGGCACCATTTGCCCCGTAAGTTTTCATAGGTATTTTTTTTTTATGATAAGTGCTTCGTCTTTGTTTATTTAAGCGTCAGCGTTCCTGAATTATTGTGGTGTAAATATTATGTTTTATTACATCATTCTGTGAGTGTTATACATAAAAAAAAAACTTTAAGAATAGTCCTTACTGATTATGAGTAAAGTAGAAGGTAATCAATCTTCGGGAGCGTCCTTTGGACTTTTTAAAAATAAAAGATTAAACTTAATTACAAACTAATTTAATTAGCGTGTTGTCATAGTTGGATGCCAACAACGAATGTCCGAAACCATCACCACAAACTAAACGTTAAAATGTCTTACTGTAACTTAACCTACGTGGGAACATAACAATGCTCTGTTACGAAAGCACCGCAGGTGTGCTTTTATGCTGACATACGCACAATGTGTACGGGCCGTGCTTCCATAACTAGGTAGTTATTGTACTCAGAGTATAAACAATGGCCGAAAACCAAAAGCAACCACAAAAACATCAGGTCATTTCAAACTAAGACACCCCTTGTCATAGACCACGGGTTTCAATCATACACAAATTTCATGTTGTCATTAATAAACCTTACAACGGTATCGTTGGTAACGATTTTCTAAAAGAATTCTGATGTTCCATTGATTTAGTAGAAGATAGTCTACGAATTTGCAACCTGAAAATTAAACTACACTTTAGTGAACCAACTTACTTATATGTACCTAGCACGGAAACAGTGGTTGAATGTTCGTTGTCGAACCCAGAGCTTAAAGATCTTATTTTAGATAGGAACATATCTGAAAATTAGTTGATTGTAAACTGTTTCATTTACGTTAAAAAGCTTAACACAGTTGGATCTCAAGTCATTAAATAATAATAATAATCAAATTGTTACCAATCCACACGGCGATAATTAAAGAATTGATAATCACATATAAGTATCTCATGTCATATGCTATGTGCCATACATTTGAACTATCGCCAGGTATCATATGCGTAAACTGTTGCTACGCACAATACGGACGAACTAACACTATGTGTTATGTAAATATATAATATTGCCATATACTTACTTAAGCCACGTTCCTAATACTAGCCTCTTGTCGGATATAATATATGCTTTAGCTAATTAATATATTCTAAGAACGTAAGTTATGCACAAAATCTTTACCAAAGATTATAATTAAAAGTAATGTCATTAAAAGTAAACTAAAATCTTTCATTGCATGAGAATTTACTATGGTGGAATCTATAAGGACATTATATTATGACGGTATTATAGGTAGGTTATTCGCGAAACCGCCATGTCACAGGCCGGTTCTCTCCAGTCAATACAGTTAGAAGCGTCGCTGGAGTTTCTTGCGCCACTTCTTCTCCAGCGCCCACGCATTCCGAAGTGGTGGTACATATAGCCACTAATAATAATAGAGATATTGATGTAGATAATTCTTAGTCAGAAGCAACTGACCGAGCCGAGGTTCGACGCTCTGGCGCAACAGGGTTACGGTCCAAGCCGAGCCCTTGTGCTGGTTACCCACTAATAGAGGTCTCGACTGAGCGGCATAAGCGCTCGGTCACCTCTCAGTCCGGCGAAACTGTTAAAGCCCTCAGGCTAACAGCGGCCATCAGACCGAAAAAAAAAACGGTATTATAGGTATATATAAACTATAAAGTATTTAATCGTGTATAGATTTAGGAACAATAAACAAATGACAGATAATAAACGAAACAATAACGAGTTCGTTATAGATGCGACTCGAAGAAGGCACAGTGTGTGGTTTCCGCTAACGTCAACACTCGAGATCCTCGGACTTGTTTTTCATTGGCCTAATATACTTAGATAAGTAATGTTCGACTTAAGACATAGCCATTGTAAATTCATTCCGTATTAAACTCTACTACGGTGAACATGTTATTTTTATATTTAAAAACCCTCCGGTGCCATCTCCAAACTTAAGTAGTTTGAACAATAATATTGTATAAAAGTAAAAAATAAAGAATTCTTTGTACAGACAGGTCATTGAATATGATATATTAAACATGAATGTGCTCCTTCAGGGAATAGAAGTATCAACGGTTACTTGATTGATATAGTAAAGATATGATCTAATATGTATGAGATCTGAAGTGCAAACAGATCGATTCCTTATAAAATCAGTCAATGTATGCGGCCAATCAGTGCAATTTTAACTGTGCGAGCTGAAAGCTCAGGAAAGACAAGAACGGGCACAACAGTCGTAATATTATGTGCGCTAATTGGTTGCGGACCATTTTTAACGGCTTCCGCCCATGACTACGTGTCAACACCCTATAAAGGGTATAAATATAAGATAAGAAGGACGAACGTAATGCAGTCGACCTCCTTCTCAAGTATTGTCTAACTTGTTTCTTTAAAGTGTAAGTGTTCTCTGATAAATTATTTTACATCAGTATTTTACAATAGTTTTCCTTCGCATGCTCAACACAAATCATTAAGATCAAATCTTAACCTGACCTTATCACCCGCTGTTCCGAAACAATTTAGTGATCCAACAACTACTGCTATACCTTCACATAGAATAGAAAATATAAACACCGGCCGAGGCATACGTGAAGTTTTAAACCAATTAAGGATAGCACATCGTAATGAAAAAATAAAATAAAAAAAACCTAACCTAACCTTTTTTTTTTAGCGTGGGGCCCTGGGGGCGAGGACGGGTTATGTCGGACTCGAACCGACTAAAACCCCACGGTGGTCGCCACCAAAACTCGCGAGGGGTCGCGGGATCTCCGTAAGGTACGAAACCGCAACGCCCCTGCGCTTCGTTGGGATAGCCCGTCCCGGAGGCGTGCATGAAGATCGCACCCCCAGAACCCTCGCAGAACTATCACGACGACACGGTACCACGTCGTGCCGTCGTCCTCCTCGGGGTCACTCATAGTGGACGGTCGGAGCCTCCACTCCGATCGTCAGCGACCCGTAGGGCCCCGTTTACGGTAGGGCATCACCGATAGGAGGGCCGTTTCCGAGCAGGATCGCTCCTCTCTCTATCCCGCTCGGCAGCCTCTTTTCGGACCATTACGGTCTCGCAGGAGGCTACGGCCCTCCACGTCGATTCCCCGCGCAGCATCGCCGTCATAGTGGAAGAAATTCGCCGTCGCCTCGCGACAGACCTTACACAGGTAATCACCGAAGCAACCATGCCCGGTGATCAGAGCGCTCTCGCCGGAGGACTCACCGGCCCTCTTGGCAAGCACGTTTTTCCCTAGCGATGAACTCGAAACCGACACAGTAGACCTACGGCAAACCAGAACAGCAGTCGAAAAACTATCCCTGGACGCTGACACAACGACACCAGATGTGGTGTGCTTCACACAGGAAGAAATTAAAAACGTTCTATGCGCAATGAACCCCAAAGAAAGCCCCGGGCATCGACGGCTTCACAGCAGACATCTGCCAAAAGGCATTCCACATAGAGAACCACATCTTCGCTGCGCTATACAACTCCTGCCTTAGAATCGGACATTTCCCCACGCAGTGGAAACTAGCGGTCATCAAGGTGATGATGAGAGGGTGCCTTCGACAATGCGTGGTGGCCGGCCATCCTACATCAAATGATGAGAAGAAACCTTGATCGCGCAACCCTGGGGTTAGTGCGCAGCTATCTATCAGGTAGGAAAATCGAACCTCGCGTGGTCCAGAAAACCAATAAAGGCTGTATCCAGGGCTCAACTTGTAGACCCCTGTTATGAAACGTCCAACTCGACCAGCTTCTTCAGAAGGCAGAGGAACTGGAGGACCACGTCCAGGCATTCGCTGACGACGTCCTAGTCGTGGCTACAGCAGATGACACAAATAATCTAGAACGAAAAATTGTCAAAAGCTCTAGACCTAATAACCATGTGGGGGAAAAGCTACAAGATGCGCTTTACCGCACAAAAGACGTAGCCAATTCTCATTACCAGGAAACTCAAGTATCAGAGGCCAAAGGTGGTATTTGAGGGAGTCGAGATTCCACTTACTGGAAGCCTCAAAGTGTTAGGACTCACAAAAGACACTAACTTAAACTTTGGCCAACACATCACAGAAAGGCACAATAAAGCCACTAGCATATACAAATCTGTCTCCAGAGCGGCCAGCGCTCATTGAGGTCTAAACAGTGACATTTAGCGCACCATATACAGGTCGGTGGTCGAACCCACACTGCTGTATGCGGCGAATGTCTGGGCGGAAGCAAGGGACAAAAAGAACAACCGCTAGAAACTGGACAATATCACCAGAAGTTTCGCCATCATAAATCCAAGTCACACAGACCAACCTCCACTGTTGCCTCGACCACTCTGGCTAATATTCTGCCCTTGGATCTGCGAGCGGAGGAGCAGTTTAAGCTATTTCAAGTAAAGAGAGGCAAATATCTACAAGGACTCCCTGGCAGAACCCTAGAGCGCAGGATACACCCTCGCCAACTCCCACATCCGGTGAACAGGAATTCCAGAGAATTTCTAGAGATCAGGGAAGTCGGAGATCTCAAAAAGATCGACGAAGGGGCAACTCACATATACACAGACGGGAGCAAATTGGATGACAGAGTTGGGGCTAGGGTGTCAGTCTGGAATGATGACCGCGAAAGGACCAATACCATCCTGGGTCTTCCTGACTATTGCAGCGTCTTCCAGGTTGAACTGGCTGCCATATGGGGAGCATTGGAGCTGGTAGAGAGAGCCCCAAAGAAATATACCCGAACCATGCTACTCAGTGATTCCAGATCGGCTCTACAGTGCATCAGCGACCCGACATCAAGGCGCATGCTGGGCTGCCGGGTAACGAACGAGCGGACGATATCTTAGAAAGCAGCTTCCAGCCGCCAGCAAAAAAACTCCCTCGTACGACTTCTTCCCTCTATCTTCGGATCTCTATTTCCTCGCGCATAGCGTCTTCGGGCACATGGACCATACCAACCTCAGAACCCAAATCCTTACGGGTCACGGAGGAGTAAAAGATTACCTCTTTAACACTAGGTTTACGGGACCCGTCAATTTGACGGATTTCAAACTTTGAAATGAAACACGCAAAAAACCATAGCATTAATCTTAACTATTTTGCATCGTAAATTTATAATTTCATTAAAAGAGTTTATACGCACAATTATTATTTTCCTAAGCTTTATAAATTTTGAAAATTGTATCTTGTATACCTATTTCTACGGAACCCGTCAATTTGACGGGTTAGCTGATTACGTCAACAATCCTTATATATTTGCTTCGCTTGTAAAATTATACCTCCAATAGCAAATATAAGACTGAAAGAAAGGTCTAAGACCCCCGCCCCCAACTCATAATCTCAATAGCGCCTCGATAACGAATTGTGTAGCCCGGGTGTCAAATCCTCGCGTTATTCGAAACTCAAAGCGTGCAGCAGACTAAATGTCGTATCGAAAAGATATTCAGTTCATGTGTTGGTGCAAACATAAAGAACACACACTAGGAACTTTCACAGCCTGCGGTAGCCGACGTTAGGCTGCGATATGAATCCGCGATAATCCCTGCTGTCTTCAGTATAGTCGCTGCAGTGACAGTGGTAAGAACATTTTTCGAAGACAGTGTGCAAAAGTTTTGGTTATTGTAGTCACCCGCTTATTGTAAGTTTTTACAATAGGGTAATTGAATTTTGCACGGTATCTTTTACTTTCACCGATCACCCTTTTCTAGCAATCATGCGATATAATAAGAAATTGACAAAAATTACCAACATCAATGAGGATTGTTCTGAGGTGTCCTACGAAGAAGATCAATATGAATTAGGTGAAAGTGATGATTACAGTAAAGATTCTGAATCCACTGAAACTGCAGAAATGGAAGGATCTTCGGATAGTGAAGAGGAAAACCTCTTCAATATACGTCGTAACAAGAAAAGGAGGCGGATTATTTCTAGTTCTGACACCGAGGATGAGAGGACGAGTATTCCAAGTACATCCAGAGATGTAATGGAAGAAATTGAAATTGCAGTTGACGGGACACGGTGGGTGAGACTGAAAGCAGGGAAATCTAGGGGTAGGCCGTCCGTTCATACTATATTCAAGGATATCGTAGGGCCTACTGGTTACACAAAAAGAAATATTATGTCGGGTTGTGTAACTAGTGCTTTTGAATTGATAATTGACGCTCACATTATGAAACATATAAAAGACTGCACCGAAACCGAGGCACGTCGAGTTTTGAAGGTCGACTGGAGAATTACAGTTTCCGAATTACGTAGTTTTCTAGCAATACTAAAAGATGACACTCGATGCTCAAATTCGTTGGGCCAGTTTGTAACGTTGAAATTAGCCGAACCGTATTTACATCGAGGAAGAAATATCACGACCGACAATTTTTTTACAAGCATCCCGCTGGCCAAAAAATTGCTTGAACTAAAGACAACTTTGGTTGGGACCATCCGCTCGAACCAGAGAGAACTACCAAAACTAGCGAAAGAAACAAAGGACAAAATGCCGTTATTTTCATCAAATTTATATAAATCAGACAACTGCACGCTTACTGTATATAAAAGTAAACCGAAAATAAAAGTTCTTCTTCTAAGCACCAAGCATAGAAATATACAGATAGAAAACAATAGAAAATGTGTTCCAGAAACTATTACATTTTATAATAAAACAAAGTTTGGTGTCGATGTCGCGGACCAGATGGCACGCAAATATAGTGTGAAAGCAGGGTGTTTTCGATGGCCTCTCCAAGTTTTTTATAACATTTTAGATTTGGCAGCGATAAACGCGTGGATATTGTACAAAGAGTGTACCGGATCGAAAATATCCAGAAAGGAGTCTATATTTTCTTTAGCCGATGAATTAGCTGGAAAAAACAAGGAGAACGTTCGACTTTTCAGATCGGTCACCTTCAACATCGGGAGTGCGAAAAAGTTGCCAAGTGGGCTACTGTAATAAAAATAGAAGCAGTAATTGCTGTATGTATTGTAAAAATATCGTATGCGGAAAATGCACAAAAGAAATTCAATACGTATGTAAAAAATGTCCTCGATAAATATGATTATGTGGCCTTTATATTATTGTTATCATTTTCGTAATAACTTAAGAAAAAATTTGACTTATTAGTATTTTATTTTTACGTGAAGCCTTATATTGTTAAACTCAGATTTAGTTTGAATAAATTGATTTTTTAAAAATAAATACGTATTTTCATCCACCCGTCAATTTGACGGATGATCGTAGAGATAGGTATATAAGAAACGCCCGTAAACCTAGTGTTAAACTTTGGCCAACACATCACAGAAAGGCACAATAAAGCCACTAGCATATACAAATCTGTCTCCAGAGCGGCCGGCGCTCATTGAGGTCTAAACAGTGACATTTAGCGCACCATATACAGGTCGGTGGTCGAACCCACACTGCTGTATGCGGCGAATGTCTGGGCGGAAGCAAGGGACAAAAAGAACAACCGCTAGAAACTGGACAATATCACCAGAAGTTTCGCCATCATAAATCCAAGTCACACAGACCAACCTCCACTGTTGCCTCGACCACTCTGGCTAATATTCTGCCCTTGGATCTGCGAGCGGAGGAGCAGTTTAAGCTATTTCAAGTAAAGAGAGGCAAATATCTACAAGGACTCCCTGGCAGAACCCTAGAGCGCAGGATACACCCTCGGCAACTCCCACATCCGGTGAACAGGAAATCCAGAGAATTTCTAGAGATCAGGGAAGTCGGAGATCTCAAAAAGATCGACGAAGGGGCAACTCACATATACACAGACGGGAGCAAATTGGATGACAGAGTTGGGGCTGGGGTGTCAGTCTGGAATGATGACCGCGAAAGGACTAATACCATCCTGGGTCTTCCTGACTATTGCAGCGTCTTCCAGGTTGAACTGGCTGCCATACGGGGAGCATTGGAGCTGGTAGAGAGAGCCCCGAAGAAATATACCCGAACCATGCTACTCAGTGATTCCAAATCGGCTCTACAGTGCATCAGCGACCCGACATCAAGGCGCATGCTGGGCTGCCGGGTAACGAACGAGCGGACGATATCTAAGAAAGCAGCCTCCAGCCGCCAGCAAAAAAACTCCCTCGTACGACTTCTTCCCTCTATCTTTTGCGAGGCGAACCATCAGGGAGGCAACATTGACCAACTGGCAGGAACGTTTTAAATCTTACAATTCCAACAACAAGCTGTTATTTGATGACATCAGAGTCGCGCATAGCGTCTTCGGGCACATGGACCATACCAACCTCAGAACCCAAATCCTTACGGGTCACGGAGGAGTAAAAGATTACCTCTTTAAATTCAAGCTAGCGGAAGATCCATTCTGTGCTTGCGATGGAGAGACCCATGAGACTATTGCGCATATCCTAACCAAACATGCTTCGTCACACTGCGTCTCGACTGGGAGCACAGAATGGACCATACCATCGCTGAGGACACCGCAGTGCAGATAGTGCGGAACCAGGACACGCGTGAGATCTTTATGGAGCGGCAAAAATAAATGGGTCAACCGTTGTCAATTAAAACTTAGTGACAAACCTTTTGAAAAGGCAAGTCAATCTCTAAATCTAGTCAAATATCGACACGAGGCTGTGACGTTTAGCTGAGACACAGACAGGCGTGGAGACTTCGGGCCGGCCGGCCCGAGGAATCCGCCCGGAGCTCGAAAACTAAAGAGTGACGCAGCATCAGAAAGAACCAGGTACGAGGTACGAGGGAAATCCTGCACCCCCATTCAAAACCCCTCAAGTTTGGGCTCAAACCAGCCAGTACCCTAAACCCAAAACCACCCCCCAAAAAAATGTTCTTTCCATATTTACCTTCCACACGGGAGTCACCACGCCCCCTGAAAATTTTACCACACCCCACGAAACTCTTCCCCCCCCCCCCGCCCCGGCCCGCTCAAGGTTACCTCACCCCGCGAACCATATCTCAGGAACCAAACAAGATTGACCCATCGAGCAAGGGCTCAATCGAATCAGGAAACGAAGATCTTTCATTTGACCCCAACAAAATCCCGGTTAAACACAGTCACACACTCAAAAGACGCAGCACTCGCAATCTTATCATCAAGAGCCACACCGCCAGACCCTTCACGCGACGCACGCACTCAACGCACCACAGCGGCAGTAACGTATCATCACGCCAACAGCAGTGAGTTCACAAAATAAATAATATAAAAAATGCATACGTTTATATATATTTAAATTAAGTTAATAAAGTCTAACTAATATGTCAGGAAATAAAAAAATCACAAAGACCACTATGGCAGAGACCATCTTGGCCCGTCTCCAGTGGCACATACTTCCAACTCTAAGCAAAAATCAATACGGTTTCATGCCCCAGCGTGGGACCGAGGACGCCCTCTATGATCTGGTGGAATTATTAAGAGAGGAAATTAACAACAAAAAGTTAGCCCACGTAATTTCACTGGATATAGAGGGGTCTTTCGACAACGCATGGTGGCTGCCCTGAAACTTCAACTCTCACGGAAAAAATGCCCCAAAAATCTCTTCGGCATGGTCGAATCGTACCTTACGAACCGGACTCACTGCTGCATCGACTAGAGAGCGACTGTGATAACTCACAACAAGTTAAACTTTGCACCACATAAAACCAAACCAATGGTTATGACAAAGAAACTCAAGTGGGAGCCCCCCAAACTACAGATGTCTGGCAAAGATCGACCTAGCTGAGGAGATAAAGGTGCTAGGTCTTACATTGACCGTAGACTCACCTTTAAAACGCACTAGGCAGCCATATGTAAAAAATCTGATGACATTTATAAACAACTTGCGTGCGCAGCAAGGGTGACCTGGGGTGTCAGTGGCGAGATCATTAGGACAATCTACGTCGCAGTCGTTGAGCCGATAATGTTGTACGCCTCCGGCGTCTGGTCCCATGCAGTGGAGTTACAAATGATCAGAGATCAACTCGACACGCTGCAAAGAGGCTTTGCGCAAAAGATCTGTAGGGCGTACCGAACGGTCTCGCTCACGTCTGCACTTGGCCTCTCGGGTCTGCCTCCGCTAGACCTGAGAATAAAAGAGGCCGCAAACTCCAGGAAGAGAGCTCGAGTGCCTGATAAGTCACTTCGACAAACATCACCCTTCCAAACAAACAACAACGGAGTACAACCTTCTGGAAGCCGAAACCCTAAACTCTGAGCAGCTGACCGGCCCTCACGGACGGCAGTAAGATCCAAGAGAGTGTAGGAGCTGCCTTAACTTGTTGGGAAGGAGGCAGGGAAACCAGCTACGGCACCTTCAGTCTGGATCCCTGCTGCTCGGTTTCCCAGTCCGCGCTGTACGCGCTTATGAGAGCTGTTCAGTTGGCCAAATCGAGAACGAGTCTTGTCGTCAACATCCTGAGTGACTCAAGATCTTCACTCGACCTACTGAATAGTCCCAAAGCAAGCCACCCCCTAGTCAACACCATCCAGGAAGCCATAGAGGAGATCCAGCGCTCCGGGGCACATGCACTGTAGACTACGACAAAGTCCCACTGTCTTATGTCAGAAATAAGATCAGAGAGGAAACCGTCCGCATATGGCAGGATAGGTATGAAACCTCCAATACTGGAATGGTCACAAAGAAGTTTTTCCCGGATGCCAAGGCATTCCGAGTAATAGGGAAAACAAAAACCAACACCAACCCAAATGCTGACTGGACACGGAGGAATAGGGGAATACTTGCACAGGTTTAAGTTGAAAAACAGTCCTGGCTGCCAGCGGGACCCAGATATCATCGAGTCTGTGTGGCATGTAATCCTTGAGTGCCCGCGCTTCCAACTGGCTCGCACGGATATGGAGGTCTTAATAGCCACCCGGCTGACAGAATCCACCCTCCCAGTAATTATGTCAGAGGAGGACAAAAGAACGCACTTCTTGGCTTTTGCGGAATCCATCTACCGCATAGCAGCTAAAAGAAACGGCTCAACTGCAATTCTGCCGCAGACTCATACACTGACACAAACACAAACTCAAACATACATACGACGCGCTAACGGAGCAAATCATCGCCGACCACCGCTGTCGAATAGTAAGATTACTAAATAAGACTATTCTACTATTCGAGTGGGGCGATACAGAAACACCGATTGCCCAAGCATGCTCGCTGCTGAACAGAATTGGCGAAGAAGGGGGTAGTCCAGCCGAAGTATCCCCCATAAAAAGTGTGGACGCCATGGTGATCCAGCACGAGAAAGGAGAAGTCACAGATCACATTGGATGTGTAAAAGCCTCCGAAAAACATCAGATAGTCGTATATGAGGACAGGGGTGAAAAACCTCAGCTTCCTCAAAAGGTACGACTGCATCGGCGACCAACCCAATCGATAGCTGGGGACTCCCAATAGCCAATACAGGAGCACTTAGCGGATCGGACCGTCTACAGCAATAAACAGCGAGCGAAAGGTCCACGGCCAAGAAGAACTCAAGCCTAAGAACAGCCCAGGCGAGTTTCGACGTAAGGGGAAAAGCCAGCGCGTTTATAAGAGTTCTAAGCGCGGCAGCCCAAAGCCTACCCGAGATCACGAATAATAAGCCAAGCTCCGGAACGAGCCAACAGGCAACCGCAGCCAAGAAGGAGTCTCCCAAAAACCCAACCCCCCAAGCAAACAAAACCAAACCGTCAAGGGCTGATAAAGGGGAAGTTAGCCTGCCAGACCTACGACCGGCGGCAGAACCAAGAGATCATATAATAAACGCTTTCCTTGAATTCCAGGCTCTTTCAAAAGCAACGAGGGAAGTAAACCTTATCAGGTGCAGAGAAATTCTGCAAGCGTACCTCAAGAAGAAAGAGAGCCTCTTAAAATCTAAAATCGAGGAAGCGAAAGCCGCCATCAACAACAATGCCACTTTAGAAGTTTTATAAGGAACCATGCGGCAGCACATAGCGGCTTACAGCGGGTCACTTGATTTCGTCGAACTGGACGAGGTTTAAACAGAGCGAAAGGGGAAGCAAGTGTTCAAAACCCCTCCCGATTACCAAATAGTTGTGACAGCCAGGTGCACCAAGGTAATGCTGGACCACAGGAACCTGAATATGGCAGAAGCCATATCGGGAACCCAGGGTCCGGGAGAGCCCTGGGAAGGCTGGACGGTGCCAACTATCAAGTGGGTAAACGGGGTCCCCGGATGCGGCAAGACGACGTGGGTGGTTAAAAACTTCAATGGAGAGGGACGTTGTCATCATTACGACTACAGAAGCGGCAAAGAATCTGCGAGAAAAGCTAGCAAGTCGCCTAGGAGCCAATGCGAAAACTAAAGTGCGCACTATGGCCTCTGTTTTGGTAAATGGGTTCAGAGAGCCGGATAAGAAGAACTGTGCCGGGCTCATTATTGATGAAGCACTCATGAACCACTTCGGAGCCATAGTGATGGCAACACGACTCAGCGAAGCCGAGGAGCTCCTGTTGATTGGTGATGTCAACCAACTCCCCTACATCGATAGAGAGAATCTCTTCTCCATGCAATACACTCGTCCAAACCTCGTGGCAAACGTCAGCCAAGAGTTGCTGTGTACGCATAGAAACCCGATGGACGTAGCGTATGCCCTGAACGACATCTACAGCGGCTTATACTCCAGACCCCCCTAGTGCACTCGCTTAAGACGGAGCGACACTCTGGCGCGCATATACCATGCACCCTCCCTGACACACTTTTCCTGGTCTACACACAGTCGGAAAAGGAGACCCTAATAAACCAAGGGTACGGGTCGGGTGCGGGTTCGCGCGTCCTCACCATCCACGAAGCACTGGGACTCACGTACGGGTCGGTTATTATCATGCGTACAACCGCGAAAAAGCTGCAGCTGCAGGACAGCGTCCAGCATGGTGTTGTGGCGGTGTCTCGGCACACAGTCAGTTCTGTGTATTACACAGACAACTGCGACGACGCGACAGGCCGACTCATCGAAAAGGTCAAGGCTGCATCAACCAGCATGATTGAAGTTTACAACTTAAAGATGGCAATACGTAACAGAGACGCAGCGGTCGTGGAGGCACTTACAAAAATAGAAATACAACTAAATAGGAACCCATGACGAAATGATCTCCACAGTTCCATCCCCCCCCCCCTTTATCCATTGAGTAAATACATGTAAAATTTTTTAAATAAAGTATGTAATTAAGTGCTAAATAGATGTAAGAAATAAAATAGAAAAAAAAAGTAGTGAACTCACTGCTGCACCGCTTGGACTACAACAAACATCAAGATTCCAAGGGTTTCAGCAGTGTCGACATACCTAGTATTAAGGAAAATGTAATAAACTTAAAAAAGTAAATACTGCAAGAAAAAGAGTACGGACCCCGCGTCTGTAGTGTTTTTATTTAATAAAACAATAAAAAAAACACCCCCAGTCTGCCGTGGCTCCCCCGCAGCAAACACGTGCGTTAGAAGTTGCTCCGCACGTGGCTTACGCTCAAAAAATCATTTAAAAATTCGGGAAAGTAGTAAAAAGTGCATCGATTTGAACGTGCGATATACCAAAAGATTCGTAGTAAAAAGGCGCATACAACCCTTAATTAGTAAATAGTTTTTGGATTGCAGTGACACACTTTTACAGTGAAAAACGTGAAAAATCAAATTTTAAAAAAATAAGCTCGAACGCTGCGCGATTAGTCGCTGTGACATATTGTTTTTACATCACCATTTTGTGGGCCCCATTGGACCCTACACGGCGGTACCTTTTTGGATTTTTTCGGCCAAGGACGGCCGAGAAAAACGCAAAACAAAAAACCACGTGGCACGAGGTCAGCGATCCAGGATACCGCGGCTATTTTTGAAGATTTCTATAGATATTCTGATGCAGAACAGCAAATAGAAGATTTACACGTATATTATATAGATTATATATGATTTTCATAGAGTTATTGCCGTAAACTGACAGCGAATTTGGGTAGTACTAAGCAAGCACATTTCGACTAGCTCAAACACGAGTAAAATCGGTTTTGCAGAAGGAAATTATGTAGCTATAAGCATTTAGCGACGCCATATTGGATTTAAACCTGAAATTACAAACTGCGATATTTTCTAAATCCATCGTTGTAATTAAACCGTGTTTGGTATCGTCGAAAAGGTCTAAACAGGCTCTATCTAAAGGACATGCCAAAGTAACTCTACATAGAGTCGTTTAATATTTGGCACACAAAACCTTAAATTTTTACTTTTATATATTTTTTTTGTTTTGTTCTAGCATTTGTTTAGTCTAACCGTTAGACAGTCTTATGGGGCATTTAGGCCATTTCTAAAAATCTACTTTTTCTGTGAAACCAAAAACCAAAAAGAACAAATTTAATCATGTACGCAAATATTAGAACCCCAGTGTCCAAAAATCTAAACTTTCCTCCAAAAAACGCCGAACATGCAGGACCATCCAATAAAGATGACCTAAACACTACAAGAAGTGTGGGAGAATGGGAATCAGCCATGGCCGACTCAGCCATAAAATCAAAAACCCCAACATCTCCCACAAAAAAGTCATCTGAAGCCAACCAAAGAACACCCAAAAATACAAGGCTTTCCAAGCAAAACTGCGGAAGCTAGAGCCTGTCTTAGTAAGGCCAAATTGAATCTCGAAAACTCGATAAATTTGAAGACAGACATCAAAATGGCAGTTCTACAAGCCATAGAGTGAGCTTGTAAAAGAGACAGAAGGAAAAGTTACAAGGGGGCGGAAAGTAGAGGAGAAGGTAACGCATAAAGAGAAAGAAAAAGAGACTAGGGAAAAGGAAAAAGATCAGGATATCACCTTAAATGAGTTAAAGACAAAAATAGAAGAAAATTGCAGTCTCCTAAGAAAAAACTCCGAAAAGATGGAGTGCTGAAACACATATTCCTGAAACAGAAAGCGACTTATGCGGATATGTTGGTGTCACAACCAAGGAAACAATGCCCGGAAGGCACCACATTACACTCAATAATGGTCTCATCTAAAGATGAAAAGGAAACAGGTGATGGTATTCTTACGGAACTCCGAAAAACAGCTAGTGAAGATGAAGGGTGGGTGAGAGTGAGAAAGATCAAAGACAGGAAAGTTATAATGAGTTATAGAACAGAAGAAGAGATAACAAGGACAACACTTAAAAAAGTCAGAGGGGGAACTCGTCGTTGAAGAAATAAAAAATAAGGATCCCTTATTGATATTTTATAATGTGCAAAAGATGCACTCCGTCGAGGACCTCCAAAAAGCTTAAAGAAACAAAAATAAATGCCTCTTCCGTAACCTCAACAAAGAGGATGATCGGATAGAAGTAAAATATAGAAAGAGTGCCCTCACACCCACCACATGGTGCTAAAAGTGTCCCCAACCATCTGGAACCGAGCCCTGAGCATGGGGTCGCTGCACATTTACGAACAACCAGTCAGAATGGCGGACCAAAAGCCACAGTGTAACAAAAGTGCAGTGCACCCTCTGTCTGGGGTTCGGACATAGCAGAAAGTTCTGTAAAGAAGCTTTACCAAGCTGCAGCCATTGCGGCGGACCACATATGAGGGCCGATTGTCCGGACAGACTCAGGCACAGAGCCTACCTGCTGTAACTGCCGAAAGGCAAATATGACAACCACAGCACACAACGCCTTTAGCAAGGAGTGCCCCGTAATGACAAAATGGGACAATGTAGCACGACGAGTGGACTACCACTGCTAAAGTTAAACCAAAGAATGGACCCCCATCATCCCCATACAGAGTTTTACAAGCAAACCTCCAAAGGAAAAAATTTGGTACCGCTGAGTTTGCTATTGAAGCCACTACTCCAAAAGCTGCAATAGCCTTAATTCAAGAGCCATACGTGGGCGGAGTATGAAAAGATTCCGGGGCGTAAGGGTCTTCTAAAGCACTGCACAAGGAGATGAGGCTGTCAAAGCTGCGATAGCTGTCTTTTTATAACGACTTTGATAACGACCTGGACGTGATACAGTACGCGCAACTCACCACCAATAACATCGTGGTGGTGGGGGTCCGAACCAGTGCCTGGGAAATCACGCTGGTGTCCTACTACTTCGATCCAGACCAGCCCATAGAGCCATATCTTGAACAGATCAAAAGGGTAGAGAGCAAAACGGGATCCAAAAGGCTTATCTTTGGAGGTGACGCGAACGCCAAGAGTATCTGGCGGAGGAGTAAAGAAGATGATGCACGAGGAGAACAACTGATGGGGACTCTAGGAGAGTTGGGCCTACAAATTCTAAACGGGGGTGATGTCTCGACATTTGATACGATTAGTGGAGGCAATAAGTACCGAAGCCGCGTGGATGTGATGACGATGGCAAAACGTTGCGTGTTATTGACGACATTATATGTCTTATTAAAGAAAGCGACCCGGAGGACAACCCGGTGTTTGTGGCAAAAGAGTTACAGAAGTTACCCCCGTGTTATTGACCATGTTGATGTGACGCGGCTTCTTAAGGACTTATTGCGAATACAGAGTGAGATTAAGGAGATGCGAAACAAGTATGCTACAATAGTTCAGTTCGAAACCTTAAAGGTGGATATTGAATCTTTAAAAAAGTCGAGAGTGAATAATATGCCCTGTGAAATTAATTCGGAGCGCAGAGTAGACGGAGACAGTAGTCCTGACTGTGATAGTGGCCCCATAGGATTTCTTCCGACTTGCGTGCTAACAGATTCTTGCCTATTACCATCTTCTAAACGTGATATTAAACTTAATCATAAAATACCATTTAAAGTGAGTAGTTGTGAAAAATATACGCCTGCTCGGTCGAACAGCCCTGTAAGGAACGACGTGCGAAATGTGTTATTTGCAACGATGCCAATGTAACGCAGCAGTGACGCAAACGACACAAACAAACGGAACATGCGGATGCCCTGACCGTACAGCGCGGTTCCAAGACGAAAACGTTAGCGGATTTTGATTTTTGGTGGCGAAAAAAGTATCATAAGGACCCAAACCTACAAGAGACGACGCAGTAAGCCGGTTGCCTAGGTGATCGCGCCGCGACGACTGACCATAGAACAACAAAGTTCTAACCCATTGACCTGCCTGTAGTTGCAGGCGGCGTTGCAGTCACTGAGACGGGCATCGCCCGGAAGACAGTTACCCCGAGGCCCCGTACGGGCCTGCGTGGAGGATCTCTCAGGTCGAATACACATTGGTCAGTCGATCGTCGCCCGGTGCACACGATGTCGACCGTAACCAACGACCGTGTTTATTGTAAAATTTATAATTTCACTATTGATAGTGATTTTATTTACATTAATTAATTAATTAAAATAAAGTGATTATGATACTTTTATGACAAAAAAGCCATGTCAGCTCCTGGTCTCTATACAACCCTCTAGATATACTAAAATTTGAATCCTCAAGAATTAGCTGTAATAATTTAAAACCTCCCACCACGGTTAAAAATTCTTTTATAATAATTATATTAAAGCTATTGCATACAATATACAAAAAAATCTAAAATACTTTTGGACTCACTTAAAAAACATGAAAAAACCAAACCAAACTGCTAGAATGGTACAAAAAGATAGAAGTTGCTACCAATGGAACAGGAGTGTGCAATCTTTTTGCTGCAATCTTCGCATCCGTTTATGAAAGGAAGGACCTCCCCTGTGACAACTTTCCCTTAGAAACAATCTTTGTTTAATAAACATTACTGTTAAGGAAGTAATAAAATCTTCCTCCAACCTTTATAAAGATGTATGCTGAAGACTTGTCGCTACCTATATGCGTCAACTTTAAGGCATCCCTTAGAACTGGAGTCTTCCCAGATATGTGGAAACTCGCAAGAATAGTGTCTGTGCACATAAAGGGGAATCTTGCTAATGTCGTCAACTATAGACCAATCTCTTTATTATCAGTTGTCTCAAAGTTATTCGAGTCCTTGATCTCTCCTATTTTATCACGCCACGTCTGTCATGCACTCTCAGGTTCCCAACAACGTTTCATGGCATCTCGATCTACTGTCACAAACCTTTAAAGTTTTATGAATTATATAACACGTTGACTCACGTCTCCAAGTTGATCCTATCTACACTGATTTCTCCAAAGCTTTTGACAGGTTCAAACAAACTGTTAATAATGAAGCTGTCATCTTTTGGAATCGCAGAAAATTCTATATATTTCATTAGTAAGAAGCCAACTAGAATACGATACCATCATATGGAGCCCAAGCTACCAAATATACAAAGACCGTATAGAAAGCGTACATAAAGGCGATTTACTCTACACCGACGTAATAGTAATCACACAGAATCTTACTCTACTCGCTTACTAAAGTTGAAATTAAACTCCCTTTCGGATAGGCGCAAATTACATTATTTAGCTTCTCTCTACAAACTTACCCACGGGTCTATAGATACTACTCCATATTATCCCAAATTTTTTTAAAGTTTCCTGTCGTATAGCGCGTTTTCCAAGTCCCTTATTGTAACACATTATACAGAACCAATCTTGGCCATTATTCTCTTATTCCCAGAATTAGTAGACTATATAATGATGACAGTCTTACAAATAAAAATGAGTTATAACATATTTATTCCACCTTTATACTAAGTTTATTTAAATCAGGAATAAATAAAGATTAGTTCACCACAAATAAATCCGGAATAACTATGGTTTATCTATTCTTCCGTTACGGCAAAATGTACGAGTTGGCAACAGCGCAACCAAAGAGAAACCATAAAAAATATAGTCTATGGTATATGTCAATGTGTCGCGGTTACAAAAAGTTATCGTTGTGTTTAAATTCGGTTTAATTTCGGTATTCGAGTCCTGTTTGGTTTTATTATAACTTGAGCTGAATAAAAAAATATTAAAGAATTAATAAAAGAGAGCGCTCTATTAACTGGGAGAGAGAAGAAAAGGTAAGTACTGTAAAAAATATTTTTTGTCGCGTGTTATTGCAAGTGTGATGATATTTTCATTTAACGTTTCATTATTTAAAAGTTCCTGTTGATTGCAGCAACTACTAGGGGAAATAATTTGACCATTTATGCATATTATAGAAAATAAAGACTTGACCACAAATACAAATAAAGCAAAAGTCAATGCTTGGACGCAGATTACAGAGCAGTGAGTAAACATTGTAAACAAGTTATTGTTGATATCGTGAATAAATTAGGTTACAGTGAACAATTGTTATTTACAGATTTAATATGAGTAAAAAAGAGCTAGGGATAAGAAGCAGCTGATAAATCAGTGGAAAGTTACAAAACTGAATTATAAAAACGTGGTATCACTATATAGGCGGCAAATCGCACAAACTGGTGGTGGGTCAAATCCAACATGTCCTGGCGTAGAAACTTTGGTGGTACTGGTGATGATACCTCAAGAATTTAAGGTGAATTTCAATGAATTTGACTGAAATGGTGTAAATGTAAGAGAATAAAAATAAAAAAAAAACAATTCTCAGTTACATCACACATAAGTCCTAACCGAACTGTATCTATAAATAGGTAATGAATGATCTATACTTAACAGTGCTATTTTTATTATTATAGGCAATATCCAACACAGGAAATGAGGAAACTAAAACATGTAATACCAAAGCAGATATGGTAAGGAAAAAGAAATATGTGTATTGGTGGTGTAGATTTATTTATCTGACATTGTTACTAACTGTTTCTATTTTTTAGTGTTTTAGTAGGTAATGGCGATGAAGGGCCGCAGTTTAATCTGTTGCAATCTACCAGCCAGATGAAATCTCCAATTGTAATTAAGGAACAAGTGTTGCCTGCTACTCAGGTCACACCATCTACCAGCCAGGAAACATACTCCATGAAGGAACCATTAAATGGTCAATTAACTCCAAAATTTTCAGCAAGAAAAAGAATTGTATATTTGGTTAATTAATATTGTACATTTGTGAACAAAGAAGTTGTAGTTTATTTATGTGTAATAAATATTCTTTGTTGTAACATAATAAAACATTAAATTTTAGTGAAGCATCATTTGAGGATATGCACAAATTCAGAGTTTTGGAAGCTGACCGTCAACAAAAAGAACACGAATTTAGAATGAAAGCAATGGCTGAAATTCATACCAATGTCATGGTGAACTTAAAATTACAAGAAGAAATTCTCAGTTTTACAAATAAACGTGGCAGAAAGATAAACTTAGGAATAAACGAAGAATAAGGAAAATTTGTACTAATAAACCAAGAATACGTTATACCTGGTATAACGTTGACGTTTTTGTTCATACAACCGTTATTCCGAAGCTATAACTACGTACATTCTTGTTGAAGTCCTATAACATTGAAAATACCACGGTTTGTGTTTGTGTTCGCGCATTTAAATTAACTTATTATGGAATTAAGGGCAATAAAGGAAGAAAGAGTAAATGACTTAATAAATATCATTCAGACTCCAAGAAAAGTAAAATATTTAAAAGAAGGGAAAACCCTTTTGATTTATATGGCGATGAAAAGTTTCGATTAAAATATCGGTTTTCTAAAAGTTGTGTAATGTTTCTAGACCAATTGTTTGGAAGGTCTCTTCTGCTTCGACTTCGATAGATTTAAAGTACGCGAGTTGCAATATTGTTATTAATGAACTGTTAAGTTTTATCCAAAATAAATGTTATTTAATGGATGAAGAAGGCATTATTCATCTCTGTGTGACGACTTTTAAGCCAGAGGATATTTCTTCTGCTAAGAATTTATTGTACAGCTCCATGAAGAGTATAAAAAATATGGTCCGTAAGGTAGATGGTAAATGTCAGAGAGAACTGGAAGGCATTATTATTAATTTAAATTAAAATTAGTTTTAATTTAAACAGTGCGAGCGTGAGTGCAAGTGAATCGCAACCAGATGGGGGGGCAGCCTGGCGCGGGAGAGGAGGCAGACCGGGCACGACCCTTACATGCACGCGTAGCGATGCTCCCTTTGTTCCCATCGTTTCTGTACCAACACAGTGCGTGGAGGCCGTCACCGAGGTTTCATACACCGAAACCACGGTGCGCTCCTCACAGATGCCAAACGATGTAAATGTAAAGAAGTCAAGCATGGCAGATGTGTTACGTAAAAAAGGTGAAATTTGAAAGGATAAGGAAAAGGATGAAGGACGGGGAGGTAGTCCAAAGAAAGAGATATCGAAACCGCTTTTACATTTGTAACAATTTTTTTTAAGTATAAATAAAAGTCAAATAGTGAAGTGTTCTTTCTATTTTGAGAGGCGCACCGAAACCCTACACAAATTTTGGTGCCAGAAGTGGGATTGCCTCTAAAAGAATGCGACGGTACACGTGGTTTACTTCGCACGCCGCGGTACCGGCACAAGATGACGACGGTAACGCAAGACGCCAAATAAGAGAGAAGTTTGAAGTTTTTGAAAGACCATTACGAGGAGATTCTATTTTACTTAATCGGCAAATTTATAATTTTCACTATACACAAAAATGGCGGCCGACGACTACTTGAGTTGTATGATACACTATAACAAAATTTAGCGCGGACGATAAGACATACTCATCCTCCAAATGGGCACAAGATATAGAAGACAATAAGGAGGTATCCAATCAGACCGACTAACAAACCCTTGTTATAGCGCGGAGGTCATTATCCTGCACGGCCCAATTGTGGTTACGGTCAGAAAAAATATTTAAGACCTATAAGGAATTGAATACGGCGTAACAAAAGGAGTTTCCCGACGCGGTCAACTCTAAATAGATGCACGAATTGATGACAGCACACAAGATACGGCGGGATTAGACTTGCTACCAATACATGCTCGGCATAAAGGAACTAGGAAAACGTGCCAAATTTCCAGACTACGTGGCTATACAATATAATATAGACGGCATCATCGATCAAGAAGTTAATAAAATCATACTTTACGACAGCATACGCTGTGACCCCAGCGTTCTGAAAGAAAAACTGGCGTGGTACGAGAGAATGAAGGCTAAAATGAAGAATGATGACGGCGCTAAAAAACCTCAAGAATCAGCGGCGCCAACAGCTCCACAATGCCTGACATGGCGATGTTTCAAGTGTGGTGAAATGAATCATGTCTCATCTGCTTGTCCAAACGGTACGTAGTGTTTCCGTTACAATAAGTTCGGACACATCGGATGTCAATGTCCAACCTCAAACGAACAGAATATCGGCGGCGGCGCAGGTGGCGCTGGCTCTGAGGATTCTTCGGTAAAGCAGTTTCGCAGCGACCCGGGAGAGAAAGCGAGACAAAGTCTCGGCAAATCGGTAGTACTCCGCGTAAACTCGACGGCTATCGGTCATGTTCGGGCTATCGGCCCATGAGAAGACTGACAGAGACTACAAATGGCAATATGGAGGATGACAGCTGGCGGAATGTAAACAAACACGACGTGTAGCGAAATACGCCGGTTAAGTCAATTAATTTATGCGGAATTACCGTGGACGCTTTAATTGATACAGGTAGCGATATAAACATAATGTCCAGTGACTTATACGACGCACTTGAAAGTGGAAAAGTGTGGAACTTGGACTATCGAAAATAAGATCGTGCGAAAGTTTTACGAGACTATTTTAATCGATGAGAAGCGCTAAGACGTAGTTATATTTCACGTTGTACCTAAAGACTGTATGCCCTACAAAGTGATATTAGGTCAGATATTTCTAAATAAGGTTGTGATGGTTATGCGCGAGGGTTCCGTGTTATTGTTGGCGGAGGACGAGGCATGGCTGGCGAGAATGAACTGTTGTGTGAGTGAGGTTGACATTACAAGTCACATCCGCGACGAAGACATCGAGGATAAAGTAGAACAGAACCATTTACCATAAAATACACTGACTACTGAAGAAACATGGGTCCTTCGCAAAAATTATATCGTGAAAGTCTTGGATCGTAGATTAGCTACGGACTAGCATCGGCCGTCATCGATTTTTCAAAAATTGCATATCACCGAGTCGCCGGCGTCTTTGGTCAACGGTTTCGCAGAGCTCAAGATACCAACTGGAAGATACCAACGATCATGTCAATTGTCGTGGATACTGCCTGGCATCAGACATCGGGTCCGAAATTTGAGAAGCAACGGGGATTTTCGAATCACGGTTCAGTATAAATCGTCGAGGTTAACTGGAGGTCACCTCGTGGAAGATTTTCGTAACAGAAGGAGTGCGTAACATTGGCGAACGTGACAGGACATATACCGAAGACACGATTATCATTGCTGGCCTGCCGCTTATTAACGGCGTGAGGGGATGACCTTTGGAAGACACTGCGACCGCGCTAATAGCCCGTTTTTATGTTCAAGAATCGCTTGGTTTAAATAACAGCCTTTTCATTATTTTCATTGCAAACGAGGTATTTATTAAACATTACTTAAACTTGTTTCTATTTGTTGTTTTGCAAAAATTACTGACACAGAGTTAAGAGTTAAACGAGCTTCTATTAAAGGTTAAATTATAAAGAGGTTTCGGTTATAAATTTAAATGAGTTTAAAGTAAGACATAAGAAAATTGAAACACTTTTTGAGGATTACGATACTATTCAAAGTAACATTGAAATTTTAGAAGCAAAATCAAAGTCAGAAGTAAAATGTGAGGCTTATTAAGATTTTTTATTTCGTTACAAGTGTAGCTCAGGAATTAATTTCTGCTAACGAGCTGCGTTCGTCGGCGAATCGGGGACTCGATGCGTGTCTGAACGCAAACTTATCGGAGTGCATCCCACAGCGGCGTCGATGCCGGTGTAAGAGTTCCACCCAGAATGCCACCTCCGCAGAATCAAGGTCCTAAACCCATGAGTGGAGCAAGTCGTGCCATAGTAAGAACACTTTGCACCACCCACATTGCAGGGCCATGATTGGAGCAAATATGGCAATTCTCCCCCAACCAACTATTTAAAATCCAGAGAAATGAACTGGAATGAGACAGTTACTATTACCCGGACTATAACTATGACTTCGACCATCCGTCGACAGACTATACAGACTAATACGACTACCAGCATGAACAAAATTATGACTATTACCCTCAAATTGACCCTTATCATAATGACGAAAGTCTTATTAGTTAAAATACCTCAGAGGCAGCACCACCGCGTACTAGCCTACACAAACAGGATTTTACCAAGGTCCATACCATCAAAGAACCAGAATAGAACATACAGTCTGGGAAGGAACTATCGTATATTCAAATATCGGAACCACCCCTAAAGCTATTCGTCGACACTGGCGCAAACCAAATATTCATGAGCTTGAGCCGAAGCAGTCGATATTTTTTTTTTCACATATGCCAAAAAGCCATGACCCATCCGAGGTCACTAACTCGCGAAAAACAACTATACAGGAACACTCTATAACTCATTTTATGGAATTCAATAAACAATCCAGCATAAAACTATTCGTCCACGAATTTCATAATCACTTTGACGGACTTATAGGATTAGATTTACTAGAGAATTGTAACATAGATCTCAAAAAAACTTTTGCTAACCGAATACCTTACACCGTTACCTGTGCAGAAAACTCAACCAACAAGAAACCATCTCCGCTCATTCATCCAAGTTAATCAATATCCCTATCCAATATCCTGAAGGTGATGTATTCATATCAGAACAACTTATGTGTAACTGCATCAATCATGAATGTAGAACTAATGTAACTGACGAAACAGGAATTGTAGAAATAGAAAATATGATGGACAACGACATAACTATCTCATTTAACCTATCAACGTAGAAGTATACAATATTGAGGGCACGGGCCCCGAACAAGACCCTACTCGAGTAAATAATGTACTTAAAAGACTTAGGACAAACCACCTAAACGTGAAAGCCAACCTAGAAAATTTGTGTTACGCCGTTGTATTTTACATCGAAGGAGAGGCATTGACTTTTACCAATAAAATTAAACACAATATTAGAACTACTGACGAACTACCTATATATACAAAAAGTTACCGCTATCCTTATGTACATCGACAAGAGGTGAGGGACCAAATTACGAAGAAGTTGAATCAATAACGACAAATCCGACTCTGCGTGGAGCTCCCCTATCTGGGTAATCCCCAAAGAAAGTCGATGCTTCTGGTAAAAAGAAATGGAGACTTGTTGTAGACTTTAGGAAATTGAACGACAAGACCATTGACGATAATTATTCTTTACCCAATATTTCTGACGTTTTAGATAAACTTGGCAGATGTCAATACTTCATAACCATAGATTTGGCATCAGGATTCAATCAAGTTGAGATGAACCCCAATGATATTTCAAAGACAGTCTTCAATGTAGAGCATGGGCACTTTGAATTCCCTCGTATGCCCATGGGAAGAATTGAAGAACTCGCAATCTACCTTCCAGCGTGTGATGGACAATAACCTCAGAGGCCTGCAAAATGAAATTTGCCTCGTATACCTTGATGACGTTATCGTTTTTAGTACGTCTTTACATGCACATGGTCAACTTAGAAAAAGTTTTCAATAGACTACGGGAATCCAACTTTAAAATACAGATGGACAAATCTGAATACTTACAGCTGGTAACCGCATATATAAGTCATATAATTAGTAGTGAAATGACTTGACGAAAATGATGAAGCAAAGAAATAAAACATTTTTTAGGACTAATAGGTTACTACAGGAAATTTATCTTACTCCCGACTTTGCGCGTGTAACGAAACCCATGGATAAATGGTTAAAAAAATCAAATAAAATATCTTTTGACTCAGAATACGTGAACTGCGTTGAAAAAAGCAAAAGACGACAGAATCTTACAATACCCCGACTTCGAAAAAGACTTCTAACAACGGACGCTACGAACGTTGCTTTAGGAGCTGTACTTTCTCAAGGACCCGTTGGATCTGATAAACCAATCTGTTACGCCTCCAGAACTTTGAACGACAGTGAAACAAGGTATTCCACTATCGAAAAAGAATTACTAGCAATAGTGTGGGCAACAAAATATTTTAGACCCTATTTATTTGGTCACAAATTCAAAAATTATACTGACCGTAAGCCATTGCAATCGATTATGAATTTAAAAGAGCCCAACGCACGTCTAATGAGGCGGAGACTTAAGCTAAGTGAATATAGCTATACCGTAATATATAAAAAAGGAAAGTCTAATACCAACTCGGACGCTCTATCTCGGATAGAACTAAAAAATGAGGACGTAAAATTATTCCTCTCAGAAATCGACTCATTGGTAGTGCAGCACTCACAAAAACAGGACACAAGCTCATCGACAGATACCGCACACACTTGTCTCGAAGATCCCATCCTCGAAGTTCCTTTAACCGACGAACCATCAAACCAATTCCATCGACATTTTTGTCTGACTATAGTAGGAGACATAAAGCGACGTACGACAGTCACAAAACCACGTGAAACGCACACGCGAACTTTTGTACAGTAGCCAAAGCACGAATTCGTATCGAACCCTCGATACGACGCTACGCGTAAGCTCGATTCGAATACGTAAGTGACGTCATCCTAACGTAAGTAGGGACAGTCCTTGTGGAATGAAATGAATAACATATGGAATGAATAATTCGTTCGGAAACATAACCAAGTTGTAATTTTATTTCAAACTTTTGAATTTACGGTTTATTTATTTAAAAGATAATTAACTAGTGCATTTAAAGTGAAGTACATATGAAGAAAGATATTTAGGAACATGATATGACATTAAAATCGAAGGAATAAAATAGTGTCTTGGATATAAAAACGAAAAATTTCAGATTCCGAACGAATCCACTTGATATCGGGCAAAGGCTAAGTTTGTTTGTTTACTTTAGTCCTTGTGAAGAGCGAGTGTTTTTCATTGTTTTTATTAATTCAGTACTTATTTTTAAAGATTTATTTAAATATGAGAACCAACCACTTACAGTATTTAACATTGGTGGAATTTATGGAAGCGTAAGTACTTATAAAGTTCTAATTTATTAGAAAAGTTTTATTATCTCAAGTGTTTCAGTCAATATTTATTTAATGTGCCATACAATTTATATTGCAGAAATGGAGATTTATCAAAACCATCAGGCGGTCCACGAGGTCGCGTGTTTATACAGATGAAGTGGAAAGAGTTAACGGGTATATTAAATAGCGATTCTTCAGGAGATCCTGAGGAGAGAGTGAGGACAAATGGCGTATATCAATTGTTAACTCAAGGGACGCTATTTTTTACTGCTGAAGCACTTGACTGAATCTACTAACTTTGTTAGTAATCTTTCTTGTATAGAAATTCTAATTTAATTTTGTTTGTTGATTAAGTGCAAGAAAAAGCGCGCTAAAATTAACAGAGCTGCTAGTGGCACTGGTGGCGGACCAGCGCTCCATTTATTATTAACTGACCTAGAACGAAGGGTCATGCAGATAATTGTAGTGCAGGCAGCTACTGGTATGGGGTTAAAAGAAGCTGGGTTTCCACATGTTAACTATACTTAACATTTCAATTGTGCAATAAATATTGAATGTAGTATTTTTTTTTTATTTCAGGAAGAAACTTCTCAAAGTTTTTATTTTTATTTTATATTTATTGAAGTTCATTGTGTTTCTTAATACTGTATTTTTATACATAACCCATAAAATAAGAAGGATATCACAGCTACGATATCTTTGATAACCTAAATGAGACTAATTGTATAAACTGGCTTATTATATATTGGACTAATTTATAGATTGGAGCACTCCGAGCACAAGCAGCCAACCAACAGGGCTCCATCGCTACCAACTGAGGCTCCCCCTCCAGTCATTAGCGAGGAAGAGTGGAACCCTCCGCCACAGAAAAAACGATTTGACAAAAATGTTTTTAGACATAGACAGAAAGGCAAGGGAGTATTGTTCAGAGCGTGATAGGGTATATGAGGGATTAGAGAGAGATCGGTTCAGAGCTAGAGAATTTGAGGTACAAGAAAGAGTAAGACAGAGAGATGAAGAGCTGCGGATGCAGGGTCAATGGCTGGAATTTATGAGGCAATGGAAGCTTTTGTGAAGTTTATGGAGAGAAAGTCTTAAATTAAGCTTATCTGGTCATAAATTTCCATTTCAAGCAAATAATTTCCCCATATCAGCATGGAATTTACAAAAACAGGTCTACTTAAACAAATTTACTATCCTTCTTGGATAAAATAACTTCTGAGGTAGATTCTCGCTAACACGTTGACGTGATCTATACTTTATTTATGACTTTAGCAAATCGTTTGATAAAGTTCCTCACAAGATACCAATTAAAAAAAATGGCTTAATATGGGGCCATAGGACGCTTGTTAGAGAGGTATTAGCTCATATCTAAACGACAGAAGATCGATAATTTTTGTCAGTGGCTTTCGAGCATTATCTGGTGTTCCACAAGGGTCTCATTTAGGGCCTATTCTATTTTTTTTATCAATGACATAAATCAATTTTATAAACTATTACTTATTTTTTGACGATTTGAAATTCTTTCGTTGTATTGAAACCTGTTATGACAACGTTCTGCTTCAACAAGATTTAGATCGATTTGTCTCTGGGTACAATTTAAATGGAATGAAGCTTAACATTGTTATTCGATAGGGTATACTAGAAAAAAATCACCAACACTAGGCTCATATAATATTAATAATACTTATGTTTAGAGTGCTTCTGAAGTTCACCTTGATTCTAAATTACGATTTCATTACCACATAGACAAAATCTGTAAAAACGCTTTTAAAAATTTAGGTTTCATCCTGCGCAATTATAATGTTACATAACACATTTGTTCGCAGTGGTTTAAAATACTGCAGCGTTGTGAGGAAACCTTTTTACAACGTTTATGTAAAAATACTAGAGAGCGTTCAAAAACGTTTTATGTGGCATCTCGCGTATAAACACGGTCTTGCAAACTTGCAAACCTATAGTGAAAGATTAAATCCTGTTCTCACATAAAATAATCAATGGTCTATTGCAAGGATGGCGAAACAATGGCCATTAATGGCACGCGACACAATATTTTGGGCACGTCACTGATCGCAAAATTCATTATGCACTACGAAAAAGTGGGCTTGTTCACCAATTTCGCAATTCAGATATTTGAACCTTTCTCACAGTCTTCAACCGTGAAAATCACAGTCAGCGATACGATTGATTTCCGCGAAAACTGAACAAGTGTTTCCAGGCAAATACAGCTCACTTTATTAAATAAGAACACATTTATATTCATTATTTTTAGTGCCTCCAAAACGGCAACACCTATCTTTTGTTTTATTATAGCCTCAATATCGGCATTTAGTCTTTTATTTCGTTTTTAAAAACAGAATTATGTGCTCCCAAAATTTGACTGGCGCAGTCAGTAGGATTTGTTTGAATTAACGGCGCATCAAGTTGCCCCCAAATCGGGAAACCCGCGAGCAGAGCCATATTTCGAGAAATCCGGAACCAAACAAATAAATTCGTCAAACGGGACTACGAGCTGAGGATGGACGTGATCGGCTGGTAAGTACAACTTTTTGCCATCCCTGTTGTTTCCTCCAAATAATTACAGTGAAAAATTGATATTGAAGAAAAAATTTAAATAAAAACTCCATTGTTTTAGCAAATATATTACAGAGTTTTATAAACCAAAATTTTTACATTTTACATTATTATCTTATTATATTCTTTTATTTTGTGTTAATAATAAGTTGTAAAAATGTGTGACGAGGAATAAACTGCAATTCCGCGTGAAATTTTAAATTTATTTCCGGTGTTCGGTGGTGAAAAAAGACAGGTAAATTTGATCCTTAGAAAGAGTGAATATGTAATTGATAGATAGAGAGGTCATGAGGCCCAAAATTTATACGTGTATCACTCGATAACGAGTCGTTTAAAAGACGAAGCTGCCTCCTTGTTATCAGAGTACGAGGATATTTCCTCCTGGTCAGATCTAAAGAGCTTATTAATACAACACTTTGGAGATCCTAGAACTGAACATTGTATTATATTCAGTTAGAGTCGATGAAAATAAAACCTGACGAAAGTTATCTAGATTGTTGCAGTAGGATACAGACAGTATGGTCTTAACAGCCTTATCTCCAAAGTGAATGTGATAAACGACGTGGATTTAAAACGCGCCAAAACGATAATTTATAATAACACCTCCTTGAACATGTTCCTTTATAATTTGTCTGAGAATTTAATTCGTATAGTATGTTTAAAATCCCCCTCTCCTGTAGAAGATGCTCTAGGTGTAATCCATTCGACGCTCAGCAGTCGCCCGGCGCCCCGCCGCGACCCTCCCGAGCTACCTGCCCCCGAGCGAACCACCTGCGCACCCATTGTTCCGAGAACAATACACCGAGCAATTTTTATTGCGGGTGCTATTGTAATCGGAAATTAGTTTCCAAGAAAGATTATTGCAAAGCCACCTGGGTGGTTACACTAGTGGATACCTTGCGGTGTAAACTTAGCAAGTGTAGGGCTAGCCCCGTACGCCCGTGGTTCCCCTTCTGGGAAACGCGAAACCGGAAGGAGTCGACGCAAAACTTGACCTTGGGTAGTGCCCTAGCCAAGGTTGACCAACCCGCTGGACTTATAATAGTCCCATGCGTAGTTTTAGTTAGCTCTAAGCACACACCCAAGTGCACAATAAGACTGGCACTTGGACGCGCTAGGGCTACACAACTAGGCACACATCCTCCCTGCCTATACCCGGCAGGGAAGGAAGTAGGCTATTCACCCCGGCATCCCACCGGTGGCCACACTTCCCACGAATAAAGTAGAAAAAAATAAAAGTGAACAGAGTGCACAATGGAGGACTCTTCCTCAGAGTCGTTGCTGCACTTCATCAGCATATTAAAAAATAAATACCCCGATGTCTTCCAGAACATAATTAAAGAAAGACCGCTCCCAGATAGACCCTCCTCCATATCCTGCACTTCATCCGCAGTCTCCGAAATGGAGCTGGATAACGCCGCGTCCCCTGAGGATCCCCAAGCCGAAGACACCAGCGATTTCATGCTGGTTGAAAAAAAAAGAAAAAAGCGGGCTTCACCCGCCCCGACGCCGCCTCCTAAGGCGAAAAAACGGGAAATAAAGGCCCCCTCTCCCCAGCCATCTACGTCGGCCCTGCCCCACGGCCCCCTCACAGCACGCCCTAGCTGGCTCAAAGAAATCTTCGGCTGTCTCACAGCCATCGAAACGCCCGCCGCCTGTCTTCATTCAGGAACAAGACAAGTGGCCGATTGTCGCATCGGCCCTATCCAATCGCTACAAATATCAAGCGATCCCCACCGCTGTAGGTATTAAACTGCAGCTAGAAACCACGGACGACCATAGAGCGGTAACTCGCTTCTTGCAAGACAAAGGTGTTTTCTTTCACACCTACACCTTGGTGGAATAGCGCCAACTCAGAGTAGTAATTAAAACCTCCCGCGGGAAATCCCAGCTGATCTAATCAAAGAGGACCTTCAGGCCCAGAATCTCCCCGTGCATAGGATGTACAGTGGCCATAATAAAAAGCCATTCAACATGGTGATTGTGGCCCTCGAAAGATCCGAGGCCGGGAAGCAGGTATTTAACCTGAAAACCTGCTGCCACCTCTCTGGGCTGACTATAGAGCGCCCACATAAAAACGGCCCACCAGGCCAGTGCCACAAATGCCAATTATATGGCCACTCAGCTCGCAATTGCTTCGCCATCCCAGATGCGTCAAGTGCCTGGGTGACCATGGCGCCACCGACTGTCCGAGACCCAAGGACAAGGCCCTTCTGGCCACTTTCGGGCCTCCCGCATGTGTCCTGTGCAACAAAGAGGGACACACAGCCAATTACCTTGGCTGCCCAAAAGCCCCCAAGCCGAAACGTCCGGCACTAAAAATCGCGCCCAAGGTCGCTAGCCCGACCGCCGCCCCCGCGCCAATTCTCGCCCCTGTCCGACCTCTACGCCCCGCATGGCATACGCCGATCGGCGTAGCGACCGTTGCTCAACCGGTTGAGCAGCCCTCTCCATCAGCCGGACGGCCGGTTAGCGAAAGCGACCTCGATTTAGTGTGTCGCTTTGCCGCCGTCTTCAACGGCGCCGACGTCTCAGCCCTAGCAAAAGCCTTAAGGGATTCAAATGGCAAGCCCGAAGTCAGGATTGCCGCCACAATGCGCTACCAACATGTAGTGTCAGCCATCGTCAACTTTCAAGCATAGAGGGCCTTTACAACGGCAGAGTAAAACCGCGTTCCCTTAACGTCGCATATTTTAACGCGAACGGTATTAACAATCAACGCGACGAAATCTTCAATTTCGTTCGCGATCACCAAGTCGACTTCCCAAATCCCTAAAAGGCACCGCCCAAACAATGCCTCCCTTAGCGCGTCCTAATAAACCACCCGCCTTCTTAGACGAAGAGAAAGCCGAATGTCTGGCTGACAATCTGGAGCTCCAATTCTCACCGAGCACCCTACCGATCGACGCCGCTCACCTTGCAATGGTTGACAGCGAGGTCGACGGGAGGAGTAAGGAACCACCTCGCGATTCCGTTACCCAAGTCACATGCACCGAAGTTGAGTCCATAATTAAAAACCTGCGACCACGCAAGGCTCCCGGCCCCGACGGCATCACCAACAAGGTGATGAAACTCCTACCCATGTCCATTTTACACCTACTGGTGATAATCTACAACGCGGCCATATCCAAAGGCACCTTCCCGAACACCTGGAAGGAAGCCGACGTCATAGGGATTCTCAAGCCCTCTAAACATCCTACCGATCTATCAGCCTATCGACCCATAAGCCTACTCAAAGTCTTGGCTAAGGTATATAAAAAGGCTCATCCTCGCCCGCCTCAAGGACTTCATGCTGTCCCGAGGGCTACCAATCAATGAGCAGTTCGGGTTTCGCACCCAACACTCATGCACACATCAAGTGCACCGCATCACGGAGCACATCTTCAGTAAATTTCTTCAGGGCTACCAAACTGGGGCACTTTTCCTCGACGTGGCGAAAGCTTTCGACAAGGTCTGGCACAACGGGCTCATATACAAACTAAATGAGCTCGGTGTGCCAGATCGACTCGTACTTATCATACGAGACTTTCTCCGAAATCGAACCTTTCGTTACCGCGTCCAGGGAACGCGCTCCGAGGTTCACCCTATTTGTGCCGGAGTACCACAAGGCCCCGTCCTAGGTCCTATTTTATATACACTCTACACCAACGACATACCGCGCACTCGCGGTGTAGAGACTCCCTTTTCGCCGATGACACCCGCCTCTGTGTCTGGGTTCAAACCAGACGCTATTTGTAAACGCCTCCAATCTGCAGCCAACACCTTAGGGAAATGGTTTCGGAAATGGAGGATCGAGGTTAACCCCACCAAAAGTGCAGCTATGTACTTCTATCGGCGCAACAAAACGCCGCATCTCCCAACTATAGAGTTATTTGATCGTCCAATCCCCAGGGAACAGACAGTCAAATACTTAGGCGTCACATTAGATGAAAGACTCACCTTCGGTCCGCATGTCAACCGCGTACGGAATCGAGCAGCGTTCGTCCTAGGTCGTTTGCACCCGTTACTCAATAAAAATAGCAAAATGTCCCTGCGTAATAAAATTACACTATACAAAGCGTACATCCGACCCATAATGACATACGCAAGCCCCGTCTTTGCGCATGCTTCCCCGCGGCACATTCACCGACTTCAGGTAATACAAAATCGTTTCATGCGCAAGGCCACCGGTGCACCGTGGTTCTTGCGTAATGAAAATCTACACATAGATCTTGAGCTGCCGACCATAGCTCAGTACCTGAAGCAGGCTTCCCGCCGATATTTCGACTCTGCCGTCACACGCTCTAACCCCTTGATTGTAAGTGCCGCAACTTACAATCCCATCGCGAATCACAGATTCAACCGCGTCCGAAGGCGACCGAGGCACGCCCTCGATGACCCCGACGACGTGACCACCAGGGTCCAAGCCCTTCATAAAACACAACACACGTACATTGCACCCTCACATCACCCCCGCCGACGGCGAGGGCGTCGCAAACAAGGATATTCGCGATACCGCCATGTCACTGGTCGGTTCTCTCCAGTCCATACAGATAGAAGCGGCACTGGAGTTTCTTGCACCACTTCTTCTCCAGCGCCCACGCATTCCGAAGTGGTGGTACAGGTAGCTAATAATCATAGCGAATTTACAGAATCCTCTGTCAGAAGCAACTAACCGAGCCGAGGTTCGGCCCTCTCGGGCACCCTCGAGTCAGACGCTCTCGCGAAACAAGGTAACGGTCCAAGCCGTGGCTCCTTCTCGGGAGCCCTTGTGCTGGTTCCATATAATAGAGGTCTCGACTGAGTACCATTAGCGCTCGGTCACCTCTCAACCCGGTGAAACTGTAAAAGCCCTCGGGCTAACAGTGGCCTTCAGCACGAAGAAAAAAAATCTAGGTGTAATTTCCACGATCAATATAATAGAATACAAAATGTATAACACTGGTACTTCCTCAAAACCGATATTTTCCATACCACAAGGTCAAAGTTTTAAATTTGGTGTAGGAACACAGCATAGCGGATTTAAAATTCTCTCCGTACCTCTAAATAATTCATCACCAAAATTAAATTTCACCCCGCAACCATATAAAATACCAACACAAAATATACCTCAGAATTTCGGTCATTGACCCCAACTAGGCTATCGCCGGCCCCAATTTGGCAACCTACAACAGTTCGGATATCGTTCTCCACAACTTGGAGCTAAGCCACAACTGGGCTATCGCCCACAATTTGATAGTAACCATAACCAACAACAACAAACCAAATTTTCCCGTACAGCCCCCTCAAGGACAAAAAACAACATTTTCAATCGCCTGATGTGACCTCGAGAAGTACTATGAATATCTCTGTGACACAAAACACGATAACATTTACATAGAGGAGTACCCCGTAGATGATAGTTACACATACGACGATAACGCAACTTACGAAACACCACAGACAGACTTGGCGCAAGACGAAAATTATCCCACACAAGCCTCCAATGCGGTCTGTGTAAGAATAAATAGAACTAAATTGTGATCCAACCCTTAAACTGTCATATGTATACCTCCCAGAAATCGACGCGGAAATGTTGTTAGATACGGGCAGTACACGATCTTTCCTGAACCCTCAAAAATCGTACGAGTGTTTTCAATCTTATGTAAGCCAAGAACCTTTCAAGGTTATCAGCACTCACGCATCCAGCACTCATAATGAGGTAGTCGAGGCTCCCCTCATGCCGACAATGGCATAAATTTTATATACATGATGTTGGCCTAATAGGCAACGACCTATTAAACCAGCTTGAGGCAAAACATCAAGTTCTAAGAACCAAAACTGCCTGCATACCAAAAATAAATAAAAACCTAGACTATATTATTGAACTACAGCCACGAACTGAACATCGAGTTAAGCTTCCTATTAATCAGTATTCTTCTGAAGCTTTACTTAGCTACAGAGAGTTCGGCCCCGGCGTGCGAATGCCTAGCGCATTAGTTAATTGCACAAATGGATACGCTTCAACAGTCATCCAATACGCTTCTGAGAAACCTATTAAATTAACTGTCTGAAACCCTGAAGGTCACTCTCAACATCATTTTGATTTGGATTGCAATTTAAATTTTACCTCCAAGACTCTAACTGACAATCACAAAAGACGGGTTATTATCGCCGTTTTATGCCAGACTTTGCCAGGATAACTCAGCTCAGACAAGAGAAATAAGATCATAATAAATCAAAGTAATCAAGTTTCGGGAGCGTCATTTGGACTTTTTAAAAATAAAAGAATAAACTTAATTACAAACTAATTTAATTAGTGTGTTGCCATAGTGGGATGCCAACAACGACTGTCCAAAACCAACACTACAAACTAAACGTTAAAATGTCTTACTGTAACTCACCCTACGTGGGAACATAACAATGCACTGTTACGAAAGCACCGCAGGAGTGCTTTTATGCTGACATACGCACAATGTGTACAGGCCGTGATTCCATAACTCCTCCCTCCTCAAGTGCGAAATTATCGGTAATATTTGGATTCCGATGATTTCGCATACATAGGAATAAGTGAGATTTATTTTTCCATATTATTATACTAATACATATTATGAATAAAATTACATAGAGCGATACAGTTCCTAAACTTACACTGTCGGTGTTCACTACACTTTCACTTTTCACTGGTTCACTTTTTAATGAATAGGACAGATATTGTAAATCATCCAAATTTAGATTTCGTAAATGTGCGGTCTTGTTCCAGTTAATACAGGTTTCCTCCAATTTTGGTAGAGCAGCAATCGGAGTTACTCTATATTGTACATTTCTTGAATTAATTTGCCTTTTGTGTAATTTAATTTTTCCCAAGTAGACATTGCAGTTTTCATTAATATCTAGGATATATGTTCCCTTAATTGATTGTCTTTTTATATCATCGGTACATATTTCTGTAAGTAATATGTCCTTTCTCGTGTAAATTATCCAGGTAGAGGAATCAATAGCCTGTACCTTAATGCTTTCCAGATCGATTATAATCGGTTTACACAAACTAAGATTTGGTGCAAAATTCATTACTTGCTCGGTGCACGTACTTTCCGAGTACAAAACGATGTCATCTTCCTTACATAGAAATTGGTTGGCTGCAATCTCCTCACATGGGCTTATGGCAAGTGCATGGGACCTTTCACCATAAGGTAGGGATATGTGGGAATGATTGCAGTAGTTTTAATTTTAATATTGTCAAAATTAGGTGAGGTATAAATTTTAAATTAGTTATAAGTATTATTATCTGTTAACGGAATTCCCATGATGAATGTTATATGGTTTTCTTTTACAGATGCTTTTATAGACATGTTTCTTTCTAACATTACTAATTTGTTTTCTGACACAGGATATATTAAGCTTTCAGTTTTAGATATATTATGTTACAATGTTAATAGTTCATATGGTGTATATATATGTATATATATATATTAAATTATATCATTTAAAAGAAAAATATTTTTAACATGAATATATATTTAAATCCACAAAAAATAAATAAAACCTAGACTATATTATTGAACTACAGCCACGAACTGAACATCGAGTTAAGCTTCCTATTAATCAGTATTCTTCTGAAGCTTTACTTAGCTACAGATAGTTCGGCCCCGGCGTTCGAATGCCTAGCGCATTGGTTAATTGCACAAATGGATTCAACACGCTTCGTCAGTCATCCAATACGCTTCTGAGAAACCCATTAAATTAACTGTCTGAAACCCTGAAGGTCACTCTCAACATCAAGTTGATTTGGATTGCAATTTAAATTTTACCTCCAAGACTCTAACTGACAATCACAAAAGACGGGTTATTATCGCCGTTTTATGCCAGACTTTGCCAGGATAACTCAGCTCAGACAAGAGAAATAAGATCATAATAAATCAAAGTAATCAAGTTTCGGGAGCGTCATTTGGACTTTTTAAAAATAAAAGAATAAACTTAATTACAAACTAATTTAATTAGTGTGTTGCCATAGTGGGATGCCAACAACGACTGTCCAAAACCAACACTACAAACTAAACGTTAAAATGTCTTACTGTAACTCACCCTACGTGGGAACATAACAATGCACTGTTACGAAAGCACCGCAGGAGTGCTTTTATGCTGACATACGCACAATGTGTACAGGCCGTGATTCCATAACTCCTCCCTCCTCAAGTGCGAAATTATCGGTAATATTTGGATTCCGATGATTTCGCATACATAGGAATAAGTGAGATTTATTTTTCCATATTATTATACTAATACATATTATGAATAAAATTACATAGAGCGATACAGTTCCTAAACTTACACTGTCGGTGTTCACTACACTTTCACTTTTCACTGGTTCACTTTTTAATGAATAGGACAGATATTGTAAATCATCCAAATTTAGATTTCGTAAATGTGCGGTCTTGTTCCAGTTAATACAGGTTTCCTCCAATTTTGGTAGAGCAGCAATCGGAGTTACTCTATATTGTACATTTCTTGAATTAATTTGCCTTTTGTGTAATTTAATTTTTCCCAAGTAGACATTGCAGTTTTCATTAATATCTAGGATATATGTTCCCTTAATTGATTGTCTTTTTATATCATCGGTACATATTTCTGTAAGTAATATGTCCTTTCTCGTGTAAATTATCCAGGTAGAGGAATCAATAGCCTGTACCTTAATGCTTTCCAGATCGATTATAATCGGTTTACACAAACTAAGATTTGGTGCAAAATTCATTACTTGCTCGGTGCACGTACTTTCCGAGTACAAAACGATGTCATCTTCCTTACATAGAAATTGGTTGGCTGCAATCTCCTCACATGGGCTTATGGCAAGTGCATGGGACCTTTCACCATAAGGTAGGGATATGTGGGAATGATTGCAGTAGTTTTAATTTTAATATTGTCAAAATTAGGTGAGGTATAAATTTTAAATTAGTTATAAGTATTATTATCTGTTAACGGAATTCCCATGATGAATGTTATATGGTTTTCTTTTACAGATGCTTTTATAGACATGTTTCTTTCTAACATTACTAATTTGTTTTCTGACACAGGATATATTAAGCTTTCAGTTTTAGATATATTATGTTACAATGTTAATAGTTCATATGGTGTATATATATGTATATATATATATAGATATATATATATATATTAAATTATATCATTTAAAAGAAAAATATTTTTAACATGAATATATATTTAAATCCACAAAAAAATAAATTATTTTATTATTTGCTTCGCAATGCGGTTTTTCTTAGTGCCAAATTATGATGAAGCGGTGTGCATAGCAATAGGAATATGTCTTAAGTCGGCGCACACTTGCCACTTCTGCGTACAAAACGTGTTGTTTTAGCGATAGTTCACAAGGTGTTGCATAGTAATTGCTGCACCTTTTCTTTCGTTAAAATTGGCAAATGTATGTGATTCGGTTTAATATTAATTTATTTGCATGTAGTGTCAATTTATAAATTTGTAAACTTATCAAGTTTGTAGTACACCTATCCCCCGATTTACACGGTACTTGTTTTACACGGTACTTGTTTTACACGTTATCGCTTTTACACGGTTTTCCAAATAAGTTTTTTTTTGTTTTTATCGCACTCTACTAAATGCTACTGTGATTGAACACGTGCGCTGTGTACACATCTCACGGGGAATCCCGAGCTTATTTATTTATTTATAAACTTTTGTACAACTAACATATGCACAAAGGCGGACTTAATGCCTAAGGCATTATCTACCAGTCAACCTTGGGGGGGTTCAGAAAAATCAAAGTAGGGACAGAAGAATAATAATAAAGAAAAAAGAGACATACAATACATCTAAATGCTTATACAATTATATATACATATCATTATATATTATCTTAGGAATTTATAATACTAAGTAAAATAATAGATATTTATATACAGTTACATTAACTATAAAACAAATAAATATACATATTATAAATACAAACATATCTAAAAGTAAATATATATATATAAATATATACATAATTGTTATCGATGTAGTGACTTATGTGCTGACTTGCTGCACACGCACACTGTGTCTGTATTTCTTCGCATAAAATTTAAGTTTTTATCTACGGAAAATTGTATTCGAGTGAAAGTTTCACAATTTCAGAAAAGTTTAATTTTCCTATGAATATAAATTACTAGTGAGTGCATAATTTAGATTATTATAAATTCAAAGGTAATATTTGAAACATTTTTTTTAAATGTTTCGACAATATTATTTTTATTTTATCAGATTCTTCTGAAAATGGATAAATGGTTAAAAAGAAGAAAGTTTAATGGTGATAACAGTGAGAATGATAAAGTTAGAGACCAAGTTACTGAGCCAACCCCCGGCACAAGGAAAAATACTTCTTGCTCAAAAAATACGTTGTCCATCGTAAATATAATGATGATTTTTTGAAATTTGGATTTACCTCTACAATGGAAAATGACATAGTTGTTTCCGAGTGTGCGATATGTGGTTTTAAATTATCAAATAGTGCTATGGTTCCTAGCAAACACCAACGTCACTTGGTGACTAATCATCCTTCGCTTTCAACAAAAGATAAAAGCTACTTTGAAAGGTCTTTATCATCAAAAATTAAGCAAGTAAAAGTTTTTGAAAGACAGGCTCATGTAGCTCAATCAAATAGCTGAATTGATTGCTGTTAACTTAAAACCTCACAATTTGGCTGAAGAAATTATATTACCTGCTTGTCGCAAAATTGTAAAAACAATGATTGGTGGATCAGCTGATATTGATATTTGCAAAATACCATTTTCAAATGATACAATCCATCGCAGAATTAAAGATATGTCAGAAAATATTGAGCAAAATACTGCAAAAACTCGTGCAAATTCGAATTTCGCTCTACAAGTCGACGAAACAACAGATATTACAGGAAATGCTCAATTAATTGCATTCGTTAGATTTATTCACGAATATTATATAATTAATAAATTTTTATGTTGTCGGGATTTACCTGATTTTACAACTGGTAAACATATTTTTCAAGTAATTAGTTCATATTTAGAAGAAATTAAAGTTTCTTGGAAGTCATGTATTGGCATTTGCACAGATGGTGCTCCAGCTATGACTGGACATCTAAAAGGATTTCTAACACATGTTAAAGAACTGAATGAGGATATATTAGTTACCCATTGTTTTTTGCATCGAGAAGCACTTGTTACAAAATTTTTGCCATCAGATTTGAAAATAGTTCTGGAACATTGTGTTAAAATGGTTAATTATATCAAATCAAGACCATTAAAAAGTAGATTATGTAGTAAATTATGCCAAGCTATGGAAGCCAAGTACGAATCCTTGTTACTCCATATAGAAGTAAGATAGTTGTCCAGAGGAAAAGTTATATCTCGTGTGCTGAAATTAAAAGACGAAATGAAAATATTTTTTGAAAAAAATAAAAATTATGAATTTGTTCATTTGTTGGAAGATAAAATATGGTGTACTAAACTGGCTTACTTATCAGACATTTTTTGTTATTTTTAATTCAAGTATTCAAGGGCCTAATGAAAATATCTTAAACTCAACCGATAAGCTGGTGGGATTCAAAAAACCAAATAACTTTATGGAAAAATAAAGCTCAGGAAGGCAATTTAGAAAAGTTTGAGTCAGTCCCTAAAGACAGTTATGAAACTATTAAATTAATTGTTGTTGATCATTTGACAACATTAGACGAGAGAATTATTAATTATTTACCAAAATTAGATATTAAGAAATTTGATTGGGTTCGTAATCCATCTCTCATAACGGATACTTCTGTATTTGACTTAACTTTGAATGAAGAGGAAGAACTCATTTTGCTTTCCAATAATCGAGATTTAATTTTAAAACATTCAGAAGAATCAATTAATTCATTTTGGATTAACATCAGATGCGATTATCCAATGATAGCCGAAAAAGCTTTAAACATATTATTACAATTTTTCACATCTTATTTGTGTGAATTCGGATTTTCAGCATTAGCCAACATTAAAACCAAAAAAGGATCAAGATTGTTAAATGTAGAAGACGATATGAGAGTAGCATTGTCATTTTTACGACCAAATATAAATGAAATTATCAAATAACATCAAGCTCAAATTTCGCATTAAAAATATTTTTATTATTAGCTTGTAATTAATCCCTTAATAAACGTTTAGTTATTATTGTAGTATATATTAGTTTATTTCGTATATTTAAAATTTTTGTCATAAACTATTTATGCAGTGTGTTGTAGTAAGTAAATAATTTTTATCTTTTTCTTTGTGTGCCGCCAAATTTTGAAGTCGTTAAATATGTGCCGCAACAAAAAAAAGGTTGAGAATCACTGGTCTAACCTATAGCGTATGCAAGTCGCACCTTGAGCGATACTGAAAGTGGTTACAGTACGATAGAAAGTTAATTACTCGCTATAATATGGGCAACCAAACATTTACGCCCATACTTGTATGGACGCATCTTTTATATATACACTGATCATTGAGCCTTAATTCATTAAAGGATCCAAATAGCAAATTGACTCGTTTGAATTTACGATTAGAAGATTTCGAATTCGAGATCTTATATAAAAACGGTAAACAAAACACCAACACCGATGCCCTCAGCAGAATAAAAGTCAATGCCTTCGATTCAGATGACGACGACGCAATATCAAACATTATCAAACATATAAAAAGTGCACAGAAGAAGAAGGCAGACGAATTTTCGGGTACGATTGGACAACAACATTACCGGAAATACGTGGATTTATTGGGATTTTATATGGTCGTGGGGCCTAAGAGACAAAAATTTAAAACTAAGTTATTTATGGTCATCAAAGTTGGATCCCGAATTTTTTAGAAGAACTATGCCCTAGAGATACGTTCAAGCAAATCCTACGATTTATTCGGTTTGATAAAAGAACCGAAAGAAGTACGCTCCTTCAAACAAATAAATTTGCCTTGGTTTCGGAAATATGAGACGAGTTTATTGCAAATAGTCAAGCTTGGAATCAACCAGGGCAAAATATAACAGTTGACGAGCAACTATTTCCAACAAAAGCCAGGTGCAAGTTTATACAGTATATGCCTAATAAACCCAACAAATTTGACATCAAATTCTGGCTTGCATCAGATGTTAGTAGCAGGTACATTTTGAATGGTTTTCCTTACTTGGGGAAACACGAACAACGACCTACGTCAATGCTTCTCAGTGAACGTCGTTCTAAAACTGACCGAGCCATACACAAATTGTGGAAGGAATATCACGACCGATAACTTTTCACTAGCATGTCACTCGCGAAGAAATTATTGGCCAAAAAAACAACACTAGTTGGAACTATTAGGGGAAATAAAACATGCCTCGTTTTTCCACTCTCTTATATAAATCGGAAAATTCTGTCCGCACAATATATAAAAGCAAACCGAATGAAAGAGCAGCTGTTCCAAGTTCCAGGCATAAATTTGTGAAAATTGATAGAAGTAATAAAAAAATGTTACCGGACTCTATTCAATTTTATAACAAAACAAAATTTGGAGTTGATATGACGGATCAAATGGCCAGAAAATATACCGTAAAATCTAGTCCTCGTAGATGGCCCCTCCAAATAATTTTCAACATTGCAAACATTTTTTGTTTCAATTAGCAGAACAGCTTTCCACCGAGCACAAAGCTGCAAGACAGTAAAAGTCACCAGAAAATGAAGACCCACAAACGTCAAATATAACATATTCTAAAAAACGAAAAATTTGTCAAGTACTACTTTGCCACAATAACAAAACAAAATTTGGAGTTGATATGACGGATCAAATGGCCAGAAAATATACCGTAAAATCTAGTCCTCGTAGATGGCCCCTCCAAATAATTTTCAACATTGCAAACATTTTTTGTTTCAATTAGCAGAACAGCTTTCCACCGAGCACAAAGCTGCAAGACAGTAAAAGTCACCAGAAAATGAAGACCCACAAACGTCAAATATAACATATTCTAAAAAACGAAAAATTTGTCAAGTACTACTTTGCCACAATAACAAAACAAATAATATATGTGAAAAATATCACAAATATGTTTGCGGAAAATGTACACAAAGATTTCCACTTTCATTTACTTAAAATGTACAAATAATGCATAAAATATTTTTTTCCCACGTGAAGTAATTTTTTTTTATTGTTAATATTTACTAATAACTTGTTTTTTGTTTTTTTTTTGTGTATGAGTATTGCTGTTGTCCAGTGACCTCTACAGCTTTATCGAAATAGACCCGCGAGCGGGAGGCCCGCCGAGTAAGGAGACAACGACGATGCTGCGAAGCGAAGCACGAAGACCGCTGCCGCACCACCGTTGCGCTCCGACCCCTGTGGACGAAGAACGTCGAGGACAACAGAGGGGGGCGATAATACAATCCGAGGGCCCCTCATAGTGAGGTACGAAACCTCGACTCGGATCGCTATCTAAAGGGTAATAACTTGTTGTATGACCGTAAATAATATAAGTAATATTAAAAATTCATTTTAAACAAATTTCTTTACACATTAGTTTTTCTTTCACAATGCAGTCATTTTGCCTGCTTTGGGGTAATGTAGGGCAAACAAAGTTTCCGTCTTTCTAGTGAAGAAATTGATACATTGGCAGTAGCTGAAGCAATGTATACTTAACAACCCCAAATCAAAATAAGTGACTGAAACAACCTGTTGCTACTGATATTATATGATGATATTTATGCTTTTCTAGGCCCTCAATAAAACGAACATATGCCATAATAATACTTCGTTTGGAAAAAAAAAATGTTTCTTTTTTAATGTCATGTTTTAAACACCTCTTCAACGGCTAGAAAAATTAACTTTCCTCCGATAGTACGCGTTTATTTATGTTAAGGAGACATTGTAAGACGCCAGCAAACCATTATCTTCTCTTTGTGACTTCGTAGCAAACATGGGTCTCGTCTGAAGTTTATCTGAGTATTTGAAGGTATTTCATACTTTTACCTATCTTATCAGATGATCCTCCAAATTAGATGGTTTCATAGTGTGGTTGTTTCAAATTTTGTTGCAATAAAAGGCCACATTGTCCAACAAAGACAGAATGATGTCAAACTTCAAATAATCAACACTGTGCTGTCTACACTTCTTTTTACATTCGGTCATGTTTGCTATCAGTTATCTGTGGACAAAAGTAAACTGTTGTAATAAGACAGCAATAATAAAAGATATTCAGGGTGTAAAACCTTATTATATCCTAAACATGAATTTCAAAATGGTAGAACAAAAGTTGAACATCTACACCAGAGGTTCCCAGACTTTTTTTGTCATAGACAAAATTTAGCTGGTTCTAGTGGACCCCCTACATTTATACCATATTCCCAAAACTCAACAAAAAATGTGGAATATGCAAGATATTAAAAGTAACAGTCGCTGAGATTCTTAAAATATGATCTGCCTATCAATATAGGATGAAGTCAAGCCAACATTTTAGTTCACTATTGAAAGCAAATAAATTTTCGTGGACCCCCGCTTACTTTTAATATTTTTGAAAGAAAATTTAAGAATTGTGAACCTCCATATTTTTGTCACGCAAACATAGACCCCGTCGAGCCTCCTGTGGAACCCTGGCGGTCCCTGGTGACCTGGACCACTTTGGGAACTAAGGATCTACACTAATTAGTGGTATATTAAATAATTTTTACTCTAGAAGCCAAACTCTACTTGCAACACAAGTAAAGAGATGAACAATGTAAATACTGTAATATTCTTTTAAAATAAAGAAATATTATAATAGGTCAATAGGTACAAATCAAATATAAAATAACTCTGCAGACCACACTCTCACAGAGTACCAGCATAAAATAGCAGGATAACACTGCTGTGTTAGTATGGTTAATGTAGGTTTCTGAAGACCCTTACTATAGGTGACAAATCCATCTTAATCCCCAGGAGTGACCATGAATTTACATTATGATTCTTTATTGAGGATTAATATTTTTCATGGGCCGCAGGAATTACTTATTGTCAGGCGAATTGGGATTGTTTGTTACCGCCTTATACATTATACCCTGCCGGCCAAAAGTTTAAAACCGCACATAACCAAAATAATTTTCCATCAATCGTAATAAAATCCCATAGAATAAATAAAAGAAATTCACATCTGCATATTCTGTTGTTATTAACGAATATTTAAAGAAGTCATTCTTTTGTTTACTTTCAAATTATTGGATAATAAACATCTATTTTTTAAATGTAATAATATTTTTATAATGTCCTCATTACTAATTACTTTACTTTTGTGTCGTATTGGTATTAATTAGGATTATTTAGTTCCTGAAAACATGTTTTTCTGACTTATTATTACCCAAGTTAACTTCAGTTTGTTCACAAACAATCTCAATTAGTCTAAACTTGAGGTTTCTACAGCGAAAACGTCATAAAATGGAAAAAGTCGGGAAATTAGCAGTGCGTTCTGCCATCACTGTTTTACGTAATAAAGGCAAATCCGAATGTGACATTACTTCACAACTGAAGTTATCGGGGACTTGTGTTCGTGGCACAATGACTCAATATAGGGAAACAGGCAGTTTTCAAGATCGTCCACGCTCCGGAAGGCCGAGACCTACCACCTCTAGTGAAGATAATTTCATTGTTGGTACAGGCAAGCGCAATATACATTGAACAGCACCAGAAATCCATGCTGTAGTATTAAAGATGTGTTGTCACCCTTGAGGACTGAGATAGAATGCCTCATCACCAATAATAAAGGTCTACAGATCCCTGCATGCACCAGATGAAACACAGCAAAATTATACTAATAATTTACGCTTGTATTCTGTGAGGGTGTGATCCTATGCCAGTCAAGCTGATCAATTCATTCCGCAGCTAGAAACAAACTGCAGTGTAGTTCTACCAATGTAACATTTGTGCTCTTTCATAAAGTAAATTTAGTGTATTGGTTAGTGGATATTATACTTTTAATGCTCTAAAATGTCAAAGTTTTAAAAAGAATTATAATAGGAATATGTTGAAAAAGCAATTATTTAACTATTTTTTTTTAATAATTAATTATTTCAATATAAAATAAATAAAATGGGCATTAGTTTTCACTTATAAACACTTTTTGAAGTATCTGCCTATGTATTGCATAGTATATGCTGTTGTTACCATATTTTCCCAATACTATTTTTTTTTATTTAAATTGGGACTTACTAAACTGCACATGAGCACCATAAAAGATGAACTAAAATCAATGGGAAGCAAATAAAAGAACTCAACATTTGTCATTCTAGACTAGTGAACAAATTTTTAGTTCAGAAATTGAAATATCAAATATCATTATAATATCTTATATACATCACCAGAAATAGAATACAAAATAAGTTAATAAACAAATTACCAAATACATATTTATTAATGGAATCCATGAATAAAAAATATGAAGCATAAACTAAAACATTACTTTTTTAAAAAAAAAACAATAAAACACTTGCATACATACACATTAACACCATCAAGAAATGTAAAGAAATATATCAAAAACAAAAAAAAAATGGAGAAATACAATTTGGACACAACAAGTAAGCACTAAAACTAACTAGCAGGTAAAAACACAGTCAAGACATTTCATTCATTGTTTCCTACCTTCTATATGTATTCACATTAACAATATAGTTGAATGTGAAAAACAACAAGAGAATTTGCAAGATCCATGGAAACATCAACAACTTTAGGGATCTTATGTGATCAAATTTTGTAATACTTTTAAAATAAATTAAAAAAAAACAGAGTCCAAGATCTTCCTAAAAGATGTTTTTAATTAAAAAAGGTGATCTTACCATCACAAAATATTTATTCACCTATGAAGAACAATGACATAACTTTATAAATACTAGAAATAAAGATAAACTTATTATGTTAAGTTTTCATCTCCACAAAGTTAGCGACTCATATGAGCCAAGAACATCTTCATACTAAGATTCCAAGGTCTGTTTTAGATTTGCTACGTCATCAATTTAAAATGCAAATAAAAAATTTGTTACTTAGTAAATCATAATAATTTATACAATATGCTATATAAAATGATGACTTACCTAAAGTGAAAATAAAAACGTGCTAATCCTTTAAGTATCCGGTGCTTGTCGTATAGGCGATTTGACGTCCCAACGTGCTTTTATAGTCTATTTGAAGTTTTGAAGTAATTGAATTAGGGTTTGTCCATGACGTCATTGGTAATCCAGAGGATTCCATTCGGCCAATGTTCAAAAAGTTTTATTATCTTGGAGTAGGCATGTGTCCGATATATCAAAACGTAACTGAAAACGGTTACGCGGTAATATCGTTTTATATCGATATACAAAATCTGTTTTATCTGTTATCACAAAAGCTGTACTATCGTAACAAGTAACTCTAACGTTCCATAACCAAACCCAAGCGAAACGATAACGATTTACGATATTCATATTCGCTTCATCACTTTTATCGCATGGTTGCTATTGTTGCGAAAAGAGATGGAGCGAATAATATATTGTTTGGTTACTTTTGGCGCTCATATTTTCATACTGAGAATAAACTTTTGTGCCATAGGAATAAGATCTATTTTTGCATGATTTATTTTAAATATTGTTTCATATCGATAAACAAAACATTGTAATTAAAACTTAAGTTGTTACAAACACTGTGGTTTAGTTTACTTATAATTTCATAATGTTAACGAACTTTTGTATACTGAGTATAAGATTTAATTTTGAATATTTTATTTTGAACAGCTGTGTCTTCGACTTAAAAAGACAATGTAACCGAATACTATTATAGATTTATTTATTTCGAGAGATGATGATAATATTAAATGGGAAAGGCAAAGGACTTTAGTCCATACAGCCAGGTCTTGTTCGTATGATGCTTGGTCTGAAACTCCTTATTTCGAGAGATTTATTTATGACGTATTTTTGAAAGTTTTAAATTTTAAAACAGTGACAGTTTGAATTTGATGTTGCGTGTTGTGGTGCTCTTGTATTAAAATTTTAATGTATGTATTACATTCGTGCGTCAGTGATAGAACTTAGTAGTTATAGTTACGTTTTGTGAAATACTTATCGTATGAAATTGTGCAAATAAGCGTAATATTGAAATACTTTACCGATAGTACTCGATTTAAATTATACTGCTTTAAAAACGAGCAAGCAGTAAACTAATTAAAGAAACACGCACATTTATTAATTATAGTATTAATAAATGAAAAGAAATCATTACAAGAAGTAATAAATAATTTTGATCCCCATAAGGAACGCTCAAATGTTAGTGCATGGAGTATATTCGATGAATTTATTAGAAAAAAAAAACACAAGGCAACGCACATACAAGAGCTATACGGGAGGTACAAATGTACAGTGACGAAGAATTTCTGAGGACAAATGGAATGGCACAGTAGTGGAGTGAGCACAAAGTAATTTACCCTCACTTACCAGAGCTTTATCGCACCAAGTGCAATATTGTGAAAGGTTATTCTCAACAACCGGGTTAATTATAAGTGAAGAAAGATGTTGCCTTAAGCCCCAAAAATTTGAACAATTAGTTTTGTGAAATACTTATCGTATGAAATTGTGCAAATAAGCGTAATATTAAAATACTTTACCGGTAGTACTCGCTTTCAATTATACTGCTTTAAAAACGAGCAAGCAGTAAACGAATTAAAGAAACACATATATTTAATAATTATAGGATTAATAAATAAAAAGAAATCATTAGAAGAAGTAATAATAATGTTGAACCCCATGAGGAACGCTAAAATGTTCTTGGAGTATATTCGATGAATTTATTAGAAAACAAAAACCACAAGGCAACGCACATGCAAGAGCTATACGGGAGGTACAAATGTACAGTGACGAAGAATTTCTGAGGACAAATGGAATGGCACAGTAGTGGAGTGAGCACAAAGTAATTTACCCTCACTTATCAGAGCTTTATCGCACCAAGTGCAATATTGTGAAAGGTTATTCTCAACAACCGGGTTAATTATAAGTGAAGAAAGATGTTGCCTTAAGCCCCAAAAATTTGAACAATTAGTTTTATTAGTTTCATCATGTCTCTGATGTCATCATTCTTGAATGCGAATATTGACATAATAAGATTCACTAAATGATTTAAATACTTTGTATATATAATAATATTGATTAAAATAACAATTAATGTAAATATGGTGATTTTTAAATGCGCCAGAAAAGTTTGAATTTTTAATTAACGTTGCATTGTAACTCAACTATTCTGCTAGTCCTAAGCCTAGAAAAGCATGAAGGAAAATTCGCACATTACACAAACTATCCGTAATTGACAAATATAAATCATGCTACCCATGATGTTATTAAAACAACAGAACTGAATGAGTTCACGTTGAACGTCGTTTTTTCACATACGTTTGCGAATAAAATAGTTTTTAGGTATCTGGTAATTAGTATACATGATATTTTATATCGATATTTGAAAACGGTTTTTGATATCGATATGAAAACGAAATATCTGTTATATACTCGATATGGAATAAAACCGATAACGCTCATGCCTATCTTGGAGTATACGATGTCATTAATCGCGATCGAATCGAATATTTCATTGAAACGTTTGAAACGACCATTAATTACATTACTTATACATTTATTCACTACACCAAAACTATTCGTTGGTGAAATGTAAATAAAAACCCTTACATGAAACAAAACAATTTAAAATTTTAACCATAAAATGACAAAACACCAACACACAATGTCTAATGAAAACCACGGGAAGTCAATCGATTTTATATCTTTTCTTTAAACAATTTACAATTATTATTCAAAATGGTTAAATAATTATTACATATATAAATAACATATTACCTAGCAGAGTTAAAATGCATTTATTCGATTATTTATTATTAAAACTTAATTAACTAAACATCGATTATAAACAGACATAAAAGTTAGATTTTGATGAATTTTCTCAATTCCTACGATATAAATTATATGAATTATTCAAATATTAATTAATACTTTAAAATCCATTGCTTTTTCCTTTGGCAATAGCTATAAGACTTCGGCTAATGTCAAGTTGGGTATTCACTACTTCCATGGAAAAATAATAGCAGGCAAGCATAACCATTTATAATTTTGTTATATTTATTATAGTATATTAAAGACAAATTATTTTTTAATGTAAAAATTATAAAAGTGTGTTAAAAAAACCTTGTACATCAAAGTAATAAAAAAGCAAAGAGCTATACAATTGAAACTACGAAATGACAATAATTAGGAATATATTAGATGAAACGTCAATATCTACGCTTGTCTATAAATGTCTATGACATCTACATCCATCTTCAAAAAAGAGTCATGATGCACATAACTGGATCTCCGGATCTTAACACTCACATTCGAAACACAGAACCATTTTACGTTATTTCACACTGGTATTCTTTGAGAGTGTGGTATCGAGCCGACCCATTCATGTTGCTGTTGAGAACTATCTACTACGTGGCTCTATCACTATTGAACGTAATAGCCTTATAATATGACGTAAGGTTAATCTAAATTGTTATATGCAAAATATCTTGAATAAAATAAAGGATTTATAAGGTTTTATTTGGTTTCGGAACTTACCACTTACCCATAAATCTTTCATTTTCTATGCAGTAAAGATACGCAACTGGAGTAATAAATTATTATTATAAATTTAAATCCAAATGTGCAATAATTATTATTAAGAGAGAGATTGTAGGCGGCAGAATAGTTTAAATTTCTTGCTCTCAAAGAAAAATCGATACAGATTTTTGAGGATATTTTGTAAAATAATAACTATAAATTGGTAGACTAGGTACATAAATACGTGCGCTAGCATAGAAGGCGCGTTGTATTTTTGATGTTGCTAGTGAACCTAAGTAGGATACCGACATTTTCTTAGTATATAATCAAAACAAATCTTTGCAAAGCAATCAATTCAAATTCGAGAACAGGATGCCAATTCCATATTATTGCAACATTGGCATACGCTTCGGAGAATATGTGATTTTTAAGATTTATTATTTTCTTACATGGCAATCTTTATAAGTTTTATTGATTATTGATGTCATTTGAAAAAAAAAAACTACTAACGTCCTATTTATTATTGTTTACTAGTATATCCACTTATTACACCAATTATAAACAACAACACATAAAAATCGCTGCAAGATGATATCCTAGAACGCCATCGAAGTGTCATTAACGTTTATAATTAATTAAAAGTGTATTTTACGGAGTAATTTCTGTGATGTTAATAGATTTATGAGACATTGTCTACCAAACTTTGAAATGTTGCCTGTGCTAATGCATAATATGGAAGGTTCTTCTAGTTTGAATAACAATGGAAATAACTTCTGTAGTGTATACGATGAGAACATTATATTAAACAGTGTGCGAAACCGGAGAAAAGTGTCCGAGCACCCTAATTGTCCTGTATGCAGTTGTACAATTCGACACGGTGAATTAGAGTCTCATCTCGCCATGGAAGTGGAGAGACTGCAGAAAGTCTCTAGTGGGTCCAAACGGAAAATAAGTGCTAACAGTCCATCGAGTACAAACATAGCAGTTCCCGGATCGAGCACAAACACGGAGTCTCCGAGTGTTCAAGAGGTCGATGTCTCCGGTTTTCTGGGGAGCGATGTCTATCAAGTTAGTATTGTTTTTGAGGAAATTGTGCCGACGGTACTCCTGAATGCTTATTTTTGCGACCCATAACATTACATGCTAGATAAAAGAATCAAAATACAGCATTGTCAGACTTAAGGTGTAAGATGAAAGACATTTTTTGCAGTATATAAGTTTATTTTCCTGACCAAATGAAAGGCAGGGGCTATTTCAATATAAAATGCAGATTACTGGAATATTCCCGATTACTCAGAGGCCAACCCGCTCATGAGTCTAATTAGATAAAGCTGTAGAGGTCTCTGTACCAACAGCAATACTCACACAAAAAATCTCGACATTTGGTAATCCACCGTTGTAAAGTGCACTTCAAGCGAAATTTCCTGACATGCATAACTACTCTGTGGAATTGGCTTTTCTTTTGTTTTTCAAACCAATACAACTGATGGATCTTCAAGAGAAGAGCCTACATCTTTCTTAAAGGCAGGCAAGCTATATGTGACTCCTCTGCAGTTGTAGATGTCCTTGGGTAGTGGTGATAACTTACCATCAGGTGACCTGCTTGCTTGTTTGTCACCTATTATCTAAAAAAAATACCTTTCTTACTTATGCAAATGATGAATGTTTTTTTATAGAATAGGTGATGAATGAGCAAGCAGTTCACCTGATCTAAATGATCACCAATGCCCATGAGCATCTGCAACACCAGTGGAGTTGTTGGTGCACTTTACACAATTTTTTTGATGAGTACATTCCAATTATGTAAATCCAACTTCAAGCCAATTCCATCAGTCAGCATTCTTGAAACTACAACATATCAGCTCCTTCAATATGCCTCATTGCTTACAGGCAAGTTTTGTCAGTAGGTAAGTAATGATTTATGGATATAGACAGAAAATGCAATGTAGAAAACTGCAGTAGAAGGAAGTTGACCAATATAGAACAAAGATCTGGTGGCTTGTGTCTGCTGATATACGCTAAGTGACAATTTGCCAACATAGTTTGTTGAACCAATAACCGAAAGGGAATGATTCTAATGGCATTATCAAGTTTCCTCAATGCAAATTGTTTGTTTGGAGTCCTGTTTACCTGGTCATTATCATTTCAGCCCATCACTAGTCCACTGTTAAAGGTAGTCTTCTGCGACAGACTGCTATAGAGTACAATCCTAAACCACCTGCATTGATCGACTTCCCTCAGACCTGCATAGGTTAACACTCCATCTAGGGGTTCTAGGAGTCATCTTACACTGCAATGAATAATATGAAGTTTTCATTTGAGCACTTCTCTAATGGATATTCATTCTATGGCGATATGGCTGGAAAATTGTTACTTCAGTTTACTGATCTGTTGAATAATGTTGGTTTGTCGATTTTCTTAGTTCTTTGGTGGAATTCTACATTTTCTTATTAGCTCACACATATAAACACTGAGCTTTACCCTCTCCATAGCTAGTGACTTTGAGGTCCCTCATATGGCCAGCAGGTTTCCCTGATAAGGCATCTAATCCCTTCTATTTTATAATTGCACATGTATTATAAATCTTCAAGAACAAGGAATAGATCATAACCTCTTCATCTCTTTCAATTTTCTTTACAGAGGGTCCACACAAACCGATTACGGCGGCTACGTGCCAGGCGACGTCTCGCCCTTCCCCCCGAGTCGGGACAATGTCCAATTTGCAACACCTCATTACCCATTTCAAAACTTCAGAGGCATGCATTGAGATGTCTCGAAGGAACGGGGGGAGAGCAAGACTATGATCAATCTGATGCAAGCTCTGAGGAAGGCAGTATTGATGTAGAGGTTTGTATTTGATATAAGGTTTTTTTACATACATTCAAGGTACTATCCAATTAGATTGATTCACTGGCAATGTGAAGATATGTTGCATCTCTATGGACTTTATACAGAATTTACCATGGTATATTCTGAGGAGTTGTGATTAATAACATCCTCTGAGTTCAAACATCATATATCACAACAGAAAAATTTCATCCTATCACTATCTCAATGGTTGGCAATCCACTAATCTATAGAATTAGCTGGCGTCAGCGGTATTTCTGAACTAATACGACTTGGGACCTTGCATTTAAAGGCTGTCAACTCATTTGCTACTCCTCTGGTGTCGCAGATGTTCACGGGCGCCATTATTACATTCATATACAATATAAAAAGTATACAGTATATACAACTTTACCCCATTTTAAAACCATACATAAACAAGTCAACCAAAATTATGGAATTCTCTATCGCCAGTTGCAAAGAAATAAATTATCAATTGAATATTTGCATTTGCAGAATGATGAACCATTAGGAGGCAGCTTTGGGGCGGAGTACCAGTGGTGCGGGAAATGGAGGATCAGGGCTACCGCATTACAAGCAGCCGAGGCCAGACTCGCCACTAACGTTCGTAGAGCTTCTAATGATCAGGCGTTGGTGAGTAACAATTATTAAAGTATGTATTGTATTAATTATCATCGAGGCACACAAATGGTCTTTTCGTTTTCATTTTTGTGAGTATTGCTGTTGGTCCAGAGACCTTTACAGCTTTATCTAATCAGACTCGCGAGCGGGAGGCCCGCCGAGTAGCAGAGCTGCACTCCGATCCCAGTGGACGAAGAACGTCGACGACAACAGAGGGGGGCAATAATACAATCTGAGGGCCCCTCTTAAGGAGGTACGAAATCTCGACTTGTATCGCTATCTAAAGGGAGGACACAATTGGTCACAGAAAGTAACACATTGGTGTCACCCGAGAGATGCAAAAATAAAGACAAGGCAGACAGATACGATGGTGGGAAGATGATGAAAGAAAGTTGCTGGATCATTATGGACAAAGAAAGCACAAGGCAAAATGATCTGGAAGAACTTAGAGGAGGCCTATGTCAGTGGACAAATTAGAGATTGGTGAAAAAAAAACTTATTGATTATTAATTTGTTTTTTGATTGTTAATTATTTCTAGCAATAAATCTTTATTAACCTTAAGGACTATGACCGTTGATTCTCTGGCTTCCATCACCACAGGAATTAACATGTATTTTTTTTATGACTTAATCATTTGCCACTCTTAGTTCCAATCCAATATTAGAGTTTGTAACATTTACTGACATTCATTCACTAGCAGACACACAAATACAATATTGACAAACTGAAATATAATTTTAAATTATAATCACTTTCTGGTTATTGCCAGATGACATCAACAGAATATTTTAAAGTGCCGTAAACATTTCCATAAACGCAGAGGCACTCATTCTTCGGCTTTTTCCTCATTACAATGTGCAAAAGATCTGAGGAAGGTTTCGATGCAGTGTCAGAGACATGAGACAATACATTTTACACGCCCAGATCTGAAATAGAATAAATTGTTATTTCTTAGCTTTTCCAATCTAAAAAAAAATGTTATGTCCACAATCATCATCATCTCAGCCCACAACTAGTCCACCTATGAATACAGGTGGACCACCACCCCCATGGTCTATCATGGAGCATGATCCTGAGCCATCTGCAGCATATACTTCCCGGAAGACTTGCATATGTTGACACTCCATCTAGTGGGGTTTGCCCTACACTGCGATGACCAATACTAATATTTTGTATAATTTTTTTTTAATTTTTAATAATTTTTCTCTTTTTAACTTCAGGTGGTCGATGACGATGAGGATACGAAGTTGTATGGACCACCACAATATTCCCCATCCAGGATTGCGCCTGATGTAATTGTTTTTTTTAATTATATCTTGTGGAATTTTTAGTACACTGTTTACTTTACTCCACCCATGTTGCGGATGTTCTTGGGCAGCTGTGGTTATTTATTTATTTAAACTTTATTGGTCACACCTTACAAAATTGGATACAGAGGGCGGACTTAATGCCGTAAATAATTCTCTACCAGTCGACCCGTGGCGTAGAGAGACATTGCGGTAGGTGTAGTGCCTACTGCTTTCATGTTTGCTATCTATTCTTTGCAAAGAAATATAGAACCAATGAAATTGAGGGTTACATATTGATGTGGCATTTAAAGAAAAAATAGGAATACATTCTGTATTCTGTCATGGGCCATATTTATCTATCCATCAGGGTGTTTGTTATTAAAGAGGTTCGCAATATGTTTTATAAATAAGACCTGTATAAAAAAGATTTGTTTATTAAAGGAATTCATTCATCCTTACATTCTACTGCTGCAATGAACGGGACCAACTTGGGGGAGCCTTGCAAATTTAAATGTAAAAATAAACTGTTGTTACAATTTTATAAGGGTATAAGGGTTTGTGAGGCCCGTTATTTACCTTTTTATACAGGGTTATTGGTAATCCGACGTATTGCCGTTAGGAGGTGATAGGGGTGACTATTTGTGATAACTTTAACCCCCACATGCATTATGCAAAATTTATGAGTTATCATGTATTTTAGATTTTTTCTAAATAAGTAAAAAATGCAATATCATATTTTTTTTTAAAAAAAAGTTTAATTTTAAAAGTAATTTTTACTTAGGTATGTATTACAGATATTCGAACAGCGATTTTATGTTTAGTTCAAAATAATCAGCAATTCAATTTTCATAACGTTTTTTTTTTAAGGCAAATGCCTATTTTTTTCCACTAAAATTAGTGGAAAAAAAATCTCAATAAGATATTCAAATAATATCGGTTTTCGTCTCGCATTTATAAATTTGGACGATAATTGATATAATATGTATTGTTTTTATAAACATCAATAGATTTAAATTGATACTTTATTTTAATACATTTTCGATGTTGCATTTTTGACTTATTTTGAAAAAAAAAAGCTAAAAAACATGATAACTCAAAAATGGTTCACTTCTGCATAATTCATATGGGGACCGAATTACCAATAACCCTGTATATATATTTTTTGGCTTTTTTGTGGGCTGCAACATAAAATGGTTGTGAAACAATGATCTAGGTAATTCCATCCTTGATGTGTCAATATAAATTATCTTGAGGACTGCCTGTAATTGGGTGTCCGGATCTATACACTCACCATAGGAAACACAGCTTTTTACTGGTATGCTGTGAGGTCGACGTCCTTCCTTGGTTGCGCCAATCCATTCGTGATACGGCTAGAAAATAGCAAACACACAAGTTTCCACAATATCACTTCTACCAATTTTCCCATTTATCTTTAATAATTTATTTATTTAATAATTCTAGAACTTGAATTGTCTGTATAAATTTCTCAATAGATAGAACTCAGTTATTATCAATAATACTGCACAATAAAATACAATATATAAAGAAATACACATATATAAACAATGGTAACATTTCAATTCCAGTCAGATAGTGCAGACGACAGTCTAGACGGGGAGACTCGCAGTATAGACTCGGAGACTAGAGCGCTGGACTCCATGAAGATGTTCGAGTTCTCCAAACGATACGAAGCGTTGGAACCAAACGCACCGGTATGTTTATAATTTTTTTTTTTTTTTGTGTGTGTGATTATTGCTGTTGACCTCTACGGCTTTATCTAATTAGACGCGCGAGCGGGTGGGCCGCTGAGTTAAAAAATTATAAGGTCCTATAGTTTGATATGAATTTGTATGTAGTATTAACTAGGGAATAAATTTGAGAGAAAAGTGGATTAATTTATAATATTATTGCAATTTTTTTTTTACATTACTAATGAGTGCACAGTTCAACCGATGGCAACTGATTCCTGCGGCACATGACATCTACATTCATCCTCGACAAGGAATCATAATGCAGATGCGTTGTCACCCTTGAGGACTGAGATGGAATGCCCCGTCACCAGTAATATATTAGTGATAATATAGAATCCCTACACTCACCAGACGCAACACAGCAGCATTATAACTATATTACCCTGGTATTCTGTGAGGGCGTGGTCCTATCACAGTCCACTGCTGAACATAGCCCCCTCGCCCCACATAGATTAACACAAAGCCCGACCCACTTGCGTCCATCGAATTCCAGCAAACATCATGCATGTTCAAGTACTGCACATACGAACAGGTCACCGTTTTTATCTTCCACCATTATTCATGTGTCAGTACGTCGTAAAAATTACCATAGAGACGCCGCGTACCCACCATTACCATTTAACCGTTTCTGTACCATGATTATATATAACTCGTGTGTATAAAAATTGCGTAATGATTAGACAATATAACAACGTGAGTACTAACATTTCGGTCTCCTCACGAACAATTCATATAAAACACTAGAGGGGTTGAGCGCCGATACCATATACCAGGAGCAATACAAACCCTATCAATGTATGTGCGTCTAGATTAATTTATATAATAAAAAAAGTATACAATCTCGTATGGTTTCCTGGATCCGTATATTTTTATGATGGGGGAGGAATCTTTAAAAGATACCCTGCTCCTGTTGGGAGTTATGTGGGAATTTTACCCAATAGAACCCCCTTGGTAGCCGCCGTCAGTGCATCATATACCGATGTGTCTGCACTGGGCGCAAGTACGCCACAGGGTAGGCCTCAACTCACCTAGCATGAACCATATCAATTCTCCCAGTAGGAGAAATTGAAAAAAAAAATTGTCCATAATACCGCACACGGGGTTTTAAAACGTCAATAAAAGTCAATATTTGTAGATTTGAACCTTGAAGAGAGCTAACGTGGACGGATTTACAACAAACCACTATAGACACTATTGGACTTTCATTTAAAAAAAAAAAAGGAATTTATCTGTCCATAGTAACTGACCAAGTCGAAGTTCGACTCTCTCGGGCACTCTTGTGCTGGTTTCCCGCTAATAAAGGTCTCCTCTGAGTGCTCTAAGCACTCCGCCCACCTTTCAACCCAGTGATGCTGCCATGAAAAAAAAGAAAATCGATAAAAAGAATTTATTTGTCAGAAGCAACTGGCCAAGTCGAAGTTCGACTCTCTCGGGCACTCTTGTGCTGGTTTCTCACTAATAAAGGTCTCGGCTGAGTGCCCTAAGCACTCTGCCCACCTTTCCACCCAGTGAAGCTGCCATAAGAAAAAGAAAATCAATAAAAAAAAAGAATTTACTTGTCAGAAGCAACTGACCAAGTCGAAGTTCGACTCTCGGGCACTCTTGTGCTGGTTTCCTGTTAATAAAGGTCTCCTCTGAGTGCTCTAAGCACTCCGCCCACCTTTCAATGCAGTGTCATAAAAAAGAAAATCGATAAAAAGAATTTACTTGTCAGAAGCAACTGACCAAGTCGAAGCTCGACTCTCTCGGGCACTCTTGTGCTGGTTTCCCCACTAATAAAGGTCTCCTTTGAGTGCTCTAAGCACTCCGCCCACCTTTCAATGCAGTGTCATAAAAAAGAAAATCGATAAAAATAATTTATTAGTCAGAAGCAACTGACCAAGTCGAAGTTCGACTCTCTCGGGCACTCTTGTGCTGGTTTCCCACTAATAAAGGTCTCCTCTGAGTGCTCTAAGCACTCCGCCCACCTTTCAACCCAGTGCCATAAAAAAAAAGCTCTCTCTATCATCTCATCTCTATCATGGGATTTTAGATTAAATATATAATACTATTCCTACGTTTCTAAAAATTAAAAAAAAATCTTGTACATATGAAATGTATGTGGCATTAGAGTTGTTAACACATTCATAAATGTAGTGTTTCTACAATTTTTTATTTTTATTAATTTTAATACTTCTAGGTGATTATATAAAAAGATAATTATTAGTATAAATAAGGTATAAAAATATATTATTAATTATTAAACTAAAAAATGAGAACGTCGGAATTTGTTTTATGAAAAATTAAAAATCTATAGACTGTACAACTTTAGTATGACATTATATCTAAATAGTAAAGCATCAATACCCTGATAGTTTAGGGTACGGTCTGCGAAACTTAAGTTAGTAGACGAAAATCCACGATTCCAGTGTTTTCATGAATAATCTCCTCTAGCATGAGCATTACAATGCATGTCACTGTTCCTAGATTGATTGCCAGACAAACAATATTATTGTATCATAAATGGTCACTTACCGGGCCCGAGTGTGTTGTATGATGCTGCATCTGATATTTCCTCCCATCTTATCAACAGTGGCAGAGCTACACTGCAGAATGAATGGGTCAGCTGGACCGGGGTGGGATCATGCCCTAACAGGATACCGACGTGAAATAGCAGCATAACGCTGCTGTGTTTCGTCTGGTGAGTGAAGGGATCCGGAGACCTTTGTTGCTGGTGACGAGGCGTTCCATGTCAGTCCTCAAGGGTGACAACTCATGAATGTAGATGTCATGGGCCGCAGGAATCACTTAACATCAAGTGAACTGTGTGCTTCTTTTTTAACTCTAAATGTAATAAAAAAATATATCTTCTCGTTGTAACAAGCTCGTAGGATATTATACAGTGCCTTAAGCGTTAGCACCAACACAGGCACTCATTGTGCCCTATCCTAGTCTGATTCAATGAGAAAGATGCAGTTTAGATGCAGTCCATATTTATTTACAACAAATATAGGCCTTAATGCCATCAATTTGTAATGCACCACTGTTGTTTCAGGAGCTGCAGTGCACCAATAAGGTACTCAAATCACCTATAAATCCCACTGCCGGGCTTAGACCTTAGATCTTTAGAGCTCCACACGGCGTATTGGCCCACTTCACATATCTTTTGGGGGGCGGGTGGGGGGGGGGGCAATCAGTCAGCTCACCTGATGGTGTTAGTGATCAACGCCAAGGTGTATGCTCTTCTCTTGAAGGTCCCTAACTCGTGGTAACGGTTCGGAACCACCACTTGCGACATCTGATACCACAGAGTAGTTGTGCGTGCCAGGAAATATCGCGTGAAACGCACAGCGGTGGATTGGCATCCATCGAGATGATGCGGATGTAATTTTGAATTGTGTCGTGATGTACGATGTTATTCCAGGCCCTTACTCGTTAGTCTGTTCCGGCGAAACTGTAGAGGTCTTTAGGTCCAACAGCAATGCGCATGCACAAACAGAAACAAAACAAAAGGAAACAATACCAGAGTGAAATAGCGGTATAACTATGTTTCATTCTGTGGTGACGTCATTCAAAATATCCACACACACGGCGCTTCCAGATGTCGCGTACATCGTCGCTGCTCGTTGGCAACCCTAAAACATAGAGTTAAGAATCTATTACACCTGTATTTATTTATATACCGCTATATATTCTGGTTATTTAGATATTCTGACATTTGCATTAAACAAGATATTTGACAATTAGGTCAGATGATATCTTCGTGTACAATATCTTATAGTGCCACAAGCAAGTGCGCGCAAGTACATGCACGCACCCGTTGTCTGCCTCCCTATTCTGATATAATCCAAACATGTCATAAATATCCTCAGTGAATGACAATCTGTATTATGTATACCTTATCAAAAATGAATGTGGGTGTCGTGAAATGCAACAGGGGAAATGTGTGATCGTATGTCACCGTCACTACAATTTAAAAAAATAACATGTGAAGTCAACCCGCAGTGGAGTAACACTATCCATCAATACTCTCTAGAGTGGAAGCCTACGTCCAGCAGTGGGATATATTATATATATATATATAGACTGTCACATTATTTTTGATTATTATTTCTGTTTCAGGCAAAGATCCAAGCGCTCAAGGAAAAAATACAGGAATTAGAACGCCGGCAGAATTCTGACTCTGAGGTATAATTTTTATTGTACATAATTGAAAGACTAGAAAAATATCCTCGGGTTTGATAACAAAGCCAATATAAAAAATATGCCTGACATATAGTAAAATTTGTAAAACCGATAACCGATGGGGATTTAAGATTCTCAATGATCTTTGGCATGTTTGAGGGAAATCCATGAATGCAGGCGGTTCATGCTTTATGGTAATCAGGTGAATTGTATGTTTGTCACCTTTAGTGGTATCGGCGTTCCAGGACTAATACATTCATATGTAAGGATTCATAATACCAGTCCCTCCTGAGGACTAAGATGGAATGCTTCATCACCAATGATAAAGTCCCGATTTCTTTTACTCGCAAGACCATAGCAAAGACACTTTTGTAACATGATATACTCTATCACTCCTGTCCCGGTGGAGTCAACCTATGCTACATCTAACTATATAGTCGCGCTCTATCACAAAAAGTTTAATAATAAATGCTGTCTATTTCAGGTGAAATGTTTAATCTGTCTGGGACCGTACAACTCACCTGCGGTCTCCATACAGTGTTGGCATGTTTACTGTGAGGTAAGATTTTTTTTTAAAAAAAGTTTATGGTGCAATATATATATATATATATAATAAACTGGACAATAATATGTTCAACGATTTATCATTTATTAGATGCAGTTTCAATATTACATTACGGACAAACATTTAAATTAGTTTTAAGGTATGAACAATAATGCTTAACTAATTAGAAAGAACAACAAAATAGTAGAAAAAACTATATTTTGTTAAGTATTAGTAATTATTTACGAAATAGCTACTATCCACAGCCTACCAATAGTTATAATTAATATTTAGTAGCGTATCCCTTATTTTCAATAACAGCACTGCAACGACATGGTATGGACTCGATAACAATATACCAGAGATTTTCTATCGGGTTTAAATCCGGACTATTTGCTGGCCAGTCTAAAATGTTTCGCTGTTCGTTAAGGAGACATTTGAGGCTATTGGCCGTGAGTTTAGAGTCATTGTCATGCTGAAAGATCCAGGTTACAGGCAAATGATCGTCCGAGCAGGGAGTCATTGTGTGCTCTAAGATATTTTTGTATTGCCATTGTTCCTTCAATCTTCCGAACGGGTCCAACTCCCACATCCGGAAAAACACCTCCAAACTTCAATGTTACCGCCACAGTGCTTGACTATATACCTTATGTATTTATAATTCAATTTAATCTGGTTGGAGCCACTTTTGGTTGGCTTAGACGAACGATTAATTTTTAACTTAATTAACGATTACCTTATCTTCTCTGGGAGAGGTTTCTCTTGGCCGAGCCTTTCTAAGAACAATTTTCAATTGTAGTTATATAAATAATGATCTATTGCATTAATTTAACTTAACAGAACAATTTAAATGCTCATCTATTCTTCTGTACGCCCACTTATGATCTATACGTAAATTAACAATTATTTGCCTAGTTGACGCGTCACAACTTTTATTTATGCTCATTTCGAACAAAATAAAATTCAGATTAAATTTTGAATTGCCGCCAAAATAATAGAAAAATCCATGAAAGTCATTCTCCAATTTAAAAAAAAGAACGAGCTATGGATGCTTTTTTAAAATGTTTCCAATTAGGCGTCCAAGCGGCCAGTAACAGAAAGTAAACTACATGTGTAAGACTCATTTTTTGTAATTAAAATTGAGATATGTTTTATATTTTATGCATTTAATGAGTTATTTATTTGAGGCTATATTATTGCATGATTATTAATTATTGAATGTGTATATTTTTTACGAACATTTGTACGTTGAAGTTATACTTTCTTTATTCATAGGTGTTTCTAAATTGAATGATTCACCACTGGTATAATAATTATTATATTAATATGAATTTAGAAATCATCACATAATATAATACAATAATTAAGATATATATATATATTTATAATTTACGGTTACCTGCGCCGAAGCACAGAAACCGCATTTCAAAAATAGTATGGTGAGTGTAGAAATCGGATTCTACCCAATTACTGGTGACGACCTAACATCGAGCGCGCTACCTACCTATACTTCCTCGAGCAGTCTTTTGATAGCACGATTTTATTCTGTGCAGCGACATCTATTGACGCGAAATGTAAACTATTATACTGATGTAAATTTTAAGTGTTTTAGTGAATTTATTTTTTGTCATCATTTTTTATATAAACGCAGTTCTTCAGTGTTTTCAATTACCCTTACGCTAATACTTAACGGAAGTCGCAGTAAGCACATGGTTCGATTCCCAGTATTAACTGTACCGCGCGGTCGTGTAGTGAAAACGGACAACGGTTAAATATCAAACTAAAAATGTGCGACCATATTCTTAATTTAATTGAAAAACATGTCTTAGTAGAGCCACACAATAGCTAAAAGGCACGTACATATGTGTAAAATATTTTTTATTATTCTTAAAATAATGTTATAAATAATTGTATATACAGAAATAATAAATACTACATTGTCAACTAAGTTCTTTCAGGTTTATTTTAATTTTATATTTCCCATGTCATTAAACATAATATTGAAAATTTTTTGAAAGGGGATGTTTGTTTTTACTGGAATCTTAGGTAATTTTTTTGTTTGAGTTTATATATGTGGATTTCAACCACTTTGAAATGCTATGCGTGGAGTTTCGTTTGATACTGATGCAGGAATGAGATCTTGGTTGGATGAAATATTTGAGTGGAAACCGTGTGATTTCTTCCAACGAGATGTTGAAGAATGATGTTGAATGTTGGGGGAACATTGTAAAACACAAGTGTAGGATATATTATTATTATATATATTGTTTAAAATATATATTAAAAAAAAATCTATCCAACCTATTAAATATTAATTCCTTCACATCGACACAGTTATTATATATACCTTCAACGCAGCCCACAAACATTATCCTCGACAAAACTTCTAGATGGATGAGTTGTCCCTGAGGACTGAGATGGAATGCCTCCGGTGCCAGTAATCGGGTCTCCCTGGATCCCTACACTCATGATATAAAGCATTCTTTCATTATTACATACTACGGCATGGTCCTTCCCCGGTAGAGCTGATACATTGATAAAGCATTTAATAAATACTAATCCATACTCACAGTTCACTGCAAAACAGAAATCGCAATTTTTTAATAAACACCATCTTGAATTCCAGGTCTGCTGGCTCCAATCCTTGAAAGCTAAGAAGATATGTCCACAATGCAACGCCATAACCACCACTCAGCATTTGAGGAAGATATATATGTAATAACACGTAGAGGACTACAGCATTACACCCAACATCGGTTCTAATCATGAAAATGAGAGCCAGGATCTACCAGAATCCAGGTATTCTGGTGGTCACAATTCGACTGTGTATTAATGGTACTCGGGTCTGGGTGTTATTGAAGCTTCCTCTAAAGGAGAATGAAGATGTTGTGATTTTCGTAACGAACGATCACCTCTGGGTTTGCGCAGATGCTTGCGTCCACTATAAATAATATATCGACCATGAATAGCATACTGTGAAACTGGGGTATTATGGCCAGCAGTGGGACTTATATAGGCCTATGTAATTTCACTATATATTATGATTATAAAGACGCTTACACACGGATTTTCTTTGTGTATATACTCCAACTAAGCTTAAGATCGTTATTAAAAAAAAAACATTAATTTTAGAAATTCCTATCAACGAGCGCAAGATGTCGCTTCATATTGTTAAATTAATTGCGTACACGACGGCCGTGTGGGCGCAGTGGTCAAAGCCACATATTGTTATTTCACGCGTCTTGTGTTCGATTCGTATCCGAGCAGCGGTGCTTCACGATATATTTTTTTTAATATGGGTGTGTTGTGTTTTCTTTTGAACTTTCCTCCGATTTTGTTTGTACACTGCCAGGAAAAGGGGATACAGTGGCAGCATAAAGTTGCTCTGTTTCCTTTCGTGGACTGTAAGGATGAAACTGATGGATGAAGGAAAGAAGGACTAGTATATATATCTTGCGCAGTTGTCGAGTGATGAACAACCAGACGGCAACTTCGTCGTGATTCAATTGCTACTATTTTTAATATTGAAAATTAAAAATATTTGCTTTTATTGCCGCCCTATTGATTATTGGATTACTTTGCTTTATTAAGAGAATACAATGAAAGAAAATGCGTTGATTATTAAGTTCTTTATTATGGTACAGTGACATCTATGTTTTTGTATTACAATGGAAGTCATATGTACTAAATACAACAGGACGGTGTCCTTCGTACTTGCAACTAAACAAGTAACCTTACTATAGGGCATATTTAATTATTGTTTTTGTAATGAGCATAGACAAAATAGGTTTACATTCCGAGAGAGACTCACCTTTTCGGTAGTATGTCACATTCGCAATGAAAACTAAGTAAGGTAACCATGAGAAATTAGTTTTCGCCAATTCCATGGTGTACACTTTGTATATTTAATGAAAAGTTTTTGTATTAACTCTACGTGCAAGCCTATACAATTTATTTTACATTTATATGTTCTATTTCCATTACTTGTACCACTATTATAATTTTTGTTTGTTTATATTCGATACCATGGTCACCCTATTAAAAAGGGACACTGTTTTTTTTGTGTTATTCAGTGCGCCTTTCTGTTGTTATAACGCTCAACAAGGGGAAAACACTGGGAGAATTATTAAAATATAAGATTTCCTTCCGTGAAGATTGTTCGATAAATTGATAGTTTTTAAGTTTAGGTTAGTGATTAGAGATTGTAAATAAAATTAAATTTTCTATATAAAACTGCATTATTTCATCCCATAGCACAAAAAGATATATTCGACTGGATAAGGGCCGTGCTGTCAGCGAATATCATATGACTACTGACATACGAGGTGAAAATGGGTTCCGGAGACCTTTATTATGGGGCATTTCAAATTAGTCTTGTATGTGACAATGCGTCTGCATAATGATTTCTTATTAATATGTTTATTAAATATTGCATTAATCTTAACAAAGTTAAAGGACAGACTTAATCCTGAAAGCATTCTCTACCAGTCAACCCAAGGTGTGGTGAGATATTGTGATATGTGTAGCATAAACTAATTAATAAAAAGAAAATACTAAAAATAACTAATATAAAATATACAAATAAAGAATAATACATACATATATAGATATTAAAAAAATAAATAAAATAAATATACAAAATAAAGATGTATACATAATAATAGGTTACCAATAAATTCCTTGTAGTTCCTTTTTTCCGTTCGTTCCTCTATCCTTTACTGTTTTGTATTCTAGTGAATTTAGTTAAAAAAATAGAAAAAAAATCTGATTCAATTTGCGATGTTGGATTTTTTTTTATCGATATATTGAATTCAAAATATCGATACATCAATACTTTTTCAACAAGCATAAGCAGCGGCCTATGGATAGGCGGCGGCTGTGATGAAGATTGTCGATCATTCTTCATTATCTAAATACTAATTACAAAGTTAACCAATTCAGCATTTAGGGGACGGCACTCCTGGACAAACTCCACGTTAGATACCCGTGGGTGACATTGAGTACAGTATTAATAAATAATAATTATTATATTTATATATGAACTGAGAAATCATATTACAGTATAATAATTAATTTATTTTAATATATATTTATGATTTACGGTAACCTGCACCAGAGCACAGGCACCGCGTATGAAAAATAGTATGGTAAGTGTAGAAATCGGATTCTACCTTATTACTGGTGACGACCTAACATCGAGCGCGCTGCCTACCTATACTTCCTCGCGCAGTCTTTTGATAGCACGATTTTATTCTGTGCAGCGACATCTATTGACGCGAAATGTAAACCATTATACTGATGTAAATTTTAAGTATTTTATTTTTGTGTCGTATAATTTATAATAATTATGATTACCAAGAACAATTAAAATAACAAACATAAACCAGCGTGGTTAGTGTAATGGTGAATTTATTTTTTGTCATAATTTTTTATATAAACGCAGTTCTTCAGTGTTTTCAATTACCCTTACGCTAATACTTAACGGAAGTCGCAGTGAGCACTGAGTTCGATTCCCAGTATTAACTGTACCACGCGCCCGTGTAGTGAAAATGGACAACGGTTAAATAACAAACTAAAAATGTGCGACCATATTCTTAATTTAATTGAAAAGCCACACAATAGCTAAAAGGCACGTACATATGTGTGAAATATTCTTTATTATGCTTAAAATAATGTTATAAATAATTGTATTACAGAAATGATAAATATTACATTGGCAACTAAGTTCTTACTGGTTTATTTTAATTTTATATTTACATGTCATTAAACGTTTTTATCATAATGTTTGAAAGGGGATGTTTTTTTTTACTGGATTCTACGGTTATGTTTTGGTTCGAGTGACTTTAAGGATGCAGAGACCCGGTTGGTGGCAGCATGACCGTCTTGAACCTTTGTTAAGAATGAAAGTGATTGAGGGCTGTGTTGAAGGCAGTGCCTGTGTGTTGTCGTAAACGCTTACAGCACTTGTATATATCTTGCGCAGTTGTCGAGTGATAAACAACCAGACGGCAACTTCGTCGTGATTCAATTGCTACTATTTTTAATATTGAAAATTAAAAATATTTGCTTTCATAGCCGCCATATTGATTATTGGATTACTTTGCTTTATTAAGAGAATACAATGAAAGAAAATGCGTTGATTATTAAGTTCTTTATTATGGTACAGTGACATCTATGTGTTTAGTAATACAATAGAAGTAATATGTACTAAATACAACAGGACGGTGTCCTTCGTACTTGCAACTAAAGAAGTAACCTTATTATAGGGTATATTTAAATATTGTTTTACCATACCATAGCCAAAATATGTTTTCATTCGAAGTGAGACTTTACCTTTTCGGGAGTATGTCACTTTCGCAATGAAAACTTAGTAAGGTAACCATGAGAAATTAGTATTCTTTAATTCCACTTTGTATATTTAATGAAAAGTTTTTGTATTAATTCTACGTGCAAGCCTATACAATTTTTTTGTTAATTTTATGTTCTATTTCCATTACTTGTACCACTATTATAATTTTTGTTTGTTTATATTCGATACCATGGGCACCCTATTAAAAGGGACATGGTTTTATTTGTGTTATTCAGTGCGCCTTTCTGTTGTTATAACGCTCAACAAGGGGAAAACACTGGGAGAATTATTAAAATATTATATTTTATATTTCCTTCCATGAAGATTGTTCGATAAATTGATAGTTTTTAAGTTTAGGTTAGTGATTGTAAATAAAATTAAATTTTCTATATAAAATTGAATTATTTCATCCCATAGCATAAATAGGTATATTCGACTGGATAAGGGGCGTGCTGTCAGCGAATATCATATGACTACTGACATACGAGGTGAAAATGGGTTCCGGAGACCTTTATTATGGGGCATTTCAAATTAGTCTTGTATGTGACAATGCGTCTGCATAATGATTTCTTATTTATATGTTTATTATTTATTGCATTAACCTTAACAAAGTTAAAGGACAGACTTAATCCTGAAGGAAAGTAGAGAATTCTACCAGTCAACCCAAGGTGTAGTGAGATATTGCGATAGGTGTAGCATAAATTAATTAATAAAAGAAAATACTAAAAATTACTAATTTAAAATATACAAATAAAGAATAATATATAAATATTAAATACGTTAATAGAATACACACAAAATATAGATGCATACATAATACAATACAATAGTGTTAGTTACCATTAAATTCCATGTATAGTCCTTTTCATGAAAGAAGTCCCCCAGACGCAGCGCTATACTCGCGTGACATAATGTTGCCATTTATGAGTAAAAATTACCTATTTTACATTTAGCATATGTAATTCATCAAATAATACTATTTCCTACATACTTCGATGAAACAATATAATCTATTAAATTGTATCAAGAAATAAATACATTTTAGATGGGCTGTAATTTCATTACACAAGCCCAATAGTTCAGATCATGTATATTTCTGACAAGTCAAAAGTATATTTGGGCATTTTTATCAAAATGTTTACCAACCCACTCATGGGATGATCCATGCAATAAGTCTCTGTAAGTGTCATGTTATTATTAAATAGTTTCAAATGACTAAAATTTTCTTTTTACTATTTTGTTTGGTGAGAAACTTAAAACAAAGTAATAAAAGCCGACGATTTTTGGTCATGACCGTTACCGAAAACAGGGGACAGTACTGAGAAACGTAGGATGCCACATTTCTGAGTTTAAGAGCATGAGTGGGTGGGTAGACGTTTTAATAAAAATGCCCATTTACCTATATTAACTATATTTCTGTTATGTAAAAAGTATATTTTTAGCGGTGTAAGGAAAGTACATTAATCATTAATCATTTAAGATTCGCTGACGATCTCGTCTTACTGTCTGAGAACAGCGTAGAGCTAGAACACATAATAGATACACTACAATAATCAAGCAGACGATCAGACCTAGAAATCAACTACAACAAAACAAAAGTGATGACAAATTCATTGAAAAAAGAAATAAAAGTTGATAATACTTCGAAGAAAACCCATACGTTTATTTAGGCAAACAACTCTCTTTGAAAATAAAAGTAACGACCTGAAAATTAAAAGAAGGATAAAAGGGACATGGAAAAAATATTGGAGTTTAAAAGAAATTTTCAAAAGTCAAATGCCTATCAAAATTAAAAGAACCGTCATGAATACCTGTCTCCTACCGTCACTCACATACGCTTGCCAAACATGGAGATTCACACGCAAGGTTAAAAACAAAATAAACTCATGCCAACGGATCATGGAAAGAAGCCTGATGAAAATTAGAAAAATTCAAAAAATTCGCAGCTCTACTATAAGAGAAACAACAGGAGTAATAGACGCACTTAACTATGCTATGAGATTGAAATGGTGTTGGGCGGGCCACGTAGCGAGGATGAGCGATGATAGATGGACTTCTCGGCTGACGTCATGGCCAGGGCCCCGGGGTAATAGAAAAAGAGGAAGACCTAGGAGCAGATGGGCTGACGACAATGAAGAGACGGCAGGAAAAATGTGGAAAGAAGTCGCCACAGATAGAGACTACTGGGTATCTTTGGAGGAGGCCTTTACCCTCAAATAGAGGGGTTCAAGCTGATTTAAAATCAATTAAATTCTGATAATTCTATAATAATGTAAATTTAATATTTAAAAAAAAAAATTAAATTCATGATAATTTTCATTTTCTACATTCAAGTATAAGTATTGATAAATTAAAATATTGTATACTAAAAATACTCTAACATTCTGAATATGTTAAATGTTTAAATTTACTAAGTGTAAAATAAAAGGCTTTTTTATTTTATTTTATATAAGCGGTGTTCTACCTACTTACATGTAAAAGATGAGAAAATAGGGTAAAGAAAAGAATCACAATTTTTTATTCACAGTTTTATTAAATAATTGTGATCAGCGGCCATAGTAACATCACTGTCTGAAGAGTGGATGGAACCAGGATCAAATTCTGTTTCAGTATCACTAGCCGTAGATATAATTATTCAGTCCATTTCTTCATCCATAAGGCCGTCATTTTTTAAGTTACGATTTTCTCTGACACACCTGCAATTAAATAATGATCAATTAAAAATAATAGTAACTTTAAGTTTATAATGCTTATGTACTATGTAATATATGTTTTCATTTCACCTAGTTACATCACGTTTGGTATTTGTTCAATTTTGTCGGATAAATGAATTTATATCATAAAAATCCATCAATACAACAAAAAATGATTGTATGGCAACTCTAAAAAGTACCTGTTATGGCGGCGACTCTCTTCCGAACATTGTTTAGTGGTATTAAAACACCTTGATTCTTTTGTTCCGCTTCACAGAACTCTCACCGTCAATATCATTTCTCGAGCCGAACTTTTGTTAACAATCTTTAAAATGCACTAAGTTTGTTAAAAACTAACAAAAATCTACCACAACAAACGAACTTCGATCGACGAACGATAACATGGCCGCCGACCTGTCAAATTTAGTTCCAAAAACCACCGCGGGACTTATTTCATGAAAAGGAATCTAGTTCCTAATACAGTTACTTTTTTCCGTTCGTTCCTCTATCCTTTACGGTTTAGGATTCTAATGAATTTACTTAGATAAATAGAAAAAAAAATCGGTTTGATTCAATTTGCTATGTAAGATTTTTTGTATCGATATATTGAATTAAAAATATCGATACATCAATACTTTTTCAACAAGCATAAGCAGCGGACTATGGATAGGCGGCGGCTGTGATGAAGATTGTCGATCATTCTTCATTATCTAAATACTAATTAAAAAGTTAACCAATTCAGCATTTAGGGGACGGCACTGCTGGACAACCTCCACGTTAGTTATCCGTGGGTGACATTGAGTACAGAATTAATAAATAATAATTATTATATTTATATATGAACTGAGAAATCATATAACAGTATAATAATTAATTAATTTTAATATATATTTATAATTTACGGTAACCTGCACCAGAGCACAGGCACCGCGTATGAAAAATAGTATGGTAAGTGTAGAAATCGGATTCCACCTTATTACTGGTGACAACAAAACAGTGCGAGTAGCCAACTACCTATACTTCCTCGAGCAGTCTTTTGATAGCACGATTTTATTCTGTGCAGCGACATCTATTGACGCGAAATGTAAACCATTATACTAATGTACATTTTAAGTATTTTATTTTTGTGTCGTATAATTTCTTTGTAATCATAATTATTATTATTTATAATAGACATGATTACAAAGAGATTAAGAACAATTAAAAATACAAACATTAACTAGCGTGGTTTGTCTACTGGTGAAATTATTTTTTGTCATCATTTTTATATAAACGCAGTTCTTTCAGTGTTACCCTTACGCTCACACTAAACGGAACTCGCATTAAGCACAGAGATCGATTCCCAGTATTAACTGTACCACGCGCCCGTGTAGTGAAAAAGGACAACGGTTAAATAACAAACTAAAAATGTGCGACCATATTCTTAATTTAATTGAAAAGCATGTCTTAGTAGAGCCTCACAATAGCTTAAAAGCACGTACATATGTGTAACATATTTTTTATTATGTTCGCCATGTCATTAAACGTTTTTATCATAATGTTTGAAAGGCGATGTTTTTTTTACTGGAATCTATGGTTATTTTTTTGTTCGAGTGACTTTAAGGATGCAGAGACCCGGTTAGTGGCAGCATGACCGTCTTGAACCTTTGTGGATGATGAAAGTGATTGAGGGCTGTGTTGAAGGCAGTTCTTTATTTTGGGACAGTGACATCTATGTGTTTAGTAATACAATAGAAGTAATATGTACTAAATACAAAAGAACGGTGTAAATCCATGGTGTACACTTTGTACATTTAATGAAAAGTTTTTGTATTAACTCTAGGTGCAAGCCTTTACATTTTTTTTATTTTCTATTTCCATTACTTGTTATAATATATATTATAATTTTTGTTTGTTTATATTCGATACCATGGTCACCCTATTAAAAAAGGGATATGGTTTTTGTGTTATTCAGTGCGCCTTTTGTTGTTATAACGCTCAACACGGGGAATACACTGGGAGAATTATGAAAATATAAAATGTGCTTCCATGAAGATTATTCAATAAATTGATAATTTTAAGTTTAGGTTAGTGATTAGTGATTGTGAATAAAATTAAATTTTCTATAAAAACTGCATTAATTCATCTCATGGCAAAAAAGTGAGCAAGTTGTCATCAATAATCAAAATAAATCACGACGTCCTCGAGATTGAGAACGGCGACATCTTGTTTCAACGAATGTCAACTCGCAGGTAACAGAGTTTAATGTATGCTTAGAAAGAGGCTCCAATCATTACGAATGAAAATTGAAACTTGTTATGGAAATAAAAAAAATATTTTTAATTTGTATTTATTTCTTATTTAAAATAACAGTATAACGCTACCACATGTCATATTCCACGCTAGTCATTATTCTCAGCGCTTACTAATGTCTCGACTCCATCTCCGCCGTCAGGCTGAAAAGTAAAGAGAAACGGTAAATAAAATACCATTATTTATTCTATATTTTTTAAGTTCATTCTAATTGAATGACCTACGACGTTTCGTCGTAGAGCCACAGCAAATATAAATTGTAGCACTAATGGACCGGTTAGGACGATGATTTTTTTTTATTGTATTGAAGGACAGAATGAAACGTGTTACGTCGTTACCCCTACTCAGCGTGCCTTCCGGCCGCGAGTCTAATTAGATAAAGCTGTTGAGGTCTCTGGACCGACAGGAATACTCACACAGAAAAAAAAACATTCATTATTACGTCTCAGAGTAACAACAACAGAATTTGCAATAAGGACACCACCACATAGAATAAATGTGGAGATGCACAAGCATAACTTACCCGTTCTTTTATAATAAAAACAACGGTGACAAACGTGCACACAGTCCACCCAGTAATAAATGAAACCCATGAAATCAACATCCATCCTCCATAAAGATTCAAGATGCAGATCGATATCTGTATTCGGGTTGCCGGATTCTAACACTCCACGTACGAAACGCAACAATTTTAGGCTCTTAACTTCTGATATTCAAAACCATAACAAACCCAGCACATGAGACATAGAAATCAGATACTTAAACCGTTAAGCTACGTTGCCAACAAAGTTATTTATATATACCATATAACAGAGTAATTCAAAACTTACAACTGTCATGGGTGGGTCATCTTCCCTTAGAACAGTTTCGCCGTCAAGTTTTTTAAGCTGTGGCAGCCTCCGTGCCGCTTCCGCGCGCCATACTTCAAGTTCACATGCATCGTAAAGAGGGTTGCCAACGAATAACAAATCTTCCAAGTTTGGTAATTCCTTAAATTATTATTTTTGTTTGAGCGATCATTTGCAATATCATACAAAAAAATTACGCCGAATCCTGACGAGTTGGTATAAGTATTTAGTTAAACCTTTTTATAAGAATTATGGTCCTCCAAAAAGTTTCAATATCAATTCTTGTACGTATCAAGGAAAAAAGATAATAGATTTAAAAACAAAAGAGTAAGTAAAGTAAATGCCTGTAAATATAAATTCTACTCATGTGCATTGGCTTCGCTGGAGAAGTGTAGTCCAAAATCAGTTGCCACTGCAGGTTGGCGGACTTAATATATCATTGAAATATTAATTTTATTTTTCTTAGACATGCAGGTTTCGTCACGATGATCTTTCACTGTCTTTTTCTTTACTCCTACAATTTTGTTAGTAAATGTTTTGTGATTAAACTTTAAACTGAATACATACCTGTAATTTATTAAATTCACTCCATTCTTTGACTAGATTATTGCTCATATATAAGACTTTTAAATTTCTTAAGACGTGTATTCCTTTTAGTTTTTCTATTAAGTTGTAAGATATCCATAACTCTTCAAGCGTGTCACCAAGTGATTCCTGTGTTTATATTCATCAATTAATTTTAATTTAGCTAGTCTTGACTAGGAAGTCTCAAATCATATCCATCCTAACTTATAACAGGTTCATGTTGTTCATTATTATAGGTTAATTGTACTATCAATAGCTTTTACGTGATATGTGTTACCGAAAAATATTTTAGAAGGATTTTTTTATATTAATATAAATAAATATATATTTTTTTTTTATAAAGAGAAAATTTACCATGCCACCAAAAGATTTTATATAGTTTCTTCCTAAGGATAAAACGCGAAGTCTCTTCAAGCTGTTTAGACCAGTCACTTTCTCAATCATATTTGTTGATAAACTTAATTTCCTGTAAATAAGAAACCCTAAAAATGTAAAAAAAATAAAACCATGCGGCGCAAATAAATTTGCTGTAGCACGAATAGATTCGAACACGCTTTTACAGAATACCAACGTAGCGACAGCTTCCTATCTTAACCAGTGAGTTCTCTTTTGTTTCTTCTGTTTGTTTTTTTTCTTTGCCCGATGAGTTCACATTACCGGAGACCTTGTTATTGAAACCGAGGTATTTCACTTAAGTTTTTATGATGACAATGCGTCTTATGGATCATAAATATAAGTGTCATAGAGTTGTGGCTGAAAGGAATCACTTACCGTCAAGAACTGTGTGCTTTTTGTTGTACCTGTTCACTCTGTTAGTAATCAGATCAGCAAGAGGATGAGTAGGGGGGGGGGATCTATGTTTGCGAGTATATTTACGGTACTACTATAATATTAAAATGTGAAATAAAACAGCATTACGATGTATATTGATTGCATTTTACAATTTCAGTGATTTATAAGATTTGGGATTATGTCTATTTGCCCTACTATGAAATTTTACCATGATATTATTATTTCTAGTCTAAAGTCACCAGTAATTTATATGAAACATCTTGTATGAGTAGTATAATATAAAATATATCCGTTTTTCAGATAGTTGTGCACATTTCTTAGTGTAAAACTGGATTCTTATATAACTCTTTTACCCCGAATGCCATCAGACTTTGGTTTTTTTATAACATTGAGAGTAACAAAATGGCGCACAGTTCACCTGACGGCAGGCATGCCCATGACATCTATATTCACCCTTGACAAGGAATCATAATACAGATGCGTTATCACCCTTGAGGACTGAGATGGAATGCCTCATCATAAGTAATAAAGGTCGCCGGATCCCTACACTCACCAGACGAGACACAGCAGCATTACGCTGGTATTTTACGCTAGTATTCTTTTAGGGCGTGATCCTACCCCGATGGAGCTGACCCATTCATTCTGCAGCTAGAACCAAACTGCATCGTAGCTCTATACCCAAATATACATACTACTAGTAAGTACAGAGACCATTATCTGGAGGATTCATTAATAGCATTTTTTGTAATAACTTTCTACCTTTAATACACATTTTATTAAGAGTATTATTTTGTCATTAAGTTATCAGACATTAGTCAATTCGTATATATATATATATATATATATATATATATATATATATGTGTATATATTTATATGAACTTTCATTTATTTGTATGAATATGAATATTATAACTATTAGTATTTTAATTATTACATTTATATAATTTTAATATTAAAATAAGAGTTCTTTTTTAATGTAATAAAGAATATTTAGTAAAATTTAGTTGCTGAATTGCGAATACTATGTCAAAAACCAATGAGGAGCAGAAAAGAAAACAACGTAAAGCTTATAATAATATTAAATTAAAAATAAAGTTACTACTTACTCGCAGTTTACCAAACATGCTAAAGAATTATCCATCTTCTCTATAGGAGGCCATTGAAAAATTAGACTAACTTCGGTGGATGTTGCGGCATGTTGACCTGTTTTTTCCTCCCATCGTTTAATGGCTTCTTTTATTGTTGTTGCTTTAGCAGCCATTATCATTAGTGTAATATGTTCAATACCGTAGCAACCTATTTATTGACGTAACAAGTTTACAATAAATGTTGGTAAATTTATATAGGAGATGAATAATTCTAATAAGGCAACATTTACTAATATTACTTTATCACTTTTGGCGGGATAAAATCATAGATTACTTTATTCGCTGGACTTTATAGATTTTGCTTAATAAGGAACTATGTGTTGCTTAATTCTTAAAACTTTTTTAAATAAATATTAAAAATAAATAATTATTAGAAACAAATATGAATACTTTTTATTGCACGTGAATGCATGTATCAATTATTATTAAATACGACAATTGTAATAAATACGACAATACTTATCATCTATTGTAAATTGTAGAAAGCAAAGTAAAGGCAATCCGGATGAACAGAGTCAATTTGTTAATTTTGTTAAAAAAGGGTAAAATAAAATGACGAAACTATATAAATTAAATTTAAATATAAATTTCGTCCGAAATTTTTACCATACTTAGATTTTAATAAGCATAGACAAAATGTTGAACGATGATATTTATTATCTGTACGAGCTACGTAATATCTAGAACTATAATCTCGAAATGGCGGCTTCCCAGTCTATTTTGGACAATTAATGGATTAAATACTGTTACATTTACTCAAAACCTATTCAAAATTATCCTTTTGTTGTTATAAATTAATATAATAAAAAGTGTTTTGTCATTTTGACATTTAAGGTATCACCATAGTTTTTAATTTTTTCTTTTTCTTCTTTTTTTTAATTAAAAAAACAAACGCCTCTCTATTCTCTGACGGTCTCAAGAAAATTTTGTTTTTAAGATAAATGTATTCGGTTTTCCCGTTGTTTTAGTGCTTTTGCGGATAATATGTTTCTTAAAAAAGTGTTTTTATGATATTAAAAAAATGTGGTAATAAATCAATAATCTCTTATTCTGTTTGTGCAGACACATCGTAGTCAAGGATTAAAAAGTTATTTTGTCATTTTTTTGTTCCCGCTGTTTTCGTGTGAGTTTGAAAATTACTATCACAAGTCTTGTAAGTATACTAAATATATTACTGATATATCTATAAGTTTTACCAATGTAGGAAATAACATTGGTAGCAAATAACTTTTTATTTTGTAAACACGTAATATAGACTAACCTTTGTTGTTTTAACTTAATCTCGTATATCGTTTGAAAAATTAAACATATATCTGATATTTTAAATGCATAATAATTGTATGTTGGTTAAAATTAACTTGTATGAAAATGTAGTAAATATATATGTCCTTATTATATGAATATTATACTTGTTTATATTTAGTAGTATTTTGTCATAACTAACTATATTATATTTAGAACCTCGAAGGAGTCGGTAGCCAGATAGATTTACAGTACTTTAAAAAACTAAATATTTGATGTACTTTCCTATCAATTGTTAACCAACTTCAATAGGATGGTTTGAATTTATCATATATGCACTCTAGTTTTGATATAGAATTTTCGATCGATTGTTAACCAACTTCGAAAAGATGGTATGAATATATCCCATATGTATGTAATATTGTTGGAAATCCTTAAAGTTCGTAAATGTGTATAGTTACTTTTTTTTAGAATAGATGGTGAACTGTATCTATCAATTTTCATGTTTTTCTGTACCCACAAATTAATTATTTTAACATATTATATATTATTCTAACATATTACATATTTAGTGATTATTTTAACATTGGTTTGATATCTTTCAACCTAGAGTACAATGTAAAGTTAAGTACTGTATGGTTATCTCTGGTGTCCATATTATCCAAACCTTAACACTTAAATTATGTTTTATAGCTTTTTTATTTATTTCATTCACTCCCTCTTTTCTTTTGTTATTTAAAATTTTCATCAAAACACCAGGACAGACTTTTATTCTAGCTGAAATAAGCCCCTCAAATATGTTGTATATTTAATTATTTTGGAATTCCACACATCCAATGAAGAATCTCATAACAGAAATACAGTCTACTTTATATGTATAGAAGCTTCAATAGCCTAACACAGTCTGCCAAACTTAGGGTTGCAGGTACAAATCTGATATTCAACTATTTTTGTGATCCATCTCCTAGCGCAAGCATTTAAACTTAGTATGTTTAACGTAAATGTTAGTAATTATAGAACTCTTTTTAAAATATATATAAATAATCGTACTTAATAATAGTTTTACATAATTAACAATATAAATGGGTCAACTCAACAAGGGAATAATCAAACCCTCACAGAACATCAGCATGAAATAGCAGCATAACACAGCTGTGTTCCGTTTAGTTAGTTGTTGGGATCTGGATACTGGTAATGAAACAATGGGTGCCTTATGATTGCATATTGAGGATGAATGTAACTTAACGTCTGGTGAACTGTGCTGTTTTGTCACTTTGAATATTATAAAATAATATATATTATTTAATTTTTTTTTTTAAATGTAGGTACTAAACTTATCACAATTTCTCTCCTCATAACGTGATGACTGGTAGGTGAGGAATTAAGTCCGCCCTTTGTTTTACCCGACTGCCAAGGAAAGGGTTATATTTTTCACGCATATCTTGTAGTATGTAAATTTATTTATAACTTTGTGTATCTTTAAAACGGCTGGATGGATTTAGACGGTAAGGTATCGTTATATTCGTCTTAAAAACCCAAATGTACTTAGATAGGTTTTTGAAACAAAAACAAAATGGCGGATTTTAGGCGCGAAATTGTAATTAAGTGTAAGTGTAATTAAGTTATTAAAAAAAATTTAACCAAACCTATTGAGTGGGGTATCAAAATAGAGGAAATTAAGAGGGGATAAGAATTATATGTTTAAATTGAATTAAGAATAATAAATTGGTTTAAAAGATCCTAGAAAATTACTACATCAACCACACAATCAAAATTCTCTTGAAGAATTGAACCGCTTATGTCAATTATAATTTTCATTTGTCTGTTATCTCTACATTTTGCTTGACTTATATAAGTAGAACATTTTTTGTTCATAAGAATTTGTCGGTACTTTAAAAAGTCTAAAAGCAACTTTGCCTTTCAGCTCATAATATAGTCTGTTAAACTGAAGTTGAGTTTACTTTGCTTATTTTTTATTTTAATCCATCATAACTAACCCTGGAATCAGTTGCTTTCGCGCCCTTGTGCTTGTTACCTATAAATAAAGGGTCACCTATCAACCCGATGTAGCTGTAAAAGCACTAGGAATAACTGTGGCCATCGGCCATAAAAAAATATATACTTTATTTTAATTTTGTTTTCTATTTTCAATCTAATTTCTATTTTTTTTTTTAAACTTTCAAAGCAAGTGCTTGACCAAGATCCCACCTGATGTTAAGCAGAAATGCAGTCCTGGATGGTAAGGCGCACTAGCTCAGTAAATGCCTATTCACTCTACTCTTGAAAACACCCACATTGTAATCGGAGGGAAAGACAGACGCGGGCAAACTGTTCCAGTCCTTTGCTGTACGAATAATGAAAGACGAAGCAAAGCGCTTCGTTCAGGTTTGAGGGATGTTCACAACAAAAGGATGAAATCCAGCAGTGCGTCGTGAGGTCCGATGGTGGAATGGGGGATGGGGGAATTAGATCATGTAAATCTTGTTTCGATCTTTATAAAGCATTACTTTTAAATTGTCTCGGTTTTTTATTATTAATTATTTTATAAAGAACATGTGAATAATAGTTTTATACATAACAAACAAAAAAGTTAAATATTTTCAAATTTATAATGTGTTTTTATATTTTGTCATTACAGCTAAAATGGCGAACACAGTTAGGTGTGTAAATGTGATGCCTATAATTAAGAAAATAAAGGTAAATATATATTTAATGTTTATTTAATAAATGGTTTAAGTTAGTCTGCGTAACTTTATGCAATTGGGATAAATATTATTAGATTTTATTATTAATGTAATTTTTTCTTTTGACTAATTTTGTATGCCCTCAATTTGTCCAGCTATGTCCTAAATTATTTCTGAATTATATATTCAATACCTATTGGTCCACAAATAAATGATTTTGATTTTGAACTTTAGGTTGTAGGTTTAAATACACAATTAGACTATTACAGTGAATCTATCATCACCTAGCACAAGGTTTGGAGCTCAGTTGGAGTGGTTGACCGGAACATTAGTAAAGTTTGATTTTTTTAATTTGAACAAAAAAATGAATTGAAAAAACAATATGACATTAGTAAGTTGATAGCCATGTGGTGTATTGTGTGAGAGTACTCAACTTTAGTTTTTTTTTGAGAGCTACAAACTTTTGAGGATTGAGATGGAATGCCTCGTTCACCAGTAATAAAGCTCTCCGGATCCCAGCACTCGCCAGACGAAAGACTTTTTTACGTTGGTATTCTTGATCCATTCATTACACCATCCAGCTACCATCAGGTGAACTCGTATGTTAATCTCAATGTAATAAAAAAAAATCTAAATCAAAAGAATCTAATACAAAACACTTTTGAACCGTCGAGATATCTAATAAGAAAGCTTCGGTAGGCAGCTGCTAGGGACAAGATACCACAAGAAAATTGACTAGATACTATTTTTTTTTTTTAAATAATAATGCCTATGTTACAATCTAGAAAGAAATATTATCCGAAGATGAGGACGAGGAAATGGTGTCGTGCAAGATATGCTGCAAGAATTTCGCAAGCGAAATAGCCTTGAGGAACCACGCGCGGATGGAGCATACAGACGCATACGCGAACGGTGATCCAGCCCTTTGGACGGAGAAGAAATTGGTAAGATTTTGGATCGATGTTTCTAGTGTAATTTGTAGATGATGTGGTTTTTTTTTGGAAATATTCTTTAAAGCACTTGATGGTAAGTGAACACCGCCACCATGGATGTCCGCAACACTAATAGGAGTTGCAGGCATTTAAGAAAGGTGTAGGATCTTTTCTTGGTTCATAAGTCGTATCGGCTCGGAAACACCGCTGGCGACAGCTTATTCCACAGAGTTTTTTGTGAAATAGCCTTTAAGAAAGGTTTAGACTCTTGTCTTGAAGGTCCCTAAGTCGTATCTGTTCGTAAACACCTCTGGCGACAGCTGATTCCACAGAGTAGTTGTGAACTAGCCTCTAAGGAAGGTGTAGGCTCTTGTCTTGAAGGTCCCTAAGTCGTATCTGTTCGTAAACACCTCTGGCGACAGCTGATTCCACAGAGTAGATGTGCCAGGAAACTTCGTGGTAAGTACAGCGGTGATTGCTTACGGGATCATGTCGTGTGGTGTCAGCTCATAAACATATGCAAAGGTGATATTTGGTCACATTCTTTATCCCGATGCATATGGAAGAATGATTGCTATGAAAATTACATTGACATTGGAGGATCGCACCTAGACTCAAGGACAAGGCCAGCCTTGGTCAGAGGCCAGATTGTAAACCGTGAATCTGGATATGAGTTCCAGCCGAGGAACGATATTTGTGTCACAAAAATTGGTCTTGGTGAAGATCTGAACCTTCCTGTGTGTTTATTGGACATTACATCGGAATAGGGGGACGACGTATGAGTACTTCTGCTTTTGCGCAAACGGCACTATAATATATATATATATATATATATATATATATATATACTTAATAAGATCATACCGTCTCGTAATAATCAGAAGATAGCAACCGGTGATATACTGACGTTACATAATCTCCCGATTCTTACACTCGGTACACGAAACACAACTGCTTTTTGCTAGAATACTGTAATTCCAAGGTACTGAAATTCTAATGATAATAATTAAATACGATAACGTCTCTGGGTAACGAACTAAGCACTGGGTGATATACTGACGTTACATAATCTCTTAGCGCTGAGCGTCTAACTATTTACTAATAGTTTTAGCCGTAGGTACATGAATATCACTCGTAAGGACAGAGATAGAATATCCTCGTTACCTGGGTCGTTGAGAACTGTACATTCTTACGGCACTATAATATATATATATATATATATATACTTAATAAGATCATACCGTCTCGTAATAATCAGAAGATAGCAACCGGTGATATACTGACGTTACATAATCTCTTAGCGCTGAGCGTCTAACTATTTACTAATAGTTTTAGCCGTAGGTACATGAATATCACTCGTAAGGACAGAGATAGAATATCCTCGTTACCTGGGTCGTTGAGAACTGTACATTCTTACGGCACAATAATATTGCCTGCGCAGTTGACGCGTTCACTCGCCGTGATGTTACAATCTCTTACAGTGCAACAAACCTGCTAAATGCGAAACCGACCAGAGCAGAGAGATTGCCGAGAGGACGAAGGAACTCATCGCCAACATGGTGCCCACCAGTCTCATGAGCCTCGCTTCGAAGGACGTGAGCTATATCATAGTGAAATCCGAAGACGGACCAGTACCTACCAAGAAGAAGAAGACAGACAAACTTGATAAGGAGAAAAAAGAGAAACAAACCAAAACTGTCACCCCTAAGAAAAACAAGGAGCTCCAAGCTATAACGTAAGTATTAACTGTAATTCCAGCCAGCGATATCGATCCCAGCGCTGGGCAAAGACGCTTAGAGCGGGGATTCCCGTTCTAATAATAGTTAATAGGGAAATATCTCAGACCCCCATAGCCAAATTATTTTAAAAATCCTATCTCTTACTTTTTTTTCTATCGACACAAAACACTTACCAATTTAAAAACTTGACATCATTTCCTCATCGACATTTAACGAAATATATAAACGTAAAATTGCCGAGTTTTTCATCTTATATATATATATATATATATATATATCGACTTTTAAACATACAGCAACGATACTTAAACATCAGTCCATTCTTATAACAAATTGGTACACGCAACAAACCTTATACACTATCTTGACAGTTTCAACTAAGAACTTGTGCCAATTAATGGGATTTTTAGACCCCCGACCCCCAAAATCAGTTTACGTTTATGTCCACCCCTGGGAAATCGATATTAACCACTTAGGATCCCAACCTTGTAGGATGATGGAACATAGTTCAGTTTCCTCACGACGTTTTATTTCCTAGGCGAATTTTCTTAAAAATCCCAAAAGGCCTATATATAAATTCCCATGATGCCAATGAAATTTATAAAAAAAAATTTTTTTAGTCGATAATGTATCTATAATTCTTGTTTCCAAATCACCCGGTATCGACTCGAAATATTCATCCAACGAAGATTTCACGCAACAGTATTGAACGAAACTCCGCGCATGGCGCATGGAAATATTAATGACATAAGGAATTTAAAAAAAACGCAAAGAACAATGTTGCCAACGTATTACGTCAACGTATCAACGTCTGTTATCGATATATCTGGTCGCAAAATATAACATTAATGCTGACTAAGCCGGAATCGGATCGGGAAGGTTCTAGAGTAATTTTTATTTATCGATGGTGACAAACTAGCACACTGTTCATTTGATGGTGAGTGAGTCTCTTGCGTCCCGTGCGTCACACAAACATTCTTCGATAAGGAACTTTGTTGGAGATACTTTGTCGCCCCTAAAAACTAAAATGGAATACCTTCAGACCTGTTATTCCTCGGTTGAGCAGATCTATTCTCCAGCGAGCGAAAAGTAGGTACCATTCACACCCCCCCCCCCAATTGAGACGAGATCTTGTCTACTTGACTAAGGTAATCTATATTCCTTTCTTTTCTTTTTTATTTCCTCAGTAGTGCCGCCCAATTGAGACGAGAGAGAGATGGAGATAGTACAATAATTACCGTAACACTTCCAGGGGACCCTTCGAATGTTTGCAACCAGTTGTTTTGAACCTGGTGGCGGACCGCATCTGCCACCAGATCTTCTTCTCGTGCTGCGAGTACTCGGCGCACTACCGCGACGAGCACACGCGCAGACGCAAGGGTCTAAAGTGTCAAGTCTGCGAGAAGCCGCTGAATTCGGTCTTCGAAACGCAGTCCGTGTATTTCTGCGATGTGAGTATTGTGGCGTGTTAAATTAACTTCACCAGGTGGGGCAGCAGAGCCAGCTGTAATGGAAATAGTATCCACGGATAGCTGCTAATATTTCCACTCTTACGCGGACATCTTCGGGTACAGGTTTCTATTTCCTCCAATAGCGACACTAACCGGCACGGGGGTCGCCTTCAATACTCTGTCGACCCCGTGTGAATTCACAAGACCATGAATGAGCGGAGTCTTGGTAATGAGCCAGCAAATTTCTTCGTTAATAACGTTTTGGAGTCTTTCCTTGTTTCGTAAGGAATTTTAGGTCACCCGCTCGATGCACGATTTTTGTCAACATCGTCGTATCTGTCGCTGTACTTGCCTTTACTTAATTATATCTTGAATACTAATTGTGACAATTAAATGAAATTTTATATTTATATCCTCAAAACATGTCTGTAAGTAACTAGATAATTTAATTACCCACCCCCCATCATTAGGTATTTATATCATCCCGGAACCGAGAATAAATTGAACGCCCTAAGTATCTTCACATATATTATACATTACTTGACGACGACGGAGTATATACGCGATGCGTAGACGTATAGGCGAGGGGGGGGGGGGTGTTTTTTACATTGACAGTAACAAACTCGCACACAGTTCACCTGACGGCATGTGATTCCTGCGGCCCACGACATCTACATTCATCCTTGACAAGGAATCATAATGCTGACGCGTTGTCACCCTCGAGGACTGAGATGGAACGCCTCGCTTCACCAGCAATAAAGGTCTCCGGATCTCTACACTCGCCAGACGAAACACTATTTCACACTGGTATCCTGTGAGGGCGCGGTCCTCCTATCCACTATCATTCTGCAGCTAGAAACAAACTGCAGTGTAATTGTAATGTATATATATATATATTCCAGATCTGCGGCACTGGATTCCAAAGCAACATCGAGCTCTCGGAGCACACGACTCTTGCGCACGTGAAGCTGAAACCGTTCGAGTGCACGATATGCCACAAGCGGTTCACGCAGCAGGGCGGGCTGCAGCAGCACACTAGGATGCACACCGGCTACCGTCCCTACTCGTGCACCGTCTGCACGAAGGCCTTCACCCAGAAGTCCGGCCTCGACCAGCACTTCAGGATCCACACGAAGGTGAGGCCGTACCGTTGCGTCATATGCAGCAAGAACTTCTGCCAGTCTGTCCACCTCAAGCAGCACATGCGCACCCACACGAACGTGTCGCCATTCCAATGCGGCATATGCGAGAAGAGATTCAAGCAGAGCAGCCATCTGAACTATCACCTGAAATATCACAACCCCGCCACCATGACGGAGGAGCAGAGGAGGAAGTACGTCGAGCTCGTAGGATTGATAGGCAAGAGTAAGAGGTTCGAGGAGGTTGACGATTGCAAGATCGAGATCGAAGTGCCAATCCATGTGCCCGAGGTGGTTGAGACGGAGTATATCCTCAATGATGACGAGACCAGCGGCGGTGAGACGTGGTGTGTCACGCTGGCTTGATTAGCTTTGTCCTACATGGTTATATATATATATATATATTGAGTAGTCTATAGAATCCTTACGACCATAGACAGTGGAACGAGAAACAATGTTCCTGTATCAGTTATCAGGTCCGGGTGAGATTGCATACGTACAACGGTGATACGAGTTACAGTGCAGGTTGTCTCCAACTGCAGAAGGTAATGGGTCAGCTCGACCGAGGTAGGACGACGACCTCGCAGAATACCAGCGTGACATAGTGTTCCGTCCGAGTGAGTGAAGGAATCCGGAGACCTTTATTACTGGTGTGGAGGCATTCCATCTCATCCATATGGGTGACAACGCATCTGCATTATGATTCCATGTCAAGGATGAATGTAGATGTCGTGGGCCGCGGGAATCAATTGTCTTTTAAAAGAAATATATTAATTTAGTACTGTAGTCAAACACTAAGCCTATATATGCGAAAATGCGTACATTATTTCCGTTGCAAAAAAACAGCAAAATATCAGCAAGCTTAAGTATCGGGACGTGGTCCTATCACGGTCTAGCTGACCCATTCATTTCTGCAAATAGAAACACAACTGCAGTGTAGTGTGTGACATTAAAGTTGTCAGTTTAAAAAAGAAACTCAAAGAATATAGGATATGACAATTGGTTTCTAAACAATACGAACAGTCCTGGTATGGTTAGATTAACAAAAGGAATTAAACAATTCCAACGCCTATGTTTACAATAATCTGCAAAATGTGCAATATCTATAAAATATTACAATATGTGTACAAAGACGATCTACGCACATCGTAACATTTATTTGTGTTCTATTTTTGTATAGTGCAATACTGATATTTATTATCTATTAATAAATAGTAGAATAATTATTAAGATTTAAAATTTAAATAAATATATAAAGGAAATTAATGTTTTATATATATATATATATGTTCACATTACGAAAGTGGTGTAAGTCATATATTTCTTGTGTCGAGATATTTAATGAAACGCATTTGATCGTTTTAAAAAATATTTTTACATTATACGACTTTATCTAAAGAAGTTTTATAGACCATTTTATAAGGTTCATATTTCATTATTTAACTGTCATTTATTTTACCGGTTTATTATGTAGTTCATTAATGCGCCATTTTGAAGTTATGTTTTATATAATTTCTTTAAATTTTTGACTTCACTACCACTTTCATAATTAACACTAAATGAATTCCTTATAACCTAGAAATTACAACCACTATCTAAAATTTCATATACGAAGACATCGTAAAAATTACATTTAGTTTAAAATAATGTGGTGTGAAATAAGCGATAAAGTCATTTTTTTTTTAATTTTCACTTAGACCACTTTTATAATTAACACTAAATGAATTCCTTATAACCTAGAAATTACAACCACTATCTAAAATTTCATATACGAAGACATCGTAAAAATTACATTTAGTTTAAAATAATGTGGTGTGAAATAAGTGATAAAGTCATTTTTTTTTTAATTTTGACTTAGACCACTTTTATAATTAACACTAAATGAATTCCTTATAACCTAGAAATTACAACCACTATCTAAAATTTCATATACGAAGACATCGTAAAAATTACATTTAGTTTAAAATAATGTGGTGTAAAATAATTGATAGTCATTTTTTTTTTTAATTTTGACTTAGACCACTTTTATAATTAACACTAAATGAATTCCTTATAACCTAGAAATTACAACCACTATCTAAAATTTCATATACGAAGACATCGTAAAAATTACATTTAGTTTAAAATAAGTGATAAACTATTTTTTTTTTAATTTTGACTTGGACCACTTTCATAATTTTGTATTTACACCTAATTCAAAAACTTGTCAATTGAAACACTGCTTTGCTATTGGTGTTCCATGACTAGTATTGGTGACCCTTATCCAGTCGAGCTGACCCATTCGTATTACTGGTGCTAGTGCCGGATCCATGTCCAACTGGTAACTGTAGCACTTGTTGAAATGATTTTTGTGTGAAACAACTAGACAATTGTCTTCCCTTATTTATAAGTAATTACCTAGGTAGTTGTTTTTTTTTTGTTAAAATAAGACTTAATTTATTTTACTAGAAAATTATTATATTAATAAATAATGATGAGTCTTATTTTACCGAAATATTAATATTTTATACATATATATATATATATATATATATATATATATATATATATATATATATATATATATATATATATATATATACACTGCATTGTTTAAGTGTGGGTTTAAATAAATTATTAAACTGTCTTCGTTTTTTTTTGATATTTCTGTTGTTTCTTTACTTTTTAAATACACACCAAGTAAGGTCATGGAAGATTACTAGATTTATACAGCATCGTGGCTTTTTTTATTTTCCATTTTTCTATTTAAATAAACACCATCAAGTAATGTAGTGGAAGATTACTCGATTTATAGAGCATCGCGGCTTTTTTTATTTTCCATTTTTCTATTTAAATAAACACCATCAAGTAATGTAGTGGAAGATTACTCGATTTATAGAGCATCGCGGCTTTTTTTATTTTCCATTTTTCTATTTAAATAAACACCATCAAGTAAGGTAGTGGAAGATTACTCGATTTATAGAGCATCGTGGCTTTTTTTATTTTCCATTTTTCTATTTAAATAAACACCATCAAGTAAGGTAGTGGAAGATTACTCGATTTATAGAGCATCGTGGCTTTTTTTATTTTCCATTTTTCTATTTAAATAAACACCACCAAGTAAGGTAGTGGAAGATTACTCGATTTATAGAGGCATCGCGGCTTTTTTTATTTTCCATTTTTCTATTTAAATAAACACCATCAAGTAAGGTAGTGGAAGATTACTCGATTTATAGAGCATCGCGGCTTTTTTTATTTTCCATTTTTCTATTTAAATAAACACCATCAAGTAAGGTAGTGGAAGATTACTCGATTTATAGAGCATCGTGGCTTTTTTTATTTTCCATTTTTCTATTTAAATAAACACCATCAAGTAATGTAGTGGAAGATTACTCGATTTATAGAGCATCGCGGCTTTTTTTATTTTCCATTTTTCTATTTAAATAAACACAATCAAGTAATGTAGTGGAAGATTACTCGATTTATAGAGCATCGCGGCTTTTTTATTTTCCATTTTTCTATTTAAATAAACACCATCAAGTAATGTAGTGGAAGATTACTCGATTTATAGAGCATCGCGGCTTTTTTTATTTTCATTTTTCTATTTAAATAAACACCATCAAGTAATGTAGTGGAAGATTACTCGATTTATAGAGCATCGCGGCTTTTTTTATTTTCCATTTTTCTATTTAAATAAACACAATCAAGTAATGTAGTGGAAGATTACTCGATTTATAGAGCATCGCGGCTTTTTTATTTTCCATTTTTTCTATTTAAATAAAACACCATCAAATAAGGTAGTGGAAGATTACTGATTTATAGAGCATCATGGCTTTTTTTATTTTCCATTTAAATAAACACCATCAAGTAATGTAGTGGTAGATTACTCGATTTATATAGAGCATCGCGGCTTTTTTTATTTTCCATTTTTCTATTTAAATAAACACAATCAAGTAATGTAGTGGAAGATTACTCGATTTATAGAGCATCGCGGCTTTTTTTATTTTCCATTTTTCTATTTAAATAAACACCATCAAGTAAGGTAGTGGAAGATTACTCGATTTATAGAGCATCGCGGCTTTTTTATTTTCATTTTTCTATTTAAATAAACACCATCAAGTAATGTAGTGGAAGATTACTCGATTTATAGAGCATCGCGGCTTTTTTATTTTCCATTTTTCTATTTAAATAAACACCATCAAGTAATGTAGTGGAAGATTACTCGATTTATAGAGCATCGCGGCTTTTTTATTTTCCATTTTCTGTTTAAATAAACACCATCAAGCAATGTAGTGGAAGATTACTCGATTTATAGAGCATCGCGGCTTTTTTATTTTCCATTTTCTATTTAAATAAACACCATCAAGTAATGTAGTGGAAGATTACTCGATTTATAGAGCATCGCGGCTTTTTTTATTTTCCATTTTTCTATTTAAATAAACACAATCAAGTAATGTAATTGGAAGATTACTCGATTTATATAGAGCATCGTGGCTTTTTTTATTTTCCATTTTCTATTTAAATAAACACAATCAAGTAATGTAGTGAAGATTACTCGATTTATAGAGCATCGCGGCTTTTTTTATTTTCCATTTTTCTATTTAAATAAACACAATCAAGTAATGTAGTGGAAGATTACTCGATTTATAGAGCATCGTGGCTTTTTTTATTTTCCATTTTCTATTTAAATAAACACCATCAAGTAATGTAGTGGTAGATTACTCGATTTATATAGAGCATCGCGGCTTTTTTATTTTCCATTTTCTATTTAAATAAACACAACCAAGTAATGTAGTGGAAGATTACTCGGTTATAGAGCATCGCGGCTTTTTTATTTTCCATTTTCTATTTAAATAAACACCATCAAGTAAGGTAGTGGAAGATTACTCGATTTATAGAGCATCGCGGCTTTTTTTATTTTCCATTTTTCTATTTAAATAAACACAATCAAGTAATGTAGTGGAAGATTACTCGAAATATACAGCATACATATATTTTCCATTTTTCTATTTTTTACTTAGTAAATTGTATTCAGGTCATTGTAGGTCAGCTTCCTTCGCTATCAGGTAAACCGCAGTAGGGAGGCTATTATGAAAATTTTATTCAGTGATAGAGCTACACTGCAGTTTGTTTTTAGCTGCAGTCTAGCTCTACCGGTCGGCTGAAAATATCAGCATAATGCTGCTGAATTTCGTCTGGTGAGTGCAGGAATCCGGAGAGCTTTATTACTGGTGACGAGGCGTTCCATCTCAGTCCTCAAGGGTGACAACGCATCTGCATTAAGATTCCTTGTCAAGGATGTATGTAGATGTCGTGGGCCGCAGGGATCACTTGCCGTCAGGTGGACTGTTTGAATTTTTTACTCTCATGTATACTAATAAAAAATATATAGACATCAAATTCGTTCCTATTCCATTCCCTGGTGGGGCCGATCTATCAGGATGCTAAGTATGCTAAGGTTACTTATTAGTTGCGGCGTGACGCTGCCAGGGTATTCGTGCTACAATTGTGCAATACATATAATGTTCCTCGGCTGAGAATCCAACCCACGACCAGAGATCGTATAGGTTGATAGGGGAGCGAATGAAATAAAAATGACAGTTATATTTTACATATATTGGGAATTTGTCTATAAACAGTTTTAAAATAGTTATTGTGACAAATCAAAAAAATATTCATATAATTACATGTTACCAATATAAATTTTTAATCAATACGTGAGCTAGACCCAGGACGACATACAGACGAACAAATAAACACATATATATATACGTATCTCGTAAGACAAGACTCGCTTTTATTCAATAAAGGAAAATGAAAATATGCTTATTGTCATTCTTAATAAATATTTAGCTATGGGTTTACAAAATCACTTATGTAGTCCCAAAGTTATTAAGACACGTGAGTGAATCAGACTGTCCTACAAAATTGTTCAAATAAAAAAAATCGCCTTTATTGTCTTCGTGGACTTCTATAAATATATTGAGTCTTTATTAAAAAAAAAAGGTATAAATCTTTTTCGAGCGGCGAAAAACAATCCTCTTGATCACGTTCCGTTTTTTTTTTTATTATATATTTTTAGTTCATTGAACTCGAGCAAAACTAGTGATAATTCTGTGAGAATAATTTGTGTAGTTCATCAAAAAATCGTGCAAAAAAAGAACACGTCAACGAAAACCTCCACGTTTTTTGAACTTTGAAATAACCTCTACATAAAAAGGCTAATTCATTACATTGATTTTATTGGAGGTATGAATCTTCATACATATTTTATTAAGATTATACGTCAAAATATAAAATTACACATTTTTACAGAGGAAATAAAGCACGTTAAATTTAGATATATACGCCCTCCTACATAAAATGATATATCGAAAATATTTTCGGACACTAAACATTAGATATTAACAGCCAAACACGCTAGAATAGAATCAAAATACATCAACGTATTGAAAGTGGAGTATATTGCTAGAGGAAACTATTAAATTCACTACAACTATAAAGACAATTTAATATCTATTAAATAATTTACAATACAATTTTCATTTGCCACTTGTATATTATAATTTAATTAAGTTAAGATTCCATTCAAAAATTTTAATTATCAAATCAAAAATGCTAAACTATAGAATGTGTGAAAGGGAATAAGAAACCACTGTATATTGATATCCATTGTAAGAACATTTTCGTCTATCCATTCATTTTTGATTAAGGCACTATTTGTTTCTTCCATCTCACAAAACCTCTATACCACGGATAACAAAAAAAAAAAATATATATAATATAGAATGGAACAGATAAGATATCGATTCTAATAATGACCATACATTATAGAAGAAGGAAAAGCGCGACTATAAATAACTATATAAATCTATAATGTGCATTTTACAATGTATAAATCCTTACCTTAATAAAGAAAACGATTGATCCATTATATGTCCAGTAATTGTGGAAAAACACCAAAGAATGCCAAATAATAAATTGATAACTTTCTAAGAGATTGCTAAGAATGGCGCGAAAGTAGTGCGTTTGAAAAAAGATACTTACTTTTTTTTTATGATACGATTACCGTCGTATGCACATGAGCTTGGATTGAGCCTAGATAAAGATTTAAAAAAAACTTTGTGAAAATGTAATTTGCAATCATAAAAAAGAAATAATAGTTACTCGACTACTTTATTGTTCCAAGTTAGTACATATTGAAACATAAGACAGGTTTATTTGCAGGTTAAACTAAAAAAACATTTGGCAGGATAGCCAGGTAAGATTAAATGTTTGAGAAAAATTAATGATATATATATATATATATTTTAATATTAAATAAAAATATTTTTTATTAAACTAAAATTGAAAAATCGTTGTTTAATATATATAATTGTATTACTGGTTTAGATAGATATTTATCAGCTCATCGTAATTAATTGCTATGAGCTAAGTGATAAATTGTAGATAGAAATTCGGAAACAATTTTGTTTGAATAAAAAAACGTCTGTAAGTCGTCCCAAAAACTTATTCTAATCCTAAACGCAAATCAACGTTATACGAATCCACCTAAACTAGACGTAAATAACAAATCGTATCTAAAACACACAGAATTCTATCGACAAAAAAAACTAACAACTATCGAAACGGTTGTTTTTTTTTTTTTCGCCCGACAGCTAGCAAACTCGAATGTCTTTTTCGCGGGAGAAAATTAAAAAAAAGAAATGTCACTCACAGCTAACCCTAGGATAAACTTAAACATCTAATAGTTATATAGAATACCCATAATGACACTTTCGTGCAATATACATTTTTTTTTTTCATTACACCATACAATTGTTGACGTGTTTTTTTTTTCTGTTAATTTTAATCGCTATGTAGGATAAATGGACAGCCTTATAGAAACTAGGCTAAAACTTTTTAAAACCAATCTTTTTAGGGTGGACAGTGCAATGGTTCAAATAAATTACTTCTATAGACGCATTTATTGAATACTAAAGGATTTAAAAAAAAAAAAAATTTTAGATATTCTTTAGCAAATTTGGCAATATTACTTAATTATAATACTGTTATCTTTTTTAAATATTCAACTACAAATGAATATAAGTCCTGGTATTATAATCAATTGAAATTTTAGGTGTAAATATTTTATTTTATATAAAATGTTTTTAACAAATATAATTTAAACCAATTACATGAAAAGCGTTGACAGAGAAAAAAAAAATTATATTATATATTAATTACACTTCTATCATTTATATCGTTAAAAAGTGTTGTGCACACATTAATGAAGTCAGATGTCCTAATTTGAACATCAATTCAAGCTTAGGACTTATTTATTATATCAATTCAATGAAAAAACTTATAACTAATTAAAATTTTATTTTTAAAGGATGCACTAATTCTTTACGTGCGCGCTTTTGGCAGACAATGAATTTTAAAAATATGTTTTTTTTTTTTCGGTTTATTTACATACGTACATTTTCTGTCATATTTTATACATCATAATATGGAGTTAAACACAAACGTGAAAGAACCGATCCCAAAATTTCTAACTTGCTTATTTTTATAATCTTAATACAATATTATGTATATTGAGTTTGACATCATTGATGGACAGACAGAAGTGATTGAAAAATATTGAACACAAATTTAAACTAAAGTTGTGAGACATTGTGTGACCAAAAAGCACACAGTGTAGGCAACGGCCAACGGCATCTCGTGACACTTAAATTTATTCTTGAATATACAATCAGATTTAAGGATTAATATGGAATGCTCTGTTTTTAGGGTCTAAGGTATATAAAACAAAAGCATAAGTTTAATTATTTACTAAACAAATAGAAGCGACATTGCTTATGAAGGGATTTACGATCCAATGTTTGATAATTTTTGATTTACTGGTAACATTAAATTTGAACATTATCCAATTTGTAAAGAGAAAAGATATTACTTGCTGAGAATATATGCGGGAAATCTGATAATTCAGAAGTAAAATTTGGATAGCACACAAGTTAATATACGGTTTTGTTTTATTCGCGCAATTTTTCATATAGCATTGCATTGTCCACCTTAGAATATAAAAACTATATATAATACATATATATATATATATTTTATTAATTATTTAACACTATCAAATAATCTTAAATATGCACAAACTTTTATACACTATGATTTTTTTTTAATTTTTCCAAAGAACTGAGAAAAATGCAAACCGTACGGGGTACATATATCACATCGCTATTCCTAACTATACACGCTAAATTAAAAAAAAAAAAAAAGAAAAATTTACCCCTAAGAACCGATGACACGGCGTCGAAAAAAAAAAATCGGCAATTTCTTTTTTGTATGCTTTGTACATATGTTGAACAGTGTTGCCATCGGACAAATCACTTTGTGGAATTCTTCCTTTGAACATTCGGTTTATCCGTTTTTAGTTTGTCTTGGGATTTGATTGAATTCTTTTCTTTCTTCTCCACCTTCTCGACGGGTTTGACTTTATCCTTCGCAATGGGTGGTTGTCTGTCTGTTATGGGTGGGGTTGTGGGTTTCTTGGGCTTGTTAGCTTTTGCCGCTGCCGCGTAGTTTATGGGTTTCATGCCTGTTGGGGCTTCCTCTGCAATCGGTGGCGATGATTGCTGAAATATATTATGTTATGTTATAAATACTGTATAGAAGGAACAATTTGTGGGTTTTAAGAAACCACATTAAGGCAGCTCCTTTATTCACTACAGAGACAGACGTTTTGTGGACAATTACTGCTAACTAGGTATTTCCCCTTTGTTCATATATGTGTATTTTGTGTCGATGGATTTTATATAACTTAAAAAAGTCAACAATTTTAAGCATTAATTTGTGTTGGTAATATAATTAAAAATTAAAACCTAATCCAAAATTAAAAGCTTTTTTGCCAAGCCAATAAATACCAAATGCCATGTTAATTCACTCAACTCGTATTAGAGAGCAAGAAATGCGCATATATAGCCAAAGATACCATATATTGTGGAGATTTTTTAAATAAAAAACAGATATTGTGTGTGTGTTTGTAAGTGTATATGTGTGTTTGTGGGTGTGTGTGTTTGAGGGTATATATGGATGTATATGGTTATTTGTGGGTATATATGTGTTTGTGGATGTATATGTGCGCTTGTGGGTGTATATGTGTTTGTGGATGTATATGTGTACTTGTGGGTATGTGTGTTTGTGGATCCGTGTGTGTTTGTGGATGTATGTGTGTTTGTGGATGTATGTATGTGTTTGTGGATGTATGTGTGTTTGTGGATGTATATGTGTACTTGTGGGTATGTGTGTTTGTGGATGTATACGGTTATTTGTGGGTATATAAGTGTTTGTGGATGTATATGTTTGTGGGTGTATGTATGTGTTTGTGAGTGTATATGTGTGTTTGTGGATCCGTGTGTGTTTGTGGATGTATACGGTTATTTGTGGGTATATAAGTGTTTGTGGATGTATATGTGTACTTGTGGGTATGTGTGTTTGTGGATCCGTGTGTGTTTGTGGATGTATATGTGTACTTGTGGGTATGTGTGTTTGTGGATCCGTGTGTGTTTGTGGATGTATGTGTGTTTGTGGATGTATATGTGTACTTGTGGGTATGTGTGTTTGTGGATCCGTGTGTGTTTGTGGATGTATACGGTTATTTGTGGGTATATAAGTGTTTGTGGATGTATATGTGTGTTTGTGGGTGTATGTATGTGTTTGTGAGTGTATATGTGTGTTTGTGGATCCGTGTGTGTTTGTGGATGTATACGGTTATTTGTGGGTATATAAGTGTTTGTGGATGTATATGTTTGTGGGTGTATGTATGTGTTTGTGAGTGTATATGTGTGTTTGTGGATCCGTGTGTGTTTGTGGATGTATGTGTGTTTGTGGATGTATATATGTGTGTTTGTGTGGATGTATATGTTTGTGGGTGTATGTGTGTGTTTGTGAGTGTATATGTGTGTTTGTAGATCCGTGTGTGTTTGTGGATGTATACGGTTATTTGTGGGTATATAAGTGTTTGTGGATGTATATGTTTGTGGGTGTATGTATGTGTTTGTGAGCGTAAGAATATGCATGTAGACTATGCGTGCATAAGAGTAGCTAAGAGTATTTATGAATATATATATATATTGTTGTGTATAATTAACCATTATCTTGATAATTCGTTGTATGTTAGATGGAATGTAGGTTATTCTGTGCTGCAGTCATCACATGCCATCACTTGAACTGTGTGCTTATTTTTCACACTTAGATTCAATAAAATAATCACTAACTATTGTTTACAGGTTATGTCTTCAATCAAACTCACTTGACAGTAGAATGTATGGCAAATAGATTTATTATAGACTCTCACCTTAGTAATTTCAGCCATAATAGTTACTTCCTCCATCTTCTCCTCAACTCTTGTCTCACTCTTTACACTTTTAACGTCCTTCTTCTTCTGTGGCACTTTAGTTTCAGACTTCACAGCCAACGGTTTCGCTTTGGGTTTCACTTCCTGTTTGACAGGCTTTTTGGATTCAGTTTTCTTGGTTTCTTTCTTAAGGTCTATAGGTTTCTTGTCGATTATTGCTTGTCCATCTGCAGCACTAACTTCTGGTGTTTCAATAGGTATCGGTTCCGTTACTGTATATACATAATTGATTATTATATTTCATTGAATATGGACAATGGATAGGCTGTATCATAAACATTTGCCTTTTTACAATATTAGGTATGTTTTACAAACAATTTATGATTATTTATATAACATATATAATAATATTTTGGATTTTGTTATTGGCACCTATAGTCAATGTTTCTCCGTGTCAAGGGTTGACTGGTAGAGATTGACAAAGGGCATTAGGTCCGCCCATTGTAGCCTTTTCATTTATAAAAGTAAGGTGTTTACAATTGAAGATCAAATAAAAAAAACAAGCACACAGAAAATATACGGCAAGTGATGCTCTATAATGATGCACGCTGTATTGTCCAGGCAACATGGCATCTCAGACTGGTCATCCTCATGGTCTGTATTTAGATCTATGGATCCCTACACCCAGCATAGTTATGCTGCTATTTCTCACTGATATTGTGAGGGTTTTGTTCCATCTCTAGCCATTTTTTTTATCATCACTTTGAGAGTAACAAACTCACACACAGTTCACCTGATGGCAAGTGATTCCTGCGGCCCATGACACTCATCCGTAACAAGGAATCATAACGCAGACGCGTTGCCACCAGTAACAAAGGTCTCCAGATCCCTACACTCACCAGACGGAACACTTATTTTAAGCTGGTATTCTGTGAGGGCGTGGTCCTTGCCCGGTCGAGCTGACCCATTCATTGTGCAGCTAGAAACAAACTGCAGTGTAACTCTTACGAACCGATACGACTTAGGGACCTTCAAGAGAAGAGCCTACACTTTTCTTAAAGGCCATCGTCAGCGTGTCCTCTGCAACTCCTCTGGTGTTGCGGATGTCCATGTGCGGCGAGATCACTTACCATCAGGTGGGGTTCTAGCTTGTTCGTCACCTACTCTATAAAAAAAATGCTGAAGCGTGGATCTGCCCATATTTGGAAAAGTCAAAAAAGCTTGTCTGTCAAGAGATGGCAATTATTCCTTCATTAATAGTGAAATCAAAGGAGCAACGTTTTTAGTACAACTGACTATAAATTCACCATCTTTGATATTATCTGTTACTAAATAAAAAGCAAACATCTAATGATATGTTCTGTTAACATCAAGAGATTCACGTATGTACGTACCTTCTGATTTACTCTCTTCTATGACTTCTTTACTTTCAACGGACTCCGTCTGACTGGTAATTTCTTCTTCCTTTGCACTCGGTGTTTCTTCTGCAACTTTTACATCTGCGCTCAGCTTTTCTTCTGTAGTTGAAATTTAGAAAATATAAATTGTATACACAAAGACCCGGTACAGACATCTTTGACTCAACCGCGCATCTGAATGAAGGAATTTTTCTTACGAGCTAGTTACTCAGTTCCCTTTAATGACTTCATGGAATAGTGGTACCTGGCTGCTACATTGGTGGGCCTGCAATCAATAGCCAGCTTTCAGGTCTGCATGTGTTGTGTGATGTCCAGTGTCTTCGACACTGCATCCAACGCTTTCTACCATTTTATTGTATCGGTATATAGAAGGGGAACACAATGAGTGCCGCCGTGTTTGTGTGATTGTTTTTATTACTTTAAGAGTAACAAAACGAGCAGTTCACCTGGATAGTAAGCGATTCCTGCGGCCCTCAACATCTATATTCATCCTTGACAAGGAATCATAACACAGATGCGTTGTCACCCTTGAGGACTGAGATGGAATGCCCCGTCATCAGTAACGAAACCTCGACTCTGATCGCTATCTAAAGGGAGGAACTGGTGTTTGATTTACTTAAAATTCTTCACTACACTAATGTAACTTTAAAAAAAAAATTATCACCATCTCACCTGATGCTCTTGGTGCGGCTCGTGTTGGTACAAACTCTGCGGCTAGAGGGTTCAGTGTCGACCTTGAGATTGTCTCTTCGAGCGATAGCGACGCCTGCCCGTTACTTGTCCTAGAAAATACATTTTTTTTAATATAAAATATCATATGCTGTTTTTCTATTTGTAGAAGAATTATTTCTAATTATTATTATTAGAATTTTTTTTTAATTGCACCGCATCAAGTATTATAATGCTATTTTACGCTGGTACTGCATGAGGGCGTGGTCCTACCCCGATCGAGCTTGCCCATCCATTCTGCAGCTAGAAACAAACTGCAGTGTAGCTCTACCGATGTTAAACTGTGTGTTTGCTACACTAGATATTATTAGAATTTATTTATTAAATGGATTACCAACGCAAGATACTACATTTATATTTTATAGAATAAGGTATTCTATGTAACTGTTCCTATAATTATAGGTAACCACGACATGCTTAGAAATGTGTAAATGGATATAAACTTAAAAACAGGAATTCAAAAAATAATTAAAAAGATTTAAAAAAAAAAATTATAAAGTTGTTGACATTAATTAAAATTACGTTTAAATAAAAGTTAACTTGCTCCGGAATGAACAATATTAAATATGAAACAAAACAAAACTATTATCGATTATGAAACAAGATAAAAGCAAATATTCAATAATGTGTCGTTGGTATAATTTAAAATAAAAATTAAAAAAAAAATTAAGAATAACATATTTAAAAGATGGATACAATTACTAGGGAGAATTCAGGTTCATGTCTTCTTTTTATAAATTTACACGAAATAATGTAATTAAAGACTAAAAATTAGTATCGGGAACAGCATGTCACACGTACATATTAAAACGAACAGTGTCATATATAACAGATCTGTGTAAGAATTTTAATCTTCCTCTTAAATTTTGTGAGCTCGTCAAAATGGATATCTATCACTGGCACTTTCTTCCTTTTGGTCGATATAGAAGCGTGAGGTCTGGTGAATCGCGGCCCCGGTTAGCTCTGCATGGTCTCATTTGAAATAGATTTAACGGAACTGGTGGTATTCTAGATGGTACATTGTACTGAAATTTCTCTGATAGAGGAGTCAGTGCCACTATTTATTGTTTTGTGTAGGAAAAGTCAGATTGAATTCGGCGGGAAGATAGCTGATAGAATTGGGATTTAAAAGTAAATATATATATATATATATATATATATATAATATGCATTGTTTATATGTTCTGTTACCGACCTATCCTATATAATTAGATAATATTAAAGAGGAGTGTTTAACGGTAATGTGAGTTGTGTTAAAAGCACAACTTTTTTGGTTTCCCAGGTTGGTCAGGTGAATGTCATTATCCTCTGTCCATTGCAAAACTCAACCGTTGGACACTGATTGTCACAAAGCTCATAATGCTGGACGGACGTTTCGATCCAGATGCTCTTGTCTAGTGGGCCTTTATTTAACAGTGCTAGAGCTACACTACAGAGTTCGTTGCTATCTGCAGAATGTATCTTGGTTAGGACAAAACCCTCAAAGAATGACAGCGTGAAATACCAGCATAACGCATGTGTGTTTCGTCTGGTGAATGCGGAGATCACGGAAACCTTTATATTGACGGGATAGGTACTCCATCACAGTCAGTCCTCAAGGGTGGTTTAGGTTACGGTATGCGAAAATTAAGGTTGACGTCGGTTCGTATGCGCGTAGCTTAGATGGAGTTGTTCTAACTGGAATGTTAGATTTTTTTGGATTCTGTAAAATGGATGTAGGTAAGCTCAGGTTCAGTTCATCCATCAAAACCAACAATTTGTGATGCCCAAATCTTGGTCTTCTGATGGGAATAGAACCCAAGATCCGACACGCAGCAGCCAGATACCCCACACCAACATTCTTTTATAAAAAAAAAGAATTGATGGGCACTCAGTATTGTACTTTGTGATAGTCTGTGGGCCTATGTTCATCAGTCAAAACCAATAATTTGTGATGCTCAAATTTTTGTCTTCCGTTGAGAATCGATACCCGGGACCCGCGACGCAGCTGACAGATACTCTACAAAAGCAGTTAATGTCACTTATTAAACTATTGGGGTATTAACAAACATGCTTGCTGGTCTCTGCTGATATACAGGTTCTACGGGAGATGTGGCCCCTCTTGGGATGTGCTTAGACTCAGCGCAGAGGAGCACCGGAACATTCCATAGATCCTCAATGCAATGACGGGGACCACCGAGGTGGTTTTAGTGCTTAAATATATCCCCAATAGCTCTGTGATCACACGCGGGATTCAGGGTATTTTTGAAGGTTTTAACCCGATACAAATAACAAAAATTATATATTATGGAAAACAATAATTTCTAATTTGTCTAATTATTTATTTAAAGTTCATATATAGAGATATATAAAAGTGGAACAGTAATGCTTTAGGCATTCTCTACCGGTATGAACCTTAGGGTGATGCAGAGATGAAATGAGGTAGGTGTATACTTAAAAACTTGCCAAATTAATACAAATTATAAGATAATCAATATATGCATTATTATACATATATAACTAGATATATACATATATAACAAACAAATAAGCACTTATATATGTTGTATATATACAAATACATAATTTTCTAATGTCGAGATGATTCTGTCAATTTAGAATCCAATTATTTAGAAATAACCATCAAACTTTCATCATGTATGCGTAACTATTTCTACACTGGGATATCGGAAAGGGGAAAAAGAGAACAGATTGAATAAAGAAGAAGAGTTGTGGATAGAGTCAGGAGTTATGAAGAAGGATAGAGAATTAGAAGGTAGTTGTAGGTCGAGCGAAGGTTTTATATATTAAAGGAATTATGTTAGTTGAATAATATATAAAAAATAAATTTAGACGCTCACGTGGGATAGTGGTGGTTGTGACCATTGGAGACGGGCCTGTGCCTCTCCCGTTGCTCGTCCTCCAACATTGCCTCTATGCACTGTTCCATCAGCGCTTCCTCTTCAAGTTGCTGCATCACCTGCGGAACAAAGCCAAGTGTCAATAGCCAAACAGTTTAGGGTACGATCTGCTAAACTTAAGGATGAAGTATCGAGTTCTAATATTGTGAACGGAACCACAATGTCACAATAGCATTGAAACAGGGTCGCGGCACATAAGTCTAGCGGCGAACGAAACGTGGAGGGGATAGCGTGCGTAACATGTCGCGAACGCATTTGTTCATTTCAACAAATTGATTACGGAAGTGTTTTTCTTTGTAACTTTTTTATGTGTAAGCTAATTTAGTTTAAGCTGACATCTCACTAATATCAAAAATGTTCGCATTTTTGATCTTTGTATGGATGAAATTTAGCGCGGACATAGAACGCGAACGAAGTTTCGCGCGGAGGTTAGTAGAGATACTTACAGTGTACCAATTTCCAGTAAAATAAAAGTGTGATAAATTTTATTAAATTTCAAGAAAACGACTGTACACCATGTGCGAGCGGGGTGTCGTATCGTTGCGCGGGGCAGGGTACGGCTGGAGAGCCAATGAGCGTTTACGCATGCGCGCCCGCCCGCCCCTTCACTCTCCGGGGATACTTTATTTTCGACTTCTGCGCATTAACGGTCAGCGCTAGACTTCTCCACACCACTGGTCGGAGAAAGAAAGGGTTTCTAGAGTGGCAACCTCGGATAGGCCCTCGCAATGTTGGACCGCACCCCACACTAGATCTATGCAAGTCTATGGTAAGTCAATGGTGGCAAGTGGCTCGGGATAGTCTATATATACTCTGTGACAGTCTATGTGGGAGGCCTACGTCCAGCGGTTTGTTATAAAAAAAAATGTGAAGGTTGAATTGTGAAGTCATATCCGACTGCAAAATGTTAATTATGTGTAATGGAATGTTTGTGTATCAGAAATTATTGGTTTTCAGATCTTGGAGTATTGTGTGTGTCCGTGACGCTGCATCTGGATAGTACTGTGACCGAGTGTCTCTGTGTTTGGGCAAATGTTTTAATATAATACATCCACAGTGAGACCGGAGGAGGGGGGACATAACATCTAGTATCCGTAAACCAATAATTTGTTGTAATACAGAATTATTGCTCTTTGGTTGGCTTTGGCGATAGATTGGTTCCGCGTTACGTATAAATTATTCAAGTTTAACTTCTCTCGCTGAAGGGGGATTTAAATCGAATATTAAGAAAAAAAAAAGAACTATATTATGAACGAAATATGTACGTTTTATTAAATATAATGTGGGGAAATCCCCGAGTTTATATGGGGGGAATGCCCGTGTTATACGGGGGGATTGAAATCACGTAATATGAAAAATGCGTTATAAGAGTACCGTGTTATAGGGGGGATTACTGTACGTATATATATACATATATATGTATATATATATATATATTGTGTATGCTATGTATTTCATATCTATATATGTATGTATTATTCTTTGCTTGTATTAGTTATCTTTAGTTTTTTTTTCTTTTTTTATTAATTATTTTATTGCCACACCTACCTATCATACACATATCTCACCACATCTCCGTTGCCTGGTGGATAATGCCTTTGGCATTGAGTCCGCCCTTTGTGTACTTTAAACCTCGTTAAGGTTAATGAGGAAGAAGTTAATATATATTTATATATATAAAGCTTCTACTAAACTTTTTAATAGCATTCCACTTCCAAAAACTGCCAACCAACATATTACCATTTACCTACAGGTGCTAGTATGTCTATTGTGATGTTAAAAAAATAATACACATTACCTGTTTGTCAAATTCCTCCTCATTCTCCATCCACATATAGTCGGCGAAGTCATCTTGCGGCACTGGTGGAACTGGGGGGTATGCTGGTGGGGGATAGAATGCGCCCGCCATCACATATCCTGAAAAGATTATTATTTATGTTATTCTATATCTTATATAGTGATTTATACTACACCATTGGTTTTAAATCATTAAATTGGAAAATAATTGACACAATTGGCGATCATTTTCTACCATGCACGTATACATACGACATCAAGGTCCCTTCAAGAGAAGAGCGTACACCTTCCTTAAAGGCCGGAAACGCGTCTGTGACTCATCTGGTGTTGCGATTTTCCATTGGCGGCGATGATCACATACCATCAGGTGAGGTGCTTGCTCGTTTGACACCTATCCCATAAAACCCTAGGGGTCCACGGGAGACTAGACGGGGGTCTACGTTGGCGTCACAAAAAAATGGGTAACACAATTAGGTAAGCGGGGGTATACGGAAATTTATTTGAAGAACTAAAATGTTATAGATGAACTAATCAATCTAGGCAGATAATATTTTAAGAAACACAGGGACTGGTACTTGTAAAAACTTGCATCAATCAATCAACTAATTAATTAATCAATCCTCACTTTTTTTTTTCTTCGAAAACTTAATTTATGGTTGGAACTCAGCAGCAATGCAAATTTCCATAGTAAGATCTAATTTTCACATTTTTTGTTGAGTTTTGAGAATATGGTAGAAATGTTCTTTGAGAAAAAAAGTCTGGGAACCTCTGGTCTAGTGGGTGGTCGTCCTACACTGTGTCTACCAGTCCGAGAACTCCAGAACCTTTCTTCCACTCTTGCAAAACTTGGCAGTGCTTATATTTTATGCTGGTATCCTGTGAAACTGTGGTACTCCTTCCATTGAGAGCTATTTTAAGATATACCAGTCTTTCTTTGATTTGATGGCAGCTATGAATTAGTAACACTCACCGGGTATGTGTCCCCTTGGTATATGAACAGGGTAGACTGGTGGTCTGTGGACTCCTGCGTCACCGCTGCCGACGACGCCGCCACCAACACCGTTGTCAATGATCACGCCGTTTGGCTGGAAAAGGAGAAAAAAAAAAATATTATTAATAAAGAGTAGCCACTCAGCAAAGCATTTTGATAGTTTTTAAAGAAAAAAAGTTTGCAAAATAAATAACATTACTGACAGTCCAACTAAGCTGAAAACACTTGTGCTAGATTAGGTTTGTCCATGATAGTCAAATGGCATATTCGAATGAGGATCTTAAGTCACGCAGACCATTTCCTAAACTGTTGACGCTTGATTTAAAACGTGGCATGGCACGATATATCCGATGATTTCGTCAGAGAATCTAATTTATCTCGGGTAATCCAACAAATGATTCAGGGTATTTTTATTATCGCAATGGGAGTCACAAACAAAACAGAGTTTACAGTGGAGCCATTCCTATGCCTCTTGACAATGTCCTCAGTAATCTATATGTGATGTTTTAATAATATCTACCTTTGATGTTATTAGTGTCTAGGCAAATGTTTCTCAGCATTTTTATGTCACAAGCCCATATGGTAAGGGAAAAGCCTTGCAATTCTTTGACTATAATATATAATAACATTTTAATTAATTGTTTATCATGCAAGATGTAAGTTTAGTTTTTCATGTTATTACTTTTTTGAAACTACCTAAAAATTTATTCCTTTAATAAAAGAAATAAATCGTATATATGCAGTTCTTATTTATTGACCAGATTGTCAGACACCCTTTAATAACAAATGTGTCCCCAATCTGAGAAATAATGAAATAATTATGTTAGTTTAGTATAAAGGAAAGGTGACAATGAGTTAGTACATCTTGTATGTTTACTTTAAGTGTCGGTGTAGCTCAATGTCTAAGCACTCGCTTTTAATGTTACGTACATGAGCAGCATGAGTTCTAACTCCGGACCCCATGAAATGGTTTATTTCAATTTTTAGAAACTGCTAGTCACATAATTTGTTAAGAAAACATTACGAGGACAACTGCATGTCTATTATATAAAAAAATATATAGGACACATGTGAAGCCCACCAATCCGCAGAACCATGCTCTAACTCCTAGTCCTATGCCCAGTAGTGGGATTTGCATATATAGGCTTACAGTACATATAATTTTTAATAGCATTTTGGTATTCAAGTTACAAAAACTGGCCTCACACTGCCACATACCTGCCACTGACCATTCTCCTCGTTGCCATAGTAAGCTCCAATATTAGCTGTGCTCTCGGGAATTTTCATTCTTGTAACACTTAAAATTTATATCCTTTATCCATATACTGGATACGCTCTAGCAGTTTTTAAAGGCTGTCCTATTTACAAATACTAAATTATATTTTTAAACTGAATTAGACATAAGACTTTATTCTTTGTTAATGGGTAACTCGAGAGGCACTTTAATCATAAGTTTTTTAAAGTTACTTGCTAGTTTATCTTCAATCTTCATAGCTGACTCAGCACAGCTGGAAAAGAAAATGATACAATAAATATTATGTGCAGTTAATCATGATTTGAACCCTCGAGATATTTGTGTAAAGATAATTTTAATTGATACACATTTCTATCTCATAATGATTATTTCAGCTCATCAAAAGTAATAGTAAACATAGATCTCTACAGACTGTCTACTAGTATCCATAGACCTTTTGCAAACTTGCACAGGTCGTAACTCCATCTGATGGTCAACTCAATGTTAAAATGTTGCTATTTGAGAATTTTTGTTCCCCATTGGCTATCAAATCTACAAGCTATATGGTTGGTCCATGTAGCATATTCAACTTTCCAATTTTATTTTACATGTAAATAATGATTCAATAAATAAAATAGTTATGCAATATCTATAAAGTGTAAATTGAATATTATTTTAATTTCTTATATATCAATATATTATTATATATAAATATATATACATATACATATATATATATTATATATATATATATATATAAGATACATTGATACTGCCTCTCAGATATACTTAAAGGTTCCGAGAGACAGACTAACCCTGAGCAATCGGAGCAATTTTAAATATTTCCTACCAACAACACCCCAACAGATTTTTACAAATAGCTACTCTAGGACATTTTTACATGTGCATGAGCCTTTGAAGAGCCAAGATTGCAACTCTTTAAATAATACAATATACAACACAAAAAAATGTTATTCTGCCTAGTAATTTCCCAGCCTACTAGCAGCATCCGCAGCACAAGGAAAATAAATAATATTTTGAATGTCAACAACATCAAAGTGCTTAGGGTTAATCTATTTAGTCTATTAATATTTTTGTTGTATTATTTTTATGACAATCGTAAATTAATCATGAGTAATTGTCATGCATATCAGAACTGAAATATAATTTAAAAAAATGTATAATGTGGTGTACCTAGTAAAGAAAGTAGTATATAGAGGTTTTATTTATATATAGGTTTTATTTATATATTTTGTGTGACAAACAAGTGTGCTGTTCATCTATATCCTAACCTGTCATCCATAGAAATCTTTTTTACAACAGAAAGCCTTAATACCAGTAATTAAGTCTTCAGTTTCCTTAATTCGCTTGAAGAAACAGCTATGATAAGCTTGTATTTTAAATTCAGATATGTTCTCCAAGCAGCAAAAAAACTATATTAAGGGTATGTATACCTTGGAATGAATTATGTTCATATTTTGAAATTAGAATCACTTATTGATAAAATATTCATTAAAAATGATAAAAGACTTTGATGGGATGGGAAGAGATGGATCATCTTGAAATTATATCAACCTATTAATTGCATAATGTGTTAAAAAATTAATTTATGTTTTTCAACTGAAGAATTCATAACTATATAATTAATATTATTAATATGATAACACACACATTAAGGAAATTAAAATGTTATTAATTATATCTGAGCCAAAGTAAGAGGCGTGTGCCACGACAATTTCAATAAAATTTAATATATCATACACTTACAAAGAAAGAAATTTTTTTTTTGTTATTTATCAGGGTCATCTACATTCACTTCCCACAAGTCGTGGCACATTATATATAAATCTATGTCTATGATTTGTAAACTTTAACAAAGTCTAAACAAATGTTACGAAGATATAGTATACAAAACATGTCTACATATAGTGTTTGAAATAGAAGATGTCAACAACGCAAGGTGCCCCGATTAAATTAAAATATTCAACTTTCTCTGCCGCGTACACAAGATTACCACGTAAGTGCTTCAACCAAAACGCACATTTTATATGCCACCGATCGAGGCCAATAAAAAGTAATGTTGAAATTCGTAAGAACAAAAAGTCAAGCCCAAAATAGATGCTCTAGTATATAATCGGCACACTTACTCTGGGTGGACAATCTTTCAATAAAAATTACGCTCGTTACGGTGCAAAGTCGACGCGACATACACGCAGACACTATTCTATCGCAATTTAACTAAATAAAAATTAAAGTTTAGGCACGTGTCTATTTCTACGTAACATACGAAAACGGGCAAATTACTCACTCATTTGACGCACTTTAAGCTCCCTTTCAATAGTAAACAGTCTTTGGGTGGGTTGTGTTGCGTTTATTGCGCTTTCGTTGCACTGATAATTGATAAATTAACATTAACACTATAACCTATAATTTCACTGCACACAAGACCGAATTGGTAGCCTTCGTGGCGCAAATGGCGACCGATGTGATATTTGTACGAGACTGACTCGAGAACTGTTAACAACTTCGCAACAGTGAGAAACGCCGGCTTTTTTAGGCTAGTTTTAAACGTTTTAGGTCGACGACGGATTATAAACGATAGAAATTATCTTTTTATGATAGAATACATACTCTTGTTAATTTAGATAGGCCTAAATAATTGTCAAATTGACTTTCGTGTAAGATTTCTATTTTTAAATTTCTTAAAAACTATTTAGTTAAATGACCCAAATCAAAACTCTATTTAAATTAGGTTCAATTATTTTTTGATAATTAAATATAGTAAATAAATAAAAACTAGAGTTAGATATATTTTATTATATCCGAATATTTTCAAAGGTGAAAATTAAATCAAACCTAAACGTTTTTTAATTGAATAAAAACATTTCGTTTTAAGTTTTGCATCCATATAAAATTCAGTAAAAAAGTATTAAATTACTAATAGTAGAAATAGTGTACATAATATTATAATTAATTAGATATGAATAACATAATTGTAACGAATGAAAATACAAGTTTTTTCGTAACGTATTTCGGAACATAAATGTCATATTTATTTATTTATGATTGTTATATTGAAATAGGATGTTTACTTATTTTTCTATAACAATGGAAAAGATAGAATGTGTTATTAAATAAGATTTTAAAATTAAGTGGCATATTAAACTCAACAATGGCTACGTTAAATAGTGAAGTTAATGTTGATTTGTCTATACTTTGTCGTGGATGTCTTATTCAGAGTAAAGACATGAAAAATATGGTCGAACATGGCCTATTAGAGGATTTTTATAGATTTAGTGATATAAAGGTATGTATTATTACGATATTGCAAAATTAATGCCTCCACTCTCATTCACTAACCATCCATACCATTTGGTAATAACTAGACGAAATTATAGTGATTAAAATAGATAACGATATTTTTGATATTGCCATGGTTGGAAACGGTTAACATATTTACACTTTTTATAATTGTAAAGTTATCATTACAGGTTAACATTTTAGATAGAATGTCACATCTGCTATGTGCATCATGCGAGGGATCCCTGGTGGAGTGCAGGCGGTTTCGGGAGCTATGCCAGCAATCTGATGGCATTCTTAAGAGCACAATAATGGTACATATAATGTTTTGCTGTAATCAAAAAAAAATGACCTAAAGTTATATTAATACCACTTTTTTTTTTTCAAAAAATATGTAACCTTATTACATTTTATACCTAAAATTTACCTAAATATGATTTTTATAAAGTCTCTCCATCATTGGTAATATAAGCATGCCTAAACATGGAATAAAGTACTCAAAACAAAATAGGGCCCACCATGTTTTATAAATGAATTTTACAGATTCTTTTTCTTTTTTCAGTTTTTATGATTAGGAATGAATAAATTAAGGTTTTTGAAAGTGTGTGAACATTAACAAGAGTTAGTTTTGCCAATTTTATGGAATTTAGTCAAAATTTACAGAAATTATTGATTTAAGTAAAGTTTGATTTTGATTTTTATTATTGACTAAATCAATGAGTTTGATGGTGCTTAATAGCGAGTAGGTCCTCCTCTGTTCCGTATGCACTCTCTGTATCTATCTGGGACACTTTCAATCAAGTGTGTGATGTTTTCCTGGGGTATTCGCTCCCAACACAATTTTAGGGTGTTTATGAGCTCTTGTCGATTAGTCACAACATATGTTCGATTCTTTTCAATTGGTCCCATAAATGTTCAATGGGGTTAAGAACGGGACTCATGGCCGGCCACGGTAAAACCGTAATATTGGCTTCAGAGAGCTCATTGGGTTGTTCGCGCTGTATGTGGGCGAGTATTGTCTTGCATAAAGACAAAGTTTTCACCCACTCTTTGTGAAAATGGGATGACATGGGGCCGAATTATTCGATCGATATACCGGGAGGCAGTTATGGAGCCTTCTTCCAGAATTACCAGCTCAGTTTTACCAAGCAAGCTTATTCCAGCCCACACCATAACATTTGGACCTCCAAAACCATCCGTTTCATGTATGCAAGGTTCTGAAAAACGTTTTCCTTCTCTTCTCCACACGCGCACACGACGATCATCGCTGAAAAACTTCACTTTACTTTCGTCCGTAAAGAGTAAATTTCTCCAGTTGTCCATTGTCCAATCCGCATGCTCGCGAGCAAACCTCAAACGTGCTGCACGATGCGCTCTTGTCAATTTTAGGCGAATAACACGAGAACGTTGTCCGTCTTCATGGAGCCGATTTCGAATAGTTTGATCACTAATTCGTGTGCCAGTCGATTGCCGCAGTCGGGTTTGTAAGACGCGGGCGAGAATCGTACGCTCTCGACGTGCAGTCAATCTGATATACCGGTCTTCCTGGACGGTTGTAGCTCGCGCTCTTCTTCTTCTTTCCTCGCGACACTACTTGTCTGTAGAAAGCGTTCCCACGCGTTTCGAATAGCTCGTCGCGACACACCAAGACGTCTTGCCACTGATCTCTGAGATTCTCCCTCCTGAAGCATAACCACTGCTCTTGTTGCTGTTTCCACATCCATATGACGCCGAGAACCAGGCATAATGATCGCGAGTAACACCGAAATCAAGTCAAAATGAAAAAAGTAGACGTGCGACTGTAACATTCAGAATGTAACTGAGGGTACTAGGGACTGAAAATTTAAGTAATAAACGTTTTTTGGAGTACTTTACTTTTTTTGTCTAGCCACCATTGAATAACTGACTTGAAACATTGATAACGTTCGATAAACATGTCAACAATACTTCGAAATGTTTAACTTCACTATTTACTACCCAACAATTTTTTTTAGACGAAATTCGAGATTAATTTAGAGTGGACCCTATTTTGTTTTCGGTAGTTTATATTACAAAAAAATTAAAACTTCTTTACAGAACAAATCAGCAATAATAACAGAGGAGAATAATAGAAAATCAAAAGCGGAAGGACCTCAAGAGAATACAGTTCTATCTATGGTCAAAGAAAAAAAAATTGTTCTACTGATCACTGCACCGGATGTGACCTCTAAAATAATTCTATCATGTCCATATCATTGCTCCGAAACATTTCTTAAGAAGTCAGAACTTTACAATCATTTAGTAAGGAAACATGGAGCAGAAACCGATTTCCATATAGATCTACAATATTACTGTTCAATTGAAAAGTGTTCTTACCACTTAGATTCTGTCAAGAAAAAGTACTTCTCCGGTCGTAAGTTCCTCAATCAGCACTACAATAAAGTGCACAGTACTACAGCGATCACTTGTGATACTTGCATGTTGAATTTCACAACAGACTCTGCTTACAATAGACATTTGAAAACTTGCAATTTTACATATGAATGTCACATATGCAATCTAGTGTACAAAACCAATGAGAAATTACTTGTGCATTTGATGAGGAATCATCCGTTACTACATCAGCAATACAAGAACGAGAGGAAAGCGGAGAAGCGTAAACTGAAAATGGGTATAGAAGCGAAGAAGACTAAAGTGGATTCTGACTATATATGTGAAAGTCCTAAAAGATCTTTTGCAACTCAAACCTTAAAACCTGAAGTGAACATCAGGAATGACGTAACACTACCATCATGGCTTGAAAAAAGTGACGGATATGAGACCAAAACAGATGAAATATCAACACAGACAGTATTCGAAGATTTGCTATCACTCAAATCGCAAGCATGTGAAGAGGATTCAATATATTTCTCGGAAGCTGTATCCCTATCCGACATTCAAACGCAAACGTTCCCAGTCGAGTTTGGACTGAGCAGGTCTAATAAGGAGACCATAACCTCGGAGACACAGTCACCAGATTTGAGCATAAAGGAAACGCAAACATGCTTCTGTCTGTACGATTCACCAAAGTACAATTATAAACTGTTTGAGAGTGTATCATCAAGCCCTGTTATGAATTTGACGTCAACGGAGACTCAAACGGCTGATCTAGGATCCATAGATGCTTTCTTAGGATTCAACACTGCAGAAACTCAGACTAGTTTCGACGAGAATTTGGATAAAGATTTATGATGTTCGCTCAAAAGTAACATATATTTTTAGGATGACACATGAACACACAAACAATGACACCAAGATACATCCCCGATAAAGAATCATATTGCAGATAAGTTAGGAGTTAAGATAAGTCACCCTTGAGGACAAAGATCTAAAGTCTCCGGATCCATGTTGGGTCCGATGGAAGTCTCGAGTGGTAACCTTGAACTTGTTAAATATTTTTGACATTACTGGTTTAAATGCTTCGGTTAAAATGTAACGAATGGTTTGGCTTGATAGTGAGAGGATCACAACTTAGTATGGTGCCGGCATCGATGGATCATTATTAAATGCCCTCGGGTGAACTGTGTGCTTGTTAGATTTTTTTTTAAATATATATATATATATATATATGTATACGGCCATAAGTTCTGTTACAAATGAAAAAGCATTTTTTTTATGATGTAATGTAATATTATTAAAATTTATACCTACATATTTATTAGTCAGTCAGGTAAAAATAAAAAAAAATTCTATTCTAAAGGTGGCCCCTTTGGCTTTTATACAGGCCTTTAATCCAAGGGAAATTTCGCCAGAGCTTGCTCCAAAGCTTTTTTAAGAGACTCAATGTCGCCGTGTCGTAGAGCAGGCCATGTCCTCTAAAACTGACCATAATTTGAAGTCTAAAGGGTTGATGTCTGGGCTAGATGAGGGTTAGTCTTCAGCTCTTATAAAGTCCGGAACGTTGGTTTCAAGCTGGGTAGTTCGGGTCTTGTGACCAGGTGCAGATTGCTGGAAAATCCACGGTATATTTTTAAAATGTGTATTGCTGAGAGGTTTCACAACATGATCCAAGACTGTATCTTGATACACTTTGGCTATAGTTTTCATTCCTTTTTCACAAAAATGTAGTTTTGTGACTCCTTGATAAGCCCCCACCAAACCATCACTGACGCAGGATGATGACCACGTTGTACCATTCCGACCACTTGAGCAGCTTGTTCAGAACTGTGAGCGTACACTTTATCATTTTGCTTATTGTAGTGTTCTTCAATCGTGAATTTTTCGTGTTTTAGGCCGCTTCTAAAGGTATGTGGTGTTCGTCAATCGCCCCCCTCTGTTGTCGTCGACGTTCTTCGTCCACAGGGGTCAGAGTGCAGCGGTGGTGCTGCAGCGGTCTTCGCGCTTCGCTTCGCAGCATCGTCGTTGTCTCCTTACTCAGCTAGCCTCCCGCTCGCGAGTCTAATTAGATAAAGCTGTAGAGGTTCACTGAACCAACAGCAATACTCATACACAAAAAAAAGTGAAATGGCGTAAAATCGAAAGAAGTTTTTAAAATAATATACGTGTTCCAAATTCAAAATAATTAAAAAGTTGAAAAAAATAAATGTTTTATGTAACAGTATTTATGGGTAGACTAGATATATATATAGTTCTTTATCTGTCTTCTATATATAACTATGGTAATGTCACTTGTAATCTCCATGTAATGTTTTATCGGTAGATCTGCCTTTGATCTTTCTACTAACCAGAGACCATTGTTTCTCAACCAGTTTTATAACTCCACCCACGAAAAAGAAAAATAGTTAATAATACAAAAAACTTTGCGTCTCTTTCACTATAAAGTTATAATTAAATGTTTATTTACACATAGCAACCTTTAAGTTTATTTTTTAATGTTTTTGTTATATGGTAATATTTATTTTTTTAAAGCTACATTAAAATTCATTCTGTTAATAAACGAATCATTTCTATATAGATCCTATTTGTTGAACAGATTGCGATTGTGAAACGATGGTCTAGACTATCTTATCTTAAACTTATCTAGAAATAAACTCTAAGTTCGTTAGAACTTGCCGTGTTATCCGTTAGGGCTTTTTGGCTGCGGATATGAAAATTAGTAATTGTCTCTCCTTCATCGCGGCCTGCTGCGACATTACTAACTCATCAGTTAACAACTTGCTGCGGTCCATAATGCACTATGCCCTGGCAGCGAAAGGTCGCCAGGGTATAGTAGACGTCAACAAGTGAAACATTCCTCAAGTGTCGTCGTTGTTCCTTTGTTAGATTACCTGTCTCCTACCTTTATTTCTTGCTCTTGTCTTTGTTAGTATACCGAAGTAACCTTTATATCCCTGCCCTGGATCTAAGTGATCTAGGTCTACTGAGACTTGAGGTTAGGTCGTCGTTACCTTTGGTATTTTTAGTCTAATGTCTTTATTTCTATTATATATTAGTTTCGTCTCTTTGTCTATTGTTTTATCTTTTATAGTTTTATGTAGTTTTCTACGTTTATCTTAAATTCTTCTAGTCTTTGTTGTCTCTGTTCGAGAATCAATTAATTTTAGTAAATTAGAATAGTAATTAAATAATAACTAAGTAGATTAAATAAATAAATTAGAATAAGTTTTGCTAAGCGTAACATTACTTATCGATATAAGAATTGTTCTTATGCCCGATTTCAACAATGATTCGCAACATCTAACTTTTGGTACACCGGTACCAAAGATATGGGTCTCACTGTGGTTCTTATCGGCCTCCTAATTTTTTCGGTTTCGAATACTGCGTGGAGGACCGAACACTATATACGGACTCCAGGACTCTTCGTGTCGTTTTCAGTTGTCACGTTGTGATGTATTTTGTTCGGTGTTTTTTTTTAATGGGAAATGGAAAAATTCTTTGGAGAACATTTCAAAAATATATTGATAATAAACTTAAAAATTTTAAATTTTACATAATACGTAAATACGTACGTGTACGTTAAGTTTTCGTTTCAAAAATATTTTGTATGATATTCTTACTCTGAATGTTAATTTATATTCTGTTTAACGTGGTTACCGTATTGAGTAGCCTTTCAGTTTTGTTGTGTGCGAAAGAGGCAAACTTCATAACAGTGAGTCTCTCTCGCACCGTGTTTCAGTTACTAAGGCTAATTTGCTTCGTTGCGGTGAAGTGTAATATTGGTTTTTGTATGTAAATGTACTTAACTTACTGTTTCTAAAATACACGATGTTCCATGCTTATTTTATTAATATAATGTTTTTTAATGTCTTGAAATAAACAATGCACCATTAAACGATCGTTTTCTATTTATATTATATTAATTTAGCGAGCCACGCATCAGGAACCTGGTGCCAGATGCGAGATGCGACATCCAATTATAAGTAAAGGGGTATTTATTTTTTCCGCTATCGAGTGTTAAAATGTCTTATTTTTCTTTATTTCAACTCGAAGACAAGGATGGAGTGATACCTCACCATAAGGTGAAATGTACGCTGGTATATATCTTTCGGGTTGGTGGAAAGTCCTTATATGGTCCACCATTTTTATTAGTTTTTTTTTTTTAAATACCTGTCAATGTTTCATCACGCCATGGGTTAACTGGCAGGTACTACCAAATAGCGTTAATTCCTTTTTAGATTAATACAAGAAAGCTTAAATAAATAAACATTTAATTACACTGATTGTATTATCATCTTTTTTATAATAACAAATTAAAATATTGGCATCTCGCTCACGAGTGACGTATCGTGTAAAATAAACCGGAAACCTGGTGATATGTTTCGAATTTATACCTACTATATCGTAGTTAAAGCCATTGGTGTGTTGGCGTCTTACGACCATTTCAAGTTTCACTTCATCAATGGAACTCTCATCTGGTCGTTTTTCACTTCAGCGATATCTACTGGATGACATCATTTGCGCATTATACGCTATCACCGAGTCTCTCATTATTCGATGTTTTCTCTTATGCGAAACAATGCAATCATAAGATCGGAGAAAGGTTTGTATACAAAGACGTAAATTATTCGAACAAATACACAAATATTGTATATAACTAGGCTGGAAATCTAACACAAGACTCTATGTTGTTTGACGGAGCAGCCTTATAAATCATACGATGTCAAACTCAAAATACTTTTTTCTATAAAATTCTAAAATAAATTCTTCGGATTCGGTACAGTACTTAGTAAGTAACAGATAATCACTCATTTAAATCGCCACATTAATCATGATATGTTTTTTCTAATACTATTATGATATGACGCTGGAACAACAAAAGTTTTACAATTTTTGTATATTTTCTTCCGTGTTCAAATTCTTTCGAGAAAAATAAATCTCTATTTTGACATTAAAAAGAAACAGCTATACAAAACCCTCAACGCGCGAACAAGATAAAAGATCGTGTCACTGAAATAAACCGTGTGTTGTCAGCAAAGAAAATATTCTATATTTTTCCGTATTGATTTTATCTTTGCACATGCGCGATACACACTTCACGGACATTAATAGCATCTGAATTCTAACGCCGAGCGGTCACGCGTTCTTTTAATTAAAATATTGAATAATAAACGCATATTTAGAGATTATTACGACAAATTCGATATATATAACCATACGTAAAATGATGGTCGGTATCGCGCCGTAATTCCGCAAAGATTTGCGATTTGTTGCGACGGAGACAATTGTTTTTTTCCTTCAATAAAAAGTCAAAGAGAATTTCTTACAACGGCTTCTTTACAAGTGTACACGGTATCAAAACCAATGTATTTAGCGGCGTATGCCGTTTCTACTATAAGTGTTAGGCTTGAATCGACAGAGTCCGAAGATCTTTTTAACGGATATATTTCTATATCTCTACCGGCGCCACCTGATATTTCCAGTACGCCATGTCTTTACCACGCGAGTTCATATTTAAAAAGGTAAGTCTATTTTATTATCTGCCATATTCCAAAAAATTTGTAATATCTGATAAAAAAATTATATTATAGTTTTTAAATTAATTTCAAATGGATTATTAAAAATAAATTATTTATATCGTTAACCACTTAGATAATACACGTATTTTATATTATTTAAATATTTAATAACAGATATATATCTGAAATGAGTCCTATTATCTTCTATTTTTTAAAATTATAATTGACAGATCAAATACAAGAAAAAGATTGTCATGATATTGGCAGAATTATTTTAAGCGTAGCAATTATAGAACGAATAAGAAAAAGAAACAAAAAATTATAATTTTATATTTTACTATCTGACCCGATTAAAATTTTAATAAACTTGTTTGTAAATCGTTTTGTGAATTTCTGAAAATTTGTTGGAATCGTATCATATCGTTCAAATCTTTAGTTATGGCTTCGAGTTCGTTTCCGATTTTCCGGGCAACGTTTCGAGGCATTCCATCAGTACTCAAGGGTGACAACGCATAGATTCTTTTTTTTGTATCTTTGGTATCATAGCTGCAGGAATCAAAAGGGTGTAATTTGAGCTCGCTTTACACCCTCGATAAAAAAAAATATTATTCGATTAACTTTAGGTCCCATTAATATATACAGTTCTCTCATAAAATATGAAGTGACGGTGTATCCAGATAAAATATAGTGCCGTATGTATTTCCAAATAAAAATTAAGCCTTTGTATTCTTATCGTCTTTTCTTAGTCCGGTGTAATGTATGTACAATAAAATGGCTGAGGTATCATATAATGCACGCATACATACATGTCGAAGACACGAGACGAATAGTCAAAGCTCGACCGGGGTAGGACCACTTCCTCACAGAATACCAGCGTAAAATAGCAGCATAATGTTGCTGTTTTTCGTCTGGTGAATGTCCGTTTCCGGAGACCTTTATTATCCGTGACGAGGCATTCCATCTCGGTTCTCAAGGGTGACAACGCATCTGCATTATGATTCCTTTTCAAGAATGAATGTAGATGTCATGGGCCGCAAGAATCGCTTGCCATCAGGTGAACTGTGTGTGTAATAAAAAAAAAACAATTCACCAGTACGCGTAATTTTTGGACTCTCCTTGTTTCTCACATGTGCGGCTTTATTTTGGTTGCTCAAGAGTATAGTAGTTCATGCAGATTCACTGGCGTGCTATAATGTTTTCCGTATCCCCGACACTGCGTCCGAATCTTCGTCTGATCCTATCGTGTATGCCTTACGTGTTAAATAAATGAGTCACGAAGTACAAGCCCTCTGTATAACTCATGACAATAAAATATATACCGTGCATACCAGTTCTCATTAGCAGGCAGTAGCTTGTCTATTGGCTGCGTCATAAATGGAATGGCTTGGATTGGCTGTATTTTTATACTATACTCTCACAGGTATATATGTATATATAAACATACATACCTCTCCCCCTCTCTTAACAGTAGAGAGTAGAGTAGATATATCACTTCAGGTATCTTAGAAATATTTTAATTTATTTATTTGATATAGATTACAAAGATCTATCAAAACATATAAATTTAACAATAAATTAGAAATAATAATAATAATAATAAAAGCATTCACAATTACATAAAACAAATATAATACAAAGAAACTAATTTTAATCAGCGTACTGTTACGTTGAAGTCATGCAGCTTTATAAGGCGACCAATCAGGAAACTATCGCTCCTATCGGCAAACACACTTAAGAGACTATAGAGGCCGCCTTAGTACGATGTACGAGTGAAGCTATCTTTCTTTCTGACCACTGCGTGAAAGTGATCAGTATACGCCTCTCCAAACATGCTCGAAGCACTGCAGTGAGCCCCAATAGAATCCTAAATGTGTTGTTGTATTGGATTCGCAGAGCGTTATATGCAGAACGGGTAAAAGCACACCATAGGCTACTAGTGTAAAACAGCTGGCAAAATGCTTTGAACAGGTGTATCTTTACTTCTTTGGAACATCCAGCAAACCTGCGTGCCAACATGCCCCCTTTAGCCCCCAGATTTTATATCTTTACAATAGTTCAAACAATTTCATTCGTAGCAACCTTCTAGGAATGAGAGAAACGAGTGGTTGTACATCATCTAAATAACGTTTTACTTAATAAAATATTAGATGTTCACCATGGAGACTATAGGGAGTGGATCGAGTTACTAACAGATCAACTACTTCGTAAGATTAAGATTTTCCTCATCTGATTTGTGCTGAAAGCTGAGAAATGTTTAACTGAAAGTTAAACTCTACATTGTCTTTACTACAAAAACAATTCAAAACCTGATAACTGAGGTGAAATGTCTTGGTACTTGTAATTGGGTCCCCAAATTCCAATTCTCACCATACGAAAAATGGCAACGTTACGCTGTTATTTCTTGCTGGTGGTCTGTGAAGGCGTAAGAATGCAACCCCTTACTGCCAACGCCCTGCGCTCCTTTTCAATATCGGCAACGTCTCAAAGTTTGTAATTAACAATATGTCCTAGGTATTTCGTATCTTTTACAACCTTTAGGCACACACCATTCAGCATAATATATATATATGTAATTATTTATTTCTTGGACAATAAACAGGTTTCAGCAAGATATTTTCCGTCATCGCCGAGTACGTGTTAAATCGGTACTTAAAATTGAATTAATAATATTCACCGGTACCAGCACAGAAGATTCAACTTCGAATGCGATATGCTCCTGTGCCGTGACATTAAAAGCGAGAGTATAGGCAGTAAGCTACCACGTCTTCCTTATCCCAATATGAAATAGTAGAATAATGCTATTGTTTTTTTTTATAAAATACGTGGCAAACGAGCGAGCTGCCCACCCGATGGTAAGTGATCACCGCCGCCCATGGATATCCGCAACACCAGAGGAGTCGCAAGTTTAAGGAATGGTGTAGGCTCTTTTTCTTGAATTTCCCTAAGTCGTATCGGTTCGAAAATACCGCTAGAGACATCTGATACAACAGAGTAACTACTCGCTTCACGGGAAATGTCGCGTGAAGCGCACAGTGCCAACCATCGAGACGATGAGGATGAAATTTTGAACTCTTTCGTGATGTACGATGTTTAAACTCAGCGACTAGAATTAATCCGAACACCCCCTCAGAACAATCGCTAAACGCTATTGTGTTACGTTTGTCGATCCGCAGACCAACCACGACGTATATGCTATTAGTCTTTGTTGAGAGAACTGTCATCAGAGAACTGTATGTTCATTTGTCACCCATAGATAATAGAAGAAAAAGAAAAAAATATATCACATCGTCCGTCTATGTCTTGAACTAATTTCTTAGGTGCACTTACAACTAGGTCACCAGGTCACGGGTCGTTGATATCGCCAGTAAAAGTGCAGATTCCGTGGAGCTGATAGCCTTGTTGTTGACTGCGTTTCATAATGTTACGGTTGTAGGTTCGAAGCTAGCCTTTTCCATTAGTCACCTTTTTTTCACTTCTGATTATTGAACAACGATAGACTTAGTTTTTCTTTCAATGTGAAATTTATTATTTTATTAAGGCTAGGTCGCGGACATTAGATCAATTTTATTTCTTTAGAACTCATTTCGGTTATTTAAAATCTACGAGCCCAAGCTTCGTGATTTTATTTTCAATAAAATACATATTCTTTCGATCAAAATATAGCAACATTTTGTAAAGACGTCAAAATATTCACTCGTGCTACGAAGCACAGTGACCGATCGTTATCTGCAAATGTGCTGTTGATGATAGAACCCTTGATTATATGACAGAAGGCTAAACTTATAACGTCAAATTATCGTCTCTACAAAGTTAGTGAATCTTTTTAGTACAATATAAACGTATGACGGAGCAAGGTATTCGCATTATAATAAGAGCTCTATTTTAGAATAATAACACTGTAAATTAAAAAAAAGAAAATGGTTTACCTGTCAAAAACTATATTTATGACAGACATAGATGCTTGGAATTACAATTCGCTTATTCTTACGTTTTTTTTTTTTTTATATATAGCATTAAGAGTAACAAACGAGCACACAGTTCACCTGATGGTAAGTGATTACAAGAAATCATAATGCAGATGCGTTGCCACCCTTGAGGACTGAAATGAAATGCCTCGTCTCCAGTAATAAAGGTCTCCGGATCCCTGCACTCACCAGACGAAACACAGCAGCGTTAAGCTGCTATTTTACGCTGGTATTCTGTGAGGGCGTGGTCCTACCCCGGTCGAGCTGACCCATTCATTCTGCAGCTAGAAACAAACTGCAGTGTAGCTCTACCACTGTTAAATGATGATCTCTATCATAACATATAAGAAAATCGTAAATAGATTTTTCTCTTGTTGTCTGTACGTTTGTGTTCTTTAATATCCACAATTGCTAAATTAATTTGAATGTTGTTTTCAGTGATGTATTGAGGTTGAGCGACTTGTTCCTTTTATTGAAATTGGTTAAAAAATAAAAAAAAAAGATATGTGTGAATTGTAAAGTAAATTTTCAGCGAAGAACGTATAAAATAGGCACAGATAGTGTAGAAAAAACCTTATTCTTAGTATATAGAAGCGTCGTAATGCATTGGTAGCGTCAACTATTTGACATCTGAAGATACTGTTAAAATCTAATTGGAATAAATTAAAGTAATAAACATGAGAGGACTGTTCTGGTTCACCTGATGACTCTGGCCTAGAATAACCTCAATAAAGATTCAAGATGCCTCGCTTTCAGCACCTGGCTCTCTGGATTCTAACACTCCCTTAATGAAACTACATCGATCTCCTGTTATTAATTTATTGATCTGCCTATATATTTGTCGATAGACTATATCATGCATAACATTGTTATATTTAGATAAATAATATACATTACTTAAAAAACGATATTACACAGTATAACCAAGTTACAGTATCAGGGTAACATTAATTGGCAGTTAGCCAAAACTTGTGTTCGCCGGATATCGACCGGAACTTTCGGTGTCTGTCCGCTATTGTTCTGTGGTGCAATGACTTCCATGCCACTATTATAATATTTAAAAAGATATACGTTTTTTTTTCATTAACTTCACCGTTTTTTTTTAAACCTCAATGCGTTTGACATATTTTGGCGGGAACTTAATTGGTCAAGTAGTGTTTTTATTTTTATTGAATAAATCATATTTGTTATAGCTATTTTGTGTAATTAGGCGATTTTTTATACAATATAGTTTTTTTTTAATATAATCTAGTGTTTGTTAGACGAGTATAGATTGTTGCTTTACATTTTACAAATTTTTTAATATTGAAATATTAAAAAGCACACACCTACCTAGATACAAAGGGTCTATATTAACAGATAAAAGATTGTGATGAATATTTATTAAAATTATTTATGTATAGCATTAGTTGAATAAAAACTTGAACAGATATGTTTTTTAACAGATAATATATAATTATAGAGACAAAGGTAGTTTCGGCGTGCAGTTTTTTTTCTATCGTATATACATGGTATATACAACATATAACTTATGATTATAAATCAAATTATTATGGCTGTAAATTTCATACAATACAAACCCTCTGTTATATTTGTGTGAGACGGCCGGAACCGATAACTCAATTTGTCCTGTTCATAGAAGCTTTTAAGGCACGGAAGCGAGTCTTTTTATCCATGAGCATAATGTAATTAATACGTCAACGGAAATAATTTTTAGGGTTTGCTAAGAACTAAAACAACGCGTGTAGTCATTAATTATTTTAATTGAATTTTGGATGATAAACGAGTTCACCTCACGGTACAGTGTTTCCTTCGGCCAATGAGACTCATCCTCGAAAAGGACTAAAATGGAATGCTGCCTCAGAAGGGTCATGAAATTATTGTATTGTCATCGACGCTTAACGCGTCTGCAAATTTTCACAATATACTAGAATTTAAAAAAATGCGTTACATTCATACATTTATACAAGTAAAGTTGAAAGAAGTGTTAAAAAGAGACAATTTTTTTTTAAAGAAAAGATCGTACTGCCTCGACCCCAATTAGACATAGGACCTAGGCTAATCGATGAGTCCATCGCATGCCGTTCATAAGCCTTTCTATCAAAGCTTCAGGAATGGCACTGTGTAAGAATATTTGACCATACACTTGGTAGGCTTAGGGGAACTAACGGTCACCCATCCCAAATATATTTATATTGTTTTATGTGTAGTATTGTGCAGTGTAGCTCTACACTGCAGTTTGTTTTTCGTTGCAAAATGAATGGGTTAGCTCAACCGGGGTAGGACCACGCCCTCACAGAATACCAGCGCAAAATAGCAACTTAACGTTGCTTTGTTTCATCTGGCAAGTGCAGAGATGCGGAGACCTTTATTACTGGTGACGAGGCATTCCATCTCAGTCCTCAAGGGTGACAACGCATCTGCATTATGATTCCTTGTCCAGGATGAATGTAGATGTCATGGGACTTACCATTCGGTGAACTGTGTGCTCGTTTGTTACTTTTAATATTAATAAAAAAAATGTATTATTATCTATATTTATTATGTATTATTTTGTTAGATATGTATCTATGTATAATTTGATATTTTTATCCTAAATAACCTTTATTTTATTTTTATGCCTAGCAACATATTCTCTAACTCCCAGGGTTGCTAGTAGAGAATTCCACTGGGCAATTCAGTCCGCCCTTGTAAACCTTATTTATGGAACTTAAAGAATAAATAAATAAAAGAAAAATATAGAGAGATATCAGGCAAGCAGTGAATATATGAAGGCTAAGCTTAAGCGAGCAGTATTGATGATACACTTTCTTCTTCAGCTTCTGTTTCCACACACTCTCGCGATCTCTCCTCCATACAGGAGGATAGGAAATATTAAATCATCTCATTAGGCGAACCTTAGTGTTTAGTTTTGCAGCGATCTTTCCATATCTTCGTGAGCTTTATCACAGCTGATCGCGTCACCAAACGAACACAGTAGCGTTATAGTGCTGCTTTACGCTGGTAATTTATGGTGCCCTGGTCCTCCACAGTCAAATCGACCAATTCATACAATATCTAGAAACAAACTGCATCGTGGCTGCACTTTTAAGCACGTTATATAATGGCGAGTACCAGGCGAACAGAGACTAGACGGAGGACAAGTTTAAGCGAATAGTATTGATCGACCTTCCGGCGTCTGACTCCTCACACTCATCAGTGCGACGACCCATTTAAATTGAGGCGATTTGACATTTTTTTGATATTGTATTAAGGGTGACAATACAGCACACAGTTCAGCTGATAGTATGTGATACCTACGGCTCATGCCACCCACGATCATCCTCGATAAGGTATCGTGCAGATGCGTCTTCACCTCTAGTAACTAAGATGTCCCTGGATTCTTAACAAACGAACACAATGGCGTTACGCTGGTAATTTATGGTGTCCTGGTCCTCCACAGTCAAGTCGATCAATTCATACAATATCTAGAAACAAACTGCATCGTGGCTGCACTATTAGCACTTTCTAAAATGGCGACGTACCAGGCGAACAGAGAATAGACGGCGGCTAAGTTTGAGCGAACAGTATTGATCGACCTTCCGGCGTCTGGTTCCGTACGCTCACCGGTGCGATGACCTCGGCGTTACATCAATTTTAATCTGTCTGGAATATTCTTTGGATGGAATTTACGAGTACTTACAATGGTGTACTCGTAGGCAAAAAAAAAAGTTTTTGAGATTTTTTTTTATTGAACGGATGATGCGTTCGTACAGTTCACGATGCAAGAGATCTTGGTAGGCAATATATCCATAACAAAGTCCCGAAACTAAAATGGAATGGAAACAATTCCGTCGATAATAAAGGGGAACCCCCTAATTGTTACGTAATATAAAGACATTGACCATTCACAAGTTGCTGAAACTTTTCTAAATATATTTTTTTGTGTTGTATTGCATTATTTAAAAGTAATTTTAAAAAGTATATAACATTTTAATTATAACAATAATTCTCAAAGGTTCTAGAGTTGCTATTTGTTAAAATTAGTCCGGGATTTTTTGGTAGTCTATATTAAAAATTCCTCCTGGTTAACATCCATGTTCAACGTGCTAAAACTGATCCAAGATGCACCAGAATTTAAGCTGACCCTCATATTGGAAGGACCACGAAACTTGGAATACGAACGTGAAATAATATTGCCGATGTGTTTCGTATGTCGAGTAAAAGGAAACACGGACTCGATTATCGGTATTCCATCTCAGTCTTCAAAAGAGAAAACTCTTGGTCATCATTTTGTTGAATATGGAAGCTTAAGCAGTTATTACTTACGATCGGATGAACTGTACGCTCGTTTGCCATTCATAATATTAAAAAAAAAACCCTAGTCCACCGATGGATAAAGCCATCCAATAGATTCAACACACCAGTATCCAACGACTTCGCAAACTTGCATACGTCATTATATATTGTGGAGGGTCGTGTTTTTTTTTCTTTCGTCGGGAATTGCCTACGTACGCCCGCCCTCCAGGGAGCGAGAACGGGTTATGTCGGACTCGCACCGACTAAAACTCCACGGTGGTCGGTACCAAACACACGGGGTCGCGGGATCTCCGTGAGGAACGCAACCGCAACCCCCCTGCGCTTTGCTGGGATAGCCCGTCCCGGGGGCGTGCGTGAAGATCGCACTCCCAGAACCCTAGCGGAACTATCACGACGATACGGTACCACGTCGTGCCGTCGTCCTTCCGGAGTCGCTAATACTGGATGGTCGGAGTCCCCACTCCAATAGTCAGCGACCCGAAGGGCCCCGTTTATGGTAGGGGAGCACCAAACAAGAGTCGTCCTAGTACAAGTATGCCGCTTCAGAACTTTTAGGTGCCATTTGCCGTTTTTCGGATCTAAGAGCTGGTAAAATACGATTAGGCCTCATTATTGTCATCTAAAGTCAATGTTTCTCCATCTCAAGGGTTGACTGGTAGAGAATGCCAAAAGGCATTGAGTTCGTCTATTGTATTCTACTTTTTTTTTAAATAATTTGATTTTAAAAAATATTAAAATAATAGATAATTATGTCCCCCATGGAGTTGTATATAATAGGATTGGCCAACTTCTTTAAAGTGGTGATCAATTTTTTGCCTAGAGAACGTGTCGCTATCGACTTGTTCTAACAAGACAGTCTTTTCAATAGCCTGGGCCACACAAATCGAACGAGCGTTCTCCTTCATTTTGTCGGTGCCTAAAAAAAAAGGTCGTTTTGTAAAACGTTTCAGGCAATAATGTGGTTAGAATGTTGATATTAAACATTAAATTACATACTATTTATGATTTTAGTTAAATCAAAAGTAACAAAATTGCATTTTATATATATATATACATATATATATATATATATATATATATATATATATATATATATATATATATATATATATATATATATATGTATGACTTTTATTGCCTTCATACGGATTGCAACAAAGAATAACTCCAAGTGTGCTCTGTAAACAAAGAAACGACATTTAAAGTTTATTCCTGCCTCTATTATCTGTTTTACATAATTAACTAACAAATTAAATAACGACAGTTCTTTCCACACGGTATATGATATTGCAATTTTTATAACCTCCTCTCTTAAGTGACACTGACACATGACATGACACTGACAGGTCAGAGCCAAGTATGGCCAAAATAAATGATGCATTTTATATATATATATATATAATGAAAATTACTTTCTTAACCGCGATAGACCAAAAATAGCTTCGATCGCCAACCCTGGTATATAGCACAAAAGCATTTTAAAAAACTAAAATATCTTGCAAAATAAATAATTCGCCAACCGTTTAAACACTGAACCATAGCTGACCCGTTCTGCAGTGTAAACGTGTGACCCAGTGGATGCGGCGGAGTAACTGGGTCATGCCAGCCTTGCATCGGTAGATTAGGTCATATGATCATGGAAATTAGAATGAGAATATACTTACAATAATAAAGCTATTATATATTTCTCACGATGATTATTTATTTATTTATTTACTTTACTCTTTATTGCATCAACCTTAACAAAGTTAAAAGCTCACAAAGGGCGGACTTAATGACAAAGGTATTCTCTACCAGTCAACCCAAGGTGTGGTGAGATATATGTATGAGAGGTGTAGCAGTAAACTAATTCATACAAGTAAAGAATAATACGTACATATATAGATATTAAATATATCATACATACATACATTCATATAACATAATTACACGCAAAGAGGTACAGTTTTTAATACACACTCGGAATACATTTATTCTATATATTATATATTTCAAAACGAATATATTTTCTTTAGACGTATGATTGTTAAATCCTGTTTTTGTTATAATTTATTTTATCTTGTAACATATACTAAGGAAGAGTACTGAGGTGTGAAATACAGATATACCTTTTATCTAATTCAGATCCAGATGTCTCAACATACTTATCTCAATATCGTTCAGATATTTTTATATTAGTTTTGTTTATGTAAATAAATTATTATTACACACAACAGCGGATACGGAAAGTAATAATTGTGTTTTAAATATTGTACTTAGGTTGGGAGTTAATTACTTAAACCACATCGCTACGCGACCATCTAACATAGCCTTGTGAAATAATAAAATATTAACCTTATGACATGTAATATGATTGTTTTGAAATAATAACCTTAATTGAACGGAAAAAACTATTCATGTGAAACTTACTTAATTGAGTTTGTCTCTTTCGCACTTGTGACAACTGAAAACTTAATATACATTATTACAACCATGAAAACTACTTATTATAATATAGACTTCTACAATTTTTTTTCAAACTACCTAGGAATCTCGTAATAAAAGATAATTTTCTTCCATTTCGTGACGCTTTCGAAGTATATAAGTTATTATAATTTCTAAAGTTTAATATTAGGCGGTATGATCATCGATTTAGAAAGAGACAGGGTACTTTTTGGCATCGTTCGACTTGCATTTCGAGTACGGCTTTCTGTAATACTTACTATTTTCAAGCATCTAATAGATATATAGCTGTGTTTATAATACTCGACTGATTTAGGTTCTGGTTTCATATCTGAGGCAGATATTTTGGACATATAAAATATATGTCATATATTTTTTTGTAATTAAAGCGATAAACGTTTTTGAATTTTGTCTCAACCGAGTCCATTTTGTATCCGCGTTACATTTTATATTTATTAGGTTTTAATTTCAGATACCGCGTCACCTTTTCATTTTCCGAGTCGTAGTAAGTAGCCATACCAAAATAAAGTCAAACGTTAAATTATAATATCGTTAAATAATAAAATTTAAATATCGTTCACATTAGTTTGACTTCTTGTCTTTAGAGTGGCAACGCTCCATATTGTCCACCTTAAAATAACGATAACAATGACGTGCATCACTATATTTCGCGCGTTTATGCTCCATAGTAAACTATCTAGCAGAAATTACCAATAACAAAGAAATACTCAACACTAGGTAACAAATCATTAACCAAACACTTGAACTGCAAGCAATAAACCTAACCTCACCTAAACTTAACCCAAACCTAACTCAAACCTAACCTAAACCTAACCTAAACCTATCCTAAACCTAACCTAAACGTGACCTAACCTAACCTAAACCTAACCTAAACCTATCCTAAACCTAACCTAAACCTAATCTAAACAAAAACCTAACCTAAACCTAACCTACATAAACCACATGTGAAACGGCGAAACGTTTAAGAATTAAATTTGTTACGTACACAGATAGTTTATAATCCGAATTGACATATATTAATTTTTATCCCCGTAAATGAGAGATGGCTTAACGTCTGTTATAACGTGTTATAACTAGTTCGCGACTACGATAGCTACATTAATCCCTGACAAGGAATGATAAAGCAGATGCGTTGTCACCCTTATGGACTGAGATGGAATGCCACGTCACCAGTAATAAAGGACACCGGATCCCTTCACTCACCAGACGAAACAGCAACGTTATGCTGTTATTTGACGACGGTATTCTGTGAGGGCGTGGTCCTACCCCGGTCGAGCTGACCTATTCATTCTGCAGTTAGAAACAAACTGCAGTGTAGCTCTACCACTACACAACAATTTCACAAATCCACCGACACGAAGTCGCGGAATGTTAGTAAATAAATAAAAAAATCGTACACTTAAAAGTATAGACAATAGACCAGCGAGGTGGACGTTTATAAAGCTCGCTCAATCGCGGAGTATTGATTTGTTCCCGGGTGTCTAGTACCGATAGCTTTCTGGAGCAATGAACTCCGATTTGTTGAAATTTATCTAGTAGTATATAACCTTTATAACAGAGCTTTGATTATGAGACCGGTTATAAAGTGGAATGAGCTTTCACGCAAACATAGAGGCACTAACTCAGGTTCTATTTTTTAGAATATACCCATAAATATCTATAGTATCATGGGATGCAACTAGAGATATTCTTTTCTTTAATACTCCTCTATCGTAGCTGAATGGGTCCTCTGCTGAAAGTTATTTCTATATTACTGTCGTCTACCACCTGATCTGACGTGCTGACGGAAAACCAATAGTTTTGAAGTTAGTGCGATGGTATGATAAAAAATTTCCGCAATATGATCGGTGTAAGATTTATATGTTTGGTAAACGATATGGGACAATACAAAGATACAGACTTCAAAGCCGATTAGTGCAACATATTGACCTTGGCTAAGAATCGAACACAGTGTCCGAGATATCATCACGATCACAGCCTATCAATACGATGCTGAACATATGGATTCAAACAAAGCAAGATACAAAGTCTGCGTCTATAGAATTCCTTAAAACTTGTGTTGGTCGTCGCTCCATCTAGTAAGAGATCTTTCAAGATTTAGCAGATGGTAATCTATACAGGAGGAGATCAATTTATAAGACCTAAAATAGCACAGCAATGCCTCACTCTTACAATGAAGACTAACGTAATATCGATCAGGGTGTGGTTATTCAGGCGGTTTCAAGCTAATGACATATTGCTTGTCTTTTAAGATTCGAGTCGCCGCCTTCATCGACCATATTATTGGAATATTATCTTTCTTGAAGCTGATTTGATGAAGTCTCGAGGTAAACTGTGGTACGAATAGATTTGCTCGATTTTGATACCACGTTCTCGTATAATATCCTCGCTACACACAGACACTAAACGTACGCAATATATGCTATTTCACGTCAGTGTTATAAGGGTGTGGTCCTCGCCTGCTCGAGTCGACCCACTCTCGTTGCGATTAAATACTACTTGCAAAGTGGCTCTATCACAAAAACTATATCTCGAATATACTCGGCGGATATATATATAAAAAAAAAGAAAAACCCTCCCCCTCCTCTCTTGAATTAATAATCTGAGAGATCAACAAACTGTTCATTTTCATTGTGACCCAGTTTCACTGACGGCGCACATCTGTATCATGCTGGCGAACTGCAAAACGGGTCATCGACTTCAAAATGGCGCAATGAAATTTAACGTATAAATTAATGAAGTTTTATAGTAAAGGCAGTGCTTTGTACGTTTCAAGTTAAAAACGTATGATTTGTTAACGCAATAAAAAATCTACTAATTTTTTAAAAAATTCGTTCATTAATTCAGTGTACAATCATACAGCCATTTAAGTTTGATAGAAAATTATTAGATAAAGCTGTAAAGGTTTCTGGACAGATAGTAATACTTACACGAAAAAAAAATTTTTTTTATAAATTGCATGTGTCGTAACTTTACAAGCTTTTACATAATACGGTTGATTTCTACGTTGTTTTTTTTATTATTAAAGTATTATGACAGTTATGTTTTTCTTTTTTTTTTTATTACATTGAGAGTAACCAACGAGCACACAGTTCACCCGATGATACAGACAGTCATCGCACCCGAGGAAAATACTTCGTTACCTGTAACTTATCAGTGGTAGAGCTATGCTGCAGTTTGTTGCTAGCTGTAGAATGAATGGGTCAGCTCGATCGGGGTAGGACCACTCCCTCACAGAACACCAGCGTAAAATAGTAGCATAATGCTGCTGTCTTTCGTCTGGTGAGTGTAGCCACAGTAGTGGGCATGATTATCTGGTAGAGAAAGCCTTACGGCATTACGTCCGCCCTTTGTATCGCTTTTACAGGCCCAATAAAGTTAAAATAAAATAAAATAAAAAAAAATATTGACACAACTAAAATTGCTGTTAAGTCCCACCAGGGACGTTGGCTTCAAGCCAGAAATAACCGTAATGCGGGTGTAAGTTATGACTTTAATGCAGTAATTCATGGATACTACAATTAACACATCACGTTAAGGTTACACAGGGTTATTGATTAGTCAGTTAATTCGACGTATTCCCGTTAGGAGGCGATAGGGGTAACTATTTCCGATAATTTTAACCCATATGCATTATGCAAAAGTGAACCATTTTTGAGTGTCATGTTTTTTTAGCTTTTTTCAAAATAAGTCAAAAATGCAACATCATAAATTTATTAAATAAAAAAGTATCAATTTAAATCAAATTTTTTCTTCTGATTTATAAAAACGATTAAACACTGGTCATTTATTAATATTAAAACAATAATTATCTGTCCAAATTTAAAAATGCGAGACGAAAATCGATATTATTTAAATTTTTTTTGAGATTTTTTCCCTCTAAAATGACTTTAAAAAAAAACGTTATGAAACATGTCTTGCAGATTATTTTAAAAACATAACCGTTTTCTTAGCTCTCCAACAAAACATAACAACTAGGAAAGGAACTTATTTCAAAAAAACTTAAAATCGCTGTTTAATTTTTTTTTTAAAAAGTTTAATTTTAGTTAAGTTTTAGTTTAGTTTTTATGTTAGTTTAGTTTTAGTTTGTTAAAATATCTAGAATTTCCGCCTGCTTCCTTGTGATAATTTTTTTTAAACACATCAACATTATGCTGCTATATTTCCATGAGGGCGTGGTCCTACCCCGGTCATGCCGAAACATTCCTACTGCAGCAAGAAACAAACTGTAGTGTGGCTCTACCACTTAGAAATATTAAAATTAGTAATCATTAATAATGTTAACAACACATTAGCTTTCTTTAAAAAAAAAATGTAAGATGTAGAAACCTCTGGAAAGCTAGGTTCTAGCATAATACTCCGAACTACAACTGATGGAACCACGAGGAATGTTCACCCCATATTGTTTAGGGAAGGGAGGAAGTATATTCCTTCTCCAATTTACAATTATTTATATATTTTAATTTTTTTATTTTTTTAATTTTATTTAGGTTCTAGATTCTATATAAGATAAGATAGATCAACTAGTTATGGGAAAACACCAGCAATGGAGAAAATCGGATCTATAGTCGTGATTAAGTTTCACACTAAGCAAGGAAAGAGTCAAGAGAGGGGTCAGGAAAGCCTCTATTTATGGAGACATTCTCTGGAAAAACTATGATAACGGCTCTTCAAGTTATTCTTTAGAAAAGCATCGACGTCCATGCTGGCCGAATGAGGCAACTTCCTGAGTCGTTGTTGGAAAAGTAGAGAAATTTGTTCTTGGAGATATTCGTCTCAAGAAAAACAGATCGCAGGAATGACAGTTTCGGCTACTACTACCGTTTTGAAATCAGTCAGGAGTCTCTGTTTATGGAGACGTTCTCTAGAAAAACTGTGATAACGGCCATAGCCTCGTCAAGTTATTCTTTCGAAAAGCATCGACGTCCATCCTGGCCGAATGAGGCAACTTCCTGAGTCGTTGTTGGAAAAGTAGAGAAATTTGTTCTTGGAGATGTTCGTCTCAAGAAAAACAGATCGCAGGAATGACAGTTTCGGCTACTACTACCGTTTTGAAATCAGTCAGGAGTCTCTGTTTATGGAGACGTTCTCTGGAAAAACTGTGATAACGGCCATAGCCTCGTCAAGTTATTCTTTCGAAAAGCATCGACGTCCATGCTGGCCGAATAAGGCAACTTCCTGAGTCGTTGTTGAAAAAGTTGAGAAATTTGTACTTGGAGATGTTCGTCTCAAGAAAAACAGATCGCACGAATGAGAGTTTCGGCTACTACGATCGTTTTGAAATCAGTCAGGATTCATTGTTTATGGAAACGTTCTCTGGAAAATCTGTGATAACGGCCATAGCATCTCCAAGTTATTATTTTGAAACGCATCGACGTCCATGCTGGCCGAATGAAGCAACTTCCTGAATCGTTGTTGGAAAAGTTGAGAAACTTGTTCTTGGAGATGTTCGTCTCGAGAAAAACAGATTGCAGGAATGAGAGTATCGGTGACTACTGTCGTTTTGAAATATCATGGATATAATGATGATATGAAACGAATTGCTTAAAAGCTTCCAATGAATCTTTACTCCATCACAGACGTCAATGAAGACAGTAATCAATGCATTGACAGAAACTAGACGTGGGACCGGTTAGGAAGCAAGAAGATGTCGCAGCAGAATTGAAAGATTATAGCTAAATATTTTACGGATTCAGAGTTGTATGTTTTGATTGATTATAAAGAAAAATGTGTCAATATCGCTATTCAACTGGAAAATTAAAAAAAAAATAGAAGCGGAATGTTGTCTCTGCTCCATTTGTGAAACTACCCTATCTATGGTGACGGTGGTGTAGTCCTGGTTGATTTCGACGACGGCTATACCTTCTGGTAATTGCCAGTAACTGCGCCGAATATATTATAGTGCCGTAGTAGCATTGGCGCAAAACATAGAGACACTCGCTCGTCGTACCCTTCCCTATTCAAATGTAATGCATCTGTAATAAGATCGAATGAAGGTTGTTATGTGGTGCCAGGGATACGGGACATACAGATAATACATCCAGACCAGAAAACCAACAATACTTAAAACATAAATATTACTCCTCGACTGGGAATCGAATCGTCAATAACCGATCATACCGTTCAGCTTTTGCTCCATCCGAAATATTTCCTAAAATTATAGAAAGAGCTACGAGGATTTATTTTTACTGACTAAGAAGATTCCGAAATAATATCTCCCAATTTTTTTTTAATAATTTATATAAATTATTCGAACGACCGATCGATTAAAAATATTAGTAGTGTTTTTATTTCACAGTTTCAGTTTTGCCGAAACAAGGTATCAATGTCACTATTCTACTGGAAAATATAAAAAAGAAAAGAGAAGCGGAATGTTGTCTATGCTCCATTTGTAAAACTACACTCTCCATGCTGACGTTGATAGTAAGAGTTAATTTTAAGATCATATAAAAGAAAACCCATCCCTGACACATTATAGTTAGTTAAAAACTCTACCCTCTTTATTTTATGGTGTAAATAATCCGTCATAACTGGCGGAAGAAAATTCCACTGCCGTTATGTAAGTACAATGAATGTAAAGTTGAAGAAACCCAACAAACGTTTAGTTTGACGAGTTTAGAAATTGTTGTATTGTGGCGGTAACTGCTTTATAAATAATCTACGTTGACAGTAATATAGTTTCTGGTTATATAAGTGAAAAAAAAAATTGAGCCGTCGAAGCTAAGTGTCTAAACGCTCGCTTTTAATGTCACGGCACGCGATCGAACCGTGTTCGATACCCGATTAGTTAGCAGTTAACTGGGTGTCTAAGAAAATATACATGTCTAAGGAAAAAGAAAAATTCGTAAACGTGAAATCCGCCAATCTGCTGTCGCTGTAACACACTACGAGTGACGGTCTATGACCAGCATTGGGATATATTGGTATATAGGCTGTTATTTTCTCGTTTACACTAATCGTTGATTTGAAGCTTCAAAAGCCTAGTGGTTTAGGGTACGGTCTGCAAAACTTAGAGCCGTAGTAGGTTTGAATCCGCCATAAATATATATATATATATATATATACACTGGTGGTCATACAATTAGAAACACTTGTTATGAATAAAGAAAGTAAAACTTCAACGTACAAATGTATAAATAATTAATTTTAATTAGCCACTCAAATAAAAAAACTCATTAAATGCATAAAATATAAAACATATCTTACTTATAATTACAAAATGAGTCTTACACATGTAGGAGTTTATTTTTTGTCACTGGCCGCTTAGACGCCTAATTCGAAACATTTTAAAAAAGCATCCATAGCTCGTTTTTTTTTTGAAATTGGAGAATGATATTTCTTTCTTGGCTTTTTCTATTATTTTTTGGCGGCAATTCAAAATTTAATCTGAATTTTATTTTGTTCAAAATGGGCAAAAATAAAATTTGGGACGCGTCAACTGTTAATTTACATATAGATCATAAGTGGGCGTACAGAAAAATAGCTGAGCAATTAAATTGTTCTGTTAAGAAAGTTTTTAATGAATGCAATTGATCATTATAAAACACATGGAACTTTGTAAATGTTCTTAGAAAGGCTCCGCCAAGAAAAACCTCTCCCTGGGAAGATACGCTAATCGTTCGTGTTGCTAAAAAAGACCAAAGTAAAGGCTTCAACCAGATTAAAAATGAAGTTTTTTCGCCTGATGACCCGAGAAACATCTCGTCAAGACTGATACGCTGAAGATTAGTGGAAGTTAAATTGTTTGGAAGAATCTCTCGAAAGTTAGCTCTTCTTACCAAGGAACACCGAGAACGGTACGGGAATGGAAAAAAAATTATTTTCAGATATAACAAAAATAAATATGGTAAATTCCGATGGAAAGCGCTATGTTAGACGTCCTGTAAACAATGCTTTTAGTTATAAATACACAAGGAGTATAGTCATGCATGGTGGCGGTAACATTAAAGTAAGGGGGTGTTTTTCCGAATGTGGAGTTGGACCCGTTCGGAAGATTGAAGGTACAATGGATCAATGGCAATACAAAAATATCTTAGAGTACACAATGGTTCTACTCGGACGATCATTTTCCTGTAAACTGGATCTTTCATCATGACAATGACCCTAAACACACGGCCAATAGCCTCAAATGTTTCCTTAGCGAACAGCGTATATCCGTTTTAGACTGGCCAGCAAATAGTCCGGATTTAAACCCGATAGAAAATCTCTGGTATATTGTTAAAAAGAAAGTCTGAAACGAACGTAACACCGGTCAAAATGAACTATATGAAGCATTTGTTGAAGCATGGAATTCAATCCCCCTAGAAAAATTTATGAAATTGATTGAATCAATGCCATGTCGTTGCAGTGCTGTTATTGAAAATAAGGAATGCGCCACCAAATATATATATACCTAGTCCGGCCAAGTTCTGTTACAAATGAAAATGCATTTTTTTTAATGAAATAATGTAATATTGTTAAAATTTATACCTATGTACGTATTTATTAGTCAGTAAGCAAAAAAAAAAAAATATTCTATTCAAAATAGCCTTTGGCCTTCTATACAGGCCTTTAATCTGTTTGGCCACGAATCTATGGATTAACGCACTGTTTCCAAGGGAAATTTCGCCACCGCTTACTCCAAAGATTTTTTAAGAGACTCAATGTCGCCGTGTCGTTTAGACCAGGCCATGTCCTCTAAAACTGACCATAATTTGAAGTCTAAAGGGTTGAGGTCTGGGCTAGATGAGGTCAGTCTTCAGCTTTTATAAAGACCGGAACGTTGGTTTGAAGCTAGGCTTAAGTAGTTCGTGCCTGTGACCAGGTACTGAGTCCCGCTGGAAAGTCCATGGTATATTTTTAAAAGTGTATTGTTGAGAGGTTTCACAACATGATCTAAGACTGTATCTTGATACACTTTGGCTGAAGTTTTCACTCCTTTTTCACAAAAATGCATTTTTGTGATTTCTTGATAAGACATGTCCGACCAAACCATCACTGACGCAGGATGATGACCACGTTGTACCTTTCCGACCACTTGAGCAACTTCTTTACAACTGTGAACGTACAGTTTATCATTTTGCTTATTGTAGTGTTCTTCCATCGTAAAAATTTTGTCATCCGTAAAGAGGATATTTCTGTGCCTTTCACCTGCGTATCGCGACAGAAGGCGTTTTGATCGACCCACTCTCTTTAATTGTAAAGATTGATTTAAGGCATGTCCTGTATATCGACGATAAGCACCGAGCTTCAGGTCTTGTTTTATAATACGCGACAGAGTCCTAGCGGGAATCTTCATTTCTCGCGATAAGATTTTTTACTCCTCTAAAAGGGTTTCGATGAATTCTGGCATTAACAGCATTAACAAAAGATTGTTAATGCTGTTAGATGCCAGAGATTGTTGTTGCTGCTGTTGTTGTTGTGTACAAAGATGTAGTTCTAACAGCACGCGGCCGTCCCGATCTTTTCTGGTCTTCGACAGAGGAAGTGTTGTTGTATCTGTTGATAATACGATATACGAACATACGGCTGATACCAAGCTTTTGAAGTGTCTGGAATATGACCGACGGCTCCATACCTACTTTGTACAAGGCGATCACTGCAATCCTATTTTCTTTAACACCCCATTCAATATTGTAATTTGATAATGAACACGAAAGAATATGTGAAATGGCAAGAAAGAAGTTTTTAAAATAATAGACGTGTACCAAATTCAAAATAATTAAAAAGATGAAAAAAAAAAAAAAATATATATATATATATTATTTTTTTTAATTGTAAGAGTCTCCTATATATATATTTATCTATTTCTATTAATTAGGGTTGTTAAACTAACATACAATTCATGAGATGTTAAGTGATATCTGGCAAAAGACGAGCTGATCCATACATTCTGCAGTTAGAAACAAACTGCAGTGTAGCTTTACTTTAACTTGGTTTGTAGAAAAAAATGGCCACGTTGCCACATAACTCTACTTACAGGTTGTTACATCGTGCTAATTAAAATTAGTTGTACGATAACTTAAGATTAAGAAAAAATTAACTAGATATACGTTGTGAAATAAAAAATAATAATAAACTAAACTAACTAATTTTGAATTAACTAATGATTCCTTATATGAAGACAAATCTGAGCATTATTGGCCACAGGAATCACCTTCATCATTCAAGGTGGGCATGCGTTGTCACCCCTGTGGAATGAGGTGGAACTTCTCTTACCAATTATTGGTGACCGAATATCTACATTTATGACAAGAAATATAACAGTTCTTCCTTCGAGTCGACGTTTACATGTTAAAATTAGGAAATAGCTGTAGCGTATCTCTACTGCTATTATTTTTTCTTAAAACTGTACTTTAACCGTCGTCTCCTTCGCTCCAGGAACTGGAGAGGCTTGAAGGTCCGGTCCTGGGCTCCTCGGCACCACCGACGTCTACCGCTCCGTTGTCCTGCTCGATCGATCTGCCGACAACGGACACGATCGACGAGGTATGCTTATTTACTATGTGCACGACCCATCAATGTTGCAGTCAGACTGCCTCGTGGCTCTGTTGTATAAGTAAGTGAGAAGTCACTGCAGGGTTCACGATGGAAGTCAATATTTTGTGGAATGTACGAATGGTAACGTGAGTAACGGAATCCTATGGACCTGAATCTAGAACTTTGATCCAATGGACATTGTTGACAGCATAAATACAAAAATAGATATTTCGAAGAGACGTGAAGTCCATTAATACGCAGTTTATCCGGGTGGACTCTGCCGTCACCGTCTCCAGAGAGCAGGTCTACGTCAAGCAGTGGCATTTATATATACAGGCTGTTACATTAATTTATTTCACACTTACGGTAGATTTTGGTTGATGGGTTTGTCATCTAGATACCGAAACTACGTGAATATAAAGCTCAACTTTGGGAGGATAACACCCTTACAGAAAGCCGTAAAATATCAGCATATCGCTGCTGTGTTTCGTGTGTACCCTGGAGGCCCAGTTACTTGTAGAAAGGTCTCAACCCTCGGTGGCAATAACGCATTTTTATTATTTCATTGGGAGTAACAAACACGCACAGTTCACCTGATGGAAAGTGATTCCTCGACATCTACATTCATGCTTGACTAAGAATTTTAATGCAGATACGATGTCACCCTTGAGGACTGAGATGGAATGCCTCGTCACCAGTAACAAAAGTCTCCGGATCCCTGCACGCACTAGACGAAACACAGCAGCATTATGCTGCTATTTCACGCTGGTATTCTGTGAATTATGGTCCTTCTCCGGTCGAATTGACCCATTCGTTTAGCAGCTAGAAACAAACTGCAGAGTAACTCCACCACTGTAAAACGCATGAGCATCTTTAGTCTTTGTTGAGTATGGATGTAGGTGTTCACGTGTCGAAGGCGCAGTGTGCTCATTTGTCACCATTAGTATTATAATAAAGCAATCTGTAAGTTAGCCTTCCGCACTGATAATATAGTTTTCGTAAACATTGACAGTAAGCAAAGTAGACAGTCCGCAGTAGAATGAGAGTTGACCGACATACATAGGTCCAAGGATCAGCAAGGTGTTAGTGGCAATTGGCCGATGATTGAAGAAAGATTCCTGTGTCGCAACCTCCGACTGGCAATCACAGTGTTGGAAAAAAAAGGAAGAAAAAGTACATTTATTGACCGTAACTGATATTGGACGTACACAACAGATCTAATAATAAAATTATAATACATAAAGTAAAAAAGAAATGTTTAGATTAGATAGTTAAAACTTAACTTGAAAGATACAAAAAATTTTAGTAACCAACGCAGAGAACACCAATGTAAATTCATTAACTTGATTCCTACACTCACCAGACGAAACACAGGAGGATTATGCCGCTAATTCACGCCGGTATTCAGTGAGGGCCCGGCCGAGCTGATTCTGCAGTTAGAAACAAACTACAGTTTGCAGGGGAAGCGGGCTTCTCGCTAGAAGCGCAGACCTATACAAGTCTGCTGGAAGTGCGATGGATGCAGGTGGTTCAGGATCGTTCTTTGTACCAATCCATGGGGAGGTCTATGGTCAGCAGTGCACTGTGGGCAGTGGAGACGGCGATGACGACGATGAAACAATTATTTTATTAAATCATATTTAACTGGAAGTTTTTTTCTTCCCAGGCGACCCTCTCACCGGACCATGCAGGTTCTATGCTGTCGATCCAGTCGGCGCCACCAGAGCAGAGGACTATGCCGTCAGAACAGAGGGAGCGGCCGGCGAGTCTTCTGCTCGAACTGCCATTAGCCACTGTAAGCTGAACTGTTCATATTTGGGTAATAAACGTACGTGCGTAGAATAGCTCTCCTCGTTGCACCTGCAACGACATAGATCGGCACGACTGGGGACGGAACTACGTTATCACGGAAAACCATGCAATAACGCTACTGTGAATTGAATGGTGAGTGCAGGAATCAGGTGACCCAATTACGAGTAACGAGTGATTCTATTTCGGTCTATCTTAGTCTCAAGATTCAAGGTTTGGTCATCACCTACCTAATTATTAGTAATTTTTACACGATGGGCTTGCGTGCGTTTTTTTAAAAAAAATGGTAGTTTCCCATACCTTTGTCTCTAGTATACATAACTGTCAATCAGTAATCACATCACTCATTGTTAAAGTTGATAGGATAGATAGTAAAATAGTTGGTTATTATTTTTTATACAATAGATAAATCATAGGTAAATCAGCAAGCAGCTCATCTGAAGTGATAATCACCAGCCATGTATATCCGTAACTCTGGACGAGTGCTGCCGACCTTTAAGAAAGCTGTAGGTTCTTTTCTTGAAGGTCTCTAAGTCGGAAATACTCCACAGAGTAGTTATGCATGGTAGGCAAAATTTCGCGTAAACGCACAGTGGTGGATTGCTAACCTTCGAGTTGATGGGGATGAAATTTTGAATTCTGTCTCGATGTACGATGTTTAAACTCAGCGGCTGGAATTAATCCGAACAACTCTTTAGAACACTCCTCATGGTAATTTCGGTAAAAAACCCATAGAGATGCAACATCTCTTCGCAATGCCTAATATTTAAGCCACTATAATATATTACTGTGTGCAGTACAGAATTGAATGATATCAACTTGGACCTCAAAATCATAAAATGAACTCGGAAATGCTAAACACCACACAACAGAAATTTTTAATAGACAGTTTCCAGCTATAAAATAAACCAGTCCTATCCGCCTAGCAAGGACTATGCCCTTACTGAAAACTGGCGTGAGATTGGATGCAGCATAGTACTGCGTTTCGCGTGGTGAGTCCCAGCTACTGGTAGCGAGACCTTCCATCTCAGTCCTCAGAGGTGAGAATGTGCATCTTTGATGAGGATAGAAGTAGACAACATCTGCGATCTCCTCTGGTGTTGCGGATATCCACGGGTGACGGTAATCACTTATCTTGATTGCCGGTTTCTCCTCCTTTATCCTGATATATCTTCGAAATATCCACCATACATGGGGTGCAAACATTGTCATGTGCTTTTTAATTTTTTTTTTATTATATCTGTAGAAATATAACACTTTGGATATGCAGCAAGTTGGCGCCTACCTATCGGCGATGTCGCCCACCGAACAAGAGGAGGACTCTTTACTGACACTATCTTCTGTAACCGCACGTCCTCTTCTAGCGGCTTCTAGAAACCTTCGTCCGCGACCCGACTCCACTGAGTAAGTAATTCTTTAACACATTGATGTAAATGATCGCTTGGTGTATATAACGACCGTGACTCCCTGAATCACAATATCAATGTTTGAAGACAAAATTTCGCGACACCGCGTACACTAGTTCTAACCTCGGACGGACAGTATATATCACCATCCATTCTCCACTCTGGAGAATCTTCCGAAAGCCAGGGAACTTAGGTGGCATTCAGATAGGAACGTGATCAGAGCAGACCGACACGCTCAGTGTATGAGCGCTTTGGTGTAAGTAAGAGAACCGAACTCTCTAACCAGCTCACGGACCCCTCAGTTCCGTGAGCCCTGTGTCCGATGAAGCTGTAAGAGCCGCATAGGCTAACAGTATCAACATCAACAGAATCTAGGCTATCTTCGCCAGCAGGGGTCTCAGTTTAGTGGTGTTCGAGACTGCTTCGTCTTCATATTCCTTACCTGAGCCCAAGCTCGAAGACCACCCCTGATTCGTAAGAACGTTGCACAGTGGTACAGCTACACTGCAGTTTGTTTCTAACTGTAGAATTAATGGGTCAGCCCGACCGGGGTAGGACCACGCCCTCACAGAGAATACCAGCGTAATATAGTAGTATAATGTTGCTATGTTTCGTCTGGCGAGTGCAGGGATCCGGAGACCTTTATTACTGGTGACGAGGCATTCCATCTAAGTCCTCAAGGGTGACAACGCATCTGCATTATGATTCCTTGTCAAGGATGAATGTAGATGTCGTGGACTGCAGGAATCACTATGTGCTCGTTAATTCGACAATGAAAGCTCAAATTATACCTTGAAATTTTACCCTCATTGCCTCCAAAGTCTGTGACAATCATCAGTGTGATCTATATCTTCCACAGTATACCTTGCCCACCGGATGGTGGCTACGGTTGGGTGGTGGTATTCGGCGCGTTCATGGTCCAGTTTTGGGTGGCCGGCCTCTTCAAGTCCTACGGAGTGCTGTACGTTGAGATCATGGAAACCTTCCCGGATTCCTCCGAGTCCGTCGCCTCGTGGATACCGGCTGCTTTATCTACCTTGTGTCTTGCGCTTGGTGAGTATCAGATCAAAGGTTTGGATATAGAGGTACCTAGTATTACCATTAATAGAGGCACGCTGCTGCAGCGTCATAAAGGCTTGGACATTGCAATAAAAATGCGAGATGACGAACGATATTATTTCAGGATTTTTTTGAGATTTTTTTTCACTAAAATGCCTTAAAACAAAGATCGTTTTCTTAGCTCTCCAACAATGCATAACAACTAGGAACTTATTTCAAAGAAACTAAAACAAAAATGATCACAAAGGAAGCAGACGAACATTCGTATTCGAACTAAACTTAAGGTTTAAGGCTTAGGTACGCATTAAACATTATTTGCAAGATATTCAAACAGCGATTATAAATTTGGACCGAAAACTGTTGTTTTAATAATAGTTAAATAATAAATAACCAGGGTTTAATATATCAGAAGAAAGAAATAGATTTATATTAATACTTTTTTTTCAATAAGTTTTTGATGTGACTTTTTGGGGGTAGAAATTATTTCAAATAGTCACCTCTATCTCCTCTTAACGGGAATACGTCGAATCACGAATAACCCTGTATATATTATAAGGTATTTTGTTAATTGTATTATCGATTAATTACTGCATTAAAGTCATAACTTACACCCGCGTTACGGTTGTTTCTGGCTTGAAGCCAACGTGCCTGGTGGGTCTTAACAGCAATTAGGTCGCGTCAATAATTAAATAAATCCAACTGTGGATATTACCCACGTTGCATGTGATACTAGCTGCACCATGAATGGGTCGACTCGACAGCGAAAGGACCGTCGACCTTCACGGAGTACCAGTGTGAAATAGGAGCATAATGCTGTATTTCGTATGTGTGTAGAAAATAAAAAATCCAATTATTAGTAGCGAGACAACACACGTGTGTCCTGATACTAGGTGAGGTGAGATGTGAATGTCGCGGGCTACAGTGTTCTCTTACTACCAGGTGAACTGAATCTTTTGCCATCCATATTATGATATATTAAAATATAATTCTTATAACTATTACGTACGTTATGCTGTATGGTGTGTGCCTAAAGGTTGTAAAGGAAACGAAATACCTAGGACATATTGTTAATAAAAAACTTAGAGACGTTTATATTTTTCATGTATTATTTTGTTATATATGTAAAATTTATGTTTCTATTTAAATAATCTTTTTTTATTTTTATGCCTCCCAACATCCAGCAACCTTCCATTGAGGCATCAAGTCCGCCCTTGTAAACCTTATATAAGGAACATAAAGAATAAAAAAATAAATAAAAAATACCAGCGTATTATCCTCTATGTGGATCAGCAGATCAGTGTGAATGGAGCAAATTATCGGCATAGCAATCGAACATAAATAGCCTAATGGGTTACGAGTATGTCCGTGTCGACGTCCTAGCTTAGAATCGAACATTCATTTATTTTTTGAACCATCGAATACAAGCGTTTATGTTAAGTTTGGTTAATTGGAACGTTAGTAGTATATTATATATTACTAGTAATATATTAAAAGTATTGCCAGCATTATTTAAAAACTCTCCGATTGTCTGTCTGATGTCTGGGAGTTGGCAATCGTCTCATCATCACCATTTCAATCGACCACCAGTCCACTACTGAACGTGGGCCTCCACTGATTGCCATAAAGCACGATCCAGAGCCGTCCGCATCCATCGCACCTCCCGCAAACTTGCATGGGTCCTCCATCTCGTGGGGGATTGTGTAACACTCACGAACCAATCTTGTCCATCGGTTATCGATTGACACTACATATTAATTTGGCAATCGTCTACCATCAAATAAGCCAGCAATTTTTTTATATTATAACTTTTTTAAATAAAAAAATAAAAAACCTTATATTCTCAGCTCCCCTCTCCTCTGCCCTCTGCGAGAAATACTCCTGTCGGTTGGTGGTGTTCATCGGTGGTCTGTTCTGCGCCACTGGACTTGCTCTGTCCTTCTTCAGTACTGGGTTGTTACATCTCCTACTCAGTTTCGGGGTCATGACAGGTTAGTTTTTTTTTTAATACATTGTAACAAACGAGCACACAGTTCACCTGACGGCAAGCGACCCATAACATTTGCATTCATCCTTAACAAGGAATCATTATGCATTATACAGATGCGTTGTCACCCTTGAGGACTGAGATGTAATGCCTCGTCACCAGTAATAGAGGTCTCCGGATTCAAAAACTATGTCTTTATAATATAAATAATTCTTTAGTGGAGGCATGTTATAGCAACCTTTTACCACGGGACCTTAATGCGGATTGGCGTACTTTATATCTCGAATTATTTATCTGGACGTACAGATTTTCTCACGTTTCTTTCCATCGCGTGGTAAAACGGCATTTAAAATTTCACTTAACAATGTTACTATGAAGTTAAAAGCGAGCGCTTAGAGACTCAGAGACTTAATAACTAAAATACTCAACTATGTTTACGTTAACAGGAATCGGCGGAGGCCTGTCCACGACTCCCGGAATAGTGATCGTCTCTCAATACTTCGATAAACACAGGTATCTATAATCATCGTATGTTAAGACAGAATTCAAAATTTCATCCACATCATCTCGATTGTTGACAATCCACTACTGTGCGTTTTTTGCGAATTTTCCTGCCACTCACAACTACTCTGTGGAATCAGCTGTTAACGGCGGTGTTTCCGTACTGATACGATTTAGAAACCTTCAAGAGAAGAGCGTACACCTTCCTTAAAGGCCGGCAGCGTGTCTGCAAATCCTCTGGTGTTGAGGATGTTCATTTGCTACCTATTGTATAAAAAATAAAAACGATTTAATGATCTAAACTAAACGTAATTAATTTTTCCGCTCTGTTATTATTTTTATTAATAACTATTAAGTCTTTTTTGTAACCCTAACAAACGTTATCGCAGGTCACCTGATCGTAAGTGATACCACCGACCCATGATACACACATTCATACTCGATAAGGAAACGTAGACGACAGACGCGTTGTCACTCACAGATGATATGATAGTGCCGGTAAGTGATAGAGCTACACTGCAGTTTGTTTCTAACTGCAGAATGAATGGGTCAGCTCGACCGGGGTAGGACCACGCCCTCGCAGGTATCCGGAGACCTTTATTACCGGTGACAACGCATCTGCATTATGATTCCTTGTCAAGTATGAATGTAGATGTTATGGGCTGCAGGAATCACTTGTCATCAGGTGAACTGTGTGCTCGTTTGTAATATATAGATATATATATATATATATATATACATTTTTATTTCTTTAACATGCAGGTTTCTTCACGTTGTTATTACTGACCGTAACAAACTCGGTTTGCTTAGATACTGGCTCGTCTCTTCTATTACCTAGTCTGATGTAAACGATTTGCAATAATATCGATGAAAGGTTATCATGAAGCGTTAAGAACACAGAAAGTACATACAACACTCCCATATCTAAAGACAAATTTTTGACACTCGCAGACCCAAAACCCAATCGTTTGTGATGCAACAAAAAAACGCCAAATGTTTTTGACAAATTATGCCGATATTTAAAAAGCGTTTGCTACCTGAAGCCTCATTTTCCTAATGGGCTAGGGTTCGCTCCGTAAAACTTAAGTCTATAGTCTCCTTGTATATATATATATATTTATACATATATAGCTTAGCTTAGTTGGAGTGATTAACGGAAATGTTAGTGCGGCATTATTAGCATGCTTTTTAGAAAAAAGTTTTTCTGTCCTTTTCCAGAGCATTGGCCAACGGCATATGTGTGAGCGGGACAGCGGCGGGTAGTTTCGTTTTCCCGATGCTAATAGAGAAACTTGTTGATAGTTACGGACTCCATGGGACGGTACTGCTGCTAGGTGAGTTTTTTTTAATACAATTAACAACACGATAAACAACTTTATTTGAAGGTTTGTTTAAAGTACATAATTATATTATAATTATCTATACTAATATTATATAACTGAAGTGTTTGTTTGAATTGAAAAAATATTTTTGTGTTGGATAGTACATTTATTGAGAGATGTAACATCACGCTACGACCGATGGTAGCGGAGAGTCAATGAAAAATTTTGCAAAAACGGGAGAAATTTAACCTTTCCTGAGCTTTCGTTGCGTGTGCTGTCCTAAACGGTTAAAGTTACCCCAAAATCATGTATGACGTAAATGTTCCCCTGTCGCTGTCATTTAACACTGGTATTCTGAGAGGAAGTCAATCTTCCCAAATTGACTCGCCGCAAACGAGTGCCAGTTATTATCAGAGGACATCATCTACGCAGAATATTTTATAGTGCCGTAAGCGAGCAAAGCACTCACTCTACGTCCCCTTTGCTATTTCGATGTGTGCATGCATCGGAGGAAGGCTTCAGATTTAGTGTCAATCACACGGGACAGTAATTCCAAACCTGAAACATATTTTAGGCTGGTATTCCAGAAAATCCCCCGACAGTTGGCGCTGCATATTCATACTACGACATTTTTGTAAAAGAAAAATATTATGTTAATAAATAAATTTATAAACTATCATTCACTCTAACCATAAGTGGAAACCTTAAGTTACTTGTATATATATCATATATAAGTATGTATATATATATTTGTTATACACGTATTTTTAATTTAATACGCGTAATATGGTTATTTATATAATATAATTAATATAGTAGCATACACCTACCACTTTTCATCTCTGCATCACCCTAAGGTTGACTGGCAGAGATGATAATGCCTTGGGCATTACGTTCGCCTTTATATAAACTATATATAAAGCTAAACAAATAAATAAAGAAAATGTGTCCTACAGTTTCCTATATTAACGCGCAGAGATGGCGACTTTATAATAATATATGCATTCTCTCTCGCTCTATTATGTTTCCCTTTCATTTAAGGTGGAGGCATGCTACATGTGTGCGTGTCGGCCACTCTGTACCGGCCGCCTCCCACTCCTCGAGCTGCTACTCCGGTCACCACCACCACCACCGAGAATACCACTTTATTGCATGACATACAAGAAGGTAAGCATTGTGCCTTCCTTAATAGCAGTCTCGTGGTTCTATTTTACAGTAGCACCCTTTCTTATATGTGGGGAAATGCCTTACCAGCACACGCGGAAGCCAGTAAATCTCCCTTTCACCTAACCTGCTTCCAAGGTGGGCTCAGCGAGCCCATACCGGCCACTTCTATAGGCCGGTCGCGTGTGGGTTCATTTTAGTTCCTCTTGTCACCGTGACCAACCCACGGATACTAAATCTCCCGGCGGCAACACGGTTTGAGCTCGTTCCAGGATATTCACAGAAATATCTCAGAGTGAAGAATGGACACACGGTATATCTGAACTTAAGAGATCCCCGCAGGCCATGCCTTTTTATTAGGATATCAAAAAATGTACTTTCTCTTGAGATGGAGACGGGACTACGATGGAATTGTACCGAGTAAAATCCCCTTGGTGACCACCCTCAGTGCATTGGGAAAGTCAGCCTTCTGGATTTTTTAAAGAACGCACTGGGTGAGCTGGGTTTAAACTGTTACATTTAACATCGGCAGGAGCTACACTGCAGTTTGTTTCTAGCTGCAGAATGAATGGGTCAACACGACCGGGGTAGAAGGCCCACGCCGACATAGAATATCAGTGTCAAATAGTAGCATAACGCTGCTGTGTTTTGTCTGGTGAGTGCAGGGATCCTTTAATACTGGTGACGAGGCATTCCATCTCAGTCCTCAAGGGTGACAAGGCATCTGCATTATGATTTCATATCAAGGATGAATGTAGATATCATGGGCCGCAGGAATCACTTGCCATCAGGTGAACTTTGTGCGAGTTTCTTACTCTCAATGTTATAAAAAGAACTCAAAACATGTGACAGGCGAATATCTTCCCTAGCAATCTACAAAATAAGACATCCTCAGCGTTTTACTTAAGGGGGGTTTTTATCAAGAAGAATACTTACGACATTATCAAATATCCTGCACCTTGAGGGTTAGATCTAGGCTGCTAGGACATGCCTAGAAGAACATCACCGTAATCATATCCTATTATAGGTTGTTGGTGTTTATTTTACCGCAGGTAAAGCTGATTTGAACAAAGACAACAAGCTTCAGAATCTGTTCCAAACGGACACGGAGCAAACCTTCAACCAGAAGAACACGCTGCTCAGCGAAGACTCAAAGCGGACCAACTTCCTAGCTGCCATCATCCATCCTAGTTTCATCGAGGTAGGTACAGGACACCATTAGACCACCGTTATGTTAGAAATACCAGCTAGGTGAACATTCAGACTGGAATTAAGGATTCCGTCATGAATGAGTCGTCTAGACCGGGGTCTATGCCCTTACAGAATGCCAGATATAGCAATGGTCATTCATATGGTGTGTGTGGGGAACCGGTGAGCCAGTTAATGGTGGCGAGGTATTCCATCTCAATGCTCAGAGTTTGGAAATATACATCTGTCCTTTTTAGATTGCTAAGGTGTGAAACAAACAGCTATCATTCTATATTTTTCTCTTTCTCACCCAGTCCAACTATCAAATAATATGTATTCCTGCAGGTGGTCCGCCCTCCACAACCGTCGCAGATGTCTGACTCCGAGGACTCCGAGGGTTTGGATGTTTTGGGCGTAGTCGGTAAGGATATAATAATTAAGTTTTTTTTTAGATATAATCTGACGATTTGAGTACATAGGAATCCTTTTTGGAACCTTTGTATGTGTGTATCGTGTGTGTGTAAGAAAGTCTCTATTCAACTCGTACCAAAAGCTTCCCAGTGGATTCGTAATGTAAGTTTTAGTAACATTATCAATAATAATTTTATTATAAAATAGTGGGGCACACTAATCATAAAATCTTCGTGCAGTTACACTTCGGAGGTTAGGTAAGGGGCATCTATTTATTATTTTAGTACTATATATATATATATATATAAGTTCTGTTACAAATAAAAATGCATTTTTTTTTTAAATTAAGTAATGTAAAATGATAAAATTACTCTCAGCTAAAAATAAAAAAATAATCTATTTGAAAGGTGGCCCCTTTGGAAACAATATGCGAAATGGCGCAAAATCGAAAGTAGTTTTTAAAATAATATACGTGTTCCAAATTAAAAATAATTAAAAAGTTGAAAAAAAGAAAAGTTTTTATGTATGGCCAGATTAGTATATATCTCCATTGATGTTACCGCTCTTATAAAGGTTTGTCCCGTACGGTGACTTAAAAGCGAGCGCTTCACAGAACACAGCTCTACCTGGAGCCATCGTAGACTGTACCTTAGTAAGTTATTGACACATGCATACTACAGGTTTACCAAGAGAGGTGGCGCGTCTCCGTTTGCGTCCCACCAGGTCCTCGTCGATCCTGCACTCCGTGGAAGATCTGTCCACAGACAGTACATGCGTTTATAAAGCCAGTAGGAGGAAACTTAGCCGGTGAGAAAATTTAAAATCAGAAATTAATTATAATTATGCGACGTCACTGTTGCGTCATTTGCAGTGATCTGAATCACGCTATCGTAGTTTCTGAATGAATTTGATACCCTACAATATAACCCCAATCAATAAGTTTTTTTTTCGTATTATATATGTTAAATAAATTATTTTGTAAGAAAATAAAGCTGACATTCGAGCAAACAGTATACTTCACCTAAAGGTAAGCGATGATGCCGTCAACAAAGAACGTGACGGTAACTGAGATGGAACGATTCGTTAGCAAGTAGTTAAATCCCTGGACACCTTACTCTAGCAACAATAGGGTTACGTAAAACTAGCTGCATTGTGAAACCACAATTTCATCAAATACGTAGTTTAGTGAACATGATAAGGTCCAAACCACTAGTACTAAATGATGGCGTGACAAACTATCATACAGTTCAACTCTTGGTGTGTTTTTTTTTCTATAGAATAGATGGCAAGCGGACAAGTAGCACACCTAACGGTAAGTGATCATCGCTGCTCTTGGACCAACACCAGCGGACTCGCAGATGCGTTGCCGTCCTTTAAGAAAGGTGTAGATTCTTCTCTCTCTCTCTCTCTGTAAGTACTTAGGTCGTATCGGTACGGAGATATCGCTGGCGATAAGAGAGTTAATTTCTAGAGTAGCTGTGCGTGGCACTAATTTCACAGAGTAGGATTGCTAACTATCGAAATGTTGTGGATGTAATTTTGAATTCTGACATGATGTTTGAACTCAGCGGCGGGAATTAATCCGAATCATTTACTTCTCAGAACACTTCTCATGTTAATTCGGTAAGAGATTGGTTGGAACGTTGGCTGTTTTTATTTAATTTTAACACAATAATGACTTCCTTTTCAGTTCTCTGTACATCCGACCACCCCTACCGAGTCGTCTCATTCAGAACAAGTTTGTGGAACCGGTGAACGACACGAAGAAAGAAGTTGAAATACAGAAAGAAGAGAACATGGAGGTTGAAGTGGTGAAGAAGAATGGATGTATCGATAAGATTTCAAGGTGAGTTTTTTTTTGCTTTATATTCTACCCATCAGTCAGACTAATTAATACATAAAAGCATTGCTTCTCTTTTTATATTAGTAGGGTTGTCAAACTAGCCCACAGTTCACCTCATGGCCAGTGATAACTGGTCAACGTCAATAAAGATTCAAGATACACATTGTCATAAAAGCATTGCTTCTTTTTGATATTAGTAGGGGTGTCAAACTAGCCCACAGTTCACCTCATGGCCAGTGATAACTGGTCAACGTCAATAAAGATTCAAGATGCACATTGTCATAAAAGCATTGCTCCTTTTTGATATTAGTAGGGGTGTCAAACTAGCACACAGTTCACCTCATGACCAGTGATAACTGGTCAACGTCAATAAAGATTCAAGATGCACATTGTCATAAAAGCATTGCTCCTTTTTGATATTAGTAGGGGTGTCAAACTAGCACACAGTTCACCTCATGACCAGTGATAACTGGTCAACGTCAATAAAGATTCAAGATGCACATTGTCATAAAAGCATTGCTCCTTTTTGATATTAGTAGGGGTGTCAAAGTAGCACACACTTCACCTCATGGCCAGTGATGACTGGTCAACGTCAATAAAGATTCAAGATGCACATTGTCATAAAAGCACTAACTAGCGCAAATTGTCCCCCCACCGGACTGTGTGATATTCATGCTACAGCTAGTTAACCGCAATGTAATAATTCAATAGTTATTATACTTAAATTTTTTACCAGATATCTGGACGTGTCGCTTCTGAAGTCTTGGCGGTTTGGTCTCCTCTGTGCGTCCGTGGCGTTGATGTCCTGTGGCTCTCCGTACGCTCTTTACTACCTCCCTGCTTACACGGTTGCCGCTGGACACAGCAAGTCCGCTGCAGGTCATCTATATCATAATGACTACTTAGTGAACGTGGTTAAGCCATGCCTCAAACCAGGTTAACAGCTATAGCCAATTGATCAGCTCTACTGGGGAAGGACCGTCATAATATTCGTACAGCAAAGGACTGGAATAGTTTGCCCGCGTCTGTCTTTCCCTCCGATTACAATGTGGGTGTTTTCAAGAGTAGAGTGAATAGGTATTTACTGAGCTGGTGCGCCTTACCACCCAGGACTGCATTTTCACTTAACATCAGGTGGGATCGTGGTCAAGCACTTGCTTAGAAAGTATAAAAAAAGAGTTAAAGTATAGTTTGTCTGGTGGAGTTGAGACTTTACTACTGAATGTTTTGTGATTTGAAAACTCCGACCCAATCCGAGTCAAGTTGGTCGATATGCTAAAACTTAAAGTAATATAATTTTGGAAGAAGGTACACTATTGATGAAATGATGATGAAAGATGAGTTTCTCAGGAATGGGCTGGTCCCAGCAACGAACACCGCGACTTCAGATACCCCAAGCATGACGCATGCGCGTGCGCAATGGATTTCTCGTACCATCAGATAAACTGTGTTCTTTTTTCCTTCTTACATCAGAATGTGAATTGTCAATAATGAAACTTTAAAAATACATATCTTCGTTCAGGTCATCTTGTGGCAATTAGCGCAGTGCTGGACCTGTGTGGACGTCTCGGTCTTGGCTGGCTCTGTGATCTGCATCTGTTCTGCAGAAGGAAAGCGTATATTGTCAGGTGAGACATACAATTTTTTTTATTATGGGATAAACACGGCACGGTTTAGAATTGGATGAAATACTAATACAGGTAGGTCGGCTTGACTAATCGCCGAGGGTAAGACCATACTTTCATGAAAACCATCGTAAAATAGCTACCGCGTTTCGTCTGGTGATTGAAAGAAAACTTGTTATTGGTAACGAGGTATTCCGTCTTAGTTCATGTGGGTTCCACTAGGGGTGACAAAGCATAGTTATTCCTAGTCGAGAATGAAGATCACTTACCACCAGGTGATCTGTCTGTTGCTAAACACCCTTTATATCATGAAAATAAAACAGTGGTGGGGTTGGTGTTTTGGAATATATACATCTGTAAGTTATAAGAGGTCTATATCATGTGTAAGTGGAAAAGAATTTCATCTTATCGTTTAATCTGAGGTTTTATTTAATCTAACTCCGATAGCTAACTTTACTCAGATAAAATATTATATAGATCTGATCATCGCTAAAGACAATGTTTACGATCCCTTCTGGGAGAAGACAGGGTAATATGGGATTTATACCCACAAAACCTTCTTCGTAGCTCCTGAAACTCCTACAGGATGCACTGGTTCCCCAGTGAATCTAAGAAAGTCTCTCGATGGAAACGACACCCTCCATGGCAAGCTTATGTACACTGCTTCTCTATATGTTTTATAATTTTAAATGTTACTGGCATTCTGTATATTAATTGAATGTCTAAGAAATAGATAAAAGAAATATTTAAAGACGAGTCAAGTTCGTCAATCCATAAAGCCGCGTGGGATCTATCCTACAACACTCTCTTTTGAGAAGAGGGCTAATCCCAATAGTGGGAATACATATCCCATCCATAGGCTGTTATTTTACTTTTCATTTAATTTTTGTGGATTGTTTTAATAAATATAATAAAATAATACTGCTTCGTACACTACTACTACGTAGTTACGCACGCTTCGTAACCTACTGCTACGCAACTACTAGCACTAGTTACGTGGCTAAGCTATAAATTGCTACGCTACGTATCGTAGCTCTCGGGCTACGTTAGACGTAGATACAATGCTTTCTGTAATTGCTTACAGTATCTTGGTGGCCGGCGCGGCAGTGCTGACTCTGCCGAGCTTATCCTCCTGGTGGGCTTTAGCGATCGCTTCAGGTAATCTTCTATGTCTTAGTTTAATTACTATAACACTCAACTAAACTAAAATTCTTTAATTTATTTATTATATTTCATTTAATAATTTCTAAAAGTATTAGAACGACGTCATCCTTCGGTGTAACAACGTGATAGTATCCAAATATATGTATGTAGCAGGTAAATACAATGACACAACTGAGTTGTTATCATAATACAAAATTTATTTCAAGAAGAGTTTTTAAAAGCACATTTGTTACGTCGAATCATTACAAGCTACTGCCCAGTGATGTAGATATCTGCTGAAAAGAGCGAGAAGGAAACTCAACAACATTAGATAACAGTTTAAGACATATAGCGCCCACTCCTCGGACTAGAGTGCAAGCTGTTTTATTATAGTCATTTGGATGCGTGAGAACTATTTTCTACATTAATATTCCTGGATAAAACCTTGCCATTCCAAGTCGTAAAATTTATTTATTTATTTATAAACTTTTGTACAACTAAAATATGCACAAAGGCGGACTTAATGCCTAAGGCATTATCTACCATTCAACCTTGGGAGGGTTCAGAGAAATCAAGGTAGGGACAGAAGAATAATAATAAAGAAAAAAGAGACATACGGTACATGTAAATACTTATAATGATAATATATAATTATATATACATATCATTATATATTATCTTAGGAATTTATAATACTAAGTAAAATAATTGATATTTATATACATTTACATAAACTATAAAACAAAAATATATACATATTATAAATACAAACATATCTAAAAGTGAATATATATATAAATATATACATAATTGTTATCGATGTAGTGAATCTGCTGACACTACTTCCAACAAATGCTTTCGAATTTTACGTTTAAACTCTAAGCGACTTTTCGTTCTCGGATCCGAATGCTTAGCTGATCAAAGAGCTTTTATATTATTAATTATATAAATAGTGCAAATATTTATTTACCACATTTATTTTCTTTCAAAAAGAAAAGGTCCCTTAAATCATAATGTCCTTGAACGTGTTAACACGGGTTATCCCATGTAAAAATCGACCTTTTGTAATTCATTGCAAGCATTTATGTCCTTAGCACTTACTTATTAACAGTTTTATAATTATCTTTATAAGTTGATGAAGTTGCAAATCTAAGGAGGCACAGACATAGGCCATAGATTCAGATCTTGAGTCACCGACGTCGCATCGACTTCCCGCGGACTTGCATAGGTCGACACTCCATCTAGTGGGGGATTGTCGTACGCTACGATGGCCAATACGAGCTTGCCATTCGAGAACCATTCTTCCTCATTGGTTATGGGTTCTATGAGCTACATGGGCTGCCCATTGCCACTTCAGCTTATTAATCCTTTAAGCTATGTTATCTGAAAATATCTTGCCTATAATTGTATGAGTAAGCTATTCATTGCATTCGTAATCTGATCGCGACAGTTCTTCCATCCGATTATAATGTGAGTGTCTTCAAGAGAAGAGTGCAAGAGTATATGCGACGCTAGAAGAGTTGCAATTTTACCTTTGGGAAAAGAGGATAGGACCTTTTCTCGGAAGTTCTCTAAGAGGTATTGGTCTGGAAATACTGTTAGACAGAGCTGATTCCAGCAAGCAGTAGTGCGTGGCAGAAAATTTCGTACAAACTTTACACAGTGATGGATTACTCCAACCGTCTATATGATGAATTTATTAAATCTACCGTGACTCGAATTTCGCAATCTGGAATTTATCGCGATAAAGATGATATCTTCTTGACGGACTTGACTTTCAACAACAACGACATCCTCTGATTACTAATATATTTTAACTGGATAGGATATATTAAGGTGGTGTAAGGTTGTATACGTAAAATATTAACAAATCATAATACCATCTTCCGCAGGAGCTTACGGTCTCTGCCTGGGATGCTGGTTCCTCCTGGTGCCGGTGCTGCTGGCCGACGCGTTTGGAACGGCACGGATCGCATCGTCATACGGACTCGTTAGAATGTTTCAGAGCTTGGCTGCCGTTTCCGTACCACCGACTGCTGGTAAGTTTTACAATGGACCATATATACATTTATTTATTTATTTATTTATTTATTTATGTTCCTTAAATAAGAAGTTTACAAGGGCAGACTTAATGCCCAGTGGAATTCTCTACCAGTCAACCCTGGGAGATCGAGAGAATATGTTGCTAGGCATAAAAATAAAGAAGTTTACAAGGGCAGACTTAATGCCCAGTGGAATTCTCTACCAGTCAACCCTGGGAGATCGAGAGAATATGTTGCTAGGCATAAAAATAAAAGTTTTTTTACATAAAAATAGCAAATTATGCATACAAAATAATACATAATAAATATAAATAATAATACATATATAAAAAAAATTATATATATAAAAATTATATATGGGATTACAGTAGTGGAAGTGAATATGCAATTGACGGATATTTAGATGAATGGAAAGGCATGATGTACTGCTCCAGCCCCTGCCAGTAATGGGACTTGGGGAGAAGACGAATGAGGACGTGACCGTACCTACTACGGTGGTAGGACTCCATTTTAATTTTTAGCTCCAGTATTAATAGGTTGGCTGGAGCTTTATCTGCCGTGTTTCGTATGGTTAGTGCAAGAAACCGAATTATAGGTAAGGAGGCATTCCATCTCAATCCTCACGACTGACAAGACTTGTGCATCTAGAGTGTTTGTTGAGAATAGATATGGACGTCATTATGGGCTATATCATCACTAAGCATCAGTTATCAGTTAACTGTGTAACAAAACAATTGCCACAGTCTCAGAACATATCTTTAAGACTCTCGGTCACATAAGATTTATTTTGGATGTCCTCGTTACAAATGGAATAACTACGGGCATTCTCTCGTCGTAGAATCTAATTTTAAACTATCCAAATGTGCCCGGCAGGGCCTAACGATTTTTTTTTTTTATTATATCGAGAGCAACAAACTCGCATACAGTTCACCTGATGGTAAGTGATTCCTGAAGCCCATGACATCTACATTCATTCTGGACAAGGAATCACGATCCAGATGCATTGTTACTCACCAGACGACACACGGCAACATTATGCTGCTATTTTTCGCTGGTATTCGTGAGGGTGTGATCCTACTCCGGCTCGAGCTGCTCTATTCATTCTGCAGCTAAAAAACAAACTGCGGTGTAGCTCTAATATTTTCTTTTCTTCTACCATTTTCCAGTTCATTTTCTCGTTCTTCTTCGTACCTATCGAACCTCTCATTTGCAAATGCTATGTTACGTACGTCGGTCATTTTCATTTCATTCATTCATGCGAATAGGTGACAAACAAATCGTTGCCATAATCTTGTATCGGCTTCAGATTCTAATTGTTATTTCAGGCATGATACGAGACATTACCGGCGGCTACTCTTGGTGTTTCTATGGAATGGGCTCCTGTATGGTCCTGGGCTCCATTCCTGTTATAGCATTCCATATCAGTACCAAAAATGAGGATAACGAATCTTCCGTTGATTGAGAGATTCATATCTGTAATATTCTTTATAATTCCAACAATAACCATAAAATGTGGTATAAACAAATTTTAATAATTCATTAGTCGACATATACGACGACTCAAGAAACTAGATAATGAATTAATCAATAAATTGATTTAGTAACCATTCAGGAATCGAATGAACTATTTGTCATATGTGTACCATTCTAAATGTAATACTATAATTACTAATTACTATCACTATTGGTAATGAATACGATATATATATGTATGAATAATGATGGAGAAATGTATGAATTATTCAATATTTGGATAAGTGATTGCAGTTTAAATCTAATTATTGTTAACACGATATGTAAATGTGGTTGAAAACACACAAAATCAAGACTAATTAAAGTATTTCACTCATGTTATCTACAATATGTAATAATTTAGCATACGGTGACATCAAAGCATTAATTTTAACAGATAAGGACAACGTTCCACGGGAAGACTTACTATTATAACAGCAATAAATCAAATATTAATTCTGTATGTAAAATTATCGTTGCGACAAAGTCTAACTTCTTGGAGTTTGTCTCTTTTACACATATGGTGAAAAATAATAATATAATTAGTTGTTTAATTAACAATCATAATGACTGTTTCGTTCTTAATACCATAAAATATAACAATCTTTTATATAATATAAAAAAAATAATCAAGTAAATCTAGTTATGATTCCTGAATATGACGTCTGATATTTTTGTTTATATTATTTGTTTTCATTTAGTAACGATTCAAAAATATTTTAAACTTAATATATGGCTGTATGGATTATATCCATTGCCTTTCTCTTCGAGAAAAACTCTACTACTACTATTATATGACAGACATTGTCAAACTCACTACTCCCGTGCTGCGTCATTGTTCTTTCATTGTTATTGATTCAATATTGAATAATTTATTCGTTTCTATAGAATTACGATTTATTGGATTGTGGAGTTTTATCGGATTTTACATATCCGTAAAAATGCCATTTTTGACTATTTACTAATGGCTTTAGATTGAAAAAAAAATTTGGATTTATGAAAAAGTGTTGCCAAGCGAAAATAATGAGGTAATATTTGGTAAGGAAGAGGATGTAGATAGAGAGCGTAATTTCACTGTATTTTAAATGGCTTCAAAATAAGTATTATAGTAATATCGTACACGATTATTTTTCTTAAAGCCTCTATTTTCATTAAGCTAAATGTACACTAGTACGCTTTTCTATTTAAGTTAAGAAAATTGGTTTTCTTGTTTAATATCGGTTTATAGTAAGGAAGTATTCTGTTAAAGGTTTGTGAATATATTTCTTATTAAGTATAAAATATATATAGTCTGATATAGTATATTATTTATATATTAATACAATTATTCATATATCATATAAGCAATTAAAGTGAGTTTTTTTACACTTGGTTTCTTCAGATACTTTCACTACTCAGAAAAATTTTAATTGATATTAATATTTCTTATTACTCCTATCGTTACGAATAAGAGTAGAAGAGGAGAGAAAATTTGCAGTGAGGTTAAAATGTTTGATGATATACAAGTTATTTAGATGTCAAAATATACAAAAGTCTAGAATACAAACTTGATTTTTAAATGTGTCCGCGATTGTCAAAGTTACAAGATAACACTTCCTAATTGGCTTAAAGTTGTTTTATGAACAAAATAAAGATGTTAGGAAATAAATCGTCGTTACTAAAAATAGGCGCACTATTCATATTGTATGTTCTTTTTGCGGACGTATCTTATGTTTTTGTGTATCAAAAGTTTTAAATCATCACCACTTTCGTTGTCTGAAATAGCTTATTGATTGCTATGTCGTTTTTGAGTGTTGCCATATTATGTAGGTTCGAGAATGTATAAGTACGTTAAAAACATATTAAAACACTGACTGAAATATTAAAAGAATCACTGCTTCTTTCGCGCCAGTTACTTAGAAAATAAAGCAAATACAGCATTTATGTGCTTTTTTTGTTTGGGTTAAGGGGTTTGGTCACAGGTAACCAGGAATTCCATTTCAGTCATTGGTGGTCATTGGTGGTGGTCACATGTGCATTAATTAAAAAAAATCTTCATTTTCCGGTAGATTAAATGCTGAAAAAAATCGTAACATCCCGCCGATTTTTTAAAAAAAAGGTCATTATCTATAAAAGTTTTACACCGGTCGAATATTTTAGAAAGGTTATTTGCAAGTGACAATACCGATACCGATTTTAAATAAGCTTAAGTTTCGTTCATATATATAACATTTAGTTAAATCAGATTCGTACATTCTATAGTCGACGCATGTGGCGTCGGGTCATAAATCATATTTATCTGTCTGTCTCACTCGCACTTACAGGTCTTATGGAGATATGTAGTGATGTGCGTAAGAATTGTAGAGGTGCATATCGATAACGGGATAGGTACGATCGATATGCTAAATTATGTTAAGTATTAATAGGAATCTTTTTTAGCTATCTGATTATAAAAGTTTTTAATTTGTAAGTGAAATTGTAAATTCTCCATTGTGCGTATTGCGTAAGTTATTATATGAGTGTCATAACAACAAAAATCTTATATTTATAGTAAAACAACAACCCTTACTCGTAACGAGTCAGAGTGCTAATGAAGGTCACGATGACGCATCGCCGCCGCGTGCGTAGGTAGCTAAGTATCGATAACGGGTTGCATTGCGTGCACATTCCTACTGTCAGTGACATTTATTGCCCAACGACTCAGTTTAAAATGCGTCGACTATAGTATGACAACATATGCTGCTTCTATTTTAATAAAATTGAATTATTATCCCGTGATCGGACAATATTCATATTGCAAAATGATATCAAACTCGAATGTGTGGGAAACGTAATGTACGGGTAATGTTCAGAATCACGCCTATCGATATGTGTAGCTTGTGTTCAGCCATAGACTAATTATAAGAATTGTACCAATCATTAATCCATTAAACAATCGCCACGCATAAATTCCGGACTGTTCAAAAACTATTCTAAATAATTATTAGATAGTTATTATTCGATATATTTTAAGTGAATTTTAGAAGGTTGAATTGACTGGTAACACAAAAGGTTGCTAGCGGGCTTATGAAATATTTATGGTGATATTTTAGATATATTTAATTTTTTTTTGTTGGTAGTACTGCGTAAGAATACTAAAAATCTGATTGTATTCATTATTCATAAATAAAATGGATTTTGGATCTATCAATAATAAAGTTTTACTATTTATTTTACTTTTCGCTGTAAATCATTTCGTTTATTTGCATAAGGTGTATAAAAATTGTTTTTAATAATCGGTGTATAGTACCATAAGTCTCGTGGATTTTGAAAATAGAAAAGAAATATAAAAAAAAAACTATTTTTGACAAATCGAAACGCGTATTGTCTGTGCTTTTTAAATGTCAGTATTATTGTTTTTATTGCAGGGATTGGTGATCCTTAGGGATTTAAAAAAAAATGTACTTCATGTCGTCCCTAAGGGATTTTCTAGAGAATCAAATATTGATTGAATGTGTAAAAATATACAATGTGCAAAATCCTTGTTTCATTTCTGTACTGTTTAAGAATCGACCTTTATTTTTTTGTTTTTTTTTATGAAACTGGGTGAAGTGATGGGTGACTACGGCCCATAAACACGCTATGTCACTTTCTGGATCGTTATAAAATGTCAAAATACCCTACAAATGTAAAAAAATATTAAACTCAAAATTATCTCCAGTTCATTAAATCGTTCGAAGAAACGATCCCTTATGAAGATGAAAAAGTCAAAAGGAAATAGTTCAGTATAGAACAAAAAACAAACGCTTATGAAAATCATGGTATGCGAGCAACCTGAATACGATTACCGGTGCAATAATGAAATAGTGCAATATGCAGTGATGATTTATTTAGCGGCGAAAGAACGATGAAGAAGAAGAAACCAGGAAATCGCATGTTAAGGAATAAATAAAAATATTTCGAAGATAATATGTGATTTTCATAGTGGAGCTGCATATCGGTCAATTCTCGCAACACCCTGTAGCAGTGCGATATACAGTGGTGGTCACAGTCAAGACACTCAAGGATTATTATGATACCTGACATTTAAATATTTGAAATATTTTCAATAAAGTTGAGACGTTATTTTTAAATTACATTGAGAGTAACAAACTTGCACACAGTTCACCTGACGGCAAGTGATTCCTGCGGCCCACGACATCTACATTCATCCTTGAAAAGGAACCATAATGCAGATGCGTTGTCACCCTTGAGGACTGAGATGGAATGCCTCATCAGTAATAAAAGTCTCTGGGTCCCTACACTCACCAGACGAAACTCATCAGCATTATGTTGCTATTGAGGGCGTGGTCTTTCCCCGGTCGAGTTGACCCATTCATTATGCAGCTAGAAACTTATATAACTGCAGTGTAGCCTCTACCACTGTCAAAAACATACGTCAATTTTTGTTTTCCAAACTATGTTTCAAGCTGTATACATGGAACAAAGGTATGGCCAACTAATAATGAATAAAGACCCACTAAGTAACTATGAAAGAATAACTTAATAAATATTAAAATGAAGTTTAATATAATTGAATGAATGTGCATCAATTCCGTAAGTAAAAGTCTTCCAAGTACTGACATTTTTCATGATTCTCGCAGAAACTATAAGGAAAATAAAATATTCGAACATGTCAAAGCCACTGTCGTTGTCATATGTATGTGCGCATATAGATATATATATATATATATATATATATATATATATATATATATATAAATATATATATGCATATTGTTTTTACCTTCTTAGTTTTAAGCTTTGTTTTTTGTTTGATTTTCAAATTTCGTTTGATTTTCTCACTAAAAGCTGGTTGCTCCCGTAATTGGTACACGCATTGGACCGAATTATACACAATTTTTATAAATATATATTCTATGTGTGTACTGTTGGAGAACCTTTTATAAATAAATAAATAGCTTTGGCATTGAAGAGATTAATTTGTTGTACGTCGATATTGAAATTTTCTCCCATGTTTCTTTTAAAGGCATAAAGTTGATGATCGGGGCCAATCTAAGACATGTCTGAATAGCTCCGTGGAAAGTCCGTAACCACTGTTGCTGTGTGATTTGTATAATTGTCTTATTGGAAAGTCCAAACCACCGGCAAACTTTCCTTTCCATCGTATAACATAGTTGCCTCTAAAATATTCTTGCACTGCAATTTATAGATATTGCCTATAATATGCCTAACAATTCCAATACCATGTCAGGAAAAAAAGATCTAAACTTTATTATTCCGTACTCCATGTTTCTTTTCTTCGCATATTTTGGATGTATTTCTTAACTTTGAGAACGCCTCAAATATTATTTTCCGTAACAATTAATCATATTAATTATTGTTTCATCCGAAAATAGTACATTTTTTCCACTCGCATTCAGTCCAATTTTCATGTATTTTTGCAAATTTTAATCTAGTTTTAATATTTGATTTCCTTAAAAGTAATTCCAAATAAAATTTTCTCCAGACAATAGCCTTCTAATTATTCTTGCAGATGCAACTCTGGACCCAAATACTTCCAAACGAATAAGCTCTGACCCTTTTAATGGTTCGTTAACGTATCATTCTTAAGTCTTCTCATGGGGTTTTTTTTCTAGGTCTCTGTTTCCTAGGTAACCCGACATCGCTTTGGTATTGATTAATTTGTTACAAGTTGATATTGGAATTTTCTCCTTTGCGTTGTTTCTTTATAAGCCATATAATTACTTTTCTAGGTTTCGGTTTCCTATGTACGTTTTCTGTTTTGTTAAACTTCTTGAAATGCTTGAACGCATTCATTACCATATATTTAGGGCATAGCAAGTGATTCCCATTTTCCAATATGACCAACCTTCGTCATAAAATTCAGAATGATCTTTCTTGTGTCAGAAGAATCGCATCTTTGTTTGTTCCCATAGTCGCTCGTTGAAATTGATCAGAATTATATTTATATTAAGATAACGATAAGCCAGTTTTTGATTTAAGAACAAAAATGCCCGGGAAAAGGGAAAAAAGTTAAGAGCGCAGTTTTTTAAATTTTAAATTAAGAACATGAAACATTAAATTGTCTTTGATTAAGCGGCCAGTAGGAAGTATATTAAAAAAAGTTTGAGATTTATTTAAAACACGAATAAAGGTTCAAATGTTGCTAAATACAAGTGTTTATTGTGTTCATTTTAATAATATGGCGTTAGTGTAATGATCAATAGTAATTAAAGTAGAATTAATACTTATCTTAACTATTGATGATACTACCAATGGAGTTCTACGTAAATAGATGCATGGAGTAGCCGAGGTATGTCCTCGGTAGCGTGCAATCGTTGAGGCCTACGTTCCAACATGAGCTGATGATATGGGCTCATCACCAGTCTAGTCAACCAATTCATGTTACGGGAAGGGTTTATCACTATGGAGAAGTATAAATAACGACGAATACTTTTGCACCAATTTATTTTACTACATCACAAAAGTCTGGAGAGCCTGGGTGGTAGCTGATCAAGGTTGTAGAATGGTAACAGGCTCCTCGTACTCAAAGTCCGACCGATCGGCTTGGGACGCTGTGAAAAAGCCGCGGTCGTGCCGGTTCAGGGATCGTACGGAGAACAATGGGCTACCGGCACCGGTATCTGTAAATTTATTTTTGGTGACCAACAAACACTCAGCTAACCGATTGGATGGTACGTCTTGTAAAATCCTACATCTATTTCCAGGTGATCGCACTCATTCCTGGTGTCATGTTACAGTAACGGGATCCTCGGTTCCCTGCACTCGCGTTATAACTAACTCAAGTTTGAACATCACGACGGAATTCAAAATTATATCCTCATCAACTCGTTGTTTGGCAACCCACCACTGTTCGCTTTCCACGAAGTTTCCTGCCACAACTAATCTGTGGAATCAGCTAATCGCAGCGGTGTTTCCGAACCGACACGACTTATGGACCTACAAGAGAAGAGCCTACACCTTTCTTAAAGGCCGTCAGGGCATCGGTGACTTCTTGGTGTTGCGGATGACCATGGGCGGCGGTGATCACTTACCATCGGCTGCTTGCTCATCTGCCACCGCACCCCCAGAGCCTTCGCGAAACTATCAGGAAATAAAAAGAAAAATAAGGAGACGACAGGTGTACCGTGTCGTCTCCTTTTTTTTCTTTTTTACATGGGGAAAGATCTACGTATACCCACTGCGGGGGCAAGGATGGGTTACGTCGGACTCGCACCGACTAAAACCCCCATGGTGTTCCTCTATCGTCGTGTATGGCGTGGTCACGGGAACGCTTTCGTACACGGGACCCCGCCTGCGCCGGCCGATCAGGCGGGCTCTCCTCCGAGGAGAAAACATCCCCCTCCACCCCTCCAGGCAAGGTGCACCGAAATACAAGCACACCTTCCAACTCGGCCTCCTCTGTAGATGGGAAGCGGACCACCTGTCGCTCCCTTCCTTAAGCTAACAAGGTATAACAGTCTTTGAAGGAGATTATTTTGAGCATTTCCTCAGATAAAAAAAAAGGGATGACAGGCGAGTGCCTCTATGCGACACTATAATATGTACTGCGCTGTCTGTAACATGCAGATTTAGATGGTATAGAAATCAGTCATAGGGACCTAATCAACATTATAAGTAATAGTTGGGAGCCGCGTGCCGTAGACGGGTCTAGGGTAGGAGATAACCGAGTGAGTGACTCTATCTTTCCGTTAATGTTCACGCACTATAAAATATCCTGCACAGTTGTTGAGATTAAGATATCGCCCTATACGAATTTGACCAGGAGGACATCCATTCCAATTAAGTGGGTTAAAATAGAGAAGTAAATATGAAGCATTTAAAAAAAAAATACCGATTTTATTATAATCTTCTTCCTTCTCGATTCCTCTAAATCTACGCTTTGTCGGTGACTTGGGTCTATCGGTGTCGGTAAATCTCCTGAAAAAACAAAGCACCAGACTTATTGTTGTAGTATTTAAGCGTAACGGTTCCGGTTGTGGTTTTTGGTGGCACATATTTTGGAGGGATGATACTTGCTAGCCAAGGGTTAAGGCCTGTCGTGGAAGGGAAATCAGAATAGCGGGCGATTGGTCTGGGAGTCCTGGTTGTCTACTAAACCTGGACATGATGGTGATAAAATTGTTAAATTTATTTTTATACGGTCTATTGTAATCGCTTAAATACAAGAGATCAAAAATAAACCTTCGGGTCCAGCTCGATCGAGGAACGACCACGCCATCGTAGGATACCATATATCATCATAACCCTGCCAAGATTTTTATGGTGAATTTATGGGAATATGAAGACACAATCATATTTTTATCGTGAGCTACGTAGAGCTACGCTGCAGTTTGTTTCTAGCTGCAGAATTAATGCAAATTCATAATACAAATGGTATGATGACGACACCTTGACATAAAACCAACGTAAAATAGCAGCATAATGCTGCGGTGTTTTGTTCGTCTCAGTCCTCAAGGGTGTCAACGTATTGCATTATGATTCCTTGTCAAGGATGAATGGAGATGTCGCGGACCGCAGGAATCGCTTGCCATTAGGTCAACTGTGTGAGTTTGTTACTCTTAATGCAATTAAAATCGATATCGAATAACGTGGGTCGTGAGTTTCAATCCTCAGGGGTGACGATGTTGTGTATCTTGAATCTGATGAATAATGGATGTTGATATCATTGGCCACAGTCAGCACTAACCACTTACTTATGCAGTGGTAGAGTTACACTGCAGTTTGGTTTCTAGCTGCAGAATGTCTGGTCAGCTCGACCGGGGGAGGACCACGCTCTCACAGAGTGTATCGTCTGGTGAGTGTACGGATCCGGAGACCTTTATAATTGGTGACGAGGTATTCCATCTCAGTCCTCAAGGGTGACAACGGATCGGCATTATGATACCTTGTCAAGGATGAATGTAGATGTCGTTGGCCGCAGGAATCACTCACCGTCAAGTGAACTGTGTGCTCATATGTCACCAGTAATATTTATTTATTTATTCTTTATTTACACGAGTAAAACAAACATTGTACCAAAATTAGCGACTTAATGTCAAAATGCATTCACTACCTATGGGCTTAGCAGAGAATATATTGTGGGTGCAAGAAAAATACTTATTTTAATGTAATATTATAAATAAAATACGAATCCGGTTTGTGTGTGTGCAGTATATATATCGCGTGTTCTTGACACTGCATCGGAATCATCCTGTTGTACTATATATATATAGTACACGGACAACATGTGCCTCTCCTTCTGTTGTCTGGTGACCAGAAGATGTCGTGATCGAAATCGACCAGGAGGACATGAAAATTTCAGAGTATTAATTGGTGGCTTCGGAACATATTCCGCTGCAGAGGCCTCCGTTAACCGGTGGACTTGTGATGGGCTGGTTGAATAGATGATGAATTATTGGTCGATATAGACTTACATGTTTGTCGGTGTCTTTTGACCGAAGACTCCGTATTTAAGATGAGATGCGCGAGGGCTGCTGACAGATTTCGGCGCCTCGTAATGGCTCGTCGCCAATTTCCTTGTGTTTGTTATGTTTTTCATTTGAGGCTTTCTATTAAGACACTTGATTAGTTGGTAATGCAAATATAGTTATGTGGTAATCGAATATCTCAACCGGGGAACAATATTTGTGCATAACAAATTGTTGGTTTCCTTGTCTTTCGCCTTGCATCTGTACCTTCTTCTGATCTTTTTTTTTAATTTTTTTTATTTGGACTAACCAACAGCTACATAAAATGTATTACATCAATAATACAACACACGTTTCTCACAACTTAAGTAAAAAATGAATAAGAAACTAAAGAAAACAATATTATAAAAGTATTAAAGTTGAGTTAAGACAGAATAAATGAATACAAATTTAAGAATTTAACACAATTAAACAAATCAAAGCTAATAAGATCATGATAAGTTAACTTACATCTTCATAGCACACACAACACTCCCCCTGAACGACGCAGGCGACGCCGCAAACAGATCGATATCCGAGAAATGATCATTGTACAACCTCATTATCCACCACAGCGTGCCCCCACGCTCGCCTGCGTGCGTCTGACGCCGTTTTAGTACAAACAGAGCATTCTTGCGAGTGCCTCGAATATGACATGATCGGATTTTTTGGATTGGATTGTTGGTATGAAATGCGTCTGTGTGTGTGCAAATGCTTACGGAACTTTAATATATCCTGAGCATTTGATGTCATCTGGCAATGACCGGAGATACCGTCGTGGACCTGGAGGACGACATCGTCAATAGCACAGTTCACCTGAAGGCAAGTGATTCCTGCGGCCCACGACGTCTACTTTCATACTTGACAAGGAATCATAATGCAGATGCGTTGTCACCCTTGAGGACTGAGATGGAATGCCTCGTCGCCAGTAATAAACGTCGCCGGATCCCTGCACTCACCAGACGAAACACAGCTCAGTTTTGCTGCTATTAAACTGGTATTTTGTGAGGGCATTGTCCTACCCCGGTAGAGTCGACACATTAATGCTGGAGCTAGAAACAAACTGTATAACTACTGCAATACAAGTTATCTTCCTACGATTCCTTTCACTTTCAAATTTATACTAAAGCCAGTTTCCAGCTGAAGCGTGGCTCTATTTGGATCCCATCTTATTCATATTGGAGACAATGCATTTTTTAAGGTTTCATTGGTTGATATTTATTCGACTCTATTATCAGTGACTATCAGGTAAATTCTGTGTTTGTTTGTCACTCTTAGTTTCGTAAAGTTTAAGATGAAATGCGGTTGCAATAAGATCGAAGTAAGATGCTGTATCATACGGTGCATAACTACAAAAAATGCAGATTCGATTTTTTTTTGTGTGTGAGTATTGCTGTTGGTCCAGAGGTTGGTCCTTTACATCTTTATCGAATTACACACGCGAGCAGGAGGCCCGCTTAGTAGGGAGACAAAGACGATGCTGCGAAGCGAAGCACGAAGACCGCTGCTGCACCACCGCTGCACTCCGACCCCTGTGGACGAAGAACGTCGACGACAACAGAGGGGGGCGATAATACGATCCGAGGGCCCCTCATAAGGAGGTACGAGACCTCGACTCGGATCGCAATCTAAAGTGCTGACTCGAAAACAACAATTTTCGATATAAAAATATTGTTCTTTGTCTGGAAATAGAACGCAGGATCCACCAACAGTTTGGTACTCCAATAACTACGCCATAATGCCTATACCCAGCAGGTGGAACTTATATATAGGCTGTCTACTTAACTTAAGTTATTACCGTTAGAAGTAAACGATCGATCCGCTTTCAGACTCTTTCTTTTTTAATATCGGGAGGAAATATTCAAAAAGACACCTCATTTCTTGGAAGGAAAATAGAGTTAAATTGGGATAGAGTTAGAGTTAGTTTTAGATTTACCCATTAAAATCTTCACGGTGACCACCTATACTGTAGGTTGGTACATAGTACATTGGGAGGAACTCCGGGATCCAGGAGTGCCCATTTGAATTCAGGCTTAACACGTGCCACGCACAATTTCCACGTACCCGGGATCACTTTATGTTGACTTCCTGCCCGGGTTTACATTAATGGACGATCAGTGCACCAAACTGAACGTCCATAAATCGTAACCCCTCTCAGGCATGGGGGTACTTTCGTCCTATTCTATAAGACTACAGAGCTGACGGGTAAGGGAGTCCGTTGCTTCTGATGCCTCCGTCTCCGAGCGACCTAGTAGGTCCTCTCCGTAACCCTCGGTCAGCTCACTTACGGGGTTTAGGTAATAGTCCAAGAGGAGACTCGACCTTGGCTTCGACGAACTTCAAAACTGGTGTAGCTGCAGCAGCGTTCGACCTAACACCATGACATAAAAACTCTCTAAGCTCTCGGGCATAAAAACAATTTCATTGACTTACACGCTTCCCTGCGGCCTCGGCATCACGTTCCGTGTTCCCGCAGACCTCGACGAGCCTTTCGTTGCACTGGCGACCATGGAAATACGTCCAAACACAATTGTAAATTTTCAGTTAGATCTACTTTTATAAATTACCAATGGTAGAGCAACACTGCATTTTTTTTCTAGCTGCAGAATTAATGGGTCAACTCCACCAGCGTGGGACCACGACCTCATTATTTTTACAATTTAATTGAGCGATCGATTTACCTCGTATGTGGACCTTCTTCCTTCTCTAACGTTTCAGCTTCTTGTGTCTTTGTTGTGAATGGATGTAGACACAGACATCGGTTACCATCGGGTGAAAAGTGTGCTCGTTTGTCACCATGAATATTAAAATAAATAATCTAATACAAGAGGGTACTTTTACAATTTAATTTCACATATAACGTATTACGGTGCCCCACGTTGACTTCAGTAGTGGTCGCTTTACCTCGTTTGTGGACGTCCTTCCTACTCTAACGTTTCAGCTTCTTGTCGTCTTTGTCGAGGATCGACGTTGGTGTAATGGGTCCAAGACATCAATTACCATCAGGTGAACAGTGTGCGCTTTTGTCACTACTGTTACAAACAAAGAGCACAGCGGCTCTGACGTGAGGTTTAATTGGAATCAACAATATTCATCGGTGCCGACATCTGGGATCGAAGTCGGTTCGCTCGCGTACCGTGAAATTGAAAGAGAACACTTGGACAATGAACTACCATGACTCTCGTTGGGACCCGAACGATCAACTAAGATCTAGTCAATGGAACAGCAATGCCTTTATATAACAAAGCTATAGACGTCCGTTCCACATTTATGGAACGGACGTCGTAAATATTTATTAACAGAAGAAGACATCACGTACATTCATGTGAACTGTGCAAGCTTGTCACCCTTAATATTAGGAGAAAAAAACCCCAAATATTCCTACTCAATAGATTAAGCCTATGTTCTCTGGACTATTGATAGGCTGTGATAATGAATATTCCACGACATACTCATTCCCCTGCGGTTTAGGCATCAGCTTCCTCGGGTCCGTGGTCTCAGTAGTACGGTTGTGAGTGCAGTTTTTCGATGAACACTTCATCGAGCTGATAAATGGAAGGATAGGAATTAGTGGAGTTGGAGATACATGTATATAGTCAACGCATTATGAACTGGGGCTTCGGGTCATAAAACATATTTATCTGTCTGTCTCGCTCGCACTTACAGGTCTAACGGAGAGGTGTAGTGATGTGCGTAAGAATTGTAGAGGTGCATATCGATACGGTAGGTACGATCCATATGATAAATTATGTTAAGTATTAATAGGAATAATTTTTCGCTATCTGGAAATAAAAGTTTTTAATTTGTAAGATAAAATGTTTATATCGACGAATTTTTTTTATTCGATCCACGGTCACTGTACTAACTCCACTCCACAGTGCTGCAAGCTCTCGTGGATTATTGAAATTGGCGCGAGCTTTTTTCTCGGGGTCAGTTTACAATTCTTTTAAAAACAGGAACACTTGTGAATTACAGCCCGTGCTTGAGCGTTGATGTCACCATTTAATTTCTTCAAAACCACGTTATAAAATAAATTATCCATTGTGCGTATTGCGTAACGAAGCGTAAGTAATGTAATGAGTGTCATTACAAAAAATCGTATATATATAGAAAAACAACAACCCTTACTCATAACGACCAATTACGAGTCAGAGTGCTAATGGTGCTCACGATGACGCATCGTCCCCGCGTGCGCAGGTAGCTAAGTATCGATAACGGGTTGCATTTCGTGCACATTCCTACTGTCAGTGACATTTATTGCCCGACGACTCAGTTTAAAATGCGTCGACTATACCAACTAATGGCTTAGGTTGTCTAATGTCGACGAAACTTAAGACACGAATCCATCTTTCGATAATTGTCGTGTCGTAGTACAAGCATTTTAGTTCAGTTGGTTAAATGTCATCCATGAAATGGCAATCACAGTTTTGGTATAAGCAATTGGGTTATTATTCTTCAATATACGATTTTTAACGATGGTGGAGCCATGATTAGGTTTGTTTCTTGCTGATGCATGAATGGATCGTCTCTACCAGGGTAATACTTTACCGCGCCTTTGATTTAGTTGTCGTTTCATATAGAAATGTACACACATTCGACCGTGGAATGTTTAAAGACTCGTTGCGCCCATAGAATGTTTAATGTAATAAATATGGACAGTTTTTAAATAAAGGTTAATAAAATAGTATAAATAAAACGTAGTACCCTTTTTATTGAAGTCTTAGTCGCGATAAGTACGCGTCGTGTACAATTATATCTGTTATTTGATAATTTTATTTAATTTATATATTTCGTTTACATTTTTTTTGGTAAAAGAATCGAGTATGTCGGAGAAACAATTGTTATTTATTTAATTTACATATTTCGTTTACATTTTTTTTTGTAAAAGAATCAGGTATTCGAAGAAACAATTGTTATTTATTTAATTTACATATTTCGTTCACATTTTTTTTTGTAAAAGAATCAGGTGTTCCGAAGAAACAATTGTTATTTATTTAATTTACATATTTCGTTTAAATTTTTTTATGTAAAAGAATCAGGTTATTTCGAAGAAACAATTGTTATTTATTTAATTTACATTTTTTTGTAAAAGAATCAGGTATTTCGAAGAAACAATTGTTATTTATTTAATTTACATATTTCGTTATTTTTTTTTTGTAAAAGAATCAGGTATTTCGAAGAAACAATTGTTATTTATTTAATTTACATATTTCGTTTACATTTTTTTTGTAAAAGAATCAGGTATTTCGAAGAAACAATTATTTATTTATTTATTTATTTATTTATTTAATTTACATATTTCGTTTACATTTTTTTTGTAAAAGAATCAGGTTATTTCGAAGCAACAATTGTTATTTATTTAATTTACATATTTCATTTACATTTTTTTTGTAAAAGAATCAGGTATTCCGAAGAAACAATTGTTATTTATTTAATTTACATATTTCGTTCACATTTTTTTTTGTAAAAGAATCAGGTGTTTCCAAGAAACAATTGTTATTTATTTAATTTACATATTTCGTTTACATTTTTTTTGTAAAAGAATCAGGTTATTTCGAAGAAACAATTGTTATTTATTTAATTTACATTTTTTTTTGTAAAAGAATCAGGTATTTCGAAGAAGCAATTGTTATTTATACCTGTCTAAAAGAGATAAATCACGGAATGCAGTAAATTCTAATAGTAGTACCAAATATTTATCGAAAAGAATGCAAATAAAAAGTTGCACTATCGCAAATACAGACATAACTTACCCAGAATTTAATTTATCCATAATGTTTGATTACTCTCAACGTTTTGTAGTTTTTGTTAATTGTATTTAATTAAGTATATGTATATATACGCGCCACAATTTTGAAATAATGCCAATACTGTCAAGATTTAGTTTTTTTTATGTAGACCTAATGGGTTTTTACTTTTTACTTTTTAAATTTGTCATTAAAACTTAAAAAGTATAAATATATTCTTTTTTAGAAGAGCTCGCTCGCTGTTATCTTACGAAGTACGACTATATACTGTTGAAATGGCACCATTTTAGAACAGTGAAGCCATTGCCTAAATGGATACGTTCTGTGAAACTTAAGATCATAGGTTTTGATGCACAATGATTAAGCTTAGTTGTAGAGATTAACCGGAATAATACATGCATTGCTAGCATTCTTTAAGAAAATTGCATCTGTTTTATATATATATAGATATATATATATATATATATATATATAGCAGCTCACCTGACGGTAAGTGACACCACCACCAGACCAGAGGAGTCGCAGATGTTAACAAATGGAATTAATTAATTAGTAATCCCGTCTCGTCGTTGTGTTTTTAGTGAAAATCTTATTATATATTCCGATCATACCATGAAACAATTTCATTAGATAGGTTATAAAATTGATGACTTGCGCCTGGATGATAAAAACAAGCGGTTCAGTTAAATATTTATTTATTTATTTATTTACTTTATTAGGAAATTTCACAGCATACAAGAAACATTAAACATAAATACAATTAACAAGGATATTTAGCCATCAAAGAAGTTACAACTATATACATTTTTTTTAAAAGTATGTGCAACAGGAGTAACATACATTTTAATCTGTAGTGTATGTGCGTGCGTGTGTGCGTATGCATCTTATTAAGGCGAATTCAGGAGTGCTTCAGAAACATTGTTTAGAAACTGATTTCGTTTAAGATGGAATATGTCAATATTTCCAAACATATCATTATAGACCTGCATACATCTATATAAGACTGAGCTCTGGGCATATTTCGTTTTTGTAAGAGGGACATAAAATAAATTTGTACTTCGTAGGTGGCGTGTGTATACGAAGACGCAATTTTTCTATCAAGGTAGGACAGTCTACGTGGCCATTTAATACATTATATAATAACCGCATATCGGAAATAATTCGTCTATTAGATAGAGACAGAAGTTTATATTCCGTTAGCGAGATATTATAGTCACGCGTGGATTTTTTGGTAAAATGATTTAAAAACTTTAGAAATTTTACTTGGATGTTTTCAATGTTACGAGTGTGGGTTATGTAGGATGGGGACCAAACGGGTGAAGCGTACTCAAGTGTACTTCGGACATAAGCGAAATATAGAGGTAGTAGGGGACTTGAACTCCGGAATACTTTTGAAAGTCTCTTGATAAAACCAAGCATTCTAAGAGCTTTATGACAGATGTAATTGTAGTGTTCTGAAAATATTAGCTTTGAATCTAACAAAACACCTAGATCCCTTACTTTCATAACACGACTTACCACACAATTATTTAATAGTAAATAAGTACTTATATTGCAATGGATGTACTTGACGACTGAATGTAATTATTTGACATTTTTAGACATTAAGATTGAGTAAATTTTTTGTGCAAAAGCTTGAAAATCTGTCAAGATCATCCTGCAATTTACGACAGTCCTCGACATCACGGATCGGATAAAAAATTTTAGTGTCATCAGCGTACATGAGAAAACGGGAGTGATGAAAGCAATTTGAAATGTCATATAAATAAATGTTAAAGAGCAGGGGACCTAATAAAGAGCCTTGAGGAACCCCCGATGGAATTGAAGCTTTGTCCGAACAGTAACCACCGATTTTGACCCACTGTGACCTATTTCATAAGTAAGAGTTAAGCCACCTCAGCAAATCTCCATGTATCCCTAAATTTACTAACTTTGAAACTAGTAAGCTGTGATCAATTCTGTCGAAACATTTGGAAACATCTGTATATACCACATCTATTTGAACGCGAGTATCCATTTTGCGGGAGATGAAATCCGTTAAGGTGCATAGATTTGTCTCCGTAGATCTTTGACGCATAAAGCCATGTTGTTCACTAGGAATAAATGAAGATACGTGAGTATAAATGGTTCCATAGACGAGACTTTCAAAAAGTTTGCCAAAGGTGGACAGAATTGAGACAGGTCTATAATTTTCTGCCAACTGCCTTGATCCACTTTTGTAGATTGGTATTATGTAAGCATCTTTCCATTTCTTAGGAGTAACGCCCTCATTTAAAGATTTATTATATATTAAAGACAGAGGAAAAGCTAGTGTTTTGGCACATTTTTTTACAAATAAAGGTGGTATATTATCGCTACCCGCGCCCTTGTTGGTATTTATTCGAAGGATATGTTTAAACACAACCTCAGGCGTTATATGGACAGATGAAAGGGTATGCAAATTCGGTTGATCGGTGTCAAACAAGTGCTGAGTTACACGAGTAATTGATCTATCTGATCAAATTCAGTAGTGCCGCGACGGTTGCCAGTTGTACTATTCATCAAACTCCAGAAATACAGCCTTGAGGCAGTCCTTCCACTTCCAGCTGGTCTCGGCGTAAGGCCGGCCATTCTATGTTACGGATCACGCCCATAGCATCACTGACTGGTCAATCATTAACATTTATATTGCGCCTTAGCATTGCTCGTGCGCCAATGCCAAGTTTTATCATGTTCGGTATACCCCCTGTTCTGTTGGGATCATTCTATTCTTTTTTTGGAGTTTGGCCGTATGTATATTTCTTCTGCAATAATTAAAAAAAAATAGTGCGCTTGCTTCCGAGGCAACGACAATATAGAACTCAGAAGTTAACAAACGAACGATCAATCATTTTTATACGATCAAAGTGGGACCCTACAAGGAAGACAAACCCGGAAAATATATTCCTATTTTATTTATAACGATGCATTATATAATATAATTAATCGCTATAAATAATATATATACTACATATTTAATTTATTTTACCAATTCATTATTTTAAATTAAATTTAAACGTATAACTTAGATATATTTTCGTAATTCCCTTTTAATTTCCTTTATTTTGATACCCTACTCGATAGGTTTGTTTAGTTTTTTTATGAACGTTTTACTATTTCGCGCCAAAAATCTACCATATTTTTTTTCACACACCTTTCTAATGACACTTGGGTTTTTAAGACGAATATAACGATACATTAATCCATCCTAATCGAAATCCATCTAACCGTTTGAAAGATACAAGGTACTAAAGAAATTTACAATCATACATACATGCAAGATACGCGCAAAAACATAACCTTCCCTTGGCAATCGGGTAAAAATACTGTAAAAATAAGGATATCACAAAAGATAAAAATATACTTTGACATTTGCTTAGAATTACATAAAGGCAACCCCACGACGCGTCCGGTGTCTGGAGGTCTTAATATAATCGTTGAACTGCGCGTTCCAGCTATCGTCGCTTTACATTCGTTTAAATATTTATAGGTATGCCCATTTTATTAAAATTCTACTATTAATGTACTTCAACATTATCTCAACCATAATTAGTTGATAATCCTTCCTTGCATATTAACATAAAACACGATGGTGAGCGCATTCCTCGACTTCTCAAAAATTTGAAGCTGGGACTCCAAATAGGGTTCATCCTGCAATTATATTGCCAAAAGGCAATGGCGAATCGAAAACCATTTTCCCCCATCGCTTCTTCATCTACTTGGTGGCGGACCATCGTTACTTCGACTTAGTGATTTTTTTAGATATGTCAGTGATTAGTTTGCGTTACTGCGAAAGTTGTCGTTACTGATTACTGTTTTGTGTCTATGTTTAAATATTTAGAGGTAGAAGTAGGTCCTTAAGTTCTTTCCACTCATCCTTAGAGGGATAATAAAATTTATAAAATCTTTCTGGCAACACTTTGTAGTAGTTTTTTGAGTATCCTTCCGCAGAACAAAATTTGAGAATAACTCAGTGATGTAATACTATTTTTGTCTGGTTTAAGATTTTATAAAGATTCCGTCGTACATATATCTGTCTTTTCATACAAAACAGTGCAGTGTATTGTTAAATTATGTTAATATGTCATATTAATTCCGTAATATATTAAAATAACAGGTAACCACAAGACACTTGTTGACATAGCTAAAATTAGCATTTCTTGTTGCGTGTTTTAGTGAAGTACCATAATTGTAAATGGTTCACAGTGTAAATATCATCGAACTGATATCGATTTTTGGATCGTAATAAACTTATATATTTTAATTATGAGCACACCGACATCCCACTAGAAAAATATTATAATGAACATACAGTATGGCTAGGTTGTTATTCTTGCAATTAAAATCGAAGATGTCATGTTTCTTTGTAATAAGTAATAAATTATTTATTTTGAGATTAAAAATCATACGACGTCAATATCTGAATTAGGTTCCTGCTGATTCCCTTTGTATTTTTAAATATAATACATTATTAAATATTATTATTATTTTATTTTAAAAAAAATATTATAAATATTATTATTGATTTATTATTATTATTATTATTATTATATTATCTTTGCTTAATTTAAAAAAAATATATATTTATAATACTCTACGTTACGCGTATTTTTATACGGCATTCGCTGGATTATTCTCACTCCCGACCTTAAGAATGCTTAAAGCATTAGGATTGGGAACTGTAATCTTTACCACCCTGTCACCCATTTTCTCTTCATCCCTGTTCCAGTTTGGATTTAATCATCAGCACTTGTACCACTTGGTATACGTATATTATTTTCCCGATTCTTATATCGGATATATTGACTCCCTGTCAACCCCCCTTCCACCTCCGTAATGGCTATATTGTCTTTGTCTTGAGGGAGAAAGTGATACATATACCCAGTTAAATTTTATTTTTATATATTGTCATAAAAACTTTCTGTGTAATTATATTACGGTGATTGCAATATTTTTCTTGAATGATCACTTTTTATCTATTATAATCTATAACATGATTTGATGACGGTTGTATTAAGACATACGTGCATAAATTGTCATAACAAAATAGTCGTAGCCTTTATATAATTAAGTCACTAAAATATTTATCGACATTATCTATAAAAATAAAAAAAATTAAACGACCAAAATATTACATATTAGATATAATCGATCGTCGAGGAAATGTATTGTTATTAATATAAGAAGTAAAATAGTACCTTTAAAAATCAATTGCGAATGATTTTGGATCAGTCATTCGTTGTAATAGAAATATCGATTAATCGTCTCGAGTTTCTAAATCGTATAGCGCACCACTAGGATGTTTTTTTCCCTTACATCGGTGTTCGTTACATCTGTTTTTGTGTGTGTAAACGTCAAATTTCCAAGAATTCCCTGCTCGCAGTGCCTCGATCGACTATAGTGGAAACCGTTCAATACAGGTGTATAACTCGGAACCGTAGAGAAATTAACTACCGGCTTCCATCCACACGGCTTGCAACGTTCTCTTGCAGCAGTGCGATTGTGTTCCCTTATCACTAAAATTTTCCTTGTTATCGTCGTCATAGTAAACTTTTTTTAATATTCGCTCTTCTAAGAATCGTGAGCTACGCATTGAATAAGGTAATGTATTGTTATTGTATAAATATATACATATTTATATATATCAGTTGCTAAACACGTTGAGGTATATTAGAACAGTGTTAGATTATATGGTTTTGTAAGTGAGAATATTTTTTTCACTATTTATAAAACATTTTTCGACGGTGTAAGGTCGTTGCACTACAAAGTGAAGATGTCCTGCGTTCTCCTGTCGCTAATGGTGGTTAATGAACCATGTTATTGCCAAGGACTCGACTTTCATGATTAGATGGTTATTATTTATTTATTTTCCCACCGTTTTTACTATATTCTGTCAATGCATTGAATATATCCAAATAGATTGTTAACTTGTATTGTAAGATTTGTACATGTTTTAATTTTTTAAGAGTGCCATACATGCCAATAGGTCTGAGGCACGAAAATCCCTATGACCTAGACATTTATCCTTGCTATTTTTAATAAAAATAAGGATAAAATTATAAATATTGATAAACAAGCACACAGTTCTTTTGCCGGTAAATTATGAGTGTGGCCCATGACATATACATCCATCCTTAACAAAGATTCAAGATGCAAATGCATTGTAACCCTTGAAGACATAAAATGACTGTAATTGGGTCTATAAAGAAAAAACATATTGTAGATTTATAGAATATTAAGAAGAAGAACACCATTATTACTGGTGGCAAGCCAATAATCAATCTTAGCCATTGCCAGTGACAATGCATCTGCATAATGGGTCCTTATCGAAGATGAATCTGGATGGACTGGAATTAATTTGTCATCAGGTGAAGAAAGGTCATTTTGTTTTTAAATAAGACATATGATAAATGCACATTTACTTACTGCTTAACTACAGGCTATTTTTACATGTGTACTTCTGCATCGCATATGACTTGCTTAAAAGCTATTTGTCTAAGGAGGCTTGAACTAAGCTAATTTTATTTTAAAGTCCTTTTGTACTTCATGCCGCAACTAAGTTAATGTTACCCCAAAATATCTGTCATTGGGATAGTTTTATTGTACTTTAATGATATCTCTGGTAAAATTACCATCACCTGAAGCTAGGTGGAGCCTGATCATCAGAAATCAGGTCTCCGGTTTTGGCTCACCGTAGATAAAACTACAACACCAAACTAATTTTCAACTAGTACTCTGTGCAACAGCGGTCCATTCTGGTTCCAGAAACCTTTTTGTGCTACAGTTAGATTATATAAAGATAGATAAGGTGATTGAGATATATGGTTTAACAGCCGCTTGGTGTAGCAGTTAAACTACCAGGCTGCAGCATTGCTGGTCCCTAGTTCTATTCTCAGTCGAGGAATAACATTTGTGTATCACAAATTGTTGGTTTTCAGGTCTTGGTGTGTTTTATTTACATCTTGTGTCCTTGATACTGCATCTGAACCATCCTCTTATCTTATTGCACACTCATTACATCGGAATGGGGGAGAGGACAATGAGTTCATCTGTATTGGTACTGCACTATAAAATATGTATATATAAATATATATATATATATATATATATCATACTTTATGGCAGTCTGTGGAGGAGGTCTATGTTAGACAGATAGACAGCGATGATGAGGAGGTTAATCATATAAGAGATTTATTCCTTATTTTCAGATCAATCTTTTGCAAGAGTGTGCTAAACTATATCATTGAGACATTAAGGGTAAGTGGAATTTTGTAAATATATACAGTCATTTGTTTCTGATCATTTTGTGTATTTGTGAAAATTATCCATCACTAGAATCGTGAGTTATGAGCGCATACCAAAATCACATAGAAAGAAGCACTTTCAGTTTTTCCCGCCAATTTTCCAGGAAAAGTTTCTAATTTTTCTTTGCATTAAAACTTAACTCGCAAATATTGTGAACATTTAAACGAAAATTATCAAGACGATCAAGATGTTCTCAAATGGCCTTACTAAGAAATACAACACACTTGACATCCAAGTTCTTTCCTTTTTTTGTATTCTATATTCCTCATGTCATTAAGTGTTTTATAGGGGCTGTTTTGATTCATCTCAACCTATGTTTTGTTTTTTTTTAATACGGAGTTTCCTTTAATACTGACGCATAGATGAGATCTTGGTTGGATGAATTTTTCGAGTCGAACCTGAGTGAATTCTACCAAGGTATTAAAAACCATGTTGAATGGTGGGAGTTAGTCATCAACAATAAGGGAGAATACATTATCGATTAAAAAAATTATATTTTTTATTGAATAATATTTATTAATTTTATTTTTTTATTTAATATTTTTTAATTAATTTTATTGATAAAAATTAAGAAACGGCTTAGTTGCGCGCCCACCTATAATATGAATTAGTTTTACCCTAGCGAACTTAACGACAACGCCATCTACTGACCCATTGCTGTACCAAATATACTGTTTTCCAAAAACTTCTAAACTCGTGTTTAGAATTTTTATGCATGCATAATGGGCAGTAAATAAGTTTTAACTAAAGAACAACAGAAATCTATTAAAACATTTATATTAAAAAGCCAAAAAATGTGAATGAAATGTGTATTTAAGAACAGTTAAAAAAAAAAATTTTCATATTCTTGAAAATCTATTTCAGTTCTATTGTGATCGGTGCAGTGTGGAAGAACGCTGCAGCTAGTTTCTAATTCCAATGTGGATGGGTAGGCTCGACAGCTTAAAAACGATACCCTTATTATCAGCGTGATATAGCAGCATAACAGCGCTGTGTTTCGAATGGTGTGTATAGAGATCCAGTGACCTAATTTTTTAAAATTTAAATTTTATTTATTTTTGTTAGTTAAAATTTTTTCATCGGTAAAGAGGATATTTCTGTGCCTTTCACCTGCGTATCGCGACAGAAGGCGTTTTGATCGATCTACTTTCTTTAATTGTAAAGATTGAGTTAGGGCATGTCCTGTATATCGCCGATAAGCGCCTAGCTCCAGGTCTTGTTTTATAATACGCGACAGAGTCCTAGCGGGATTCTTCATTTCTCGCAATATGAATTTTAGCTTCCTAATGGGGTTTCGACGAATTCTGGCTTTAACAGCATTAACAGCCTTTGTAGTTCTAACAGCACGCGGCCACCCCGATCTTTTATGGTCTTCGGCAGAGGAACTGTTGTTGTATCTGTTGATAATACGATATACGAACATACGGCTGATACCAAGCTTTTGAAGTGTCTGGAATATGACCGACGGCTCCATACCCACTTTGTGCAAGGCGATCACTGCAATCCTTTTTTCTTTAACACCCCATTCCATATTGCAATCTGATAATGAACACGAAAAAATATGTGAAATGGCCTTCCTCGCACAGTAGCTTACACGCGATTTAGTCGTGTTTAGGCCGCTTCTAAAGGTATCCTGTCCTCCCTTTAGATGGCGGTCCGAGTCGAAATTTCGTACTTCTTTATGAGGGGCCTTCGGATCGTATTATCTCTCCCCTCTGTTGTCGTCGACGTTCTTCGTCCACAGGGGTCAGAGTGCAGCGGTGGTGCAGCAGCGGTCTTCGTGCTTCGCTTCGCAGCATCGTCGTTGTCTCCCTACTCAGCGGGCCTCCCGCTCGCGAGTCTAATTAGATAAAGCTGTAGAGGTCACTGGACCAACAGCAATACTCATACACAAAAAAAAAAGTGAAATGGCGCAAAATCGAAAGAAGTTTTTAAAATAATATACGTGTTCCAAATTCAAAATAATTAAAAAGTTGAAAAAAAAGTTGAAAAAAAGAAAAGTTTTTATGTAGCAGTATTTATGGCCAGACTAGTTATATATACATATATTAAATCGTTTCAAATCAAACGTATCATAGACACGTAACATTTATATACTAGCTGGATTCTTATAGCTTTTAATTCAAGGTGAGTCGGCGAAGCAAGTTCGAACGCCGGCGCCGTCATCGATTAACATTGTCAATTGCGACTTTAAGTCCTGATTAATACGGAAAACGTCGTAAGAAAACGTGCTGTCTATGAAATGAAGTCCCGCCACAGACAAAAGTTATTCTTTTGAGAGCTTCCGTTGCGCGCGCTGCCTAAACGGTTAAAGTTACGCAAAAATCATGTATGACGGAATTGTTCCCCTTTTAATAGTTCTAAATAAAAGCATCGCTTTACATTAGACATACCAAGTATCCTGTAGTGTACGCGAACGCAGTCTCAGGCACAGCTAGTTTAATAATAAAAAAAAAACAATATATCGAGACGTCCGGAAATTAGTGGGACAATAGATTTAAAAAAAATACAGTACGTTCATAGATACAGGTCAATCAAATAAAAATATAACAAATTGTATATAACAATTGTTCTAATCAAATTTTACCGCGTTTATTTTTTTATTTTTTATTATCACGTTTTTGACGCAAACACAACAAACAACAATAAAAAAGGCAAAAATCGTGTATGACGGAATTGTTCCCCTTTTAATAGTTCTAAAAAATAGCGTCGCTGTACATTAGACGTACCAAGTTTCTTGTAGTGTACGCGAACGCAGTCTCAGGCACAGATAGTTTAATAATAAAAACCTATATATTCAGACGTCCGGAAGTTAGTATGACAATAAATTAAAAAAAATTACAGTACGTTCATAGATACAGGTCAATCAAATAAAAATATAATAAATTGTTCTAATCAAATTTTACCGCGTTTATTTTTCTACTTTTTATTATCACGTTTTTTGACGCAAACACAACAAACAACAACAAAAAAGGCAAAAATCATGTATGACGGAATTGTTCCCCTTTTAATAGTTATAAAAAAAGCGTCGCTTTACAGACGTACCAAGTTTCCTGTAGTCTACGCGAACGAAGTCACGGACACTGCTAGTTTGTTATATATAAATTTTATTATTACGCATATGATGTTTATTTTATAATTATAATAATAATATTTTAATGGCGACAAAGTTTTTAAGTATACATCTACGTCATTTCATCTCTGCATCACCCTAAGGTGGAGAATGCCTAAGGCATAAAGTGCACCTATATACATAACTGTATATAATATAAACTAATATATACTATAAACGACCTGTAATTATAAATTCCAGTGTTAGATATAGACCTCACAAGTATTTTTAATCTATGTTTATAATCATTGTGTGATTGATTTTCCTAATTATTTTTGTGTCTATGCCAAAAAAATAATAAATTATCATCATCATTGTTAATTAAAAAAAAAAACTCTATAGGAATCGGTGTTAGTGGTTAGTATTTGTGGTTTATCAAATGCGATGTTTATCAAATAGTGGGGATCCGATTTAAGATAAGATTGTGGACAACGGCTTTGTTAAAGCGGTCGATGTTGCCAGCTATAGTATGTTGACACGTGTTGAATGTATGTCGACATGGTCCGAGATAAATATGACATAAGGCCGTCAAACGCCACAAACATACCCGTGACCTTGGGTGCCTTGAGTGCCGTAACCTTGAGTGTGCGAAACGTGGGGCAAAATAACTATATAATTAAAGCGTCGCTAGTCTATTGGATTAGGGTACAGTCTGCAAAAATTAAGGTAGACATCGAGTTGTGTCGATTCAGCCATACGGATTGTCTATTGTCGTGAACCTATTGTCTAGCTATCTTGACGATTCAAAAGTGTTTTTGTTTAGACCTTAAAAAAACATTTATTTTAGTAAATTAAAGTTTTTTTTTAGGATTTGATTTGAAACCATCTAAAGCATTATAACCTTACTTGGAGTTAAGAGAAAACATTATTTAAAAAACATCTACCACCCGTAATATTACTATTCATATGACATTTATATTTTTTTTAATTGTTTTTTAATTTTAGTATAGTCCAAGGATTATCTCAATACATATCCTAAAATTACATTCAATTAAGTCACTAAAAGTCTGCTTGTCTGTGCATTTGTGAAGATTTTATTATATGTGGACATATATTTTTTTATAATATCAAGGGTGACAAACGAGCACACATGATAAGTGATGACTGCGGCCCATGACATTCTTTATTAGGTTTCTAACTGCAGAATGAATGGGTCAACTCGACCGGGGTAGGACCACGCCCTCTTAGTGGGTAACCACAAACACAAGGGCTCGGCTTGGACCGTTACCCTGAATCTTGTTGTTAATAAAAATGTGTGTACATTTTTAAAATTACTTTTCAATAATGCAAAATACAGTATAAAAAAAACTTTTTGAACATCGACAAGTTTATACCTCAGCGGCGGACAACAAAGTTATTTGCTTTCCTTTTAACGTCGTCTCGGTGCCGATTTGCTTTTAATGATCGATGGCCACCGTTAGCCTGAGGATTTACAGTTTCACCGGGTCGAGCGCTTAGGTCGCTCGGCCGAGACCTCTATTAGTGGTTAACCAGCACAAGGGTTCCCGAGAGGGAGCCTCGCCTTGGACCGTTACCCTGTTTCCCGAAAGCAACTGACTCGAGGGTGCCCGAGCGGGCCGAACCTCGGCTCGGTCAGTTCTGACGGACCTGCATGGTGCCGATAACGGAGTTATTTCCTTGCCTTACAATCAACATCCTAGTGCAACGGGTTTAATTTGTATATATAAATCTATTCTTATCAGACATATTTAGGATATCCGTTCTAAATATGGGTGATCTTCGTGTTATATAATATTGTTTATATATAATCATATCTGGTCTATTGATTAGATCGTTCACTAGATTCTGTTGATGTTAATGCCGTCTTGGAACAGACGTCCGTGAGCTGGCTAAATATTGGTTCTCTTGCCTAACAAGAAGTGATCTCGTGTTGAGCGTCTCTGTCCTTGCTCTCTCTAATTGTCTAGATTCTGTTGATGTTAATGCCGTTAGCGTATGCGGCTCTTACAGCTTCATCGAGATTAATTTGAGCCCAGAGTCCCAACCGCCTCAGGTGATTCGAGTGGCTGGTTGGTTTTAACCCGTTTGCAGATACGTCTATAGGAATAATTTCGGTCGGCATACCGCCCCACATGTCGGTCAACTAGTGTGCGCCATGTCCGGAAATTTTGTCTTTTTCTCTGTTTCGGCTTTCACAAGGTTCTCGTCATATGGGATCGTGATGTCGACCAAAAATATCCTCGACGAGAATAGTCTTGTTATTATATATTAAATAGGTAAAATTCGTCTACCTCAGCTAGTATCGGAATCGTTCTTCATATTATATATCGAGCTACGTTTAGTTCCGCGGTCACATTGAAGGCAAGGCCAAATTGGCCTCCAAAAAACTGGGCGTGCTTAATAAAGCGAGACAGTATTCCATGTCGGCCCACTGTGTGCAACTTTACAAAGAGCAAGATCGGTCTCACATGGAACACTGTTCTCATCTCTGGGCCGGGGCACCCCAGTACCATTGGCTTCTCCCGTTTGAAACCGCATTCAACGGAGATCCTGCGTTAAATTTATCCTCCTATGTTATTTTAACTCTTTTATTTATGTATTAAATTGTTCATAACTTTCATAGTATCTGTTTTACAGAAAAAGGTTCGGTCCACTATCGGCAGTAAGATTTTAATGTCTTATCGTGTATCCTTAATAATTATATAAATAACTTTCGTATATATATATATATATATATATATATATATATATATATATATATTATTTTAATGAGTGTGACAAACGAGCACACATTGCCACCCGTGATGGTTAGCGATCCCTGACACCGATGACGATACCCACACATTCATCCTCGATAAGGAATCAGACGCATTGTCTTCCCGTGGACAGAGTAATACAATAATAAAGAATAATAATAAAATTAAAGTAATAAATTTGATGCGTTTTTTTTATTACATTGAGAGTAACAAACTCACACACAGTTCACCTGACGGCAAGTGACTCCTGCGGCCCACGACATCTACATTCATCCTCGACAAGGAATCATAATGCAGATGCGTTGTCACCCTTGAGGACTGAGATGGAATGCCTCTACATGAGTAATGAAGGTCTATACACTCACCAGACAATCTGACTCAATCAGACTGCTATATCACTCCGGTATTCTGTGAGGGCGTCGACCTACTCCGGTTGAGCTGTCCCATTAATTCTCTAGCTAGAAACAAACTGCAGCTTAGCTCGACCACTGTCTAAATATGTAAATAATCTAATGTTTTAGGGTACGGTACACAAGCATTAGCTTAGTTGGAATGATTAATGGGAACCTTAGTCCCTTTAGATAGCGATCCGAGTCGAGGTCTCGGACCTCTTTATCAGGGGCGGTCCTCGGATCGTATTATCGCCCCCCCTCTGTCGTCGTCGACGTGTTCCGTCCACAGGGTTCGGAAGGCAGCGGTGGTGCGGCAGCGATCTTCGTGCTTCGCTTCGCAGCATCGTCGTTGTCTCCTTACTCGGCGGGCCTCCCGCTCGCCGAGTCTAATTAGATACTCATACAAAAAAAAGGGAGCCTTAGTAATGATAATGGCCATTGTAATAAAAAAAAAGAAAAAAAACCAAAACAGCAGTTTTATTCTACTATATCACGCTGGTATTGTGAGGATGTCGACGCATTCATGCTGTATATAGACACCAATTGCAGATGATTCTACCACCACTGTCAAAATAAATAAATAAAATATACATTATCTGATTTCTATTTCCAGCATCACCATGTCGCTCTGGGCCAGAGCTCAGCAGTTGCCCCAGGAGAGTCTTCAGCAGGTAATGGACTAGATATTAAGTAACACCCTATATAAACGGTGTCCCCTGTAAGTAGCACGACAAACTTATGGGGTAGGTAGGTTGACGGGTCACCAAGCGGTTAAAAACATGTGTCCCCGTAAGTACCACGACAAACTTATGGAGAAGGTATGTCGACGGGTCAACTAGCTGACCAAAAAAATATGTCCCCCGTAAGTACCACGACAAACTTATAGGGAAATAGGTTGACAAAAAAAAGCAGACAAAAAAATTACCTTAAAGTGCCGTCATTTTTGAGATATTGAGATATGTTATATTTTCTAAAAATACCTAGAAAAAAGTAATCTAGATGTTACAACGTTCTGAAATCTCTAATAAACAGGTAATTCATTAATGCAACATGCTGTGGCGACTCTGTACAATTTTTTTTTTCACCGCCGAAGACAAAAGTTATTTGAAAAATCTTTCCTCGTTCACAATTTTTTCCAACGAAATTGATCAAAATGATATTCTAACATGGTAGAACAATCATACCAGAGTATGTAGAAAAATAATAAATAAATTATCCACCTATCTGTAGAACACACATTAGTAACAATAAATAGTCAGGTCGATATAGAGGTATTTTTAGAATAAATTAAGAAAAAGATATTACATTACTAATATTCCTGTTAAACACTCCAACTAATCTGAATATACTTGTGCTAGATGCTTCACGATAATAGTATAATGGTGGATTCGAACTTACGCCCTCATGTTTCGCATACAGTACCATAAACCATTTAGCTATTGACGTTTCAAAAATATCTCGAAAATGGTGACATTAAGGTTATTTTTTTTGTATGCTAACCCGTTACCCGTCAACCTGTATTCCCTGTAAGTTTATCGTCTTACGGGAGACATATCAAACTGAATCTTGTCTTGCCAGGAATTTCATTTACTCAAACTATCGATTTAAATGGAACATTAAATGTCTAATGGTTAACGTACCTGGATGTCGAGTCGCCGGTTCGATTCCTAGACGAGGAACGATATTTTTGTATCACAAGAATTTGTATATACACAAACGATTACGGAAAATATCCTACGCAGTTGATCTCGTATTTTTTTTTTTTCGGGCTGATGGCCGCTGTTAGCCCCAGGGCTTTTACAGTTTCACCGGGTTGAGAGGTGACCGAGCGCTAGGTCTAGGCTAGGATCTTTACCCTGTTTCGCGAGAACGTCTGACTCAAGGGTGCCCGAGATGGCCGAACCTCGGCTCGGTCAGTTGCTTCTGACAGAGGATTATCTCAATTAATATCACTATTATTATTAACCACCTGTACCACCACTTCAGAATGCGTGGGCGCTGGAGAAGAAGTGGCGCAAGAAACTCCAGCAATGCTTCCATCTGTATGATCTGGTATTAATCGAAAGATACTACGTCATCGTTATATCATATCTTTATATTATATACTCTACTGGAGGTCTTTGCCCAACAGTGGGACTTATATATAAATACTGTGACAATTTATATATATATATATACATTAGTTGTCTGAATGCTGTATGTATAGACTTCTTTTCTTTCTTCAGGTGCGGGCTATCTATGGCGATCATTTTCCGATTGAAGTCAGACACTGTCTCGCGTCCTGGATAGAGAGTAGGATATGGTGAGTTCATTCAGATTGACACAATTCCAGGGTCGTGACCGGGTCATATTTTCTTCAGTCAAGGTTATGTTGAGCGCCGTAAGATTTCCAGTTACAAAGATTTTTTTTATGGTGTTAAACGAGCATGAAGATCACCTGATGGTGAATTATAACACCCGCCCATGGACATTCATAACACAGATACGCTACGGGCCTTTATGAAACGTATAGGCACTTCTCTTGAAGGTCCCTAAGTCGTATCGGTTCGAAAACACCACTGACGACAGACGATACCACAGAAGCAGTTGTGCGTGTCAGGAGATTTCGTGTGATGCGAAGAACTGGTAACAGATTGAAATTGTTTCTCCAGTGGCAGCCGACCTCGTATCGGCAGTGTTGGATCAATAATGCCTCAAAGATAAATTGGGACAAAGCGCTATTTTTTGTAATTTCTTTTTATTACATTGAGAGTAACAAACCAGCACACAGTTCATCTGACGGCAAGTGATTCCTGCGGCCCATGACATTTACATTCATCCTTGACAAGGAATCATAATGCAGATGCGTTGTCACTTTTGAGGGCTGAGATGGAACGTCGTTGCATAGTTCGTCGCTCCATCTAGCGGTGGGTTTTCTTCCTACAAAGCGAGGTTACCAGAACCTAAATAAAATATACCATATATAAAATCAGTTGCGACCTACGACCTAATCATTAAGTTGTCGCCAAACTTGAGGACTGATATGGAACGTCTCATTATAAGGTCGCCCGTTTTTACAGGAAAATGTTCCATAGGAACGATCAGATCACCTGATAGTTTTAAGACTGTTGGAGCAACGTTTCTACGTTCAGACTTAATAAGTCGCCTCTACCGTGCAAGGACTACGCCCTCACCGGGTATCAGTGTATAACATTGCTGCGTTTCGTTTGGTCAGTGTTACTTAGGGATCCGAAGATCCCAATTACTGGTGATAGGGTATTCGATCTTAATGCTCACTTCAGGGCTGACAACGCATGTGTATGATGATTCGTTATTTGGGAATGCATGTGTGTGTGTGTCAAGTTCCCGTAAGAAACAATTACACACAGTACATTGTGCTCGATTGTCACCCATAACACTTTGCTGCAACGCAGTAAACACCGTAGAGATCGATGTTGTCGAAGCGATACGTCCCGATACCTCTAGGCGATGTGTACCACGAGGTGATGATTGTGTTATAATCTTCTCCAGGACCTCGGAACCGGAGGAGCAGCAGAGGTACTTCGTAGAGGAGTTGGTGCAAGAGATACAGACGAATGCCGATCTGATGCTGTCGCCGGAGATGTTCGTCACCCAGATGAAACTGAAGGAGGCTGCTAACAATTTCCGTGCGCAGTACAGGTCGGTATATACCCATCAACACGCCTTCTATCGGCACACTCTGATGACGTCGGCCCCGGTCGATTTGGAACGTCGTGAAGTTTTCTTGTTATCACGATATATCATCGACTGTTGATATATTGCGGTGCTCGTAACAAGGAGTCGCGACCAAGGACTCCGTTGTAATAATATGTACCTATGTGCTAGGCGATCGGTGGACGGATCGAATGCAGTTTATTTTTTATTTTTTTAGTATATTATGACGATTAAGTTTATTCGTTTTCAGCCACGAGCCACACAAGCTGTATGCTTACTTGCGACGTTGCCTCTCTCTGGAGATGGAGGTGATACAGAACGCGATGGGAACACCGTATGTGGCCCAGCCTCACACGGAGAGGAAGTATAGTGAGGTCAGTATATATATATATATATATATAATACTAGGTCTTTACCTGTGAAATTTCCGTTCTTCAGTTTTGATTGGCTGTGAATTTTAAATTAAAATTAATGTTGTTTTAAAAACATGACATTCTTTCTAGAAAGTCTAGTCTTTTGTTAATTGATTAGCTTTGAATTTTCATTACGTTTGAACATTTTACGTCTTCCGTTTGGTGGTCTACTGCCGGTGTGATTCATCATAGTTTTTACCAAACGCCATGAGCATTACTGCAGATGTGTATTGTGAAGAATTGGAGACAATGATGGAGAAGCTCGCACATCCGCAACCAGCTTTGGTCAATCGGTTGTCCCCGCTGCTCCTACACGACAACGCGCGACCCCATACTGCACAACAGACGGTCTCCAAGCTGCAAGAGTTGGGGTTGGAAGCTCTCCCTCGTCCACCGTAATCACCAGACCTTGCACCCACCGACTTATTGCGCTATATATAAAGCACTTAGGCTCGGTCAGTTGGTTCTGACGGATTAACTGAATTAATATTAACGTGGAGAACTTCTGGTGTTCCATCTTAGTACCTAGGTGAAAACACCTACATCCATAACAAAGACTCACAGTGCGTTGACAGCACTGATATGATATGCCACGTCACCGATAGGAACTCCAGTTTCTTTATTTCCCCACGTACCACAGTTGCTATAACTTCACCCCGATATTCCAACGTTGACCCACCTCGGCAGAGCAGAGCCATCCGTGCTCGACGTACTTCAGCATCAGCACCGCCACATCCATAGTCCAGTGCTGCACATAGGTTCGACGTTAATAAATATTTTTTATATATAAAGAATTTTCATCAGCCTGTATAAAAAGAAAAGGAACATGTATATCTTGGCAGTAGGATAATGAGGTTTCTTTCCAAATTTCAGCTCATAACGGGTCTGCAGAATGTCCGACAGAAGGTCAGCATGGCCAGCGAGGAGATCAGGAGCCTTCAAGCCAACATCGAGTCTTTCTCCCTTCAGTATCACGAGTGTTTGAAGAACAAAGGTTAATGGTCAAAATAATATCAATTAAATAAATAAAAATATAGGGGACTAGGGTATAGTGCACGGTGGTGGATTCACGCGGTAGTTTGTTTGTTCCTGGCGGCATGAATGGGTCGCCTCGATCAGGTAGTTTCGTTTGTTAGTAGGGTAACGGAGACCTTTGTCACTGTTGTGGAGGCGTTCCATCTTAGTCCTCTGGAATGACTAATGTCCTTATTGGGGATGAATGTCTTGTTGGACTGTGTGCTCATTTGTCACCGTCAATGCAATAGAATTAAACAATTGTAAATTATTTCCCCGCAAGCGGGATTCCCCGTACCACGTGTATAAAGTTTATACATGACGTACGGGGAATCCCGGTTTATACTGTGAACCTGCTTGAACGCGCCGACGCTCTGCTTTCGCAGTCCCTTATGTATTCTTTGACCTCCGATTAAAACCTCCGGTTCAATATTACCGGATCCGATGTCGAAATCGGAGGTGTAATATCAATCGGAAGTTCCGACCTTTCGGAATCTGAATCGAACCTCCGTAACATCCATACATTACAGTATATACTTTAATATAATGTAATATTAATAAAGAAAAATTAATGCGCACGCGCATCTCACACTACAGTGAGAAGCCCTTAAAAATACCGTCTCTCTAGTTTATTAATCGTATTCCTTATTATTGAATGATGATAATAATTATTTAATAATGAATATTCGAGAAACAATTGTATATGTATATATATATATATATCATGTCATTTACTGACGTCAATAATAATTATATAATTGTCTTTCTACTTCACACAGGCGTGAATGTTTGTATGTTTGTTCCGCAGGCCACATAAATTACTTGCAACAATCGGGCCCCATCACAACGGAGCGCAGGGAGTTGGAGGCGTGTCTCCGTGTGCAGATCGAGGACATGGAGAGGAAACTCAATGCACTGGTAACTTTGGTGGCGTTTAATATTAAAAAAAAAACGAATCCATCAGTGGTCTTACTACACTGCAGTTTTTCTCTATCTACATATACGCCATGGTCGGTAACACATCTGCGACTCTTCAGGTGTGGCGGCGGCGATCACTTACCGTCGGGTGGGGCTGCATGTTAGTTTGCCATTTATTCTATGAAAAAAAAAAAACCAGACCACGCCCACACAGTACGGTAACGACAACATTAATGCTGTGTGTTCATTTGTTTAGTGTGTGTACTAGTGACACACTAGTGTGCTATTACACTTTAATCGTGTCAACATATCTGCATTGTGATTCTTTATGGAGTTTTGGTTGTCATTGGACATGGGTGATTTACAGATACAAAAAAAGAAAAAAAAAGTAAAAAAAAATAGCGAGAACGAGGGAATAATTTTATATCTGAGATGGCTGACAAGCATGCCGTTCACCTGATGGTAAGTGGAAACTGCAGCCCAGGTATCCTCAAACTATTTTGGGCAAGAGGGCCCTATTCCAAAATGAACTGATACCTCAGACCCCCGTAGACAAATTACTTTAAAAGTCCTATCTCTAGTTTTTTCCCTATTGTTACAAAATTATTACCAATATAAAAACTTTGCGGTCGGTTAAGTGAGTAAACTTGACATCGTTTTCTCATCAAAATTTAACAAAAATAAATAAACATAAAATTGCCTAGTTTGTCATCTAACACGACTATATATATCGACTTTTAAGTTTTTCAAAAGTACAACAACAATACTTGGTACTGAAACTTCAGTCATTCTTATAACAAGATGGTACACGTGACACAACTCACACAGGATCTTGAAAGTTTCCAAAGGAAAACTCGTATTAATTAATAGGGGTCGATTTTTAGACCCCGTCGACCCACAAACCAGTTTTCGTAGATGTCGACCCCTGGGAAACCAATATCGGCCATCAATTCTATAAGAAGTTTACTTTTAAATTTTAAATATGTTTTTTTTTTAATTAAAAAATAAACATAAAATTTAGCCATAAAATTTATTTAGAGTTTGTCATGTAACACGACTATATATATATCGACTTTTAAGTTTTTCAAAAGTACAACAGCGATACTTGGTACTGAAACTTCAGTCATTCTTATAACAAGATGGTGCACGTGACACAACTCACACAGGATACTTGATACTGAAACTTCAGTCATTCTTATAACAAGATGGTGCACGTGACACAACTCACACAGGATACTTGATACTGAAACTTCAGTCATTCTTATAACAAGATGGTGCACGTGACACAACTCACACAGGATACTTGATACTGAAACTTCAGTCATTCTTATAACAAGATGGTGCACGTAACACAACTCACACAGGATACTTGATACTGAAACTTTAGTCATTCTTATAACAAGATGGTGCACGTAACACAACTCACACAGGATACTTGATACTGAAACTTCAGTCATTCTTATAACAAGATGGTGCACGTGACACAACTCACACAGGATACTTGATACTGAAACTTCAGTCATTCTTATAACGAGATGGTGCACGTAACACAACTCACACAGGATACTTGATACTGAAACTTCAGTCATTCTTATAACGAGATGGTGCACGTAACACAACTCACACAGGATACTTGATACTGAAACTTTAGTCATTCTTATAACAAGATGGTGCACGTAACACAACTCACACAGGATACTTGATACTGAAACTTCAGTCATTCTTATAACAAGATGGTGCACGTGACACAACTCACACAGGATCTTGAAAGTTTAATAAGAACTTGTGTTAATTAAAATAGGGGTCGATTCTACGAGCTATATGGCCTCTCTATTGGCACAATAACATCCCCATTGCAACTAACACTATATTTTGTTGTTATAAAAAAAACATAATTACATATAAATTATACATAAACAGAATCGAGTCTATCGTATCACCTCCCCCCTCTGTTGTCGTCGCCGTTCTTCGTCCGCAGGGGTCGGAGTGCAGCGGTGGTGCAGCAGCATCATCGTTGTCCCCCTACTCAGCTGGCCTCCCGCTCGCGAGTCTAATTAGATAGAGCTGCAGAGGTCTCTGGACCGACAGCAATACTCACACAAAAAAAAAACACATAGACTCAGAGAATAGTCTAATCATAGGGAAACCTGATCTAAAACAAAAAGTTATCCAGATTAACTTACACACAGACAGAAAAGACGGGGAATTTTTTTGATGTGAAACTTCTTAGGGCGCGTCCACAGTAAAATGTCAAGGTTGTCGTTTGATTGCAACGTTACATATAGGTAACGTTTAGTGGAACGTTTCTGTAACGAAAGTGATGGAAATTGGAAACTGACCATAGAGAGAAAAGGACAGAACTATTCTCTGTGTTGCTGGGCTCATTTTGTTTTCTTCCTTCTTCCTTTTTTTTTATATTATAAAGCATTAAGAGTAACAAACTCGCACACAGTTCACCTGATGGCAAGTGATTCCTGCAGCCCATGACATCTACATTCATCCTTGACAAGGAATCATAATGCAGACCCTTGAGGACTGAGATGGAATGCCTCGTCACCGGTTATAAAGGTCTCCGGATCCCTGCACTCGCCGGACGAAACAAAGCAGCATGAAGCTGCTATTTCACGCTGGTATTCTGTGAGGGCGTCGTCCTACCCCGGTCGAGCTGAACCATTCATTCTGCAGCTAAAAACAAACTGCAGTGTACTTTGTAACTCTCTCTCTCTCACTCTCTCTCTCTCTCTCTCTCTCTCTCTCTCTCTCTAATGTAGTTAACCGACTTGTATTTTTTTTTTAATAATTTTGTTTTTGTCACAGGTTGCCCAAATAAATCAATCTCAAATGGAATTAGTTGACCGTATGAAAGACAACATTGCTAATCTGCGACAGCTTCAAAGTCAGGTCCTGGATGAAGAGTTGATCAAGTGAGTAATGATTTTGTTCACTTTGTAGATTTGTGGGTTCGATACTAGGTTGGAATATTTTTTTTATAAAAATCGTATATATATATAGAAAAATAATTTGTTAAAAATTACTATATAATTTATATAGTAATAACGATTTTATTTTTCTAGTGTTGGTAAGGGCATCACTTGAGAACTGCTGGACCGAGTACATTTTTTTTTAAATGTTCGTAATAATTTTTTTTTCTTTGAAGCGTCAATACCTTAATTTATAATTATTTTTAAATTAATTAGGGAACGGTCTGCGAAACTTAAGTTTCGCAGATTCCACCATTAGGCTATGGCCGGGAACCATCTCCTGGCACAAGAATTGTCAGCTCAGTTGGAGTGGTTGACCGGAATATTAGTGATGGTAATAGAATTGGTGATATTCTTTTAAAAAAAATCCAAGTAAAGGTTTTATGGAAAGAAAAAAAAAATAGAAATGTTGCCAGAAAAATTTTGCGAATTATTTAAAACTGTGAGTTCTTCACTCTGAACTCAACACCATACTTCAAAAAAAAATCACAAACAAAATTTAGTGAAACTTGCGCAGGAGTAATATGTAAAACTAAAGTTTTTTTTTAAATTACTGATGTTTCTAAATTCTTACTCCCTCTCCCCACTCATGGATTGAATACTAGGAGACAGGTGTTTGACGTCCTGTCATAGTGATTTTTTTTTTATAGAATCTGTGGCAAACTTGCAAGCACCTCACCCGATGGTAAGTGACCACCGCAGCTCATGGACATCCGCAACACCAGAGGAGTCGTCGAGTAGTGCGTGGACAGTCCTCGGAAGATATGTCCAGCAGCTTCACGTTGTGGAGATATAGATGCTGCGATGGATGTGAAAGAGGAGACCGGGCAAAGTGTAGAACACTCTCTAATCGGACCCTTTTAGTAGGCCGGGATAACGATTTTCCAGCAGAAGAATATACGAGAGCAAAGCTGGTAGCAAATTTTACTCCTCGCGAATCACCCTTCGTACGGATGGAATACGATATTTCTTTTATATAATTACAAGTAATTAAATTCTCACCATTTTAGATGGAAACGTGAACAGCAACTGAGCGGCAACGGTGTACCAATGCAGTCCAACCTGAACACGATACAGGAATGGTGCGAGATGCTGGCCGATCTGATATGGACCAGCCGCCAGCAAGTGAACAACGTTGCGAGGATCAACAGCAAGACCATTGTCGAGCTGCGGCAGCCCCATCTCGTAGAGATGCTGGACGATATGAGTAAACAGGTATGACTTCGTTACCCTGGACAATAAGAAGAATTACAGGGAACCAGGCATTCCATCTCAGTGGTATTCACAGATGTACAGCTACACTGCAGTTGGTTTCTAGCTGCAGAATAAATAGGTCAGCTCGATCGGGGTGGGACCACGCCCCCACAGAATACCAGCGTGAAATAGCAGCATAATGTTTCTGTATTTCGTCTGGTGAGTGCAGGGATCCGGAGACCATTATTACTGGCGACGAGGCATTCCATCTCAGTCCTCGAGGGTGACAACGCATCTGCATTATGATTCCTTGTCAAGGATGAATGTAGATGTCGTGGACCGCAGGAATCACTTGCCGTCAGGTGAACTGTGTGCGAGTTTGTTATTCTCAATGTATTAAAAAGAAAAGTCTTCGGGGGTGGAAAGCATGTGAATTTTAAACCTTTGTTGAAGACGAATGTAGACGTCACGCACCGTTGGGACGAATTGAAACACTTGGTGAGTGGACTGGAATATTCTTTGTATTTTATTGCCTCCCTGGGTGACGGGTAAGACGGTGTTATGTGGGATTTGTACCCACTAGAACCCCCTCGCAGGCCAGTGCAATGGAATTTCCTATGGAACGTGCAGAGGGGGCATTGAGCCTATGAACGTCCCAGTAGAGTCCTCATCTCGCTGTGCTGAGACAACCCGGAGCATTCCGTGTTGCCGTCCTCCCCGGGTTCGCTACCCTGGACGACCTCCCACCCTGACCATCCTCGAACCCGTGCCATTATAGTACAGGGGTGCTATAACCCTATTCTAAAAGCCCGGGACAAAAGGAATATGGAGGGTCCATCCTAGTATAGATATCAACTAATAATTGAATAATATCCACAGGTGACTAGTCTGCTCTCAACCCTTGTGACCTCGACCTTCGTGATAGAGAAGCAACCGCCTCAGGTGATGAAGACTAATACACGGTGAGTTTCGTTACATATAGATATAGTATATGTCAAAAGGTTGAGTTTAGCCACGCCCTGCAGCATTTATGGGGCGACACCAATGGGGACCACGCCCACACAGAATATCAGGGTGAAATAGCAGCATAATGCTGCTGTGTTTCGTCCGGTGAGTGCAGGGATCCGGAGACCTTCAGGAATCGCTTGCCATCAGGTGAAATATGTGCCAGTTTGTTACTCTCAACGTAATAATAATAATTGTTGATGAATATAATTTACAGCTTCACGGCTACAGTCCGTCTGCTTGTTGGTGGACAGCTCAACGTGCATATGACTCCACCGAGGGTTACGGTGAGTACCAATTATGACTTCCTTATAAATCATCAGCCAACACGCTTCACTGACAACTAGATTTGGAAAGGTCAAGCCGTTCTAGAGTCTGCTTGCTTGGTATAGTTGCTGGTCCTTTAGTTGGCTCGATGCATGGAGGTTTGGATATTTTCCTTTTTTTTATATGGCTAAGAAGTGATATCGATTAAGCTCTCTTGTAAAAGGCTTTTACGAGAATACTACTGTGTGAGGTGTGTGGAAGATGTGTGTGTGTGACGTGAGTGTGTGGGGTGAAAATAAGAAGTGTGTTTTGTGTGTGAGATGTGACTGATGTGTTAGTAAGAGGTTTGTGTGTGAGGTATGAGTGAAAGGTTTGTGTGAGTGTGAGCGGACACCTGAAGCTGACTCTGGGCTGCCTGCTCGTCGGCTGGTACTCTATGCAGCCAGTTTAAACATTAAAAGTTTTTATTAAAAAATAAATGCTTTCTTTTAATATGAGCTCTGGGTAGTATTTAATTGCAATCGTCCACGTAATCTTATTAAAACAGTTGCCAGATCCGATAAAGCAATTATAATGCCTATACTTACTTTAAGCTAATAAAATATAGAAAGAAGAAGTTTCTGTATGTCCTAAGGGTTTTAGAAGATGTGTGCAACCCAGTTCGGACACGGTCGTACACTGTGTATTATTTGTTATATCATGATGATATGCTACATCATCAATACGTTAGTGTTTGTGCATAATGTAACGAGGAATGAACACCCAGCCGTTCGGTCGCCCAGGTGGTGATAATATCGGAGCAGCAGGCCCAGTTGCTGCTGAAGAGCGACACGCAGGCGGGGCGGGGCAAGCAGCCGGTGGAGTGTGGCGACATCCTGAACAACAGCGGCTGCATGGAGTACCAGCCGACGAGCAGGCAGCTCAGCGTCAGCTTCAGGTGTCCACTCACACACACACAAACTTCTTACTAACACATCAGCCTCACCTCACACACACTTCTCACTTACACCTCACGCACGTACACCTTTCACTTGCACCCCATACACTCACATCTCACACACGCCTACCACTTACACATAACACACAAACCTCGCACTCACACAACTCACTTTAACCACTCACTCACATTTCTGACTCACACCGTTAACTCGCGGCTATCACTCACAACTCACACCACTCACACCTCACACACACTTATATTGTAACCTCTCATTCATAACTCACACTTTCACCTCACACCTAGAACTCACTTCTCTCACTTATACCACTCACACATCTCTCTCTCACATCTCTTACTTACACCTCCCACACAAACCTCTCACTAACACATCATCACACTCACACCTCTAACTCACACCTCACACCTTTCACACACACACACCCCCTACATACAAATCACACACCCACTCACAAACAATAATATATACCACATATGTTGTAGCTAAACGCTGTTTTTCTTAGTGTGCGAGGGAGAATTCCGAGATCCGATAACTTGTGTCGTGTAATTCCATCTCAGTCAACATGACGACGCATGCTTGTGATCTTTCAGGTCTTTATGGCCCGGCAGTCAGTCATTACTCACCATCGGGTGTACTGTGTGTGCTCAATTTTCATCCTTATCATCATAGTAAAATGCTACCCATTAACCATCAAAATCCCACTGCGGGGCATAGAGCCACGTAGTCTTCGTGATCTTTCGTTTTTTTTTTTTTTGTTCCGATTAACCAACCGGTCCCGACCAAGTGACCCTGAACCATTAGGCTATGGACGACTGCACTAATACGACTATTAACTGACTAACGACATGAAGACTATATAAACAATACACCATCCCCGCCGCAGGAACATGCAGCTGAGGAAAATCAAACGAGCCGAGAAGAAAGGTACGGAAAGCGTGATGGATGAGAAACTGACGCTCCTCTTCCAGTCCGAGTTCAATGTGGGCGGCGGTGAGCTGGTGTTCCAGGTGATCTTTAACACTATACACTATTCTAATGGCATGAATGGGTCGGCACGACCGCGGTGTTACCACGAACACAACACAGAACACCAGCGAGCGTGAAATGGCAGCATCCGATGAGTGCAGGTATCCCGTGGGCCTCTGTTACTGGTGATTGAGAGATTCCATCTCGGTCCTCAAGGGGAAGGCATTATTATGATTGCTTGCAAAGGATACGTGAAGCGAATTATGGAGGAAAAAACACAATTTACTTTAAGATATTTATTATTATTATTGATTCGGATGCTAGATTCATAATGCGTTGGTTATTGAAGGAAGCTGCTGGTGGGATTGCTTTATTTATTGCAGCTTCAGGAAAAACCCGCCCAGTGAGATGATGTTACGACGTAGACGTTTTTTAGATGTGTTTTTTTTATATAGTTCCTAATACGAACCGTGTCGGATCGGAATAATTGGCCCGTGACAGTCTTTCAGAGTATAAGGTTGTTGTTTTTTTTTTAAAGAATAGGTTGGCATGCTTTTTGCCGCCTATGCTATAAAAAAAAAAGGTTAGAAACGAGCATGCAGCCCATCCGCAAATTTTGTAGGTGTAGGCTCTTCTCTTGAAGGTCCCTAAGTCGTATCGGTTCGGAAACACCGCTGGCGACAGCTGATTCCATAGAATAGTTGTGCGTGCCAGTAGATTTCGCCAACCATCGAGATGATGAGGATGAAATTTTATCTTTAACGAGAAAAGGGGAATTAGTATTTGTTGAATTGTTGCCAGGAGAGATTTTAGACGTAATTTATTTGACAGTGGTCCTAGTTGAGTTGAGATCCATGGATGGAACTGCTTGACCGGAATACCACTTTTAAATAACAGCATAACCCTGCTGTGTTACGTCCGGTGAGTGTAGGAAACCATAATTACTGGAGACGAGGTTCTCCATTTCAGTTCACAAGGTTAACAAAGTATCTGCATTGTGATACTCGCGAGATTTATTACGTAGTTTATTGACTTTTTCGTGGTCACTTATCTCTGATGAACTGTGTGCTCATTTAACACCATTTAGAAAAAAAACATAGAGACAGTAGCCGACCCTAGTCCTTTCTGCATTGGCTTCTCAACTCGGGCGTCGCGTTTATAATTAATCTGTTCAATAAATAAGACCTTGTATGTATTGCGAGATTTTTTACTTAACTTTGACTTTTTCGTGGGTCGCGACATACCACTACAGACTACATCTGAACCTTCCTCCGATCCTAATGTGCAAGTACTACATTAGAATCGGAAAGGAGGAGAGCGTCTTTTCGAGCATATGCTCTAACGGCACTTTGATATAATCTACGCAAATGACGTCGTCTGTTTATGACCAGACGCTATCGCAGTGGGGCCGGTGACGATTTGATGTGAACTATTTGCAAAGACTTGATGGTCATTGTTCCAAGGTGTGGACTCTGTCACTTCCGGTGGTGGTGATTGTACACGGCAATCAAGAGCCCCACGGCTGGGCCACCGTGACGTGGGACAACGCTTTTAGTCCACCCGGTCGCGTGCCCTTCGCCGTGCCCGATAAGGTAAGTGAAGTGAATATATATATATATATATATATATATTATTAATAAAGGTAATTCCTGCGGCCCACGACATCTACATTACACGACGCTGCAGTTTGTTTCTAGCCGCAGAATGAATGGGTCAGCTCGATCTAGTTGGATTCACTCCCCACCGGATTAACACCGGGAGATATTGTAGACGTAATTTATTGAACAGTGGTCCCGGTTGTTGTCCATTGATGAAACTGCCGGAACCGGAATACCATCTAAAATAACAACAGCATAAACCTGCTGTGTTTCGTCCGGTGAATGTGGGAAACCTTAAATACTGGAGACGAGACATTCCATCTCAGACAACGCATCTGCATTATGATTCCTTGTCAAGGATGAATGTAGATGTCGTGGGCCGCAGGAATCGCTTGCAAAAATCAGGTGAACTGTGTGTAAGTTTGTTACTCTTAAAGTGATTAAAAAAAAATGGCTAGAAATTACCAAAACCCTCACAATATCAGTGAGAAATAGCAGTGCTGTTTCATATGCTGGGTTTAGGGATCCATGGATCTAATTACAGACCCCCTGAGGTCAGATACCATGTTGTCTTGACAGTACACCATGAATCACTTGCCATTTATTTTCTGTGTGCTTGTTTTTGTTATTTAATCTTCAATTTTGAACACTTAATTTAAAAAAAAAGGTAACAATGGGTGATGCAGGTATCACTCGCCATCAGGTGAATTGTGTGCGTGTAGAGTTGTAAGTGATCACCGGTGAAGAAAGACATGGTGAGGAAATAATATGTCTTAGAAAAAGTTCTTAGTTCTCTTAAAAAAAATGATATGGATTTGAAGAAGGGATATATATAGGCTATTTGTTACCTTACTTGGTCTTGATGTATATATATATATATATATATATATATATATATAGTGATGATGACGTCACCATTGCCAGGTCACGTGGGGCCTGCTGGCTGAAACGCTCCGCATCAAGTTCGGCTCCGCCACCGGTGGCGATTTGTCCGAAGACAACCTGAGGTTCCTCGCCGAGAAGATTTTCAGGTATTTTCCATTAACCTTATATTTCTTTAACAGTATTTAGGGCCACAAGCGTACAGACAGACAATTCACCTTATGATAAACTAGCTGTTGCCCGCAGTTTCGCGTATTGCGTATATATATATATATCTATATTAAAATATGGCTCGTATTTTGAATAGTAAAAAAAGCTAAAAGCCGCGTAACGAAACCATAGCGAGATTCAGAGACAGTGCACAACGCCATCTATCGAGCTTAGATGTAAACTTATTTATAATACTTTAACCTAAACTTTATACAAGAGGCTTTCATATTGATATTCATACTTCTTCCTTCGAAAGTGACGAACTTCCCATATAAACTTTTAACCCCTAATTCATATCCAAATTTTTGAAAAACATTTATTTCCAAACAGAAGAAAGGAATATGAAATTTCGTGTTTCTCACTTTGAAAATTACTAAGTTTACATACAACCGTTTACAGGGGATAATTTTTTTACCCCTTAGGGGTGAAATTTCAATAAATCCTTCTTTAGTAGATGCTGTCAACAAATTTTTCACAAAAATTTCGTAAACCCAGCGCTTTAGACTCTACGTTGATTAATCTGTCAGTCCAAGGCGATTCATGACACCCTCATTTATCCTCGACACAGTGTAAGAATATGTAACTGAAAGATATCAGATCATCACCTCGGAGTAAGAAAATATCTCATCACACATATCACAAGTAATAAAGGTCTTCTCGCTTCTGGTCGCTTCGTGCTTACATCAGACGAAACGAAGCATTACAGTATTGTAGAATGCTTTTTCCTATTATTAATTCTGTAGAATTCTTCCCTAGATCACAAATTCACGCCCTCGACGACCCCGACCACCAGGGCCCAAGCCCTACTCAAAACACTACACACTAACGTTGCACCAACCTACCAACCCCGCCGGCGTCGCAAACTGAATTATTCGCGATACCGCCATATTTCAGGCTAATTTTCGGTATAGATAGGAACGTCGCTGGAGTTTCTTCCGCAACTTCTTCTCCAGCTCCAATAATAATGATACAAATTTAGTTAATCCGTCAGAAGCAACTGTCCGAGCCGAGGTTCGGCCTTCTCGGGAACCCTTGTGCTGGTTACCCATTAATAAAGGTCTCATCTGAGTGCCCTAAGCGCTCGGCCACCTTTCAACCCGGTGATGCTGTAAAAGCCCACGGACTAACAGTGGTCATCAGCCATAAAAAATTAAAACAACTCTAATTGTGCCCACCCCCAAATCAAAATCAGATAATGTATGCAAGGTCTGAGGACACCAATTACCTCTGCTATCATTCAGGCCTACACACGAAAACATATGAAACACTTCGTCCATGCATCAGCTAATCTCATGTGCAACACGACGCCGTCACATAAGCTTCCATGTTAGTATGGATTGCATTAGTATATGACATATTAATATACCCAACAGGACAAGTCTTCCCATGTCGACGATGGAACTGAACGCCATGACAGTCAGCTGGACCCAATTCTGCAAGGACGCGCTGCCGGAGAGGAACTTCACCTTCTGGGAGTGGTTCTACATGGTGGTGAAGGTCACCAGGGACTACCTAAGAACGCTGTGGTGTGATAGGTGAGAGTGCATCTTCTAGAGGAGTTTACCTTGTGTTTTTTTTATGTATTGAAAAAATAAGGTGAAAAACGATCAAGCAGCTCAACTGACGGTAAGTGATCACCGCTGTCCATGGACATCAGCAACACCAGAGGAGTCACAGGTGCCGTCCTTTAAGGAAGGTGTAGCCACTTCTCTTGAAGGTCCCAAGTCGTATAGTATATATTTCCTTTGTTTTACTTTATTGTTATTCATCTGTCCCTACCTTGATTTCTCTGAACCCTCCCAAGGTTGGCTGGTAGATAATGCCTTAGGCATTAAGTCCGCCTTTGTGCATATGTTAGTTGTACAAAAGTTTATAAATATAAATAAATGTATCGTTGTAACTTTCTCTTGCTTGGTGGACCAACTGTGTGTTCCCACCTGAATCCGTGGATATACAAGTATTACTTGTATATAGGTATAAACGGTCTTGACACCCCCATTCATATATTGTCGTGACCTTTTTTCATTTGTTCATGATCAAACGGAATCAACATTGCAGTAAAACGAAGAAAGCTTTTTATCTATGGTTCCTGCTGTGACGGATTTACTAGTGGTAAATCTGATCACATCTGCGCCCCTTTCAAGGATATAATATAATCACAGCGAGGTGGGGGGGGGGGGGGTAATCCTCTTTATGTCTTAGACAAGCCCCTAAACGTGCCGATATTTTCGTGGTCCAAGCACGAGAGCTTTAAGAACCTCGTCTATCATTCCATGATGACATGGACAGTAAGAGTTTATGCTATCTTCTTACACCCTTCTAGACTAATCATGGGCTTCATCCAGAAGAAGCAAGCGGAAGAGATGCTAGCCAAGTGCCCGCCCGGAACGTTCCTGCTGCGTTTCTCTGACTCCGAACTTGGAGGCATCACCATCGCTTGGACTGGTGGTAAGTATACCATGAGTAAGAGGTTCCAAGATATTCAGTCTTGACCGAAACTAGGAGTTGAAATGATAACTATAAGTAGAGGCTGCACTGCAGTTTGTTTATGTGTGGGTCGGATCGATGCTGTGTTTCGTCCGGTGAGTGTAGGGCTCCGGAGCCCCTTTTTGGTGACGAGGCATTCCATCTTAATCTTCAGCGGTAACAACGCATCAGCATAATGATTCCTAAATAATATATAATATATAACATATATTTCAAGAATATCACCACATCTAGACCATGTTTGGCGTAAATTAGTGTATTGTGTAGACTAAAGAAAAATTGACAATACTTATATTTAGTAACGATAATTGTAATTCCACAGAAGGCAACGAAGTATTCAGTCTCCAGCCATTCACGTCGCGCGACCTGATGCTGCGCTCGCTCGCCGATCGGATCCTGGACCTCGCCCAGCTGCAATTCCTCTATCCCAATGTCGCTAAGGACGACGTCTTCTCTAAATACTACACTAAACCAGGTAAGATTAAAGGTCGACAGCGTATCTGCGACTCCTCTGGTGTTCCGTATGTCTATCACGGGCTGTGGTGGCCACTTACCATCAGGTGACCTGCTTGCTCTTTCGCCAACTATTCCGTATAAGAAAGATGCCCTAAGGTCATGCAGCGCTCCATTGGCTCGACCAGACTACACATCACAGGTTTACAATGGATTGTTTTTCTGCAGTTTGTTTCTAGCTGCAGAATGAATGGGTCAGCTCGATCGGGGTAGGATCCCGCCCTCAAAGAATACCAGCGTAAAATATTGTACAGTATAATATTGCTGTGTTTCGTCTGGTGAGTGAAGGGATCCGGAGACCTTTATTACTGGTGACTAGGCATTCCATCGCAATCCTCAAGGGTGACGTAAAATTATTGACATAGTACGAACTACTACGAACATAAAATTACATACTTTATAATTTCCAAAAATCCTGTAAAATTATTGACATAGTACGAACTACTACGAACATAAAATTACATACTTTATAATTTCCAAAAATCCTGTAAAATTATTGACATAGTACGAACTACTACGAACATAAAATTACATACTTTATAATTTCCAAAAATCCTGTAAAATTATTGACATAGTACGAACTACTACGAACATAAAATTACATACTTTATAATTTCCAAAAATCCTGTAAAATTATTGACATAGTACGAACTACTACGAACATAAAATTACATACTTTATAATTTCCAAAAATCCTGTAAAATTATTGACATAGTACGAACTACTACGAACATAAAATTACATACTTTATAATTTCCAAAAATCCTGTAAAATTATTGACATAGTACGAACTACTACGAACATAAAATTACATACTTTATAATTTCCAAAAATCCTGTAAAATTATTGACATAGTACGAACTACTACGAACATAAAAATTACATACTTTATAATTTCCAAAAATCCTGTAAAATTATTGACATAGTACGAACTACTACGAACATAAAATTACATACTTTATAATTTCCAAAAATCCTGTAAAATTATTGACATAGTACGAACTACTACGAACATAAAATTACATACTTTATAATTTCCAAAAATCCTGTAAAATTATTGACATAGTACGAACTACTACGAACATAAAATTACATACTTTATAATTTCCAAAAATCCTGTAAAATTATTGACATAGTACGAACTACTACGAACATAAAATTACATACTTTATAATTTCCAAAAATCCTGTAAAATTATTGACATAGTACGAACTACTACGAACATAAAATTACATACTTTATAATTTCCAAAAATCCTGTAAAATTATTGACATAGTACGAACTACTACGAACATAAAATTACATACTTTATAATTTCCAAAAATCCTGTAAAATTATTGACATAGTACGAACTACTACGAACATAAAAATTACATACTTTATAATTTCCAAAAATCCTGTAAAATTATTGACATAGTACGAACTACTACGAACATAAAATTACATACTTTATAATTTCCAAAAATCCTGTAAAATTATTGACATAGTACGAACTACTACGAACATAAAATTACATACTTTATAATTTCCAAAAATCCTGTAAAATTATTGACATAGTACGAACTACTACGAACATAAAATTACATACTTTATAATTTCCAAAAATCCTGTAAAATTATTGACATAGTACGAACTACTACGAACATAAAATTACATACTTTATAATTTCCAAAAATCCTGTAAAATTATTGACATAGTACGAACTACTACGAACATAAAATTACATACTTTATAATTTCCAAAAATCCTGTAAAATTATTGACATAGTACGAACTACTACGAACATAAAATTACATACTTTATAATTTCCAAAAATCCTGTAAAATTATTGACATAGTACGAACTACTACGAACATAAAATTACATACTTTATAATTTCCAAAAATCCTGTAAAATTATTGACATAGTACGAACTACTACGAACATAAAATTACATACTTTATAATTTCCAAAAATCCTGTAAAATTATTGACATAGTACGAACTACTACGAACATAAAATTACATACTTTATAATTTCCAAAAATCCTGTAAAATTATTGACATAGTACGAACTACTACGAACATAAAATTACATACTTTATAATTTCCAAAAATCCTGTAAAATTATTGACATAGTACGAACTACTACGAACATAAAATTACATACTTTATAATTTCCAAAAATCCTGTAAAATTATTGACATAGTACGAACTACTACGAACATAAAATTACATACTTTATAATTTCCAAAAATCCTGTAAAATTATTGACATAGTACGAACTACTACGAACATAAAATTACATACTTTATAATTTCCAAAAATCCTGTAAAATTATTGACATAGTACGAACTACTACGAACATAAAATTACATACTTTATAATTTCCAAAAATCCTGTAAAATTATTGACATAGTACGAACTACTACGAACATAAAATTACATACTTTATAATTTCCAAAAATCCTGTAAAATTATTGACATAGTACGAACTACTACGAACATAAAATTACATACTTTATAATTTCCAAAAATCCTGTAAAATTATTGACATAGTACGAACTACTACGAACATAAAATTACATACTTTATAATTTCCAAAAATCCTGTAAAATTATTGACATAGTACGAACTACTACGAACATAAAATTACATACTTTATAATTTCCAAAAATCCTGTAAAATTATTGACATAGTACGAACTACTACGAACATAAAATTACATACTTTATAATTTCCAAAAATCCTGTAAAATTATTGACATAGTACGAACTACTACGAACATAAAATTACATACTTTATAATTTCCAAAAATCCTGTAAAATTATTGACATAGTACGAACTACTACGAACATAAAATTACATACTTTATAATTTCCAAAAATCCTGTAAAATTATTGACATAGTACGAACTACTACGAACATAAAAATTACATACTTTATAATTTCCAAAAATCCTGTAAAATTATTGACATAGTACGAACTACTACGAACATAAAATTACATACTTTATAATTTCCAAAAATCCTGTAAAATTATTGACATAGTACGAACTACTACGAACATAAAATTACATACTTTATAATTTCCAAAAATCCTGTAAAATTATTGACATAGTACGAACTACTACGAACATAAAATTACATACTTTATAATTTCCAAAAATCCTGTAAAATTATTGACATAGTACGAACTACTACGAACATAAAATTACATACTTTATAATTTCCAAAAATCCTGTAAAATTATTGACATAGTACGAACTACTACGAACATAAAATTACATACTTTATAATTTCCAAAAATCCTGTAAAATTATTGACATAGTACGAACTACTACGAACATAAAAATTACATACTTTATAATTTCCAAAAATCCTGTAAAATTATTGACATAGTACGAACTACTACGAACATAAAATTACATACTTTATAATTTCCAAAAAATCCTGTAAAAATTATTGACATCGTACGAACTACTACGAACATAAAAATTACATACTTTATAATTTCCAAAAAATCCTGTAAAAATTATTGACATAGTACGAACTACTACGAACATAAAAATTACATACTTTATAATTTCCAAAAATCCTGTAAAATTATTGACATAGTACGAACTACTACGAACATAAAATTACATACTTTATAATTTCCAAAAATCCTGTAAAATTATTGACATAGTACGAACTACTACGAACATAAAATTACATACTTTATAATTTTCAAAAAATCCTGTAAAATTATTGACATAGTACGAACTACTACGAACATAAAAATTACATACTTTATAATTTCCAAAAAATCCTGTAAAAATTATGGACATAGTACGAACTACTACGAACATAAAAATTACATACTTTATAATTTCCAAAAAATCCTGTAAAAATTATTGACATAGTACGAACTACTACGAACATAAAAATTACATACTTTATAATTTCCAAAAAATCCTGTAAAAATTATTGACATAGTACGAACTACTACGAACATAAAAATTACATACTTTATAATTTCCAAAAAATCCTGTAAAAATTATATACTTTATAATTTCGAAAAAATCCTGAAAAATTATTGACATAGTACGAACTACTACGAACATAAAAATTACATGCTTTATAATTTCCAAAAATCCTGTAAAATTATGGACAAAGTACGAACTACTGCGAACATAAAAATTACATGCTATAATTTCCAAAAATCCTGTAAAAATTATTGACATAGTACGAACTACTACGAACATAAAAATTACATACTTTATAATTTCCAAAAAATCCTGTAAAAATTATGGACAAAGTACGAACTACTGCGAACATAAAAATTACATACTTTATAATTTTCAAAAAATTCTGTAAAATTATTGACATCGTACGAACTACTACGAACATAAAAATTACGTACTTTATAATTTCCAAAAAATCCTGTAAAATTATGGACAAAGTACGAACTACTGCGAACATAAAAATTACATGCTTTATAATTTTCAAAAATCCTGTAAAATTATTGACATCATTACGAACTACTACGAACATAAAAATTACATGCTTTATAATTTTCAAAAATCCTGTAAAATTATGGACATGGTACGAACTACTACGAACATAAAAATTACATGCTATAATTTCCAAAAATCCTGTAAAATTATTGACATAGTACGAAATACTGCGAACATAAAAATTACATGCTATAATTTCCAAAAATCCTGTAAAATTATTGACATAGTACGAAATACTGCGAACATAAAAATTACATACTTTATAATTTCCAAAAATCCTGTAAAATTATATACTTTTATAATTTCCAAAAATCCTGTAAAATTATTGACATCATTACGAACTACTACGAACATAAAAATTACATGCTTTATAATTTTCAAAAATCCTGTAAAATTATTGACATCATTACGAACTACTACGAACATAAAAATTACATGCTTTATAATTTTCAAAAATCCTGTAAAATTATTGACATGGTACGAACTACTACGAACATAAAAATTACATGCTTTATAATTTTCAAAAATCCTGTAAAATTATGGACAAAGTACGAACTACTGCGAACATAAAAATTACATGCTTTATAATTTCCAAAAATCCTGTAAAATTATTGACATAGTACGAACTACTACGAACATAAAAATTACATGCTTTATAATTTTCAAAAATCCTGTAAAATTATTGACATCGTACGAACTACTACGAACATAAAAATTACATAATTTTATAATTTCCAAAAATCCTGTAAAATTATTGACATAGTACGAACCACTACGAACATAAAAATTACATACTTTATAATTTCCAAAAAATCCTGTAAAAATTATTGACATAGTACGAACTACTACGAACATAAAAATTACATACTTTATAATTTTCAAAAAATCCTGTAAAAATTATGGCCATAGTACGAACCACTACGAACATAAAAATTACATACTTTATAATTTTCAAAAATCCTGTAAAATTATTGACATCATTACGAACTACTACGAACATAAAAATTACATGCTATAATTTCCAAAAATCCTGTAAAATTATGGACAAAGTACGAACTACTGCGAACATAAAAATTACATACTTTATAATTTTCAAAAAATCCTGTAAAAATTATTGACATCGTACGAACTACTACGAACATAAAAATTACATACTTTATATTTTCAAAAAATCCTGTAAAATTATTGACATCGTACGAACTACTACGAACATAAAAATTACATACTTTATAATTTCCAAAAAATCCTGTAAAAATTATTGACATAGTACGAAATACTGCGAACATAAAAATTACGTACTGTACAATTTCCAAAAAATCCTGTAAAAATGATGGACATAGTACTTACTACGAATGTAAATATAATTACACATACTGTTTATTAATGAAATCGCATCAAAATCAGGACAGAAAATCGGGGACAGTGCGGAGTTGGGGGGAGGGATCGAGCTTAGACGCGAATCAATTAAGAATCATTAATTACTAAAATGGCGTTAACGATTTTTAGCGTCTTGTCTTGTAATTTCGATTCACCAATAAATTATTTTGTATCGGATAAATTTCTGAGATCGGTTTTTTTTTCTTCTGGTAATTAAAAAAAAATAGTGGTGTAATGTCGCCATTCTGCCTCTTTACTGGCAAACTCATAAATCTAATAAATATAGACTATTAAAGCTATATTGAACATACTATATATTTAATTTTGATTTTCTGTTACATTATAGTGCCGTAAATAACAATTTAAGTTTAGTTGGAATGGTTCACGGGAATGTTGATAGCATTGTTTGAAAATAAAATTAGTTTAAATATTTGATTTTTGAATAAGTCCATCGAGGGCGATTCTTATATATATATATAGCGGAGTGGCTCAGTGGCAGCGTGCTTTGTCCATAACCTAATGAAAACACGTTAGCTGTTGCAACAAGACTCATTTAATTCATAGACAAAACAGAATTGTAATAATATAGTACAAAGTGCAGTACACTAGATGGCGTTAGTAGTAATTCGAATTCCTTTATTTTGAATATATTTTGTGTTATTTCTAACATACCCCTTCTATATTTTGTTGTTCTGTGTTTTTATTATTTTCATTTTTCATTTCTTTCCCATTTATAGGTACATGCTTGAGTTTTGAATGGAGAGGGGAATATAAGATTTTTTTTGTTTAATTTAAGTTTTATAAATTAAGTTTTCAATAGTCACATCCTTTGTTTCTCTTTTTTTTTTTTTTAATTTTTACTTTTACTCTTTTAGCTTTTAAGTGATACAGTGCTTCCTTATAGTGATAAATTGTAATACCTCCATGGTAATCAAAACTGAACTCGTTATCTCGATTATTTTAAAGTACATTTTAGCTTAGTTGGTTTCGTTTGCATTTACGTGGAGGGTGAAAAATAAAATTAAAAAAAAACGCGACGAACTGTTAAGACTGCTTAATGTCTATATAATCCTAGTTTTAATGCGGTGACCAAAAAAAAATTCTCTTTTTCTAGCTGCGGTACTACTATTTTACAACTTTAAGAGGAACGCAGGAAAAAAAATCGAAAAAAAAAACAAAGAAATTTATGTCAATTTATCTTGAAAATATTGTAGCTTAATATTTTTTTATTGTGTGGTCGGATGTATTTTTCAAATTCGGCCGATAATCTCGACAGCAACTTTAAAAAAAATCTTTCCTTACCGTTGTGTAATATAAGATATATACACGTCTATCTCACTCAATCGCCGATAGTAATTGGTGATATAGTTTTTAATGATAAAGGGTAATTTTGTCAATTCACTCTTCGCTTGAAGACAACACTGTATTCGGACGCAAAGACTGACTGCATGTCCAATTATATGAAATATACACTAGAATATTACAATAATAAAATAAAACAGGAGGTAATTTAATTAATTCCATCGCCAATCATCAATCAAATAAAGATCCGCATACAAAATGTAATATCCGCACACAAAATGTAAGATCCGCACACAAAATGTAAGATCCGTGCGCAAAATGAAAGATCCTCATTCACAATTTTCATGAATGCCGATACCACTTGACTTGCATGTTCATCATTGATACATTAACTGTTTCCCTAATCATAATTATACATTAATATTATTATTCCATGCATTATTGGATTGTAGGAAGTAAAAAGTCATTCCATCTTGGTGTAGAAATAAAACATCAGACAGGATTTTTTTTATCGATAAAGATCGTAGACTGAATCCAATAAGTTGCTGTTGAGATTCGCGGCCATTTTTTGTTGCAAGACGAAGTATTTAGAAGTGTACTAACGTGTAACGTCGTGTCCACAAGAGAATAGTACGAAAAAATCTCATATATCATCGCCTTAGGCATTCCAAAGCCTGTTAATAGCCACAAATATGATTATATACGCGTTATATAAACGGATTTTAACGTAACGGATTAAGAACGCACAGTGATAGAATATCACTAGAATAGAAATGAAAATTAGTTTAGGCTATATATTGTATTTAAAATTTAACTATTGTCTTAAAACTTCCCCAATGACCAATTGGAATTCCCCTTTTTAAGTAGTTGGTACTACGTACAGCGCTTACGACAAGCGGCACTGTCACATGAAATGCGAGTCGAAAGAGAGGCACAAAAAGTACCGTGTCCCTTTCTAAATAAATCTATATATACTTTGGAGCCAACATAAATGATGACTGCATGAATTTATGATATGTATTGATTGATTCGATGGTCCCCCTAACGAATTTCCAGCTGGCACGCGTGTGAAAGAGACAAACACCAAAAAGTTAATTTTATCGTTTATATAAAGTTATTGCAAAAATAATCATAATGCTAAAATGCAAAAGTGTAAAATATTATTTTTTTGAAAATACATTCATAACCATACAGCCAAGTAAATTTAAACAAAATTAATTAAAACGATAAACACATTAAAAAAAAAAAACAAAGAAATTTATGTCAATTTATCTTGAAAATATTGTAGCTTAATATTTTTTTATTGTGTGGTCGGATGTATTTTTCAAATTCGGCCGATAATCTCGACAGCAACTTTAAAAAAAAATCTTTCCTTACCGTTGTGTAATATAAGATATATACACGTCTATCTCACTCAATCGCCGATAGTAATTGGTGATATAGTTTTTAATGATAAAGGGTAATTTTGTCAATTCACTCTTCGCTTGAAGACAACACTGTATTCGGACGCAAAGACTGACTGCATGTCCAATTATATGAAATATACACTAGAATATTACAATAATAAAATAAAACAGGAGGTAATTTAATTAATTCCATCGCCAATCATCAATCAAATAAAGATCCGCATACAAAATGTAATATCCGCACACAAAATGTAAGATCCGTGCGCAAAATGAAAGATCCTCATTCACAATTTTCATGAATGCCGATACCACTTGACTTGCATGTTCATCATTGATACATTAACTGTTTCCCTAATCATAATTATACATTAATATTATTATTCCATGCATTATTGGATTGTAGGAAGTAAAAAGTCATTCCATCTTGGTGTAGAAATAAAACATCAGACAGGATTTTTTTTATCGATAAAGATCGTAGACTGAATCCAATAAGTTGCTGTTGAGATTCGCGGCCATTGTTTGTTGCAAGACGAAGTATTTAGAAGTGTACTAACGTGTAACGTCGTGTCCACAAGAGAATAGTACGAAAAAATCTCATATATCATCGCCTTAGGCATTCCAAAGCCTGTATAATAGCCACAAATATGATTATATAAAACGGATTTTAACGTAACGGATGGTGGGGGGGGGGGAGGGGGATTAAGAACGCACAGTGATAGAATATCACTAGAATAGAAATGAAAATTAGTTTAGGCTACATATTGTATTTAAAATTTAACAATTGTCTTAAAACTTCCCCAATGACCAATTGGAATTCCCTTTTATAAGTAGTTGGTACTACGTACAACGCTTACGACGGCACTGTCACATGAAATGGGAGACGAAAGAGAGGCACAAAAAGTACCGTGTCCCTTTCTAAATAAATCTATATATACTTTGGAGCCAATATAAATGATGACTGCATGAATTTATGATATGTATTGATTGATTCGATGGTCCCCCTAACGAATTTCCAGCTGGCACGCGTGTGAAAGAGACAAACACCAAAAAGTTAATTTTATCGTTTATATAAAGTTATTGCAAAAATAATCATAATGCTAAAATGCAAAAGTGTAAAATATTATTTTTTTGAAAATACATTCATAACCATACAGCCAAGTAAATTTAAACAAAATTAATTAAAAACGATAAACACATTAAAAAAAAAACTAAAGGGCATAAATATACATGTGTTTATGAAGTGCGCCTTCCTGCTGTGCGTGTTACGTAGTACATATTGCTTTTTTTTTTTCAATATTTGGACGGTAATTAAATTTTATGCCACTCTGAATCTCAAGTCTTGCATCAAATTTATTATTAATCAGTATTAAATATGTTGATGATTGATGTTTTTTAATATAAGGTCGTAAATGTACTAGCGTTACGACCGCCTAAGTATAATTATTACAGTATTGATGTTTGTTTACGCCCTTATCTATAAGATTTGATGGTTATAATCTATTAGTGTTGACGGTGTTGTTAAATTTGATATGTGAATTTGGTGAAATGTATTTAGCGTTACGCGTTTTGAAACTATTATATAAAAATAAATTTATAAGAATAATGGCTTTATAATAACACAAGAATCGTTTCGTAATAATAGCAGGTCTTGTATTAAATAATAGTACGTTTTATTGAGAGGACGTTAATAATAAACATCTGATATAATTAGTTCCAAGATTGAATTATTAATGTCATATCATCTATAGCTTAGCCCAAAATTTGGGTTTCCCCATCTTAACGGTTTAGGTTTGAATCCATCAATCGAAGATCGTGGTGAAACGTCTCCCAACACAAACGTTGAACCTTAGTTGGATTGATTAGGTGTTAGTAATGTTATGGCATCATCACCTTTTTTGTATTTTATAAAAAAATCATAGATTTGGTTAATGATAATAAATTTCTGATTTTAGGACACCTATATATTAATATAGTTTACAGATTTTCTGAGTTAGACTTGGTTTTCTGCACCTTGTCGAATGGGTGACCTTCATACAATGTTCGTACGATTGGAAAGCTGAAATGCCCATAGGAGCTATATAGATCGTAAGACGAATACAGAAGAAAGGTTCTCGAGGGGCAACCTCGTATTGGTCAATGCTAGATGGAGTGAAGACCCGTGCAAGTCTGCGGGAAGTCGACGAATGCTGGTGGCTCGGGTGGCAGCAGCGGTCTAATGATGAGGTAGTGAACAGCTTCGTAATTCTGTCACGTTAACATTTGAGGAGTTGTTGTTGTCTTCTCTCGTTAGGCCAGGGTTGGGAGGCCTTGGTTGGTCTAGAAAATCTGTGAGCAGGTCCAACTACTTTCCTTTATGTACATATATACATGAAATCGGGAAATATATAATTTAATTAATCATATATCAAAAATAAAACGACCAATTTCTGCATACGGTTTTGGACGATTTTTTCTATATATTTTATTTACTAACAGTTATTTGAAATAGCTCATAAACGTATCCTAAATTTATGAAACTTATAAACGCAGCGCACGAGATAGATACACTAGATATCTATCTCGTGCGCTGAAAAAAAACGCAACTCTATACGTGTTAAGTATGAAATTTCTTTGGCGATGTGTACCTCAATTTATATAATGAAAAAAAAAAAAAGATAGTAACGCATAAACGGCGGCAAGAGAGAGAAATATAGAGTAGGTGGAAAGTGTACAATAACCAGCAACGTATATAAAATAGTTCTCCCTCATTCCCTTCCGCCAAGTAGCTTTTTCCCGTTTTCTTTGCGTCAGAACCGTTTTATCGAAGTTACATATAGAAAGGTTGCACTCAGATTGACCCTGAACTTTTACCTTCATCTCACCCAAAGAAGTTTCGCTTTAAAAGAGCTGATGGACGGACATTCATGGATGATAAATCAATCTTGACTCTCTTTTACTTTGTTGGGTTATTGATGTCCGTTTCTTTACTAAACAATGCCATTATAAACTAATTTAACAAAAAATAGTTCCACATAAAGACCATAAAAACACTTTATAGTATATATAAATTACTTATTGCTGTGATTTTTCATATTAAAGCACTCCATAAGATAAATTCCAATAACAATATTAAAATAAAAACGAAACAACGAAAGAGAACAACGAATAATATTGTTTATTGATTGAATGATAAAAGATTTGAAAACATTCATTTCTATCAATAGTTAAAGTTTACAGTTAAAGTCCTGTAAAAATTATGGACATAATATTTAGTATCGAGGTATAAATACTATGTACCGTTTATTAATGAAAGCGAGTCAGGGCGAAGGGCGACGCAAACGGCGATGGCAGGGATAGTGCTGAGGGCGGAGGTAGTCGCGAATTGATATTTACCAATTAAATGGCGGATATAATTTTGAGCGTGTTGTCCTGTCATTGGGATACACCAATGATTAGCTTTTTTGTGGGATATATTTCGACTTAAATTTTTGACGTTATTTAATTCACTGCTATTTAGTAGATATTGGTGTATTAATGTCATAAAATAATCCTGTCCGAATTTGTAAGTAAATCGGGACTACAACAAAATTAAAAAAAAAAGACGTCAAATAACTATATACCGCCCCGCCTCTCGCGCCAATAGTAAAATAAAAAACGACCAATTTTAATACATTAGGACATATAATTAATAATTGTTTGTTGACATTTCAGATAAATCTCGTTCTATTGTGGTTGCAATGAGCTTTTTATAATTATTAAAAAAAAAACTTTATACATTTTAAGCATATATTACATAATTACTCATAATTAATTTAGTACGAATTATTTTTTTTATACAATTAGGCCACATGTCAAGGACTGACATATTTTTATGTCTATTTAAATAGAAACTAAAAAAAAAGATTATGTAATAATTTTTAATGTATATTATTTTCTTACTTATATACTTCATAAAAATAATTCATTAATAAATTCAAAATAAAATTATCTCTTTCTAACCTCCATTCTCTTATAGCCTATATTTAAGGTGTCAAATTTGCCGCCATTATCTTTTTTTTTAATCTAAATCAGGCCTAAGAGAAAATTGTTGATAAAATATTGTTAATATAGTATTAAATTATTTGTTGCACCTAAAATATTTTCACAAATTTTTCATAAGCATTGATTTCAAAGTTGGATTTATAGTAAATCTTTTATACAGTTTTCTACATATCAATTTCCGTTTAAAAGACTATACAGTAGATAGAAAATTAAAAGTCAATTTTTCATCAAATTAACCGTCCTTAACAAATAATATTATTTAATTTATAGCTAGTAAAGATATTATGTTAACCCTACACGACGTCCATTAAAGATCTAACCATGTACTTATTATTTTAATATCTGAATATTGGTAGGAACTAAATTTGTATTATTGCATTCTTATTTTGATAGTTGTCAAAATACTGTTATTGATAAATGCGATTTTTTTCCCTCCAAATTTAATTCAAACTTTTTAAAATTTATCACTTAATTCTAACTTAAAAATCCTTTATTTATTTTCAAAATAAAAATGATGTTATTTATGATTTCGAATTGATTTTATATAATATATATATTATTTAAAATAATTTAGTGCTTGAAATAATTTATACTGAAAAAAGCAAGTAAAGATGTTTAAAATTTTAAAACATGTATACACTGATATCAAATTCATGATATATATTCTCACGGGACAGATTCTGTCTAGTGTGGTGAGGTATTTGTTAATTATATGCTTTGAAAAAATAATGGCAGTATGGTCGTTCCACGGCCATTAAAAAAAAGGGCACTTGCAAATTGGATCTGTGGCACATGGAATAATTCTTGGTATACGTGTCATAGACAATTTTTTTCCTACATAATATTATTTATATATACATTTAGATTTATTTTTAAATTTGCAAATTTATATTCTTATATTAAGACATTAAAGGGTGTCTCGTATATTTTTACATTAGTAATTGTATGATTTTTTAAAAATCGTTTAAGCATTTTATATTGACCAATTTCTTAAAAGTGATCTCGATGCATTTGTCATTATTTTTGCGATACCGTGACGTAATTTATGCACAGTGGGCTTGTCTTGGAATTTTGACTTCCCACGTCATACATGTTTCATATAATACATTTTAACGTTTAGTAATTAATATAAATATTACTAAGCTAATGACCACAAACGAACCACATGTAAACATATATCTTAAAAGTAGATAGGGTTCCGCTGCAGTGTGTTCCCCAAGACCTTAGCAAAGTTATGCTATTTCACGTATGGTGAAATAGCATAACGTTGCTATTTGACGTATGATGAATCAATCTAAGGTTCATGTTACAGCCAGAAGCTGCAGCTAGCTACAGCGATGTTCTGCCATTTATAACATCAGCTCGACGTATATCTGATACCGCGATCCAGAGGTTTAACATAATTATATAAGACCTTTCTGGTCTGACACTTATCAGATTTATCTATGTGGTCGTTGGTCATCATAGTCGATATATAAAAAAAACATATTCGAATCTCATTCTTATCATGTCCATCCACTGAAATTCATCCAAAAATTTCAAGACATCTCTACACCGCGTATGTTTGTTAAAGGAAATTATAAGGACTCGGTTACATTGCGGCATTGAATTTTTAAACGAATTAAGAAGAAAATGCTATGACAACATTGTTTACATATCATTGTATTGGCATTTTGTAATCGAGTATTTTTTTGATTATATAATCTATCATACACTAAAGGTGCGAGGGTTATACCAAAACCCCTTCCATCTTTATTATATAACTTTTTACTACAATAAAAAGGATGTGACTATTTAAGGTAATAATACTCTAGATATAGATACCGAATTGTAAAAAAAAAAAGCGAACAAAAAAAATTTTTTTGCAGTATATTTACCTAAAAGCGCGCGTAAAATTCCATATATATAAAAAAAAACGAAAGCCTTTTTAAATATCTGCAAAGGTTTTAATGCTATGCCAATTCGATGTTTAGGTTTATCACATAGACATCCGAAGCTCATTTTGTATTATCGTATCTCTGTGTGATGTATCGAAAATTAGCTATGCTCTAGCTTCGGATTTTGTGCCTATGTGACGGTTGCATTATTAATATGCATAAAAAACACTAATTATATCATAGTAAAGGCGACGATCTATTTGCGAGGAACACCATACAAATAATAATAATACAAACCTTTTGTTAACCTCAAAACAATTATTAAATATTAACTTAACCTAACTAATGGATCGGACTTCTTTACTTATAACCTCAAAGTTGTATTTTTAACTGTTGTTGTCGGAAGAAAGATCCAATGTGAATGTATTTACTAATTATACATGACAAAATGTAATTTAAGTAAACATTTCGATGTATTTATGATTTAATTATATGTGACATCCAATAACTGATATTATTATTTTTGAACAAAAAAAAACTTGTCTTTGAATATATATTGATAATTATCTTAAATAAAGTATTATATAGATCTGACATCCACCTATCTGTAATGGACAGTATTACGTCACAAACGTAAAATTTCCAACGATATAGTACGCAGCCATTGCAAAAATTCAATATTAATATTATTCCTAATTTATTTAAGACAATCTGTAATTGACCAGTAAAATATTTACTTGGTTATTGCCTCATGACAAATCGCATATGCAGACATGTACAAAAAATGTGCACCTCTTTTGCTGTAAGCATGCAATAAGGGCATTTTGTTCAGTCTCAATATTATTTTAATCTTGTCAGGTCTATATATAATACTTAGTTTATTATAATTACACTGCCACAAACAAACAAAGACAATTTTTTTCCATCCTACGCGAAAATGCAACACAGACGGTCGTTTTATTTATCTGTACGATTGTTTTTTTTTTTTTGTATTAATTATAGTCTGTATTTTAAAGTCGGGTCACACGTTACGCATTGTTATGTCTGTGCTGCCTTTTTTGGCGGGGAGATGGGTTGATTGCGATTGTGTTTTTTTTTTCTCTTTCTATTCAACGCTTCGCCTAAGACCGACCTAACGTGTTGCATTTTCTCTCTTTCCCGATCCACCTTCCTGATGGCGGCTGACTACAAAAACAAACGTTTATTCAAAACTATACATACATCACACCACACATCGTACATTAAATGATATAAATACTATCTTATTAACGGGTAATTTTTTTTTAAACTTGTATTGCCCTATTACAATATTTGGTTATCAATTACATTCAATCTTGAAATAATTCGTTAAAATATCTTAATACTTGTTGTTTCAATATTATAAATTCAAAATATATAAACTATTTTATTGAAATGTTGATATATATGCATAAAAATAAATAATCATAAAAAAATTTTTTTTGGTAACGGTATTGCCATTTAATTACACGTTATTAATACACGAACCACAAATATATAACATTGGTAACTCGCATGATAATGACTAAAATTGATAAATTCGTATAACCAAAATAACTATTGCGTCACGGACAATCGGCAACACCAACATAAATTAAATAACATTTTTTTTATGTATACCATTACGTTATATCCATAATAAAATCTATAATCTCTTAATAAACCGCATTTTTAACTCACTTACATAACGTAAATTGAACGTACAACCTAATCAAACATCGAACACTAAACATACACGCACAAAAAAAAATAAAAACGCGTGGCAAAAACAGTTACTTCAGCGCTGCCACGCCCGCCCAGACGGAGAGCAGCTTCATGGATAGCGAGCTATTCGAACAGATAAGGGCCTTCGAACCTGATGGTCTGGACGACTTCGACTTCTACAACGGGAATATGAGCATGAAGTAAGGTGAGTAATGAAATATGGCAACATAGTATACTTGGACTTTATTTCTTACCATCGTCGTTGTAACCCTGGAGGGTTACAACGACGATAATGGGTCAGCTTGACATGACCCATATACTTTTTTTTTCATTGAGGTTAATGAACGAGCACACAGTTCACTTGACGGTGAGTGATTCCTGCGGTTCACGACATCTACATTCATCCTTGACAAGGAATCATAATGCAGATGCGTTGTCACCCTTGAGTACTGAGAATGCCTCGACTCCAGTAATGAAGGTCTCTGGATGCCTGCACTCGACAGACAAAACGGCAGCATTCTGGTTTTTTTTTACGTTGGTGTTCTGTGTGGGCGCGGTCCTATCCCGCTCAAACTGGTTGATCATTCGGCATGGCCACCGTAGCGATAACGGATCAGGTCGACACGACCTATTCGTGTGGTGTGTAATGGGAGTCTGAGACTTCGATAACTTTCAAGGAAGATGTCTGTCTTAGGTCGTCCGGAAGTTATTTGAATTTTGATATCCTATCTGGTCAAAGATGAATGAAATGATATGGAAGCATTCGTGTATAGGCACTCACACGTTCAATATATATATATATATATATATATATATATATATATATATATATATATATATTCCTGATAAGTTTCCTCTGCATGCCCGAGTGTTAAATCGGTACTTGAAACAGCAATTTATAATGTTTATTGAATCCGTCTGCCGGATGTCGAGATAAGTTTGCTGCAAAATCAAAAGCGAGCGTTTGGACACTAGTAAGTTTTTAATAAATAATAGAGAAGTTTTTTTTTGTTATATTATGACAAAATAACTTCATTTATTTCCAGGTGACAGCGCGAAAATTACCTGTAGTTTTTAGTTCATGAAATTTATCAATTTACATTTGCTTCAAGTCAATTAATTAAGGAGTTATTATGGACGTATACATATATATGTTATATCAGTAAAGTACCGTGCCATAGATTAAATGTGACGTACAGTATATATATTTAAAAAAAACAAAACACGATTCTTCAAAGGTACTGTCATCCTTTGTAATTAAGTGTTAAATTTATACATATATATATAAAAATAATCATGTTAATATACTAATTATATAAAATGTTATATTGCTCGCTAAATTGAAATTTTTGAAAAGAGCTAAAATATACCACCATACAAATTATAGAAGAAACACAGTAAATATTTTTTGACGATTTACAAGTTAAAAGGTATAAATCGTTTAAAAATATTCAAGCATACAACATAGAAAGAATAATATTTTTAATAATTTCTTTGTTGGCTCTAACTTTGACAATACCAATATAGTTGAGATAGATGTTTTTTTTTAATTTTAAATAGAAAGAATTATCGTACATTCCTCTCATTTGGAGGTTATGTATCGTTTACATATTGTTTAATTTAATGTGTTACTAATATGCAAAAGTAATTGGTATATTAACTAAATAGAAACGTAAACGTTATAATGTTTTTTACGGGCATATACTTACCTGAAGTTATTATCCGGCGCAAATCAAAATCTTAACATAATATTGCCGAATGACCTAAATTGTAGCATATGTAACAGTTTGACATCAAATTTTAAATTTGCTGGCTTGCTTTATAAAGCAAGACGGAAAACATTGCGTCTCTTTTGCTCTTAGCATGGCATTAACTATAAAATGGCAATAATTATAATTGACGTAAATGCATTTCAGTCACGGACACGTGTGTTATTTCTAAAGAGTCGAGTCTACAATATATTAAATATGTCTATGATCTACAAAGAAATGTACACGTCGAAGTAATGTGTAAAATTTATTATAAACTTCTGTGTATTCTATAAATAAATTATATAATATTCTAACGTACAAAGCTTTGAATCGATTATTTAAATTATTCTAAATATATATGTTTAAATTTTATATACGAGTATAAAATCTATAGAATGTGACAACATGTTCAACATATTGAAAATAGTCTTTTTTTATTTTTTTAGAGTATGACATTTATTATTATATTTTGTTAATGCATATAAATATATTAATCGACCAGTTATTGATCAACGTTAGTAAGTTTTTTTTTACTATTGATAATTTTAGTTTTTTTATTATTTGATTAAGTAAAAAATACCCTTTTACCAAAACCTGAAATTAATTAAGCTCTATTTCATTCATTTTGTAATTTTATTCAATATCTCCTAAACTCGTAGTAAAATCGAACGCCGTTATTGATTTAATTAAATTTAATATTATAAATTCTTGTCTTTCGATATATTGAAATTACCATCGATTCGAAAATTAAGACCTCATCACAGTAATGTAAAACTAACGGGCAAATACTAAAATGTGTAACTAAGTTTTAAGTGGGTTCGCCCTGAATTTGGTCTCGTGTGGTGGATAGAAAAATTTACGTTTCTGTATTTGATCGTAAGAGTTATTTTATCTGTACCTAAATTTAATGTTACTACGTTAATATACTATGTTAATATTTTTACCATAAATATATGTATTTAGGCTTTATATTTGTTATTCAAAAGAATCCAAGATCCGGAGAAGATATAATATAATTATCTTATTCTTATTAATGGCATTAAAAACAACTTTGATCGTGAGATAGCACAAACCACAACAGCGAACGAAATAAGTGCAGTGCGCTCTTTTTTTGAGCAATACTCTTTTTTTTTAAATAATCACAACGAATAGATAAATAGTAAAGTCTAGATTGTAATTTATCTTTAAAATTTTGATCATTGGAATCGATTTAAAAAAAAATCTCAGAGCAATAAACGTAAGCAAAATAAGCATATATAAATTTTTGACCAGGTGTGTATATGTACGTTTGTATATAACAAATCGGCAAGGTTTCCTTGGCATCGATACTTTGTTTACAACGCTTTGAATTTACATGTATTGGTCTGAAGTAAAAAATACAAATGGTTATTAATAATCTGCTTTCTGATTGTAAAACAAAATCCGTTGGTGATATCGTGGCCTTATATTGTCGTGGTTAAATTTTATCATTTCGAAATTGTATTTTAGAGGGTAGTTGGATGTGAAACATTTGATAATAAATTTTACTGTTACACTACGCTTAGTTCTGCTTATACAATTTTTGAGGGTACTTGAAAAATATCAGTTGAAATACGTCTATTGTAAAGATAGAGTATATGGCATTACATCTATTCGTTTATCAACAGATATAATTTTTTATAGCCGTTAAGAATTGGCACCGATTTTGAACGCATGTTGAAAGAGTTTGGATGGGATTCCGCATTGTTATTCACTGACTCAGAGCCACACTGCAGTTTGCTTCCGGCTGCAGTATGAATGGGTTGGTTCACAGAATACCAGCATGAAATAGCAGCATATAGTTTAATCTTCGGTTGTGATATAAAAAAAATAGGTGCCGTTGCAGCTGGAATCACCATTGTCACCCTTGATAAATACAAAAGAAAATGGTCAGCGACCAAGATCGGTGCCGGTATAGATAGCGTGTATCAATGTTTAAAAATATAGAATCAAAGCAAGTTAGTGTTTTAACTTTCTCGGCGTGGAAGCTGTTCAAATAATAATAATAAGGCAATAAATAGTAGGACATAGTTTTTAAACCTAGCTATTTTAGTGAAGACTCTAAGATACCTATGTACTCTAGAACGGCCGAAAGCTAGCCCACTAAAATAAACTGAGTCTTTATTTAGATATAATACTGCTGTCGTTTAGCGTATATATGTGTACTTTGTACTTGCTGGTAACTACATCAGTGTTTACGCCTTAAAGTGTTATAACAGTGTTGCTATTTACAATACGCACGTACAGATGGCTAAAAACTTGTATTTTATATATATATACATATATAAATAATGTACATCCGTCCATTGTAGGACATTGTCTAATATTGTACTTAAATATAACAAATACTTAATGATTTATATGTTATATACACTGCATAAGTTGAGCGTAGTTCGCAATGTATGCCAGCGCCATCTATTTTGTAAATGTGTAATTATTGCAACTAGTGTTCACAGAAAGGCCTAATTAATATTATAGTATAGTACACAATACGCGGTAATAAAGTGACTGTAAATAAAAAATCTTCATCTATACACAATTCGTGGGTTTCGTCTTCTCACATCAGAACTATACCGTTATTATTTCCATTTTTTTTCTGGCTGATGGCCGCTGTTAGCCCGAGGGCTTTACAGTTCCACCGGGTTGAGAGGTGACCGAGCGCTTGTGGCGCTCTGTCGAGACCTCTTATATATGGGTAACTAGCACAATTATTATTGCAGTAAAAACTATATATGTCTCGCTTTCTCTCAAGCTTGTTAGACGTTCTTGAATAGTGTTCTACTTACATTACAAACCATCTTTGAGAATCTGTAACCATTTATATTATTAGTATTTTAATAACAGTTGTAATATTTTTTATTATTATAAAAATGGAATAGAAACGGTTAGTATTTGCCATTTCTGATGTTAAAACATGCAACTTCACATTTAAAATTAATTATAATTCATATTATCGCAAATAGACAGCGAGCCAGCACTTAGATACGACTCCAATGAAATACTATTTAATATATATTCATATGGAATAAGTAAGAGTATATATATATATATATATATTTAATACTCTTGTTTACTTTAATATAAAACACTCAATTCATTTTTCCGTCACTTTATTACCTGTTACATTTACCTTATAAGACAAGCTTACAAAACAACCCGCCTTTGTAATGTCATTTTGACAATGTCACTTCGACAGCTGTCACTGCTTGTCAAAGTGACGCTGGAGCCTCGTTACTGTCCAATGTGGATAGTTTAGTTTTATCTACACATAACCTGAAATAAATATTATTACTGTTGACAGAAGTGTTTAATTTTTTTTAATCCAAATCATACCTTCTAGTGGATTTTTTTTATGATATTTGTGACACGAACAAAATTTTCGGACGGCGAATGATTGCTATAGCCTTTAACGCACAGTTATCCAACATAAAGGAATTATAATGCGGTTATGATATCACCCAGACTAGGATGGAATGTCTAATAGATCTTCGGTCTTCAAGACAAAATAGCATCTAGTGAGAAATTGTTCTATATTATGAAATTGTCACTAAAGGAACTCATCAACATCGATGATCGGTTCAAGCATGCTAGTTTTTGGAGAAGATTAAAGAAGCAGATGACCAATCTGTGTTCAGCATCACCAGACCATTGAGCAATATAGACCTTACCAAATAGAACGAGAACGCGAACCTTCCTTTCCCATCGGTTATAGGTTCTACGAGCTATATGACCAGCCCATTTCCACTTCAGCTTACTGATCTTACTAAGCTGAAAAGCAAGCTATGGCAGTCACATGGAGCATAGCCCTCTCCATAGTTTACCGGGTCACTGAACTTCCACATACGTCAGCAGTGAACAACTATGTCACAGTTCCATAAATCTTTACTGGCAACATGCATTGATTAGTCGTCGATCATAATGCAGATACGTTATCAACTGAGATGGAATGCCTTATATCTACTCCATATACCTATACTTACCAACGTTATAGTACGCTGGTATTGTGCGAACTACGAATAAAAAATTGGTAGAGGATACAATTAAAATACATTTATTATGTAGTTTTTATTTGCAACAAACTGCATTTAAAACACGACTTAGGTACCTGTGTAGTACATTACATCTAAAAGTAAGAAAAGACATTGCAAAAAGATAAAACAAATATACACCATGTTTGATTCTTTTTTTTTTACATATGGCAACAATCGTTGTGATAATTCTGCCAATGTTTAATCAGACAGGCACGTATATGACATTGTTCGGTAACAAAAGCAATCAGCGGAATGCATGAGGAGACAAAAGTCAAAGGACAACACTGTAATAAACCAAATAAACATTGTATTATTATTATAGGTTTAGAAGGTTTATTTTGTTTTGGCCGCTGTTAACCCGAGGGCTTTTACATTTTCACCGGGTTGAGAGGTGTCCGAGCGCTAATGGCGCCCAGTCGAGACCTCTAAGGAATCTTGGAAGAAGGTATGTTATAAGAATCATATGCCCAGTTACATAACTTAACTTTATTTTTTATATTAAAACACAGGATTTTAAAGAAAGACATGTCTGTGAACGTGAGAAGGGATAACGAGTTTGATCCTTTTCGATAATTTGGTAGATTAAAATGACAGTTTGACAGTTAAATGTTGCTAGTGTGAAGAATAGTGTTGTAATGTTGCTATTCGAAATTGATTCATAGGATCGCTGTGACACGATTCCTCGATTTAATTTTTATTATTGGTAAAAATAATTGTTTAATAAATATAAAAGTAATACAATAAATATAACTCGTAGGCGTTGGCCATGTTATAAACCATAATGACGTAGCACTGCGCCTTCATAAGCAATTGGTTGTACGAATGTTCCTTGCGTTCTCTACGACGGAATCTTTTGTTACTTATTTGCTGATAAGTTTTTGTTATAACTTTCCTTGATACGTTATTTTGTTTCGATGTTAGTATTTCTATTTTATTTGAATGTAACATATTAATATTCAAATAGGTACGTATCACTTAAGATATATATTTTTGAAAATATCACTACATTTATAGATCCACGCTATTTAAACTACTGAATAGCGCAAATTCAATCTAATAAACTATAAAACATTTTATTATAAAAAAAAGAATAACACACTCGATCGCTCGGGATACAACACTATTTTTACGTTACGATAAGGTGGCAACCCACGAAATGTCATTTTAGTCTAGCCAATTAAAAATCAGAATTTATATGTGTTAGTATTTATTACCAGCTTTGATCAATAAGTTAGAGGAAGTTAGATCAGCACATATACGAAACATTAAAGAAACTGCCTAAATAAATCTCATAGCTGGGCGTCTTTTCGAAATACATTTTTATATGTATGAGAACCGAACATTACAATATTTTATAACGACATAGTTATTTAAAATGTTTTTTTTACCGAGGTGTTTATCCGTAATAAAATTATTATATTAAAGAAAAATACAAAAATTATCCCAATATCACCAACAACTTTATTACCCACAACCTGACATAATTACACTTTACAACAAGGCTTAACCTCTCCATCGTGCGTCTCTTTCTTGCAGCATCCCTTCTCGCCTCTCCTTCCCTCGCCGGCGAGCGGCCGATCTTTTTCGTCCCATACTACTACACCGTCGCATGCGCAGATGCGTTTGGGGTTTTGGAATACTCCAGCAGACCGGGCTATGATACCGCATGCGACACTGCAAGAGAATATTTTGTTAAGGTCATATCTCTGTTATGATGTCAGAGTCCATTTCGACTGGTGATATCTTCTGTTCCTTTTTTGGGCTGGTAACCGATGGGGAAGAAACGTTCTTTGGGGCCCAACTTGGACTGGCTGTCAATCACTGTGTAGGACAACCTCCCACTTGTTAGATATCCGCAGTAGAACAAGGGTGACCGTCCTACGGTTAATCTATAGATCAGCAAGCTGTGGCAATAGGCTGGCCATGTAGCTGGTAAACGATGGAGAGGAAAGTTTCTTGAGTGGCAACTTCGACTGTCAGTCGCATATAGGACCTACCATGTCAATGGATGCTAGGTTTTTTTTTATCATTACATTGAGAGTAACAAACACATAGTTCACCTGACAGCAAGTGATTCCTGCGGCCCACGACATCTACATTCATGCTTGAGAAGTAATCATAATGCAGATGTGTTATCACCCTTTAGGACTGAGATAGAATGCCTCGTCACCAGTAATAAAGGACTCCGGATCCCTGCACTCATCGTACGCAACACACCAGCTTTATGCTGGTATTCTGTGAGGGCGTGGTCCCACCCCGGTCGAGCTGTCTCGTTCATTCTGCAGCTAGAAACAAATTGCAGTGTAGCTCTACCACTTTGTGGCAATCTATGGGGCAGCTTATGTTCAAGACTGGACTGTTGACAGTTTATGGTGATGATGTGAAGCGAGCCCACAGTTCACCCGATGTTGAATGATGACTGCGGCCCATGACTTTCATCATCTCAAGACAGACACGCGCTATTTTCGTTAAGTTACGCTGATACTCTGCGAGGGTGTGCTCCTTTCCTCCTCCTTTGGGTCTATCATAGATAAAATTTCTTGCAGACGACATCAACTGCGCAGAATGGAATGCTGATAGAATTTGTGCGAAGACAGAGGCACTCATTAATCTTCCCTACCCCAGTGCATTAGCATACAAATGCGTCAGGAAGGTTCAGATATTGTTAGAGGGATATGGGACATATATACAACACGCGAAGACGAATTCAACCAGGATAAGAGAAGATGGGCAGGTAATTTCCTCACCATCAGCTCGTATCGGGTCAGCTGGACATTGGCCACTATTTATGCATATTATATATATATTTATATTTCATGGTAGTGCCGTATTTCAAACACAATGGCACCTCACTCTTACATCCACCTTTACAAAACCATGTTTGTATTTTATTATTTTTAAATTTTTTGATCCTTCAATTGCAAACACTTTGTTTTTTAAAAAAAAAATACAATGGACGGACTTAATGCCTTTTGGCATTCTCTACCAGTCAACCCTCGAGATGGAGTCGATAATATAGTTATCCTAAATATTAACAAATTATATGTGTCATACGTAATAAACCCTCGACCGTTCGAACTCCCCTGTCAAGGGATTGCCATGTGTTTGGTCTTTACGTTACATGTAACATACATTAAACAATAAATATCATAATATAATACAGACCATAAATATATAATGAGAATGAATAATATAAATAAATGGATAGAAATAATTATATAATCAAAAAATTCAGATGATATTTTTGATGTATTGTATTGAGTTTCAACACAGCGAAACTGTTAAAGCCCTCGAGCTAACAGCGGATAAAAAAAAAGGGTTAAGTACCACAAACAAGAATACACTTACCCTATAGTTAGTTAGTTAGTTACGTGATTTCTGCAGCACGCGACCCCCGCATTAATCCATGACAAGGAATCATAATGTAAATCCCACACTTGAGGATTGAAATGGAACGCGATAATGGTATAAGAAATATATTATGTGTTATTTATAAAAATAGAGAAGGAACACACTACTTATCTTTATCCAGTTGAATAGAATAATGAAATTTGTTATGTTTATTGTAATGACATGATATATATATATATATATATATATATATATATATTATATATATATATTGAAGCGGGAAGTAAGAAATTTTTGTTGTAAAAATAAGCCACGCCCTTTGCATATACTTATCTTGTCTTAGTTTTCTTATATAAATAGTGTGTGTACATAAATATATAAATATAACTTACGGACATCCACTATTCCCATTAATTTTGGAGTCTGGGGCCTCGCCTTTACCCATGTCATCTCTCCTCTCCGTTACTGCCACGGACCTCCCAATTATGTCCCACACCTGAGATATATATATTTTTATTATTACATCGAGAGTAACAAACTCACACACAATTCGCCTGACGGCAAGTGAAACCTGCGGCCCACGACATCTACATTCATCCTTGACGAGGAATCATAATGCAGTTGCCTTATCACCCTTGTGAGGACCGAGATGGAATGCCTCGTCACCGGTAATACAGTTCTCCGGATCCCTGTACTCATCAGACGAAACACAGCAGCGTTATGTTGGTACGGTCCTTCATGCTGCATCTAGAAAGAAACTAGAAGCACGGACATTGCAGTAGTGTAGTAGTTACGGGGCTCTCCAGTCGAACATACCATACGAAACACGACAGAGTTTTGTTATTTTGACGTAGGTTAGTAATATGCGACTGAGATGTTTTGTTTTATAACGTTAACGGTGATAAAAGAGCACACTCTTCACCTGATGCTAAGTGAAGGATTGCGTTAGGGAAAAAATATTTTGTATCTTTATCTAATAACCGTAATATTTTCATATTATCAATTATGAAACACAAATTGTAAAAAAAAAATTCTAAAATATTTTTAAATTAAACATTGACTATTGAAATCAACTCGAGAATGATTTTGCTAAAACTGAACTATCGTGACTATATGCTCACACAAGGCTTAATTGCTTCAACCCCAACCCACCTTAAGAACATTATCAACTATCCTGAAGGTGGCACGTCCAGTTTCATCGGCCACAATGTTCCCCAAGTCACCGGCGTGTCGTTTGTCTTGGGGGTCGTCTGGGCCTCCGTGCGCTGTCCGTGAGGGGTTGTAGTGACAACCTATAGAACTGCAGCCCTGTATGGGGGATGATAAACACCTAAGACCATCAACCAATGTATGAGAGAATTGTATGAAACATTTTTTTTTTATAGTATTATTTATCACACAGTCCACCTGGTGTTAAGTGATTCCTGACCTGACCAATGACACCCACATTTATATTCGATAAGGAATCATAATGTTAATTTTTTTTTCTGTCTGATGGCAGCTTTTAGCCCGAGGGCTTTTACAGGTTGAGAGGTGACCGAGCGCTTATGGCGCTCAGTCGAGTCCTCTATTTATGGATAACCAGCACAATGGCTCCCGAGAGCGAGCCTCGGCTTGGACCGATACCCTGTTCCACTCGGTCAGTTGCTTCTGGCTAAGAATTATCTAAATTAATATCACTGTCATTATTATTGCCTATTCTTAATTAATAAAATATATTATTCCTTAAATCTTAAGGTATCTCTTTTCAAATTACATAAGTACGATCACATTTCATTCTATCGTTCACAACTCGAGTGGCCCTCTATTCAACAAAGGCGTAGCTCTAGAGTTCTTATCTTATCTTGGAGATGACGATTTCTACATCCCTCTCTCGACCATGTACCCCGATCCCCCTCGATCGATAGAATGAGAATTAGTGTTCCATACCCTTGCAAAAGGTTCTTCCGTTGTTCTTTCATATTACAGGCCTTTGAACGCCCTTCTGGATGACAAGTCAAGAATGCACTCAGTAAAATTTCTTTTAAATCTCTTCTTCGACAATATTATTTGAAGGCAAATGACATCTGATATATATATATTTTCTCGCGGTATTTATATATATATATATATATATATATATATATATATATATATATATATATATATACATATATATATATATATATATATATATATATATATGTATTATTTATATTTATTATATATTATTTTGTTATGTATCTATGTGTAATTTGATCATTTATATTTGAACCTTTTTTTTTATTTATATGCCTAGCAACATATTTTCTCGAACTCCCAGGGTTGACTGGTAGGGAGTGCCACTTGCCCTTGTAAACTTGTTATTTAAGGAATATAAAGAATAAATAAATAAATATGTAGATGCGTTGACAACCCTGAGAACTTTTTTTCTATAGGTCACTAACGAGCACGCAGCCCACCCGCTGGTATCATCATGATCACCGCCGCCCGCAACACCAGAGGAGTTGCTGATGCGTTGCCGGTCTTTAAGAAAGGTGTAGACTCTTCCTTGAAGGTCCCCAAGTCGTATCGGTTCGGAGTTGGACCGAGATCGATACAAACGTATATATCGTGAAGCCAGACGAAGCACAGCAGGGTTTAGCCGTTATTATAAGCTGGCATTCTCAGTCGAGCAGACACATTCATGCGTGTGAGTCTTCTATATCTTATTTTTTATCTATATCTACACTAATATTGGAATGGGTTAAAATTCGTTTACTTTTCTTTATATTTGATCTCTGAAATTACTAAAAAAAATATTACAAATCATTATTCCGATGTAACGCACGTGAAATAAGATCGGATGTAGGTTCAGATACAGTGTAAAGGACACGGGACATATATACCAGACTCGAAAAACAACACTTTGTAATATACACAAATATTGTTCCGCGGCTGGCAACCCAGGCGCCTATTGCCCCGAATCAGACAAAGAAGCCCAAAATTGATCCAAAAAAAACCCTTAAGACAAAACACACACCTGACTTAAATCCCCAACTTCGTGGACATGCAATCCGTGGAGACCAGGCGCGAGTCCATCTATACACCCGTCCGCCACCAACGGACCCTCGGCGGTCTGCTGGAATCTCACCACGCCCATAACCTTCGTCTGACAGCACGACTGGCTTGATACCATCGACACTGCTGACTGGGTCTCTGAAAGTTATGTCTTTGTACGGTTCTGTGCGAAAGGGATAGCGTGAGCGTTTGTATATCATATGAGCGAGATGGTGTTATTAAAAAACAAAAGGCGTCCATAGTCTATTGGTTTCGGGAACTATCGTATTTACGAATCTGCCATTCGGCCATTGCCATGAACTATCTCCTAACAAAAGCATCAAAGCTTAATTGGAGTGATTAAAGGAAATATTAGTAAGTAAGTAGTAGCTAAAAAAAATTACAACCGTTACAACGAAGACATCAAACGTCCCAACGTGGGATTTAATAGTGCAATAATTCAGGCAACACTGACGGACTTGCTCCCCGTAAACTACCTTAATGATACGATTGTTGGAAAGTTCTAATTTAACGTCCACGACATTACCCAATTATAATTATTTGTATACCCGCTTACAGTGCAACAAGGATAGGTTATTTCGAAGGATGTTGTCCCACTCGCACCAGTTAAGGGCAAAAATACACACAAAAGCATCAGTTACTACATCTAGTTACAGCCTCAGTGCTGGAGACACGCTACTGTTTGTTTCTGGCTGCAGGATGAACGATCATACCAGTTTAATGCTACTGCGTTTCGTTTGGTGAGTGCAGGAATCCGGAGTCACTTCTTACTAGTGACGAGGCATACCATCTCTAAGTCCTCAGGTAAGGCAACTCCATTAATTCTGGATTCCATTCATGTGGGTGTCGTGGGCCTAATGTGGGTAAAAATCACTTGCCAACAACAGAACTGTGTGCTAGTTTGTCACAGGGGATACATTAGATAAAAAGGCCATACCTATACATACATACCTGATGGGCACTGTTAGATCTTCAGGCTTCTACAAATTCATCCGATTGAAAGGTTAGGGCACTCAGCCGATACCTTTATTTATGGGTAACCCGCTTGGGCCGCTATCCTACACGCGAATTGCTGACACGAGGACGGCTCAGAGGGCCGAACCTCAGTTCCATCAATAATTTCTGAAGGATCATCAGTGCTGAACAAAAGCAATCAGCGGAATGCATGAGGAGACAAAAGTCAAAGGACAACACTGAAATAAACAAAATAAACATTGTATTATATAGGTTTATTTTGTTTTGGGCTGACGGCCGCTGTTAACCCGAGGACTTTTACATTTCACCGGGTTGAGAGGTCTCCGAGCGCTTATGGCGCTCAGTCGAGACCTCTAAGGAATCTTGGAAAAAGGTATGTTATAAGAATCATATGCCCAGTTACATAACTTAACTTTATTTCTTATATTAAAACAAAGGATTTTAAAGAAAGACATGTCTGTAAACGTGAGAAGGGATAACGAGTTTGATCCTTTTCGATAATTTGGTAGATTAAAATGACAGTTTGACAGTTAAATGTTGCAAGTGTGAAGAATAGTGTTGTAATGTTGCTATTCGAAATTAATTCATAGGATCGCTGTGACACGATTCCTCGATTTAATTTTTATTCTTGGTAAAAATAATTGTTTAATAAATATAAAAGTAATACAATAAATATAACTCGTAGGCGTCGGCCGTGTTATAAATCACAATGACGTAGCACTGCGCCTTCATAAGCAATTGGTTGTACGAATGTTCCTTGCGTTCTCTACGACGGAATCTTTTGTTACTTATTTGCTGATAAGTTTTTGTTATAACTTTCCTTGATACGTTATTTTGTTTCGATGTTAGTATTTCTATTTTATTTGAATGTAACATATTAATATTCAAATAGGTACGTATCACTTAAGATATATATTTTTGAAAATATCACTACATTTATAGAACCACGCTATTTAAACTACTGAATAGCGCAAATTCAATCTAATAAACTATAAAACATTTTATTATAAAAAAAAAGAATAACATACTCGATCGCTCGGGATACAACACTATTTTTACGTTACGATAAGGTGGCAACCCACCAAATGTCATTTTGGTCTAGCCAATTAAAAATCAGAATTTATATGTGTTAGTATTTATTACCAGCTTTGATCAATAAGTTAGAGGAAGTTAGATCAGCACATATACGAAACATTAAAGAAACTGCCTAAATAAATCTCATAGCTGGGCGTCTTTTCGAAATACATTTTTATATGTATGAGTGTGCGTATGTATGTAATTATAATTTTTCCCCTTAAGTGATGTTTTGCTAGGGCAGACTGCTCAGTGACATTCTCTGCCAGTCGACCTCGGTGTGAGAAATTTCTCAGACGTATTTAAAACCGAACATTACAATATTTTATAACGACATAGTTATTTAAAATGTTTTTTTTTACCGAGGTGTTTATCCGTAATAAAATTATTATATTAAAGAAAAATACAAAAATTATCCCAATATCACCAACAACTTTATTACCCACAACCTGACATAATTACACTTTACAACAAGGCTTAACCTCTCCATCGTGCGTCTCTTTCTTGCAGCATCCCTTCTCGCCTCTCCTTCCCTCGCCGGCGAGCGGCCGATCTTTCTCGTCCCATACTACTACACCGTCGCATGCGCAGATGCGTTTGGGGTTTTGGAATACCCCAGCAGACCGGGCTATGATACCGCATGCGACACTGCAAGAGAATATTTTGTTAAGGTCATATCTCTGTTATGATGTCAGAGTCCATTTCGACTGGTGATATCTTCTGTTCCTTTTTTGGGCTGGTAACCGATGGGGAAGAAACGTTCTTTGGGGCCCAACTTGGACTGGCTGTCAATCACTGTGTAGGACAACCTCCCACTTGTTAGATATCCGCAGTAGAACAAGGGTGACCGTCCTACGGTTAATCTATAGATCAGCAAGCTGTGGCAATAGGCTGGCCATGTAGCTGGTAAACGATGGAGAGGAAAGTTTCTTGAGTGGCAACTTCGACTGGCAGTCGCATATAGGACCTACCATGTCAATGGATGCTAGGTTTTTTTTATCATTACATTGAGAGTAACAAACACATAGTTCACCTGACAGCAAGTGATTCCTGCGGCCCACGACATCTACATTCATGCTTGAGAAGTAATCATAATGCAGATGTGTTATCACCCTTAAGGACTGAGATAGAATGCCTCGTCACCAGTAATAAAGGACTCCGGATCCCTGCACTCATCGTACGCAACACAGCAGCTTTATGCTGGTATTCTGTGAGGGCGTGGTCCCACCCCGGTCGAGCTGTCTCGTTCATTCTGCAGCTAGAAACAAATTGCAGTGTAGCTCTACCACTTTGTGGCAATCTATGGGGCAGCTTATGTTCAAGACTGGACTGTTGACAGTTTATGGTGATGATGTGAAGCGAGCCCACAGTTCACCCGATGTTGAATGATGACTGCGGCCCATGACTTTCATCATCTCAAGACAGACACGCGCTATTTTCGTTAAGTTACGCTGATACTCTGCGAGGGCGTGCTCCTTTCCTCCTCCTTTGGGTCTATCATAGATAAAATTTCTTGCAGACGACATCAACTGCGCAGAATGGAATGCTGATAGAATTTGTGCGAAGACAGAGGCACTCATTAATCGTCCCTACCCCAGTGCATTAGCATAGAAATGCGTCAGGAAGGTTCAGATATTGTTAGAGGGATATGGGACATATATACAAGACGCGAAGACGAATTCAACCAGGATAAGAGAAGATGGGCAGGTAATTTCCTCACCATCAGCTCGTATCGGGTCAGCTGGACATTGGCCACTATTTATGCATATTATATATATATTTATATTTCATGGTAGTGCCGTATTTCAAACACAATGGCACCTCACTCTTACATCCACCTTTACAAAACCATGTTTGTATTTTATTATTTTTAAATTTTTTGATCATTCAATTGCAAACACTTTGTTTTTTAAAAAAAAAATACAATGGACGGACTTAATGCCTTTTGGCATTCTCCACCAGTCAACCCTCGAGATGGAGAAACATTGATGGTGTCGATAATATAGTTATCCTAACAAATTATATGTGTCATACGTAATAAACCCTCGACCGTTCGAACTCCCCTGTCAAGGGATTGCCATGTGTTTGGTCTTTACGTTACATGTAACATACATTAAACAATAAATATCATAATATAATACAGACCATAAATATATAATGAGAATGAATAATATAAATAAATGGATAGAAATAATTATATAATAAAAAAATTCAGATGATATTTTTGATGTATTGTATTGAGTATCAACACAGCGAAACTGTAAAAGCCCTCGAACTAACAGCGGATAAAAAAAAAGGGTTAAGTACCACAAACAAGAATACACTTACCCTATAGTTAGTTAGTTAGTTAGTTACGTGATTTCTGCAGCACGCGACCCCCGCATTCATCCATGACAAGGAATCATAATGTAAATGCCACACTTGAGGATTGAAATGGAACGCGATAATGGTATAAGAAATATATTATGTGTTATTTATAAAAATAGAGAAGGAACACACTACTTATTTTTATCCAGTTGAATAGTATAATTAAATTTGTTAGGTTTATTGTAATGGCATGATATATATATATATTGAAGCTGGAAGTACAGGTTGGAAGAAATTTTTGTTGTAAAAATAAGCCACGCCCTTTGCATATACTTATCTTGTCTTAGTTTTCTTATATAAATAATGTGTGTACATAAATATAACTCACGGACATCCACTATTCCCATTAATTTTGGAGTCTGGGGCCTCGCCTTTACCCATATCATCTCTCCTCTCCGTTACTGCCACGGACCTCCCAATTATGTCCCACACCTGAGATATATATATTTTTATTATTACATCGAGAGTAACAAACTAACACACTATTCACCTGACGGCAAGTGATTCCTGCGACCCACGACATCTACATTCATCCTTGACGAGGAATCATAATGCAGTTGCCTTATCACCCTTGTGAGGACTGAGATGGAATGCCTCGTCACCGGTAATAAAGGTCTCCGGATCCCTGTACTCATCAGACGGAACACAGCGGCGTTATGCTGGTACGGTCCTTCATGCTGCATCTAGAAAGAAACTAGAAGCACGGACATTGCAGTAGTGTAGTAGTTACGGGGCTCTCCAGTCGAACATACCATACGAAACACGACAGAGTTTTGTTATTTTGACGTAGGTTAGTAATATGCGACTGAGATGTTTTGTTTTATAACGTTAACGGTGATAAAAGAGCACACTCTTCACCTGATGCTAAGTGAAGGATTGCGTTAGGGAAAAAATATTTTGTATCTTTATCTAATAACCGTAATATTTTCATATCATCAATTATGAAACACAATTTGTAAAAAAAAAATTCTAAAATATTTTTAAATTAAACATTGACTATTGAAATCAACTCGAGAATGATTTTGCTAAAACTGAACTATCGTGACTATATGCTCACACAAGGCTTAATTGCTTCAACCCCAACCCACCTTAAGAACATTATCAACTATCCTGAAGGTGGCACGTCCAGTTTCATCGGCCACAATGTTCCCCAAGTCACCGGCGTGTCGTTTGTCTTGGGGGTCGTCTGGGCCTCCGTGCGCTGTCCGTGAGGGGTTGTAGTGACAACCTATAGAACTGCAGCCCTGTATGGGGGATGATAAACACCTAAGACCATCAACCAATGTATGAGAGTAATTTTTTATAGTATTATTTATCACACAGTCCACCTGGTGTTAAGTGATTCCTGACCTGACCAATGACACCCACATTTATATTCGATAAGGAATCATAATGTTAATTTTTTTTTTCTGTCTGATGGCCGCTGTTAGCCCGAGGGCTGTTACAGGTTGAGAGGTGACCGAGCGCTTATGGCGCTCAGTCAAGTCCTCTATTTATGGATAACCAGCACAATGGCTCCCGAGAGCGAGCCTCCGCTTGGACCGATACCCTGTTCCACTCGGTCAGTTGCTTCTGACTAAGAATTATCTAAATTAATATCACTGTCATTATTATTGCCTATTGTTAATTAATAAAATATATAATTCCTTAAATCTTAAGGTATCTCTTTTCAAATTACATAAGTACGATCACATTTCATTCTATCGTTCACAACTCGAGTGGCCCTCTATTCAACAAAGGCGTAGCTCTAGAGTTCTTATCTTATCTTGGAGATGACGATTTCTACATCCCTCTCTCGACCATGTACCCCGATCCCCCTCGATCGATAGAATGAGAATTAGTGTTCCATACCCTTGCAAAAGGTTCTTCCGTTGTTCTTTCATATTACAGGCCTTTGAACGCCCTTCTGGATGACAAGTCAAGAATGCACGCAGTAAAATTTCTTTTAAATCTCTTCTTCGACAATATTATTTGAAGGCAAATGACATCTGACATATATATTTTCTCGCGGTATTTATGTATATATATATATATATATATATATATATATATATATGTATTATTTATATTTATTATATATTATTTTATTACGTATCTATGTGTAATTTGATCATTTATCTAAATAACCTTTTTTTTATTTATATGCCTAGCAACATATTTTCTCGAACTCCCAGGGTTGACTGGTAGGGAGTGCCACTTGCCCTTGTAAACTTGTTATTTAAGGAATATAAAGAATAAATAAATAAATATGTAGATGCGTTGACAACCCTGAGAACTTTTTTTCTATAGGTCACTAACGAGCACCCGCTGGAAGTGATCACCGCCGCCATGGACATCCGCAACACCAGAGGAGTTGCTGATGCGTTGCCGGTCTTTAAGAAAGGTGTAGACTCTTCCCTTGAAGGTCCCTAAGTCGTATCGGTTCGGAGTTGGACCGAGATCGATACAAACGTATATATCGTGAAGCCAGACGAAGCACAGCAGGGTTTAGCCGTTATTATAAGCTGGCATTCTCAGTCGAGCAGACACATTCATGCGTGTGAGTCTTCTATATCTTATTTTTTATCTATATCTACACTAATATTGGAATGGGTTAAAATTCGTTTACTTTTCTTTATATCTGATCTCTGAAATTACTAAAAATAATATTACAAATCATTATTCCGATGTAACGCACGTGAAATAAGATCCGATGTAGGTTCAGATACAGTGTAAAGGACACGGGACATATATACCAGACCAGAAAAACAACACTTTGTAATATACACAAATATTGTTCCGAGGCTGGCAACCCAGGCGCCTATTGCCCCGAATCAGACAAAGAAGCCCAAAATTGATCCAAAAAAAACCCTTAAGACAAAACACACACCTGACTCAAATCCCCAACTTCGTGGACATGCAATCCGTGGAGACCAGGCGCGAGTCCATCTATACACCCGTCCGCCACCAACGGACCCTCGGCGGTCTGCTGGAATCTCACCACACCCATAACCTTCGTCTGACAGCACGACTGGCTTGATACCATCGACACTGCTGACTGGGTCTCTGAAAGTTATGTCTTTGTACGGTTCTGTGCGAAAGGGATAGCGTGAGCGTTTGTATATCATATGAGCGAGATGGTGTTATTAAAAAACAAAAGGGGTCTATAGACTGTTGGTTTCGGGAACTCAAGATCGTATTTATGAATCCGCCATTCGGCCATTGTCGTGAACTGTTTCCTAACAAAAGCATCAAAGCTTAATTGGAGTGATTAAAGGAAATTTTAGTAAGTTTAGTGGTAGGTAAAAAAAATTACAACCGTTACAACGAAGACGTCAAACGTCCCAACGTGGGATTTAATAGTGCAATAATTCAGGCAACACTGACGGACTTACTCCCCGTAACCTACCCTTAATGATAAGATTGTTGGAAAGTTCTAATTTAACGTCCACGACATTACCCAATTATAATTATTTGTATACCCGATTACAGTGCGACAAGGATAGGTTATTTCGAAGGATGTTGTCCCACTCGCACCAGTTAAGGGCAAAACTGCACACAAAAGCGACGCATGCACCTACTGTAACTAGATGGCTCACGGGTCAGGGAACCCTGTGTCATCAGTTACTACATCTAGTTACAGCCTCAGTGCTGGAGACACGCTACTGTTTGTTTCTGGCTGCAGGATGAACGATCATACCATTTTAATGCTACTGCGTTTCGTTTGGTGAGTGCAGGAATCCGGAGTCACTTCTTACTAGTGACGAGGCATACCATCTCTTAGTCCTCAGGTAAGGCAACTCCATTAATTCTGCATTCCATTCATGTGGGTGTCGTGGGCCTAATGGGGGTAAGAATCACTTGCCAACAGCAGAACTGTGTGCTAGTTTGTCACAGAGGATACATTAGAAAAAAAAGGCCATACCTAGGAGGGTATGGATAGCGGGAAGCCGGTGTTGAAGAATCATCGTTAGTTTTTTTTAGCTGATGAGCACTATTGGATCTTAGGCTTCTACAAATTCATCCGATTGAAAGGTTAGGGCACTCAGCCGATACCTTTATTTATGGGTAACCCGCTTGGGCCGCTATCCTACGCGCGAATTGCTGACACGAGGACGCCCGAGAAGGCCGAACCTCATTTCCGTCAGTAACTTCTGAAGGATCATCAGCTTCGGCGCCCACTGGTGAACAAAGTCCGACCACCTCCATCCGTATCCCATCCATGAACTACCCTACCCAACTGATACAACTCGACATATCGTCACCAGTGGATGCTGTACAGTGCATTTGACCGGTACGAGGCTGATGCCACGCTGGTAAGTCCCGAGTTTATGTTACTTTTCGGTACCCGTATTCAGATACATTCACACCTTCTTCCAATGTTATTACACCGGTCCAGACTAAGTTACTCGTAAATGTTAGACATATTTACGGCACTATAATGTGTTCGTAATTCGTAGCGGTAGAGCTACGCTACAGTTTGTTTTTAGTTATAGAATTAATGGGTCAACTCGACCGGGGTAGGACCGCGACCCTACAGAATACTAAACCTACTAAATACAGCGGGAAATGGCAGCATAATGCTGCTGTTTTTGAGTCTGGTGTCTGGTGAGTGCTGGGATCCGGTGACCTTTATTACTGATGAGGTATTTCATCTCAGTCCTCAAGGGTGACAACGCATCTGCATTACGATTCCTTGTCAGGGATGAATGTAGATGTCGTAGGCCGCAGGAATCACTTGCCATCAGGGGCAGTTTGTTACTCTTAATTGAAAACAAAAACTGCAATGTGTACTGCGCTCTTGATGAGTCTAGTAATAATAACCAGAGAATATCCGCCAAGTTTGACACCGGCCCGGGAGGATATTCATCTATAAAGCACCGAAACTAGTCAATTTTAATTTTACCTCCAAATCCTTGCAGCACTGCCCTCTTTCCAGATGTCCGGGAGACCATATTTAAAACGTGTGTACTTGGTAGGGTTGTTTCAACCATTATTGCTCCATCTTTGTATATTGCCTGTAAATAAGAGAAAACAAAATCGTGTTCTACAACAACTATCCTTGAAATTTGGCAGTTTTATATTGAAGTTTCAATATTGAAGAAAAGATCAGATTGTTTTCATCTTTGAATACTCCCGTAAATAGGTCAGAAATGAATTTGCTTTAAAAGCTTTTGTCTATGATAACCAGTTTGACAGTGGTAGAGCTTCACTGCAGTTTGTTTCTAGCTGCAGAATGAATGGGCAGCTTGACTGGGGTAGGACCAGGCCCTCACAGAATACCAGCATAAAATAGCATCACAATGCCGTGAGCGTAGGAATCCCGAGACCTTTATTACTGGTGACGAGGTATTCCATCTCAGTCCACTAGGGTAACAACGCATCTGCATTATCATTCCTTGTCAAGGATGTATGTAGATGTCATGGGCTGCGGAAATCATTTTCCATCAGGTGAACTGTATGCTTGAACTACTCTCTATGTAGTTAAAAAAAAGCAATCTTTGAAATATGTCTGCTTTAAGAAGTAATATAAAAGAGAAGATTACATTACTATCCTTTAAATATTGCATGCAAATTAAAGAAAAATAGAAGTTTTCTTGTAAAGTTGCTTTAGTAGTCTTTGTCTATGATAACTTCATCAAAATTTGGCTAATTATTGAAGAAATATAGAAGAACAGATCAGACTTGATTCCACGGAAAATTCATCAAAAATGTTAAAGGTGTCAGCAATGCACCTGTGACTCCTCTGGTGTTGGACATGTTCACGGGAGGCGGTGATCACAGACCATCTTGCAATCAGTTTATTCCCATCCTGCCAAAAATCTTTTTTCTCTATTTAAGTCTTGCCTCTCTATACAGCTCTATAATATATACTGTACTGTTGATGTCATCTGATAATATACAGAAGATAACTGTTGATGAAATTGGCACAGACATAAATTATCTAAGAATACATAAAATATGATAAACATCATTATAATATATAAAAATAAATTAGTTAAAACAACCATATACTATATATACCACTGCTTTGACAGCCTCATATAGTGGTTAGAATAAATAGAATATAAATGCTGTGTTGCGGGGATATTGGGTTCGGGTCCTGGTCAACCAGCTGACGGATAATATTTGTGTATCATAAATTGTTGGTTTACGAGTCTGGGTGTATTGTATATATGTCTCATGTCCCTGACACTCCATCAAAACCTTCCTCCAATCATATTACAGATGCATTACATAGGAATAAGTAAGGGGAAGACAAATGAGTGCCTCTGTATCCTTGGCAATATACTATAATGTCATATGGCAATAACCAGATATTGCAGTGTTCAAAAGCAACCAGCCGGTGCCTTGGCCTCCTATCAATATGGCTGTAAACTCTACAGCAGAATGGGGGACTTCACATGTCTTCATTTTCTTGGACATGCAAGTTTAAGCAATATACAGTCTAGTGTTTTCCTTCATGTAGCACATAACATTAGGCGTTTGTAGCTGTTAAATATTAAAATTAGGCTATAAAAACTCACTTCTGTAACTCCATCATGTGATTTGAGCTCATTTAAGGTTCTATCTACAACTTGTTGATCTATCTTTGGACCAAACTCCACCAAAACTTCAAGCTGCAATCAAAATATGCTATTAGAAATTGGGACAGGTACAACTTTTCATTTATTGTAATTATACACACTGTTTAATGCAAACCTATGATGGTATGCAATTCCCGTTGCCCATGATATCTACAATAATTCTCGATAAAGAATCATAATGCAGATGCTTTGTACCCCTTAAGACTAGGATGGAATATATCATGACTGGTAAAGCAATCCCTAGATTGCTCACTCACCAGGCGAAACACAACAGCATTATGTTACTATTATATACACTGTTATACTGTAAGGTCCATCTCTGATCAAACCGGCCCATTCATGATGCAGCTAGCCAAGTAGCATTCAGGTGCTTTAAAAAATATGTTGCAAGTAACCTATTAAAGTCCTGTAAACCAAGATCTGCAATGAATGGCAAGGTCCAAAATTTAGTATTGAGGACTCAATTTTTTTTTCATAGTTTAGTATAGTTGAAATATAGAGTAATGTTAAGAAGTTATAACAGAGTCCTCCTTTTCTGGTATTGCATTTGTAGTCCACCATGGCTATTTTAACTTATATTTTCTTTAACTCATCTTTTATTACTATATTTCAAATATTATAATATAGAAATGAGTTTAAAAACAATGATATTTTGCACACAGAATGTTTTGATAGCTGTTTTCATGTTCTAATTATGTTGGAGATTATACATAAAAACTATTCTATGAAATTAGTACATTGGTAAGATAATTAATAGGCTTGTTTTATTTATGTATCGCTTTGAAAGATAAATAAATATGTTTTTATGAGAAAACAAATCTTTACTTATATTATTTAAGTAAACCTTTAGACTTCCATGTTTAAGATTCAAGGCCACGAACGTAGATTCGTTAAAATACGGAGCATTATACTGTCCCTATTGTAAATAAAAAGATATAAACACCAGCATCTTAAATTTAAACATGTTATTTATCTTCATAACTATAGAAATATAAATTTAAAGTCGCCACATTAGTAAAAAAAACTACAATAGTAAGTTATGCATTATCATGACAGTTAATTATACAATTTGTTGTAATAGTATTGCGAATTGAATAATAAATTAATGGAGCAAAAAAAACTAAGATACTCAATTTGCCTTTATTACTTACCTTTGACGTTAACATGATTGTAAACTAAGCAACATTGAATTTCATATAATATCTAGAAGCACTTTTCTAGAATAAAATTTTATCAGTTTTAAATACAAGTGCGAAATTTTAAAAACATTATTTTGACATTGATGATGATGATGATATTAATTTATCCCTAATGGGAAAGGCAAAGGACTTTAGTCCATACAGCCAGGTCTTGTTCGTATGATGGTTGGTCTGAAACTCCTGTTTTGACATTGACACTGCGATGACAGTTGGTTTGCTATTTCTATGGAGAAATACAAAGGCGTAGTAACCATACGGTTAGTGTTTTTTTTTAGTATAGGTGGCAAACGAGCAAACAGCTCACCTGATCGTAACTGATAACGAACGCCCATGAACATCCACTACACCGGAGGAATCGCATATGTAAAGCCAGTCTTTAAGAAAGGTGTAGGCTCTTTTCTTGAAAGTCTCTAAGTTGTATCGGTTCGGAAACATAGCTGACGATAGCCGATTACACAGAGTAGTTGTGCGAGGCATTTCGCGTAAAGCGCACAATGGTAGATTGCCCACCATCGAGATGCTGGGGATATAATTTTGAATTCTGTCGTGATGTATGATGTTTAAACTCAGTAGCTGGAATTAATCCGAATAACTTAAGGGTAACTCCCCATGGAAAATTCAGTAAAAAATAAAAAGAGATGTTGCATCTCTTTGCAATGCCAATGAATCAGCCGATCGGAAAGTACTTGGTCATCAGATGAGAAGAGTATTCCACACTTGCCGGCACTTGCGCTTAGTAAAGTGGCACACAGTGGGCCGACATAAAATACTGTCTCACTCTATTAAGCACGCCCAGTTTGGCCTTACCCTCCGGGTGACCGCGGATATAAACATCGCTCGATATGTCAACACCAATTCCGATACTAGCTGAGGTAGCAAGGAGAGTGTTTTCAAAATTAGGCGATTCGACAAAGGGATTCTTTTTAGTGGTAGACGCGCGAACTAAGTTCTTCGTGGGGTTAAATTTGAATAGATTTTGTCGGCTCCAATCTGAGTTGTTTAACAAAATCTCGACCTCGGACACAAGTTTGCTCTGGCACTCATCGACGTGTTATCGAGAAATATTGGCACGGCCAGTGGATAACGCATCCCCTATGCCGTCATCCGCATAGCAATGAATTTTATTAATTTGCAAAATGTCATAGATATGCAGAAGAAGTTGGTGATAGCAGAGATAGCTTTTTTTATTTTCCTGTATAATAATGATTAAAGAAAGTTTTTCCAGAATGCAACCATTGTTATCCAATAATGAATAAAAATTTACACCACACCACGCAGGTACAGTGAACGTAAAATTATGCTAAATAATAAATCTTCATATAAACTTTATGTAGCACATAAGCATATAATTTCAAGCTCATAAATGAGAATTATAGCACAAAGAGATACCCACTCTTCCACTCATGTTACAAAACATTTGCCTCTAGTACTAAATATTCAGTTATTTTTTTATAATATACGTAGATGGACTGTCTTATTGGTAGTACATATAATTTTTAATTTTCATGATACAAATCTGATCAGATTGAAAAAAAAACTGCTGCTTGTTTAACCTGTTATTCTTTATAAAATATTTTAAACTTATAACTAGTAAAACCTGCTAAATTTAAGATAATATGTCACAAAAAATAAAGGTGTATAATAAAACGTTTTGACTAAAATCTATAAAATAGGTTTTTTATATACTGTAGATATGGTTTAAATTAAATAATTAGATACCTCTAGAAATAAAAAACATTGAAAATAAATACAATTTATTCTTTACATTTTTACATAGACTATGAATCTTAATTAACGTTACCATCTCAATAATATAATAATAAAAAATATCAACAAATCACGGCTGAAGTTGCTCAGAAATGATGGATTTTTGTTCCTTAATGGATTCGGGTGGGCATGGTGACATAGATCGACATCTCTGTAAAGAGAAACGGACTTTTAATAAATAAAAAATTTGAACAAACCGCGACTACTTCTCCCATTCGAGCCGGAGTACCACAAGGCTCCGTTCTAGGTCCCATTCCCTATACACTCTACACCAACGATATACCGCTCACTCACCAATGACACCGGCCTCTACGCGTCTGGATTCAATACCTTAGGGAAATGGTTAGGTAAACAGAGGATTGAGGTTACTTCTCTCGACGCAACAAAACGCCGTATCTCCCAACTATAAAGCTAATTGATCGTCCAATCCCCTGGGAAAAGACAGTCAAATACTTAGGCGTCACATTAGATGAAAGACTCGCATATCAACCGCGTACGGAATCGAGCAGCGTTCACCCTAGGTCGTTTGCACCCGTTACTCAATAAAAATAGCAAAATGTGGCTGCGTAATAATATTACACTATACAAAGCGTGCATCCGACCCATAAAGACATACGCAAGCCCCGTCTTTGCGCATGCCTCCCCGCGTCTCATTCATCGGCTTCAGGTAATTCAAAATCGTTTCATGCGCAAGGCCACCGGTGCACCAGAGTTTTGCGTAATGAAAATCTACACATAGATCTTGAGCTGCCGACCATACCTCAGTACCAGAAGCAGGCTTCCCACCGATATTACGACTCTGCTGACACACACCCAAAACCCTTGATTCGCAAGTGGTGGCACTTACAATCCCATCGCGAATCATAGATTCACCGGTGGCCAAAGGAGACCGTGGCACGCCCTTGACGACAGCGATCACTAGCGCCCAAGCCCTTCATAAAACACAGGTACATTGTACCTCCTCATACTGCCCCCGCCGACGGCGAGTGCATCGCAAGCAAGGTTATTCGCGATACCGCCATGTCACAGGCCGGTTCTCACCAAAAATAATGATAGAAGCATCGCTGGAGTTTTTTGCGCCACTTCTCCAGCGCCCACGCATTCCAAACGCACAGCGAAATTAATTTTGATAATCCGTAGTCAGAAACAACAGACCGGGCCGGGGTTTGGCCCTCTCGGTGGTCCTCATGTCAGGCGCTCTCGCGAAATAGGGTGACGGTCCAAGCCGAGGGTCCCTCTTAGGAGCCCTTGTGCTGGTTAGATAGAGGTCTCGATTGAGCGCCATAAGCGCTCGTCCACCTAACAATGGCTAACAGCAGCTATTAGCCAGAAAAAAAATGGCTTCTTCTGTAATGGAAATTACCACCCCATTTTGACCGCACTTCCTTATAAATACCATGGTTTCCGAGTTCTGTTACCGTTGTATATATGAATAGTAAATAAATAAAAAAATAACCGCTCTATAGTCAGCTTCAGCGATCGTAGTTCCGAGCAACTCAACTCGCTTCGGTGGCGCCTGGTCCATGTTGTGAACCAGCTTGTACACCTCCGAGCGCTGGAGGTGGTCGAGGGGTACTGGAGGCTTTTCGTACTTCATGAAGTTTATCCTAGAAGCATATTCAATTAATTATATTCCTGTTCCGTGTGATGAATATTACAGCGATATTGTTATAACAACCAGAGGAGTAGTTACTCCATATATTCCAGATAGTTAGATATTCTAATACCGTAAGTGAGCAATTATGAAGATCCTCACTCACCTATGCAACGATTGGTATAAGTTGCGGCAAATAAGACTAGAGAGCCAATAAGCGCGGGCGGCCATGCGAAAGCGCTTATTGGCTCTCCAGTCGTACTCTGCCCCGCGCACCGATACGACACCCCGCTCGCTCTGTGTGGTGGCTTTCTAAATTTTGTACGTAATGAAAATTGTCACACTTTAATTTCTGTGGAAAGTGGTACACTGTAAGTATTTCTATCACCTTCCGCCTACTTCGTTCGCGTAAAAAAATTAGCTTATTATTATATTATCTATGTCCGTGCTAAATTTCATCCATACGAACATGCCAACTTTCGCATTTATTATATTAGTGAGATGTTGATGATAATTTATTATATAACTAACTTAAACGAAACTATCTTTGACATAAAATTCGTAATCAGTTTGTAGAAATGACCAAATGCGTTCGCGACAGTGCCCATGCGCTGCTATCCCTTCCACGTTTCGGACACCGCAAGACTTATGCGCCGCGACCTATATACATATTCGTGTATTATTAGTGTCTTAAGATGGTAACACCTCTTATTTATGTGTAAAGCATATAGTGATCATTTATATTATATGATATCAGATAGAACACAACACTTTTCGTACATATCTTACAAACAGTGTTATAGACAAGCTACAGTTAGTGAAATATAATAGTAAAATGAATTGGTTGGCTCTATCGAGGTAGGCCCACGTCCTCGCAAAATGCGAGCACAAAACAGCAGCATAAGGATGCTGGGTTTTTTATGGAACCCGATTATCGGTAACGACGCATCTCATCTCAGTCCTTGATAAAGCATTTGCATCTTGAATCAATTTTTTTTTATTACTTCGAGACTAACAAACTCGCACACAGTTCATCTGACGTCATCATCTTCATCCTTGAAAAAGGAATCATAACGCAGGTGCATTGTCACCCTTGAGGACTGATATGGAATACCTGGTCACCAGTAATAAGACCTCCGGATCTCTGCACTCAATAGACGAAACAGTAGCATCATGCTGCATTTCAGGCTGGTATTCTGTTGGGGCGTGCTCCTGTCTCGGTCGAGGTGGTACCCATTCATTCTGCAGCTAGAAACAAACTGCAGTGTAGCTCTACCAATGTTAAAATCTCACTGACGCCATAAATATAATATCGCCATTTCTAGCTGAATTTCTTTCATTGACTGTATTTCACAGTGCTTTAACTTGAGTGTCTTCAAGAGTGAATAGGCTCCTACTGATCTATGCGTTTACCTGTCAAGGGTTACAGCGTTTACCATCCGGTGGGATGGTCGTCGAGCAGTAGCCAGTCATGATAAAAGCACCTGAAGTTAATGAAGATGACTTTGTTAAGTGCAAATATATACATACGGTGAAAGGTCCAAAGCCACACAATTATAATGATGCAAAATAAAGATGTGATGTCGGCAATAACACTCGCAAACACTTCACAGGTCTAACTCACTTCTATCAGACTATTGTAAGTGGGGATAACCTTCTCTTGTACATTATGAAAGTCCACGAGATGGCAGTTAGATTCTCTGTAACATTGTTAAATATTTACTCAATTAAAAAAATCCAACAATTATAAACACCGGCATTGATCTTATGAGCTCTGTATAAGGTCTGGAGAAGTGTGTATTATTTTCCTTAATATTTAATCTTTATTGCATTAACTTGAACAAAATTGAAAGTTGTTGGCAACAAATACTTTGGGGAATCAGTTGTCCCTATACGACGTTGGGATCTTCGATCTTTCTACACCTTTCATAAAGGCTGACAACCCACAACTCCTGTGACGCCAGATGTTTATAGGAGGTGGAAATCAACATCAGGTGATATACGACCAAAAAGTTCTAGAAAATATTTAATACCAAAATTTAATACGTCTATAGGCGTACATACAAATATAATATATATATTATGTCTGATAACCACTGTTAGTCCGAGAGCTTTTACAGCTTCATCGGGTTTGATGGTGGCTGAGCGCTTAGAGCACTCAGTGGAGACCTTTATTAGTGGGTAACCAGTACAAGGGTTCCCGAAGGGAGCCTCGACTTTGTAAACTGTACTTATGTAATAATATATATATATATGTATAATAATATAATGTAATTTCTTACCATCAGAAAAAAATAAAATCATAAAAAAATATAATGTAATAATATATATATAATATATATATATATATATATACAGCTACCAATTAATTCCATTCCATTCCTTGTCAAGTCATCAATCAATCATAATGCATAAACATTGTTGAGGACTGAGCTAGAATGCCTCGTCACCAGTAATAAAGGTCTCCGGATCCCTACACTTACCAGACGAAACACAACATTTTTATTTTCATTCATTATGTAGCTATTTTACGCTGGTTTTCTGTGAGGGCGTAGTCTTACCCCGGTCAAGTTGACCCATTCATTCTGCAACTTGAAACATTCCGCAGTGTAGCTGTAACACTCAAAATATGTCATGTCAAAAATTTCACTACTTAAGTTAAGCTCTTTAAGTTTCGTTGGAGTGGTTAAGTGGAATATTACGCTTATGCCATTACTTCTTTAAAAAAAAAATGTTGCCACGTATACTTACGTGGACAAGATCGATGCCGGAGTGGATAGCTAATTACACAATAGATACATTGAACAAATACATACCTATATTTCCTAACAACCGATGGACCCCAAGGCCAAACCTTGTTCAATTGTTCTACCTGCCACAGCGTAGACAAACATGCAAACAGACAACATAAATTATGTTAGTCATCTTATTAAAAAAAATCTTTTAAAAAAAAAGGTAGGCTTCTCGTACATGCAGGCAGACATGTATTGTTTTCCCCATTTTTTTATTTTCCTTAATTGAGGCAAAAGAGGGCAACAGTGTAATTGTGACGGAGGCTTGGTAATCTGTCAGACCTTGTAGTTTCTCGGGAACTAAAATTATGTATTATATAAAAATATATAATTACATATGTAAAGTGACAATCTTAAACGTATAAATCCCACAGTTGGGCCAATCTAAGAGGAAGTTAGAGCACGTGTTGATGTTTTTTCTTTATTTTTTGACATGGTGATTGTCACGATATTTTCCACCGCTCGATTATTATTTGCATTGGCGGACTTAAATATCCCCGAAATATATTTTTTTATCTATTAAATATATTATAATTTATTTATTAAATATATGTAATATGACATGCAGATCACGATTGCATGCTTTCAAATTAACAAGAACAGGACGTTTGAAAGACAAATTTTACTGCATTATATAAAATTAAAAAAAAACGGTATCTGTAAGAAAAAATACCCCAACGTTTTCCCTTGAATGATTTCAGAGTGTGCTAATAGAGTTTCGGCTATCAACTCCTCGTCGTATCGTTCACCGGGAGGTCTCCATCGTGTACCTCCAGGTAGGATGAGGGACCGAGGTTCTGGGCTTAACCTCCCGAACTTGGGTTGAGCTTTTCTCTGACGGGTTTGTGTTGCTTGATTTTGGTGCTCAGCTCTGATTGCTTGCTGCATTGGAATATTATTGAAATATATGCATTTTTTTTAATTTAATGGGTGACAAACTAGCACACATTATATTCGATGGTGATTTTTTCAGGGTGGGACAAGATGCATCTTTGATAAGACATCATAATGGCAATGCGCTGTTTACCGCTGAACAAAGATGAACTTCCTCGTGACTACGATGAATGCCCCTCTACAGATAGTATCTAACAGGAGCAGGAGTGGGTCATCAAGACCGGATCTCGCTTTCGCTGAATACTAACGTAGAAAAGCATGACGCAGTTGTTTCTTTTAGCGAGTGTAGAGAAGATTCTATTGCTGGTAAGGAAGCATTCCACCTTAGTTTTCAGTGTTGAAAGTTCATGGACCTTCATTGAGGATAGATCTAGATGTCGTAGGCGGCAGGTATTACTCGTCATCAAGTGAACTGTGCTCGTTTAGCACCCTTACTTTCTTAAAAATTCAAAATAAGCTTCCAATTATTTAACAGTGGTAGAGCTACACTGCAGTTTGTATCTAGCTGCGGAATGGATGGGTCAACTCGACCGGGATAGGACCACACCCCTCACAGTATACCAGTAAAATAGTATTTCGTCTGGATAGTGTTGGCAGCCGGAGACCTTTATTGTGTGGTAACGTTTCATTCCATCTCAGTCCTCGAGGGTGACAACGCATCTGCATTATGATTCCTTGTCAAGGATGGATGTAGATGTCGTGGGCAACAGGAATCATATGCCATCAGGTGAACTGTACACTTATCTTAAGTTCTTCGTAACCCTACACTCACCAAATGAAATTTTAAACCGATGATCTATGAAGGCGTGGTCCTTCCCGATTGAGCTGAACACTTTATGCTGTAGCTAGAAACACTGCAACGTGGCTCTACCATTGTTCAAAAATATAAAACACAACCTACCTTTTTATACTTGTCGCTTTCATCGGACACTGCTAACGTGCCCTTCGTCTCCGCCGGCATTTCTTCTGTATTATTAGTTTTTACTACTTTTATACTCTGTCCTTTATTTATTTCTTCTTTACGTACTTCTTTGTTTTTATCCTGATTGGTATCTGAATGGATGTATGTGTATAAATAATTAGTGCATATGTAGTGTTCATGTTTAAGCGATCCCTAGACCCTGAATCACGATATCTATGTTTTCTCTTCTAATATATATATATATATATATTTATATATATATATATATATATATATATATATATATATATATATATATATATATATCACGAACACCCACACAGCCCATCCATTCTCCACTCGGGAGAACCTCCCGATAGCTAGGCAACTGGCAACTTGGGTGGCATCATCAGATAGGTACGAGACCAGAGTAGAGCGACACGTTCAGTTTATGAGCGCTTTATGTAAGTAAGAGAACCACAAATAGGGAAAACATATTAACCAACTCACGGATCTCCCAGTTCCGTGAGTCCTGTGTCCGATGAAGCTGTAAGCGCCGCATAGGCTAACTGCATCAATATCAATAGAATCTATCAGCCACTCTGTTCACCTGATGGTAAGTTATCCCTACGGCTCTTGAAATTCACATTCATCATCGATAAGGAATGGTAACTGCGTTAGTGGTCATCACCTAGGGCTAAGGTGCAACGCCTCGTTACCATAACGGCCTTAGTGTTTGCGCTTTGTTCTTTTTAATCATACAGATGTGTGAGTGCATCACCAAGCTTCTAATATACATCAGCTTCCGAAGCACATTACTGAATCACCTGCATCGGCTGCAAAATTTCATGAGTCATCACCATCCATTGGTATCCTTCCATACGTTGGGTAAAGTGAGTGAGAGACTAGAATTCTTCGAGCGGAACAGTACAGCAATTTTAAGCAGATCAAAGGAAGGTTCAGAAATGGGCTAGGACTACGATAGAGTGAAGCGACAATAGTCTAAAGGTCTCTACCCACTACACCGGAGCATACCATGACCGTGCTAGGAACGTGTCAGGCAAAAAAATATTCTTTGCATTAAAACCATATATGTTTTATGCCCACTAGACCATTCTATCACCGGCCAACACCGTCGCGTGCTATGCGCGGGTCGTCATGAATTGTCGGCGGGAATATTTTGCCGATGCCACTACGCTCAGTGCGTGGCACGCGACAAATTGAAGTTGCAAATTGAAATTGAAAATGTTCACTCGCTCATCCCGACGCGTCTGCCTCACGCAGAAACACAGGTGAACTACTCTGCAACTGAGAGAACGGAAGCCACAAGGATATGATACGCGGATGACACGCAGATCTTATCCGGATGCTACGGACACTAAACTCGTTATGCACGGGTTTGATAGGCTATTGATACGTTCTAGTGGTTACAGTAGACCTTATCGTATTTCATTCCGTGCCTGATACGTTCCTAACACGGTCATGGTATGCTCCGGTGTTGTGAGCAGTTGTGACGTTAATGGTTTAGGGTGCGGTCAGCGAAATTTAACCCATGTTCTGGTGCAAGGATTTTCAACTTAGTTGTCATGGTTAACCGGAATATTAGTCATATTAAAAGCATTGCTAATAACCTATTAAATAAAAAAAATAAAAAAGAGTCTGATAACGGTAAAGAAACTGTGAAAGTAACCTCCTCACATCCCAATCCTAGGCGATGACAACTTAACTGTAAATTAATATGGACGTCACCGACAGAAGGAATCACTTGCACATCAGGTGAATTATTTGTTCGTTTGTCGCGATAATTTTGTAACGAAACAATACTTTTATTGTATTACGAGATAAGAATTATGGTGAAAATACAAAATTTCTAAGATTCTTAAAATGTACGGGGTTTTAAAGATTTTTTATAAAAGACAGATCTAAAAATAAGTCTTTCAAGCTTTTGGAAATATATCGGACCTCACGACGCACTGCTGGATTTTGTTGTCTTCTTTCTGATTTTCTTGTTCTTGAATCCTCTTGTTGTGAAAATCCCTCAAACCCGAACGAAGCGCTTTGCTTCGTCCTTCATTATTCGTACAGCGAAGGACTGCAATAGTTTGCCCGCGTCTGTCTTTCCCTCCGATTACAATGTGAGTGTTTACAAGAGTAGAATGAATAGGCATTTACTGAGCTGGTGCGCCTTACCATCCAGGACTGCATTTCCGCTTAACATCAGGTGAGATCGTGGTCAAGCCATTGCTTTGAAATTAAAAAACATTAAAAATAATAAGATTACCTCCAATTTGTGTATATTCTTCAATTGACGCCTGTTGATCTGTTGGGACAGCTCCTTTCACCTGCAGACAGACAGAACAGAGTGAGCTATTGAAGGTCTCGACAAGACAATCCACTTCGATGATGACTTCCTGATCGATTACGATTACGTAGATTATTATCAGACGACATCAACTGCGCAGATAATATGTTAGTGCCGTAGGCATTTGCAAAAACACAGAGGCACTCGCTCGTAGTCCCCTTCCCTTCCCTATTCCAATGTAACGCATGTGGTTAGGATCGGAAGAAGGTTTAGATGCCTGTGACAGAACATACACCAACAATTTGTGATGTACATATATTGGTTCAATTTAACCTCGGATGGGAATCGAACCCAATCAATAATATATACAAGAATTTGCTGTTTTTATATCGTTGTTGTTTTAATATTGATAAATAGCCAGTGTTTAATCATTTTTATAAATCAGAAGAAAACATTAGAATTAAATTGATACTTTTTTAATAAATTTTTGATATTTCATTTTAGTTACTTATTTTGAAAAAAGCTAAAAAACATGATAACTCAAAATGGTTCACTTCTGCATAATGCATATGGGGGTTAAATTATCACAAATAGTAACCCCTATTACCTCCTAACGGGAATACGTCGAATTACAAATAACCGTGTATATATCAAGAACATACATACGTTTCAACGGTTCCTTCGCAGTCGGTTAAAGAATAATTTACTAGAATAATTACAATTATATCAAGCACGCAACAATCACAGATACACAATCGACAACAACTGCAACATTAGCCGATGCCAAACTTGCAGTTATTCGTCTCATAATTGAATAATTGCCAAGGGCCATCCGAGCGTGCCAGTAACGGTCACGTGCTGTGTAATTGGAAAGAATAAATAAAAATATTTATATATGTAAAAATAATTGAGATACATTGTAGCTCGTGGGTATAAGTGATTGCTTTTAATTCACGATACTCGAGCAAACTGAATTCGATCCTCGGTGAAGGCTCTCTAGAGAAGGCTTAGGTATACCCAACAGTGGGTTTTTTAGGAGTATATATAGACTGTTTTTTTATATAGAATAGATGGAAAACGAGGAAACAGTGTAAGTAATTACCATCGGAATTATATTAGTTATTATTTTACCATATTAAAATTATAAGTATATTATAGGCAACGATAAATTACAATTATCTAGATATATTTTTTTAATGGCGGTAGGCCATGATTTTTATGGGTTGAAAGGTGGCCGAGGGCTTAGGGTGCTCGGCCGACACTTTTAAAATATAAATAAGTATCGTGGGAGATTCAAGAGTTTTTTTATAAAACCAATGGTGATAAACGTGTATGATGAATGTGACAGTTCACCTGATAGGTGATGAATTCAGCCCTTGAACACCCTTATCCTCGATAAAGAGTCAATAAGCAATAATATCTGAGGGTTGAGGTGTGTCTATCAGCTATAAGTAACTGGTTAAGTTGGATCCCAACGTTGAAAAGTAACACGTTGGTGTTCAGTGAGGGTATAGTCCTTCCGCTTTCTATCTGACCTGTGATGTCGTGGGTAGAGTATTTGGATGCTGCGTCGCAACACCGGATTCAATTACCACTCGAGGAACGATATTTGTGTATCATAAATTGTTGGGTTTCGTATATGTAAGCGTTGTAAATATATATATATATATATATATATATATATATATATATATATATATATATATATATATATATATATATCACGTATCCCTGAGACAGCATCTGAATCCTCCTCCGATCTTATGGCATGTGTATTACATCGGAAAAGCGTGCAAATAAGTGTTTACATTTATTTATTAAATGTTTTTTTTTCCCTTATAAAAACTAAAATAACTACTATTGGTATGTAGATATATAAAAATAGATTTGAATAAATTTAAGTAAGATCAGCCAGCTGAACAGGCAGACAATATACATAACTCGTAGAACCATTAACCCATGAAGGGAAGGAAGTTTCTTGGGGGGCAACCTTGGAATGGCAGTCGCAGGCTAAATTTAAATATTATTATCTATTTAAAATATTTTTTTTTTACATGGGAAAATGCCTACACATACCCATCCCCGAGGGATAGATGGGTTCCATCCCATGGTGTTCCACCTTCGTCGCGTTCGGCGGGGTCGCGGGAACGTTTTCGCACAATTCCTCGAGCCCCCCTCCATCCCTCCAGGCAAGGCTTTCTGCTTGGCCTCCTCTATAGTTGTTGAAAACTGGTCTTTCTTTTTTTTATAGAATAGATGGCAAATGAACAAATATCCTAACCCCGCCCCCCCCCCTCACCATCATTCCAGGCAAGGCTTTCTACTTGGCCTCCTCTATAGTTGTTTAAAACTGGTCTTTCTTTTTTTTTATAGAATAGATGGCAAACGAACAAATAGCCTAACCCCCCTCTCCTCCATCCTTCCAGGCAAGGCTTTCTACTCGGCCTCCTCTATAGTTGTTTAAAACTGGTATTTTTTTTTTATAGAATAGGTGGCAAACTAACAAGTAGCCTAACCGATGGTAAGTGTTCACCGCCGCCTATGGACGTAGTAAATGCGTCGCTTGCCTTTAAGGAATAACAATAATGTCCGGTGAAACGCAAACTGGTAGATTGCCAATCGAGACCTTTCTATATCACCTCCCGCCATACTTGCCTGATTTATTCGATTCAGTTGCTCGGCGACGCCCTCCATGGTTCTTCGGTGGATGTCTGGTAGTTGGGACAACGTTTCCAGTTGATTCTTCATCTGGTTCAGTTGCTCATCGATCGGGGCACTGGAATCTGTGTGAAGAGTTTTAGGTGAAAACTTAAATTTTTCTGGCTGATTTTTTTTTTTTGTTGTATTAAGAATTTAAAAAATAATTCATTCAGTTCACCTAATGGTACAAGGAATCATATAGCAGATACGTTTTTCTTTTATTTTTGTATGTTCAACACTGCAACTAACACCTTCGACACTGGTTTTGCTGTGTTTCGTCTGGTGAGTGCACAGACCCGGAGACTGGTGACGAGGCATTCTATCGTGGGCCGCAGGAATCACTTGACGTCAGGTGAACTGTGTGACCAACTAACTCTCAATATAACAATAAAGAAAAAAGATAACAGTGTAAATGTAACATTTTAGTTTCGATCTCATTAGGCTCTATTCGATTATTGTCGTCTACGTGAAATGTTTAAGTTTAGTTTTAGTTATTAACGAGAATTAGTAATGTTAATTACATTACACTAGCATTCTTTATTAAGAAAAAATATATATATAAAAGGGCCTTCAAGACGTCATGACATGTGACTCTCGTTGTCTTTAAATCAATATAATAATAATGCCTTCAGATTATATTAGATGATACTGTTGGGACTTCCCCGTTTCGATTTCGTAATGTATCAGTTATATTTGCCCTTTTTTTATTGAATTCATGGCAAACGAGCAAGCAGCCCACCCGATGGTAAGTGATCACCGCCGCCCATGGACATCCGCGACACCAGAGGAGTCGCAGATACGTTGCCGGCCTTTAAGAAAGGTGTAGCCTCTTCACTTGAAGGTCCCTAAGTCGTATCGGTTCGGAAACACCGCTGGCGACAGCTGATTCCACAGAGTAGTTATGCCATCGAGATGATGAGGTTGAAATTCTTACTGGCTATTCTCTTAATCCTCGTCAAAATCTCGATCAGTCTATCGTTCTCTGCTCCTATTTCCAAGTTATCTGCCACCCTCAATGCTTCATTAACTATTTCTTGTCCGGTCACCTCTTCTGCATTATTTTCCTGCTTGGCTTGCTTATATTCGATGACCTCGATTTTCGGTATACCATGTTCAGTTGGCGGTGATAAAGGAATAACTGAGGAAAAAAATATATAAATTTAGATAAATTTCATAACGATAGTTTTGTCAATCCAGAAAAAGTTCGAGGATCAGTGAAGTTATTATGGAGAGTTAAGTTGTTATTATATATATATATATATATATATATATATCCATATATATATATATATGTGTATGTATGTATTATTTATTTCTCTTACGTATTCTAATTAACCTTTTTTTATTTTTATATCTACTAACATATTCTCTCAAACTCCCAAGATTGACTGGTAGATAATGCCACTGAGCTATATGTACGCCCTTGTAAACATGTTATTTAAGGAACATAAAAAATAAATCAAAATATGGAAACATGGAGGAGGACGCCTGCAATAAACCCCACCAGAATTTGGAGTCTCATAGAGCATTCCTGATTAAAACAGTGACTGAAATAGATATAAACTATGTACGTGCTATTGTCGATTGGCTTCGAAGATTGACGGCATGTATTCAAAATCAGTTGAATATAATTATAAATTACATAAACGAGTAACGATCATTGTTTTCGGCGTCAGTAAACGTATCACGAGAACGGTTGGAAGAATAAGAAGATGGATTTTTTTATGAACCCAAGACCACAACGAAACGATGGATAATTGTCACAAACTCACAAGACGATCTCTAACAAATATATTGAAATTCGGACAGGACCACGTCTGTAAATTCAGCTAGTATATTTATTTTAAAACATTAAAAGTATTACAATTTATTTAATGAAGTGTTTGTGTCAGAACTTATCGATTCGATTAGGTATATACCAAACAAAATATCTCCTCACCTGTGCCTTTTTGTTCGTCTGTACAACTCGATCCCGGAGGAATCGCTACGAGGAATACTGGTTCCTCCTCAGGAATTAACACTGTGTCTTCAACTTGTGTAATGCCTGGTGCTCCAAGAGAATCCGCCAGCGCCCTCTCTTGCCAAGGTACTGGACTGGAGGTGAAGTTCTTCTAAAGAAAAAATATTGGGAAATTTAGATTTCATCTACTCGTAAATCTGTAATAAAAAATCTTTCAGAGTTTAAGGTTTTTTTTTGTTAAGGTTACAGCTACATTTGTTGTATGTGTATCCATGTGATGCATATTTTCGTGTGTTAGAACGACATGTTAACTAGTTTGTAACTGCAGCATGAAGGTCAGCTCGACTTCGGAAGGATCACGCCTTCACGATACGATACGAGGAATACGATCGTGAAATAGCAGCATATCCCTGCTCTGTTTGGTATGGTAAGTCGGAATCCAGCTTCTTTTTAATTACGTTTAGAGTAACAAACGGCACTGTTCACCTGATGGCAAGTGATTCCTGCGGCCCATGACATCTACATTCACACTTGACAAGGAATCATAATTCAGATGCGTTGTCACCCTTGAAGACTGAGATGGAATGCCTCGATACCAGTAATAGGAGACCTTCTCCCGATCACTCACCAGACGAAACACAGCAGGATTATGCTACTATTTGACGCTGGTATTCTGTGAGGCCATAGTCCTTCCCCGGTCGAACTGACCCATTCATTCTGTGGCTAGAGACAAACTGCAACGTAGCTCTAAATTAATTTCATTTTATTTTTATTACAATTTATTTTTATATTAATTTAATATAGTTTATTTTATATAATTATTTTTATTACAATTTACAGGCAGTATTGTACAGTATATATATGAATTAATCTGATCTTTTCTTCAATATTCCTTCTTAAAACTGCCGAATTTCAAGGATAGTTATTGTAGAACAGGATCTTTCTTTCTCTTAAAAAAAAACCTAGAAACTGAAAGTAAATATAACACATGTTTTAAATAAACACAAGCCAGTGCTTGTCAGCGATCTCATCTGGTGTCAAGTGGTGGTAAAGACGTGGATGTTGGAGCGCACCAGGTCATCTAATACCTATTCATCCTTCTCTTGGAGATACCTTATACTCAAAGAGACTGGCACAAGCAAACTATCCCAATCATTCACTGTTCTAAAGCACGAAGCATATCACTTCGTTCAAATGTAATGAATATCCAACGAGAGGAAACCACACATCTTTAATTTGCAAATTATATTCTTCCTTAAAGGCCGGCAACGCATCTGCGACTCATCACTTACCACCAGGTGGTGCATGCTCGTTTCACCACCTATTCCATAGAAAAAACAAGATTGTAATGATTGATAAATGACTGTCTTGATTTTGCACGTATAGTTTCACCCGCACAACCAGGGTAACCATGAAAATAACGACTCGTAAGCCTTCACACAAGGTGAAATAAATAATAAATAAATTAATTGTTAAGTAAAATATAGACTGGCTTACTTGAAACAAACAACTGGTTTCTTCGAAGCTCATTATATCACATATGACAACAATGTCCAAGTTCGGTCGCTGGCTTCGTTTCCCAGCCAAGGAACAATATTTGTGTGTAACAAATTTTTCGTTTTCGTGTCTTGTTGTGTTGTATATCCCCGTATCCTCGATACTGCATCAGAACATTCCCGCGATCTTATTGCACACATATCGTAACACGGAAGAGGATGTGTGAGTGCCTCTGTGTTTGCGCAAATGTTTACGGTACTATAAAATATTTTGCGCAGTTGATGTCATCTGGCAATAACTGCAAGATATCGGTGTGGTTGTAATCTAACAAGAGTACAGCATTAACGACTCCTCATTACGACATGTTATCCTCACCTTAGATTCAAATATATTTTGCAAATCAGTAAAATGTCCCAATTTCTGTCCCGGCAGTGGGTGTGTTGTTTTCTGTAGGAACGTCGTCCATAACCTGTCCTCCTTATCTTCGTTTATCCCTTTTCTGTCTTCTACGTTATTCGGTTGAGGTTCACACCTCGTCATCTTCTCACAATCTGGACTTGATTCATCACGAAGCATATGTGCTGAGAGGACTCTTGTGAGACTGTTTAAAAAAATATGAGCTAAAGTCACTATATTAAAGTTTGTGAGGATATTTTTGTCACCAAGCATATTTCCCGGCAATGGTGTCATTATGAGGCCAATGACGACTAAACGTATATAAACGCGCGTTGCGGATGTTCATGGGCGACATCGTTCATGTACCATCAATTGAGCTGCCTACCACCTATTCTATCCTTTGCCATCTATTTTACGAAAAAAAAAATTATACAAACCTGATCACATGTGCCTCTTTAAGCATTTCAGCAGGGGTCACCGCGAGACTTCTCTCTTTAGATGTACTTCTATCTCTTTCTATAGTTCCTTCAGTGACTCCTGTAATCAGAAAAGTTGAATAAATTTAGATTTTTCCTATTGAAGTGAAACTTCTTTAAGCGCGATGAGAGTGAGTTTTCTTCAAATAAGAACGATAAAGCCATGCTGCAACTTGATCGAGGAATTTCGATGTTTCGTGCTTCTGGCGTGATTCTTTTAAAAAGTTTATTACTTCTTGGCCAATTTCAAAAGGGACATCTACTGATATAAATAATAACTGAACAGGATAAATTAGATTGGCATACAGCAGACAGACAAACAGTGGGCATTTTACATTGGTTTTCTATGAAGGTTTCCTTTCCCGTTCGCTCTGGTGCATTCATCGTGAAGCTCGATTAGCTGTGTTGGTCAACCAACGTTACAAAGACAAGACTCACGTGCACGATGACCATACTCACTAGCTACTTCCTCGTCAGCGGCAACGTCGTCTAACTGTTGGACACTATTCACGCGGATGGTGATTGGTTCCTCATCAGGTGTCTCGTAAACTTCCTCCTCAGCATGTTCTTCATCCTGGAGTAGTAACCATTCTATATATGTATACATTATAACTATACTAATGCTATCTACTATCACCTGGACCCCGATTGATTTTTTTATACAAATTTTCAATTTATTTGGAAATTGCAAAAAGGTCTCGTCTGGCTGCTTAGAACCTAGGAGTTAAGACGCTGGGCCTAGAATGCATAGTCAAGATTTGGCTTAAGATATATCTGTTCACCCCTTACCAAACCTTATTGTTATGAATTGGTAAATTTACCTTTGACAAATATTAAACTAAAACAATTGTACATACCTTATCCGTACTTTCTTCCTTAATAACCGCCAGGTTTTCTGTTTCAAATATAACAGGTTTAAAGTCTTTCGTATTAAATATTTCATCTTCCTTTTTAGTCATTTCAGTATTAATAGTAGTCTCCGGTGGAAAGTCTACTATACCATTCTCGGTTTCGGACATGTTTTCAATTATATCAGTGCAGGCAACTTCTTTTACAATTGTAAGTTCTTCGAATTTATTACTACTTTCAGATTTAAAACTATTATTTTGATTATCGTCTACTACTTTTTCGATTTCTTTATCATCTAAGTTTATCTCCTCAAAAGCATCAGAATAATTATCGCGTTGATCGCTTTGGCCATCTACTGGAATGTTAAAAGACTCTTCGGATAGTATTTCTTTGTTTGTACATTCCTCCGTAATACTTTGCTGGTTTGACATTTCTTTTCTTGTAACAATGTCTTGTATTTCCTCATTATTTTTTTCTATCTTTGAACCTTCATCAAGAACTTCTATATCTTGACTGATCGCTGCTTCATCTGTATCCATTCCAGTATAGGAAAATCCGTCGTCGGCTACTTCTTCCTGTTTTAATATTCCAACTTCTTTTTTATATTTTTCAATGTTCTTGAGAGTTTCTGTGATGGCAGATGTGAGTAGCGATGATTTTCTTCGAACTTCCAATATTTCCTCCTGGATTACGATTAAATTTATATCATTACATTTCTTATATACATAACTACGTATTATCGTTTCGTGATATTTAATAACTCTAAACTTTATTAAAAAAATGTGTGATTGTTATACCAAGGAAACTTGAACACCACTTCTCCCGTAGATCCGACCTGTATTTAAAAGATGTTATAAATAGGGAAGGTTTTCCATTTTAACATCGATGACTACGTAGCTATTTAACAGAAGGTGTGATTAAGCACTGGGTTTTAATGGAATAAATGGTATTAAACACATGAAATTGACACAAAGTAGTAAAGTATGTTTTTGTAAAAAAAACGATTGTATTTTAGGTAAAATTTCATATCGATAAGTCAATTTAAAAACGTACCTGAGTAATTGGAGGCGTATCAGAACCGCCTCTCAGCCCTGGTTTAAAGTACCGTGGCAACCGCTTCGTACCACCATTTAATGCTGGCTTAGTGTATACTGGAGAATGAACTGGGCTGGTAGACGGTGTGGATAATGGCGGGCTATATACAACTCTTTCACATATTACAGTATCTATAGTTGGCTTAAGATTTTTCTTAACAATATGTAGATCCTCATTTTGTGAGGATTCTGAACTTTCAGGGCTTGGTTCCCTTGGAATAGGTGTGGTGCCTCTACTTTTAGGTAATGGCGCTACAAGTCTAAAAATGTATTCATCGATTAGAGGTGTCGGAGGATTGATAGGAGATTGGACATCGGTTTGGCTTTCGTCATTTTTAATAGATCCTTGAGTTTCTTTAACCAGTTCTTTTCTAATATCGGTTTTAATAGCCAATTTACTGGATTTAGCACTTGACTCTTCGGACTTGAAATCTTGGGACATGGTTGATTGTATAATATTTTCTTTTGAAATAGAATTTTTTCTTATTGATTTACTATAAACTTTAGTTTCACTTGACCCAGAATTGGAAATTTTGTGTTCTAAATCTGTTAATCTATTCACAGCTAATTCCCCCTCACTTGCTTGGTGCAAAGTCCTTGATGTAAATGTATCTAATGAAGAATCATCGGTTACCTTTATATCAATAGTACTTTTTTCAACTTGAGACGGATTATCTGAACTAGTGTATAATCTCAGCGCTGAAGACTGGGATGAAATAGTTTTTGAATCATTAAGGTATTCGGTTACCGTATCGGAAAATGCTGCCATATTAATCATTCTTTCGCAAGTTTCTTCCATATTATAACTTTCCAAAACAGGGCAAACAACTTCAAGTTCTTCTTTTTTAATAATTGTAAGGGCTGCCGATTCATTTGCGGCTGCCTTAAGTTTTGTGGCTTCTGTGTAATCTTCCATAGATTTTACCTCTTCGAAATCTTCAAACACATTATGTATTTGAACAGTTCGGTTTTTAGACTGTAATTCCTGTGAAGATTTTCTTGACCCAGCAACATCAGTTACATCTTCGATAGAATATTCTACACTTGATTCTTCATTAGTATTATCTAATTCAGTGATGTCTTCAATAACAACACCACTTTCTTCTTCTGAAGTTTGGCCTTCAATTGCTATTGTTTGTTCTAGTACTTCCTCTATAACTGCAACTCCTCTTTGTTTCGAATCTCTTTTTCTAGTCACATGCAATGTCTCTTCCACTTGATCTTCAACTGAACATGAATTTATGTACTCGCACTCTGTTGCAGCTTTCCTAATTACATCAGCTATTTCAAATTGTTGATCTTGTGTATTATGTACTGTAATTTGTTTCCGTTTTAAATTAGAGCATTCATAATTTTCTGTTATTTCAAAATCTAAAATTAATTGCTCCGCAATCGCTACACCAATGGGCAGAGTTAACTCAAGCACATTAGGCTCTAAACATACATTAGGATATTCTTCCTTTACTTCGTAAATCAGGGCGATAGGTTTTGTTTCTTCAAAGATTGTATCTATTTGTTTTGCAGTGGCTTGACAAATTGCTTGAGTTCCTACGTAGTCTTTTAATTCTAAACATGATGAGGCAGTCTCATTATTGAAAATCACAGGTTCTCTAAACGTAACTTCAAAGCTAGGTATATTTAATTGCACCGCCGTTGCGACACATATCGAAAGTGTTCTATCGTATACCTGTGCTTCTACACAGGGAGAAGCTTGTTCCTCTGTGACATTTTTCTCTTCGAATAAATTAGTTTCCCCTAACATAATACAAATGTTTTGACCTACAGCCCTGCAAATGGACAATGCAAATGTAAAGTGAATTATTTCTAAAGATGTTTCTGCTTTTTCTTCTTGGAAATTAACAATTTCTATAGTTTCTGCTTGGTTATAATTTGTGCAAATTTGCGTTACAACAGACATGGCCACAGCTAAAGCAGTTACAAAGACTTGAGGTTCGAGAGATATTGAACTAAATTCGTTTTTAACTTCGTCACTTTCAAAATGATTGCTTTCTTCTATTACTATATCTATTATTTGAACAATAGGAATAGAAGTCGCCAATGCAATAGTAAATTTATACTTTTCTTCAGTAGATGCCGCTTTCTCTTCTAGAATTTGTTCAATTTCTAAAGGCTCTGTTTCAAGATAGACTGTACTGATTTGCCTTAAATACGGTTTAGTTACTGGCATAGTTTTGGTAAATATATTTGGTTCTATACAGGACGAGGTAAATTCTTCTTTGATCTCATCGACTTCAAACACATTACATTCTTCTAAAAGTATTTCTATCGAGTGACAGATAGCAATACACACAGCTAGCACCAAAGTAAACTGTCTTATTTCTTCCTTAAATTCTGCTTTTATTTCTTCATAATGTTCGCTTTCTATTGAATTAGTTTCTGTAAATGTATTGGTCAATTGTCCAACAAGAGGTATAGCTATTGGAAAGATTTTTATTAATATTTGCATCTCTTCGTTTATACTAGCTATTTCAGTTCTAACCACATCTATATTTAATAAATCTGTTTCTTGAATTGGTGTCATTATATCCTGATGTATAGCAGCACATATAATAAGTGCTCTAAGAAATTGTTGAGCTTCTTCATCATAGTTTGCAGTTTCTGCTTCAATACTTTCCATATCAAAATTCTCCACCTCATATAAGTTAATCAAAATATGGCCGACTACGGAAGCACAAACCGGTTTAACTATTAAAAACTCACGTGTCTCCAACGATATGGCAGCTACTTCTTTAATGACTTTATTTAGTACCAGATCAACAATTTCTTCGCTAATAGTTGTGATGTATTGAATGGTGGCGTTACACATCGCTACTATCCTAATTAAATCTCTAACTTCAAATGAGGATAAGGCTTGTTCTGCTTTAATATCTGATTCGTTTTCAATATATTCAAGTATTTCGAATTCATCATTTATTTGTGTAATAGTCGCATTACAAATAAGTTGAATTTCCGCAAGCTCAAGCATTTCTGTACAAGTTGTAGCTGATTGTTCATATCCATCTAAAATATCAATAGTTATGATATTTATTTCATCAAATACAAAGTTAATGTCTTCAATAATGGCCTTATTAATTGTTTGTGCCAAAATAAATTTATCAGTTTCTATTACAGCTGTAGCTTTATTTTCTATATGGTTATCGATCTGATTCTCTTTTTCACTTACTTCGTTAAAAACTTCACTGATCTGCCTTAAGGTCTCTTTACCCATAGCTTGTGCTTTGTTGAGTTCTTCTGGTTCTAAACTAAGTGTTGGTAATTCTTCTGTAACGTCGGTAATAGTAATGGAATCATTCTGAACCTCATCAAACACTGCAGTTGTTTGTCTAACCGTTGCTTTACCTGCTGCATGAGCTGTCATAAATTCTTCAGGTTCTAATACTGTTGTTATAACTTCTGTTTTAGCATTAAATAAATTTGTATTTCTGTTGGCTGCATCAGTCTTAGTAGATTTTAGTTCTAAAATGTTTAAAACAGGTTCAGTGACATCCCGTTCAATTTGTTTCGTTGAAGTGGTGATGATTTCCTGTTCTGCATCGTGTTTATAAAGTTCAAGAGAAGTTTTATTGTTTCGTATATTTAAATATAACGGCACCTGTTTATGTTCAACTGTAACAGTGGCTACATAGTCAGTTCTCAACACAGTATTTGTTAGAAATTTGGATTCTTCTGAAACCCTTGAGGCATCCACGTCTAAACATTTTGATACTGCATCTATCTTATAACTCGCATCAGTATCTTTAATTTTTACGTCCTCTTTGAAATTTGAAACCTTATAAGATTTACCCAAAACATAATTGGATGTAACGGCTTCTGATTTATTGTAATCTGTAACATTGAAAGTGCTAGTTTTTTCTGTTTTTAAACTTGATGAGTTAAAACTATCAAAGATTGCGTTTTTATTGGTGTAAACATGGGATTCTACAATAGCAATATACGTCAAAATATCCATAGGCTCGCATTTGAATTTATTAAAATCATAAGATTGTATATTTATAGACTTACGACTTTCCGTCAGTCTTCTTGCAGCTTCTAAAGTTGCAAGCTTAATTTCTTTCTTTACTTGTTCGCGTTCTTCACTACTCATTTTAGCAATCCATTCAAAAGATTTATTATAGGTATCTAGATGAGATTTTTTAATGACTTCTTCTACTCTACTACAACTCTGTGATCTTCTTTGACTTTGTTTTTCAGTATGTTTTGAACCGACAATATTGAGTTTAGTGTGAAATTCTGACAAAACTGTGTCCATTTTTTCAGTCAATTCTTCAGGTTTTCTCAAAGACATCTGCGCCATTTCAGAACCTGATAAAGTCCTTCTTCTACGACGTTTTTCATCAATAATAACATTTTGATGATACTGTTGAGGTAAGAAATCCCTGTCACATCGATGAGTTTTATATATATTTACGAAGTCTTTAGTATATGCATAGTCTCGTTCACTTAGTGCATCATAATGGTATCTTTCCGAATATTCTTTTGAAAGCAAAGCTGTTTTTGGTATAAATCTAGTTGATGCAATCATCACTTTCGTTAAATATAAAAGAAAAATATTTAACAACGATTTGTTGTAGCTGAGAAATGATTCCGCCATCTTTTTGATGTGTGTTATCGTTTGCGTTCCTATTGAGTATGCTTTTCTTTGCGCAAGAATTTTTAAGGACTTCATTTTATCCTCTATTGATTTTTCTATTACTCTGTCGCTTTGAGCCCCTGTTGTTATTCCATGAAATAGATCTTTTATTTTACTTGTGTTTATTAACTTTTCGGCTTCATTTTCAAATATAAAAGATTTTCTTCTCACGGATCCAGCGTCAATACTTTCTTCAATTTCTCGAATTAAAAATAACTTTCTTTCATTTTCTGGTTTATCTTCTTTTTTATCTACTCGAGATTCTATATCAATTGTTTCGTAAAATTGTACAGATTCTTTTACAGACTTAGGAATATCATTTGTTCTTTCCTGTGATAGTTTTTTACTTGTAAATTGTAAACAGTCTTGCGGAAGTTCAGATATCCGTGAGAAAGTGTCAAGTAAAGAGTCGTTTTCTCGCACTTCTTCACACACACTTTTTAGGTTTAATTCCGCATCTATATCTTTTATTATTTCTCCAGCAACTGTTACGGCTTTTTCTATGGTTTCCTTGACTACAGTATCAGCGGTAGACTCTAAGCCCTCTATTCTATCGTCTAACTTATTTTTAAAGATTTTGTTTTCATGGTTAATGTTATCTGTTTTTAAACTCTCAAAACAAGTATGAAGTTTATTTTCTGTTTTCAATTTCATTTCACGTATTTTATTGATAATCCTTTCATCCACTTGCCTCCAGTCAATATTTTTACCATCTGGGTCATATTGCTCTGAAATTGGAAGTCTAAATCTATTTTCCAATCTAACAGTGTTGTGTTCTCCAAATTCATTGTAGGAAGAGTCAGGTATCTTTGGAACGGTGTGTAGACTTGTATCATTGTGAAGATTTGTTGATAAATGATGAATCTCCTTCGCGGAGTGTGTAAAGGATGTTGAAGACCTTTCGGTTGCTCGTTCGGTTAAATTCGTAATTTCGATAGAGCGAGGTACCTCTAAATATACCTCAGTGGGCTGCGATGTCCGGTCTAAAGCTCCTTGGTCTATAGATTCGATTCCCGGCTCAATGTCGTCCAGAACCGGATCGTAGCGCCCACTGTGAACAATAGAATATACAAATAAGTTCGTTTTGCTACAAAGACACTTAATTTTTTTTTTTATTTTCGTAGGCCTCTATAAATATTTAACTTTCATAATAGACTATCAAAACGATACCTATTTGAAATCTAGGAATGCCTTTTAGATTATATTCAAAAATAATTTAAGGACGCCGAATTTTATAACCGAGATATTTCATAGACAAATCAATTGATTATATTTTTGTTCATTGCATTATATTGTGATATGTGCCGTTGTATTCACTTCCATAGATATTTTTTCCCATAAACAAAGATTTGACTCGGTAATAATGATACTCTAATAAAACTAAAAATATACTTCATATGCTCAGAGCAAAAGAGATACAGATAATATTTTTTATCTTTGTCTTAGTATTAAATTTATCAACCTGATTCGTAATAAAACATATTTTTTTCTATTTTAAAAATTGTCACATATTAATAAAGAGGAATTCTGTTTATTTAATGATTGGGAAGAGACTGGCTGATAGTTATTAAATCATTGACAACCGCATGTACCGTGACCAGACGTTCCCTTTTTGCGGGATGTCCCGATTTGTTGCCCACATTTTAAAGTCACGCGCGGGACAGCACCGTCCCGCTTTTGGTATGTTTGTCGACGATTCAAATTATTGGTAATGAGTAAAAAATTTTGTAAACTGTACACAAAGAAAAGTTCTTTCCAAAAAAAATATTTTTTTTATTGTTTTCAGTGTGACAATAGAGCGTACATTGATGACTGCGGTCCTTTACATCCGTATTCATCCAGATGAGGAATCATAATTTAAAAAGATACAAAAAGCACACGCATCGTCACGTCACAAGGACTGAAATGGAATGCCACGTTACCAAACACATTACAACACTCTCTAGACGAAACACAACGGAGCTATGATGCTATTTTACTAGCGCGTGGTCATTCGGTCGAGTCGACCTATTCATACCGCATCTAGAAACAAACTTCAGTACGACTCCACCGCTGTCAAAAGAGGTAACTAACAAAAAAGTTTATCATATCCTGCATATTCTGTATTATTGAACAGTTCACCTGATGCTAAGTGATGGCCCCCAATGTCTACAATCAACAAAAATTAAAGACAAACGAGCATTGTCACCCCCTGTTTTTGTTCCCGTATGCTAGACTAACCATACGAAATATTATGGAGTTTATTATTTAAACTTTTTGATAATAATGTCCCGTCTTCAACGAATCCCGCTTTTTTATTACTTGGAATATTTCTCATTCACGCTTTGTCCGTAAAAAATTGTGGTCACACACCAGTGTGCGTATTTATATTGAAGGATCAACGCGCACACTATATCATAGTTTCAGACCAACCATCATACGAACAAGACCTGGCTGTATGGACTAAAATCTTTTGCCTTTCCCATTAGAGATAAATTAATATCATCATCATCATCTGCACACTAAATTATGTGATTTCATGAGTCCAAGACCAAATGTGTTGATTGGTCATTGATCATTGGATGAAGGACAGCACTCTGGGGTTGTCAACTATCTATGGCATCCATAACCCTAGTCAGATGGATAACTATTAGTTTCTACAAACACTTCATGTCAGGTTAATGGTTTGCTATTGGATAAATGTACCAGACGTGACATACAATCACGACTGCAGAGTTATAAGACTTTATAAGGCTAGTGAACAAACCTAGGGCCGAACTCTTAAAACTTAACGCATCGACATAACTTTTTAATAGCTTCATATTCATGATGAATTAAAACCTATTGAAGCTTACTAATTCTTGTCATTTGTTTATAATAATTAACTTATTTTTATAATGTTATGGTATAATTATTCGTTACCTGTAATTGAATCTCTGGATCTCTACACACATCATACGAAACACTCCAGCATTATGCTACTGATGCTGCTATGTGAGTGCGTAAAGCTTTCCATTTCGGGCTGACATGGAGTGGTAAATTGCCCGAAGAGCGTAGCTCTACCGTCGCTACTTTTTCGATTTAAGTCTGGACGACCACATAATTAGATCAAATATGTTCCACTGAATTATTCACACTTCAAATTGAAGCACTTTGAGGCCTGCACTTTTATATTATCCAATATTTTAAAAATCATTTTAAACGTCATTACGGTAGCCAGCTTTTGCACGTTTTTTCAAAAGTTTAAATCTACACATTATAAAAAAATTTACGCAGATTTAAAATGTAACTGTCAGTCAGCTTTTGTACTTTCTTTCAAAAATTAAAACTACTCATAACAAAATATACGCAGATAAAAAAAGTAACTGTCAGTCAGCTTTTACACTTTTTAAAATTACAAATTTAAAACGAAATTGACACATGAAAATGGAAATGTCAGTTAAGTTTTGCACTTTTAATTTTTTTTTAAATAATACATTAAAAACAAATTCGAAAAAAAATACAACTGTCCCAAAATATTAATAAAAAAACACTCACTTATTTCTATAGACCAAGTAAAACTTCATATTATCATTTTTAGTGGATAGACGAAGTAATAAGAACGTATCGGAACAAAATAAATTCGTCTGTGATTATTAATGGGAGCTATTGATTGTTGATCGATCCGTACCTATTGTGGCTACGTTCGCGTGATTGTAGATTTAATTGGGGATCCGCAAACCGTTGCCATAATTTGTGGTGGTAGGTTAGTATTTTTTTAAGGTAATTAGAGGAGTATTTCGCATATTCTATCATGTAGAGAAACACTAAACATGCTATGCAGATGCGTAGACATCCGAGTGGCAACCTTGGCAGACGCCAGTGGACCTTGGCTATTGCTATAATCATCATCATGACTAGGCTGTGATGATGGTGATGAATTAGTTTTGAGCGTTTATAGTTAGGTCTAAATCGCGATGAGAGTAGAATTCAAATTATTAAAAAAGTGCAAAAACTAACAGACAATTTATTTTTGTGTCGATTTCGTTTTTAATTGAATCTTAATTTTTTAATTGAATAAAGAAGCTGATTGAGGGTTATATTTTTTATCTGCGTAAATTTTGTTTTTAATGTGTGGGTTTAAAATTTTGGAACAAACTGCAAAAGCTGATCGATAGTTATTTAATATCTGCGTAGATTTTGTTTTTAAATGTAGTTTTATATTTTGAAAGAAAGTGCAAAGGTAAAATTGCTATTGAAGTTAAAAATAATTTAAAAAAAATTGGACAACATAAAAGTGCATTAAATTTAGTGTGTAATTAATTACGTAAAACATATTTAATCTCAAAATGTGCCCGACCAGGCTTAAATCATAAAGTAGTGACGGTAGGTCAAATTGGGTGCAACGTATGTAATATAGGTAATTGGCTGGAGAGAAAAAACTAATTATGATATATATCCTGGAGTCTCTCCTTATCTTTCTCTATGACCATTAACTCTACTTCCTTTATACCAACCACAAATCGAGTACACCTGTTTAAATATCCACTATTCGATACAAACCTCCTGTTTGAAACAGAAAAAAAAAATCAAATTTAAAAACAAATATTGTAATGGCTTAGGCTACTACGGTCTGCGAAAGATAAGGACTCAAATACGCCATTGGACTATTGTTGACCAGCTTAGTTGGAATAGTTAACTAGAATGTTAGCATTGTTAATAAAAATGCCTATATTTAAAAAAAAAAAACTACGTACGACGTTAGCTTAATATCCCTCTAGCTATCTCCCTCTGTCTATCCGATATTGTGAGACTGAGTTTTTTTTTTTTTCATAAAATGGCGGGCTTTGTCACAATGGTGGGTTTCTCTGCTGTATTATTTTTGTTTTTGAATTGAACGTGTCCGTTGTTTTTATTATAAACTTGAAATGTGTGAGTGTTTTTAAATTGAAACGTGAGTTAATAATTAAGAGAAAATCTGCCTTTAATTCTTCAATAATCTACAAGACCGCAAACATTAAATGACGCTCGCACTTAATCGGATGAGTCATGGAAACGTATTTGGCCAGAAATTGAAACACTTGACATGCAATGGCAGGGATCAAAGTGATGCCAAGTGGGCTACGTACTCGATTACATTCGACGATGACATAATGCTGAATGGAGTACGCTGTGAATTACTGGTGACGAGGCATTCCTCCGGGGTGACAAGGCATCTCCATTATGATTCCATTATCAACGATGATTGTGCTATGAGCCGTGTGCTGTGTGCTCATTTGTCACCGTCAATACAATAAAACGCTAAACGTCCGAAACGTAGCCAAGTATTTTTGCTTTTACTTTTTTAAAAATGGCGGAATTTTTTTACAATCGGGGGTTTCTTTTCTTTTATGATTTTATATATATATATATATATCCATTTGCAACGTTAAAAATATAAATGCGAAATTAATTAATTTGAGACTAATTATCGCCAACCTTTGCACAATGAATATGCAAAGTTTTTTTTAAACGAGAACATGCTAGATGTGACTTAATTATACGGGACAAGGAGTTCCAGAGCATTAATATAGCTGGAATTTTGTTGTTTCGTTTGTGAAAAATGGTTTGTCATTGAATAGGTTTAGTATTGAATTGGAAAATATTGATCTAGGAAGACGGAATGACGCTTCTGAACATTATTGTATTTTACTAGAAGCAAAGCGAAATGCTTTATTGTGGTTTAGTGAGAGATATTCAGATATAAAATATAAGCAATAATAAGAAAAACGAATAAAGTAAGCAGAATTCTTGAAGCGCTTTAAGATGTCTACGATATAACGAAAGATATATGTTCTACGAAGTAACATCCTTTTTTTAAAAAAAAAAAAATATCATGTCATGCTATCAAAATTACTAATATTCCGGTTAACCACTCCAACTGAGCTGACAATTCTTGTGCTAGGAGATGGAACATACGACCTTAAAAGATCGCAGACCGTTCCCAAACCATTAGAGTGTTGACGTGAGATGATTCCTAGATAACTAGATGATATTTACTTAAAGCAAAAATTATTACGGAAACGCAACAGCTTATTTAAGAGATCATGATTTAGATCGTAACAACACATTTTTTATAGAACAGGTGAAAACGAGGAAACAGCCCAACTGATGGTACGTGATCAACGCCGCCCATGAACATCCCCAACACCGCAGGAGTCGCAGATGCGTTGCCGGCCTTTAAGGAAGACGTAGGCTCTGCTCCTGAAGGTCCCTAAGTCGTATCGTAAATACCGCTGGCGACAGCTGTTTCTGGTTGTTGGTATTTCGTTGTATTAATAGTGTCCTAATACTCTGCTCATGTGCAAGCATTCCTCCACCAACCTCTTTGTTGACGATGTAAGTGTACAGTGGTAGAGCTACACTGCAGTTATGTTTCTAACTGCAGAATTACTGGGTCAGCTCGACCGGGGTAGGACCAAGCCCTCACAGAATACCGGCGTGAAATAGCAGCATAACGCTGCTGTGTTTCGTCTGGTGAGTGAAGGGATCCGGAGACCTTTATTAGTGGTGACGAGGTATTCCACCTCAGTCCTCAAGGGTGACAACGCATCTGCATTATGCTTCCTTGTCAAGGATGAATGTAGATGTCGAGGGCCGCAGGAATCATCAGGTGAAATTTGTGCAAGTATGTAACTCTCAAAGTATTAAAAAGAAAGTGTTTGTGGGTCGCTTACTCCACTCGCCAGCTTGCGAACTGTGCTCGTTTGTCACCCTTGATATTATTTAAGAAACCATCAAAGTAAATATTACCTAAGACATATAAACCATTCATGCTGCTGCAAGAAACGAGCATCGGCGTGGCTTTACCACTGTTAAGGTGATCCAGGTCAGGTAGATAGTATATTACAACTTTGATGTATCCCCAACGGACTGCCAAATGCGTAAACTAAAATAATCTCTTCATTCACACGTGATCACTTGAAATCTAGATGCCTCCACTCTTCCGTCAAATGCCAGAGACCTGCCAAAGCTAATTTGATATGTATGTGTATTACGCAAAGGCCAGTCCGGCCAAGTGATTGACGAACTGCCAATTATTTATTTATAACCATGTCAATGTTATATCGTTTTTATATCGAAACGTCGATAGTTCTAAGCGAAACTTTAATTTACAATACAATTTCTCTAATCAACTTCAAACAATGAACCGTTATAAAGTTCCGGGATTTATTCCCATATAACATGATGAAAGGTATGTAGTGTATGTATATATATATATATATATATATATATACATATACGTATATATATATATATATATATATATATATATGTATATGTATATATATATATATATATATATATATATATATATATATATATATATATATATATATATATATATATATTTAATAATAATGGTTAAATATTCTAAAAGAATACTAGTTTTGCTTTAAAAGCTCTGGTTAACCATTCCAACTGAAGTTAAATGCATGCGCTAGGAGACGGTTCACGGGAATGACGGGTTCGAACTTACGATCTTAAATTTCGCAGACCGCAGCCTAAGCCTATTCACTATTGATATTGACGCTTCAAATAATTAGTAGATATA